>PPJA03000004.1:0-600000 GCA_003707425.3 Kodamaea restingae
GGACATCTAAACACCCGTACCGCAATAGTGAAGGGACATCTAAACACCCGTACCGCAATAGTGAAGGGACATCTAAAACACCCGTACCGCAATAGTGAAGGGACATCTAAACACCCCGTACCGCAATAGTGAAGGGACATCTAAACACCCCGTACCGCAATAGTGAAGGGACATCTAAACACCCGTACCGCAATAGTATTGATTGAGAGAGAAGGTTGAAAAAGTTGTGATTGCCGCCCAACGTTTGAAGGATCCCATTTAAACGATTCTCAGCCCTTTGGATACAATACAAAATGCATAAACACGCCTCGGATTTAGATACATCTCCGCAAATATTAGTGCCCAGCTTTGGTCCGAAATCCTGCGCAAATTAATTTCTGGTGTGCATATTACAAAATAATACAAGATGTGATTCACTAATCCAGCACCAACCTTCATAACTACTCTTGTTTATGACCGAAAAAAAGAAATATAATGTAATTAAAGTTCATCTATCATTACATGAAGAGCACCGCAGCACCGACAAGACCTCCAAATGAGCTCCAGACAAAAGGACTGTTCACGGCACCAGCGTTTGCAGTCTCGATAGTTGAAATAGAAGCAATACTCGATGAAGAGCTAGATTCTGGCTTCTTTGATGACTGAGATTCTGGCTTCACTGTGGTGGTCGATAGCTTGTTAGTCTTAGAGTCAGCGTGCCCAGTTTCTGGGACAGAAGTAGAAGTCTTTGGCTTTTCAGTCTTATTTTCAGTCTTAGTTGAGTTTTCAGTCTTAGTTGGCTTCACTGTTTCGGTTGTCTTTGCGGTCTCAGATGTCTTTCCCGTTTCTGTTGCCTTGGAAGTCTTCTCACACTCTTTGCACTCAGCGGTGGAGGTAGTGGTGTGAACAATTGTGTCCGTGGCAGTACTAGCAGTGGTATCGCAGTCTACTGTGGTTATCAAGGTAGTCGTGATAACGGTTTCAGTTTCAGTTCCATGGCACTTACCATCGCATGGAATGGTGGATATCAAGGTGCTTGTGACAACAGTTGTCGATGCTGGAACGTCAGTCGAAGTTGAAGCATCAGTCGAAGAATTAGACGGCACTGGAACAACGGATGATGATGGAATGGCAGATGAAGCTGGCGCAGCAGAAGACGATGGAACAACAGAAGAAGCTGGTGCAGCAGAAGACGATGGAACAACAGAAGAAGTTGGTGCAGCAGAAGACGATGCAACCTCAGAAGAAGCTGGCGCAGCAGAAGAAGATGCAACTTCAGAAGAAACTGGTGCGGCAGAAGTAGATGCAACTTCAGAAGAAACTGGTGCGGCAGAAGTAGATGCATCTTCAGAAGAAACTGGTGCAGCAGAAGAAGATGCAACTTCAGAAGAAACTGGTGCAGCAGAAGAAGATGCATCTTCAGAAGAAACTGGTGCGGCAGAAGAAGATGCAACTTCAGAAGAAACTGGTGCGGCAGAAGTAGATGCATCTTCAGAAGAAACTGGTGCAGCAGAAGAAGATGCAACTTCAGAAGAAACTGGTGCGGCAGAAGTAGATGCATCTTCAGAAGAAACTGGTGCAGCAGAAGAAGATGGAGCTACCGTCGAAGATGGGGTCGAAGATGGGGCCGCAGACGAAGATGGTTGAGCACTTTCCGGTGTGGAGCTAGGTGCCGTGCTGCTGGATGTTGCGGTTGCAGTAGAAGCAGCTGCAGTGTTCGCAATGGCACTGGCGATAGATGACGACATTGGCGCCATAAGCATCCAATATGGGTCCCACACACCTGCAACAGAACATGCGGAGGTAGCAAGGGACGCCACAGAAGCAACAGGAGCACCTCCTCCACAATTGGCAATGACACACAGTGCAATAGGACTGTTGAATTGAGGCATCACACACAAACAGCCGGTATCCCAGTATGGGCATGGTGTATTACCTGTGCTTTGATCTCTGAGACATGACTGTGCACATTCAGGAACTAAATCCACAATTCTGTCTGCAAATCCATTGATTGAAGCAGTCTTGGCAACCGAAGGGTACATTGTGTATGGGTTGTCAGCTCTGATGGCAAGAGGTGCTGCTGTTGGGGCAGGAGCCTCTGCAACCACTGCAGCAATGGAGAAAAGTACTGGGAAAACGAATGTGGAAGATTTCATTGCGGTGATACTGTTCTAAAAGAGGTATGAGACACTTATATATCCGCGAGAATAATTTTGCACCCAAAACCGAACTACGAACTTCGCTTCTCTTTTGGTTCGCCACATACCACCGATATCTCCCAAAAATCACACACGGCACTAAAAGACTCGAACACCACCCGATAAGTCCTGTATTAAAAAGTCGGATCAGCTAAATTTCTCTCGCTTAAAAACAGTCAAGAAAAATATCTTTGTGGTATGCCTTGTTTTTTTTTGTTTTTTTTCAGTGAACCGTTGTGAAGTTCTCTTCGTAATCATGAAACGTCTTTACCCCACGCGATATTTATAAGGGTCTAGGAACGAGCTATCAAACTGACCCACATCAACATCGCTTGAAACCTGCCACTCACTCTACGCTAAACTGCAGAAATATCCGCCTCATTTAGAATTATTTCTTGCCTCCAGCACCACCGGAAGTTTCGCGAGGTCTGTCCAATCGGAGATTTCGCTCGAACATAACCCCAAATTCATCTCCTATCTATTTGATCAACTCGCGTCGTGCCCAGACTTTTTCGTAAAAAATGCTTACGGCCAAATTAGTCATTATCTTTTTGATCTAGTTACTTTTTTTCTGAGGGTCCGTTTCGGTACTTCATTCGCTTAATCCACCCTTGTACTCACGGCCGCCATACAATAGCTGAAAACGGATGCAGAAAAGACGACGTACAAACAGTGGAAACCTCCTTAGAGAAAATACATGCTTCGCTTGCAAATCTTGTTCAGATCTGACTGGACTTTCGAAGCACACATTTGCCTAATCCGATTATGCCTTAGACACCCTTCTAAAATAAATGTCGCGCCACCCTTTTGTGCTCAATATTATCGGTCATGTGACTGTCCGGCAATCGCTCGCTGATCTTGGTTTGCCTTATTTGAAAACTACTATTCAGTCTTACTAATGGTTGAATCTTCTAGAATACTCTTTTATGTAGCCTTTATTGCTTCCTAGTCTGTCGGGTTAATTCTACTAAGGAACCGAAACTCAGCTTACCCTTCTCCGGCTCGTCCTTGAGACTGTAATGCATCCATATCAGAAAAAACAATGACCAAATCGGTCCCTAATCCTATTTAGAGCTAGTATAGAATAGAAAAAGGACTTTCTTACATCTAAAATTGCACGACTCCATTTTGAATCCCTTGGTTATAGCCAGATTTTGCAATTTCTTCGTTCTTTTGAGACATCCGTTTAACTGAGGTCTATAAATTATGTAACATTTCGGAATTGGTTAGCATATAAAGGATTATTCCCAAATGAGACAAATCCGGTTCGGTATTTCTGCGAACAAATCTGGTGGTTTACACTCTGTATTCTTACTGTTTTTATGTTTCTGCTGCATAATTTGTACTGTTTTCTTGGCATTCCGTAAAAACACTTTTTCAAAATGTTTTTAAACATTTTATATTCATTTTCCGTTTGCAAAGACAATTCATCGAAATTCTTAGCAGAATTTATGAAAATTAACCAACTAATGAATTATTCAAGAAGTTAATAGTCAATGACAAGCTTAATTACACACCCACTTTTGACTTCCACAGAAACTTGTGATTCATAGAAATGAGAAGACAATAAAATCGGCCCAACCAGTCACCCGACACAAAACTTGACCAATTCGTAAATATAGACACGTGACAATCAAGAGCAACATCATGTGCACTTAATCACCTGATAAAATCAACGTGTACCAGCCACACTAGTTGCAAATTAATTTCAAACTGTGGACCGTTATTGTTACGTCAAGTTTGCGTTGATGTTTCCGATGATTCAATTACCTCAATAAATGCTAGACAAAATTGACTTTACAATAGAAACCGAAAGTGCGGTGGACTTTACTGAGGCTAAAACCGAACACAAGTTCCTAGGATTCAAATCCATTCAAGATGCAAAAAACCACGCTGAAAACGTCGTTAAAGTGACCGGATTAGAAAAGGAAAAAGACTTGATAGTCAAAGGGGCTATTTTAGCAAGTTTTCCCACTTTTCCATTGACAGATCTTGATACAGAGTCTATTCAAGATAAAACCTCAATCTGGGGTCAACCGTGGTAACTATACGTTTTGACTGCTGTCTCGGCCTTTAGTGGCACGGTTCAAGGCTTGGACGAGACTGCAATTGGAGGTGCTCAATTATTCTTTCCAAAGTACTTTGGTATCGATGGAACGAGTTCACATGATGCAAGCATCCTTGGCCTTGTCAACTCAATTCCATATTTGGGAGCAACATTTATTGGTTGCCCTTTGTCAGTTGTTTTCAACCATTACTTTGGAAGAAGAGGAACAATTTTCTGGGCTAGCTTAGTAGCTGGGATAACTGGGTTGTGGCAGGCCTTCAGCCCCAGCTACCAAGTCCTTCTTGCAGGTAGGCTTGTAATGGGTATAACCCTTGGCATGAAATCCTCTACAGCTCCAGTTTATTCTGCAGAATCAACCCCAACCAAAATCAGAGGTTCTTTGGTGACCCTTTGGCAAGCTTTTGTAGCATTTGGGGTCCTTCTTGGTTCGGTAATGGGAATCGCCTTTTTGAATGTCAACCCAAAGACAAATTGGAGATATATGTTAGGCTCGATTTTCCCGCTTCCTTTATTCATCTCTGCTGCTGTTTACTTAGTTCCAGAATCACCGCGTTGGCTAATCAAAAAAGGCAAATACAGCAAAGCCTTTGAAGCTTTTAAAAAGCTCAGAAGCAATGAATTGATTGCCGCCCGCGACTTCTACTATACCTATTCTTTGATCGAGCTAGAAAATACCTTCTTGAAGGATCAGAAGTGGTACAATCAATTTATTGAATTATTCACCGAGCCTCGCAATCGTTCTGCCGCCCTCAGCAGTGCTATTCTTATGTTTGGATTACAGTTCTGTGGTGTCAACGTGCTCACCTTCTATATCTCTACAATCCTTACAGACTCAGGCTTCTCTGCACGTGCGGCATTATCGGGAAGTTGTGGGTTCGGTGCAATGGCCATCATAGGAACTTTGACCGCATCAACCTTAATCGATAAAAAAGGTCGCAGATTTTTGCTCTTATTGACTTACCCCCTACTAGCAGTTTTCTTGTTTTGGACTGGTTTTTCCTTCTATGCTCATGGAGATAAAGAAAGGCTTGGCCTCGTGTTAACTGGTATTTATGTTTATGTGTTTTTTTTCGGACTTGGTGCTGGCCCCGTGTGCTGGGCATATACCTCGGAAAGTGGGGCTTTGCGGGTCCGTGATGCCCACTCAAGCTTGGGATCGGCGATAACATGGTTATTCTCCTTCGTTCTTGGCTTTACTCTCCCGAATATGAGAAGGGCCATCGAAAATGTCGGCGTCTTTTGCTTCCATGCAACCTGGTGCATTTTACTAACTGTGTTGATATTCTTATTCGTGCCTGAAACTCAGGGATATACCTTAGAAGAATTAGATATCATATTTGCAGTTCCAATAGGGGAGCACAGCAAGTACCAGTTTTCAAAGTTGAAGTACTACTTTGCGAGATTAATTGGAAGCAACACTGAAAAACCCGAAACCCTAATTAGTTTTGCTTTAAAATATTAATGTTACTTAGATAAGACTTATTTCGACCTCAAGGGGCAGATAATCTAAAAATGGGTAGCTTTATAACATTACATGTTCGAAGACATCAAGGTACAGCTATAGTTCATATCATGTACCCATATACGGACGATAGACACCCCATGTCAAGGAAAACAAATATTTTTGAAAACCACAATTGATTACGCTCGATCGTTGTAAGTGCTTATCCAGAAGCCAATCTGAAGCCCTGCTTCTTTGTAGGAGTCTTGACCTTCCCTGAGAACAATTGGAGAGATTTAAAAAATTACTAGCATTGCCAGAACCATATATGGTACAAACCCGAAGCTGTGTCTTATTACATGCATGCGTCTGTTCCCTTCACTATTGAAGGGGCACAGTGAGAATGCCGTTATGAACTCAGTTGGATTCTTCTATTTTGCCAATGAACACAGCCACTATAATGTTAGTTATGTCTTCAAAAATTGCCTTTCTTTGATCAGATTATTGTTCGTCTCATGGAATATCAAGTAATGTAGATAAGTATTGAATGTTTTAGTCATCACTAGAAAGGTATTGCATCGTTTAGACACGGGGTACATACTTTAATTGATGTGGAATTATTTTTCAGCGATGCGATTCAATTTATAGGATTTCCGTGAAAATGTTCAATGTATGAGGAAATTTACCCAGTTTCCTTTTTACTCTCCTTTTTTTAGGTCAAAAAATATCGATAAGGGGCCTTACCCTTTTGATATAGGCCTCAAAATCTTATATAACCATGAAAAATCCGTTGATTATCTTACAATTCGCAACTCAGTAATGATTTCAGCAATAACGTACTGGTCTACAATGTTCGAGAGCCTTCTCAAATACGCATCCACTTTCTTGATATTCCTCATTGGTGGGCCTTTGCTTTTTGTCTTCACATTGGAATTGGTCGGATACTTGTACTTACAAAGTGTGAAACAAGTTATAGCAAAATAGATGCTCATCCGAGGTAAGGATTACCAATGACCACACCAAAATGGTAATTTTTCGCATTACGGCGAAACAGTTCCTCTGGAGGAACTTCGATCATTCGATCCCTATTTATTCAGTTATCGAGCAGCCAGCTTCGTTCACGCTCCTTTAGTTCTCCTCAACCACTAATATACATGGTTCTTTTGAAAGAGTAGATTCCTTGTTGTATGCACATCCCCGCCTTACCCCGGAAACAGACATCTGATGAGGCTTCAAGGCTCGCCTGATAAACCTACTGCCCCCTAAACTACCGCAATGCTTACTGCAAGAAATTTTTCAGATGCTTCACATTATTGTTCGTTTATAATCCGATCTTGTACCATTTATGCGCTCCACATCATGAAGACAATAATGAACGGATTTTCATAAAAGGTGTATATTCTATGCACAACTATTTTTAAACCTATTGTTTTCCAAGTTTGTTCTTATAGGCTGTTTCCATTTCCTTTGTATCAAATTCAATCTCAATGCCGTCGTCACTTGAGCTCGGTTCCTCGTCTACGACGCGATTATTTGTGCGTCGCACCACAAAAATTGGCTTAGGAGTAGCTTTTTCAAGAGTTTTGTCGATCAGCTCTTTCATCACATGGTTGTTATATGATTTAGATTTAACGAGATTGTCACGCCATCTTTTCTTCTTTGACAAGATATCTGTATCAGCAGACCCCAAAGATCTACTTTTGGATTTCTCTGTACTGAGAGCCTGCAACTCCTCCATAACCTTGTTTACAGGTTTAGATTTTCTGGAGGTATCGCTGCGCAATGTCGGATCATACCCGATCTTACTGACCATCTCATGTGAAAAACTTATAGTTGTGGGTGCCGCGGAATTTGTTTCATTGATCAAATTCAAACTCTTGAGCCTACTGTGATTGGCGAGATTCGTTTTCAACTTTTCCTTCAAAGCTTTGTTGGCTTGTTCGTCTAAAAGCTTCCTTCTTTTGTCGGCCTTGGCAGTTAACTGTTTCGGATCGTAGTATTTTGACTTCGCTTCTGCACTCAGAAAATGATAAACCCTTGTATCCTCATTATACTGCAGGGCATCTTTAGTGAATGCAACAGAGCCATTCTTGTTCATATAGATCTCTTGTCGGTTTCTCTTTGGTGAACGAACTTGTGCTCCTCCTCCACTATTCAACTCCATGCGTCGATTCTGATTGCTTTTGAACCGCTGGTCTATATGGAAGTCGCATAAGGTTGTTCTTTTGGTATTGATAATCTCCTCACATTTGGTGTTATCTGATTTTCGTAAGGCGGTGCACGTTCCATAATCGCGGATACAACCATATTCGATTATCAGACCCAAATTGAAGTTGTCAACCCTCAAATTGAAGCCTTCCACATCTTTTTCTCCACTTTTGAAGCTGTACTTGTTCACAGCGGGGTTAAGTAGAATCACAGCATTCCCTTCTCGTAATTTCCAGTATTCGTCGTACGCCTTATCAAAAATCATGACATCAACTGTCCTGTTGAAATCTCCGACCTTTAGCTTCATAAACTTCTTATTCTTTGAGGTCGACCCCTGTACCTTTTTGAGTATAAAACCCACTAGACACCAGTTGTCGTAATTGGGATCTTGGTAGTTATTGCTTCGGTTAACCTTTGCGAGAAACTTATCTATCTTGAGAAGCTTTACATTAGGGTCTGTTCGCTTAAGAATTCCGGTTAACGTGGCTGAAGACAAATACCTTTTGCGAAGGTATTGTCCAGATATTGCGTCCATTTCATCACAATTAAGATCTTCGAGTTTTATCTGATCAAGCCCTGTGAAAGTGAACTTTCTTGCGTTATAGTCGATCTCTCTGCGGTCTGGTCGCGTGCTATGAACTGCATGAAGCTTTTCCACAAATTTAGAAGCTCGTACTACAGGGCGATTGGCAATATACAGAGTACTTGGAGTAGTTTTGACCTCCACAGTCTCTTCCACATCACTTTCGATTGCTGAGTTGTTAATGCCCTTCCTCTTGTTTGTAATACTTTCATACTTCGTTTCGTATTCCTTCAACAAGTCTTTATATTCGTCTTCTGAGTCTTCTGTCAATATCTCTTCTTCATTTAGATGGTCTTCTCTAGGATCCTCCATTTCAATACGCGTCAAAAATAAGACCAATTTTTATCGTAGTAAAAAGTACATCAAAATGGTCGTGTTCAACTTCTGATGTGCTGAAGCAGTGTAGAGTGACATACACTCGAATAGTGACTTAATGGTATATCGAACATACAATAGTTTACTTGGAATAAAAATGAATGAAAATGCGTTTATGGTTTCACTTTGCTCTCCAGAACAAAACTGAGACTTAAAGTCCTAAGTCTCAAAGTAAGCTTTTCCTGAAATTATGTCAATTCACAATGCCATTGGGGTGAGGTGCTGCCAACCGGTATCCATTTTTCAATTTCAACTCTGGTCTACTTTTTTCAATTCCTCTTGCACCAAAAATAATCCAAGAGAGAATGACAAGAGGGAGAGCAGTATCAATTGTGCAGAAAGTTGCATCAGATCCACCACCATTTGATAAAGATAACCATAACGTGCAGATATATCCAAAAGTGGAGAAAAGATCTTCCTCTTTGCCTTCGAGAAAAACGGCTGACAACCAACCGCTGGAAATGAACTCGTACCCATTCACACAACTCGAAATGGAGGAGATGTGGACTTCTAATCTACAAAAATTCAATTACAACTGCTTATTGGACATCAAAGACATTGAAATAGTCAACCAGCAAGATGTGGATTCTGTCATAGATTTTAAAGATCGGTGTGAGATGAATAGATTACAAGTTGACACGTTGTTATCACAAACAGACTCAATAATATCCTCTGTTGAGAGATTGCAGTTGAAGTACAACAATATATCTGATCAAACTAAGGAGTTCGACAGAGAGTCGAACAAGTTGATGTCTTTGCAAACTGGTTATGTGGAAAAACTCGGGCAAATAGAGCAATATTTGAAAAACTTCGAAACACTTGAGCCAATAACAAAGAGTTTGTCACGGTCTGGGTACAACTTAATCGTTAAGAAGTATGATACCTTCAGATTTGATATCCTTGCTCAGTTGGATGAGTCTTTAGCTTTTTTCGCGGATCATCCTACTATCAAGAACATCGACATGTACAACAGAAGATACAGACAGTGTATGACAAAAGCATTGTCATTGATCAAGACTTATTTGATAAATGAGCTTTCTAAATTGAGTTCAGATCTGCAGGATTTGCTCAACAAACAAAACGCACCGATTGATATTGTGGTGCACACAGAGTACAGTAAGTACTCAAGTGAAGGCGAATACAACAAATTCAAGGACTTATCTAGCGAGATAGCAAAGAGGATTCCCAAGCATAGCGAATACAGCGGTCTATACAGCGATGTTCTTGGTACCTACTTCAATACAAGGGCGAGCATTTTAAAACTTTACATTACGACACTTTTTCCGGAAACAGATCAAGGCAATGGCAATGAATTGTCGCAGTTATGCCAGCGGAAGATCTCATTCTTCAAAAATTTAATTGAAAAAGAGTTTAAGTTATTCAAATCATTCTTTTGGCTTGCAGACACAGCCGGCCCGAAAGCATTTTTGTTCATCGTCAACGAATTCTACTCATTTCTAAAGAACGTTTTGGATCCGTTATATGATAGTATAAGACTCTTAGTCTTGAAAGAGACGAACATCAATAGTTTATGCAACCTAACAACTCTACTCCAGAAGTACTACGAGTTCGAAGATCAGCAAACGTTGCAGTCGATGGGAGATAAAGACCTCATATACTTTGATTCCATCAATTATGGCGAACTATTCCAAGAGATTTTAACTGATGTGCAGTCCAGGTTAACATTTAGAATTCAGTTATATATTGACGACAAGCTCTTGCGTTATGAACCGACTTTGGATGACTTGAAGTTGTCTAATAAAAGGCATTCTACCACCAGTGGTCCAGAGGCACAAAATACCATAGTGAATCCCTTAGATGTGGACTATCCAAACAATTTGTTCGAGGATTTATATTTACCATTGGGCAAAGTGCTCACTTTGCTTTCGTCCATTTATGAGTTGGTCAACTCTGTTGTGTTTGATGACTTGGCACACTATGTTGTACATTCGTGTATAACTCACTTGAAAGGAGAGTTCTACAAGAAATCATTAATTCACTTAGGTCCCATTGGCACTAGTCTCAACTATTTCAAAAACTTGATGATATTGAACGAGCATTTGACTAACTTTGATATCCAATATGTTAGGAACGAAGTAACCATAGATTTTACGGGCGGGTTTCACGACTTGTGGGCTACTATTAGGAATGGTGAAGTCGAAACCTCTGGTGGTATTTTCGAATTAATGAAAAGATCAGTGCCCAAAATCGTGAACAACATGATTGATGCAAAGCAAGAGGTGCAGTCTGAAATGGCAAAAGCTTATTCTGAATTCCGCACTTTGTGCACCAACGACATAGTTGAGCCTATACTGCTTTCACAGAAAGACCTCTCCAAGAAGCCATTACTGAAATACCTTCTCTTCAAAAAGAACTTGGAAACTAAAATCCCCACCATTTTCAAGCAGGTCAAAGCTTGTATTGATGATAACACAACAGCAACGTCGATTATGAAAAACATTACATCCCAGGTATCGATATATTATCACGAATTTTATTCACATGTGATGGAGAACCGTGAGGAAGGTAGCGAGCCACTAACTGATATATTAGCATCTGGCGAACTAGATGCTTTTGCAAATGATCTTTTGGATTCTGTCATCGATGCAGAGCACACTGAGGAATTTAATGAAGCCGTTTTCGAAGAAAACTGAATGATGCTCATTGGAATCATCAGTGTGAATAACATTGTATAGTACATTTAATGATCCCAAATCTGGTTAATTTTGTTATATTGTAGTCGAATTACATGCTCATTTGCCAGAAGAAAGCTCTGCAAACATTATCCTTTGATTTCATTGCTTTCACTGCTCTTCGTCGAATGGGTTGTAGATGTTCATAGATAGTAACTTGTTCAATTCATTTTTGACAAACTGAACCTGGTCCTGTTTGATCAACAAATGAGTCTCGTCCAATTCTTCAAGAACTATTCCCGGACTCTTAGAGTCTATCTGTAATATGAGGGCACCTATGGAAGGATCGCACTGAACCAAAACACCTTTCGATGCGGTTAACATGGTTTTTAGTTTTTTCTATGTTAGATTAGAATTTGTCTCAAACGAGATTTTAAAGGTAACGTTTGCCGCACAAAATGAGCGCGGAACCTTACCACGGGCTTGGAGATGATAATGACATTGCAAATAAACAAATGACGACCGTTACGGAAGGTTCACTGGGGGGAAGTAAAGATAAACTTCCTAGCAATGGATCAAGAAACGATGGATCGGACCCCATAAATGAAACACAATCTGAGTCGGATGATGGCGAACCCTCGGACGCAGAGTCAGAGAGTGACAGTTCCCCCCCATTATTAAAATATATGCGAATTGGATCTTTACCACCAACCCTTTTCAGAGACGACCCAGTATCAACTAGCACGTTCAGCTCAGACTACTACTTCTTTGCTACGCATACTGGGAAAATATATATCACGACCCCAGAATGGAAATTGCTAAGAACATTCAAAGCTCATAGGGCATCGGTATTATCTTTATATACAGATGGAACCTACTTTGCCAGTGGATCCATGGACGGAACAGTTGTCATCGGCTCAATTGAGGACGAGACTGACATATCAGCGTACGACTTCCAAAGACCCATTCATGGAGTGGTTTTAGAACCGAAATACAACAAAGGAAAAGGGTTCATCACAGGTGGCATGAGTGGAAAGGTTATATATACTTCCAAGAATTGGCTTGGGAAAAGACAGGATATCGTCATAGAAGAGGGTAACGGTCCGATAGTTTCCTTGCAGCTATTGAACGACATGATCATTTGGATGAATGACATTGGGATCACAATCAGCCAGTTGAGCACAAGGCAGTTGATCAAAAAAATCAAGAAGCCAGTGGATGCTCCAAGAAGCGACTTGTACTGGCCCAAGATCAGCTTTCCCGAAATTGACAGAATTTTGATTGGGTGGGGACAGTACATTTGGATGTTGAGGGTTTCTGTAGCTCCGAGCAATGATAGTATGGAATCATCAATCTTGAGAGCAATACCATCCAGTGCCTCATTTCGTTCCTCAATAGTAGAGAAGAAACAGGTAAATGTCGAATACTTTTACAAAATGGATACCCTAATAAGTGGTATTGCAACATTTAAAGACGACTTGTGGCTTGTTTTGGCTTATATTCCCCCTGATGTCGACGAAAAAACGAACAAGCGAACATTCAACAACCCCGAGATCAGATTAATAAACTCTACAAACGGTGAAGTTGAGTTTGAGGAGGAGATAGGGATGAAGTTTATTGATAACTTGGGCCTAAACGATTATTCTCTATCAAGGACAGACGGGTCGCCCACTCTGTATTTCATAATTAGTGCGAAGGACGGTATCGTCGTACAAGAATATCAATTGCAAGACAGACTAAATTGGTTCGTTGCAAAAGGTCAGTATTACGAAGCTTGGGAGATCAGTTTGCATTTGGTTTCCTGGAAAAAAAGACTTGGTTTCGGAATCAGCCATGCTGATAATTTGATCAAGGAGAACAGATGGAAAGAGGCAAGTCAATTTCTTTCGCAATTACTTACATTCGAAGGATTGGAGTTGGTTAATGACGAAAACGAAAAGAAAGAAGATGACTTACTCAAAAATTGGGAAGTATTTGCCAACATCTTCATCGATAGCGGGCATATTCCAGAGATTAGCGACATCATTCCTGAAAACATCAACATATCCTCTAATGTTTATCAGAGAATATTAGAGTATTGGCTCGATATGCTGCTCGAAAAGTTTTATGAACTTGTTCGCTGGGATTCGAACTTGTTCGATATAAAAAAGTTGCAAAATTTGATCGAGTTGAAAATGGAAAGCGATGAATACGAAGGCAACACAGACTTACGCACATGTTTAACACATTTATATGAAAGATCCAAAGACTTTCACAAAGCTGTTCCACACTTAGTCAAGTTGCGGGATCCAAACTTGACCGAATACTTGTACAGAAACCATATAATCCAAGATTATGTTGATCAGCTCCCTCTTATTGTCAGTTTACGATTTAAAGAAGCGGAGCTAAAAAAAGACTTTTTAAAGCTGCATATTGACGATGTGGAAGAGAGGATCCATGATATAATCCTTATCTTGTTGAAGCTAGACCGTGAGCAAATATTGAATGCTTTTGAAAAGGAAATGGATTTTGTGAGTTATGCATTATTCAAAGAGGAGAATGATTCCAGGGAAATCGGTCCGCAAATGCATCAGCTGGCACCTGATCGCTACGATAATTTGAGAATTCGCCTTTACAGCAAATACAATAGGCTGTTGATCCTCCCCTTTTTGAAGAAGAAAGAAAAGTCCATCAATATTGAGGAGGCTGTCCAATTGTTTCACAAATTAAAGTACTGGGAGGAACTCATTTTCCTATACGAGGAAATCGGAGAAGTGGAAAAGTGCATCACAATAATAATTGATGAATTAGATGATGAGAACTTGATCATAAAATTCCTTGACAACAGAAAACCGGGGCGGGAGGTGGACGAGGTATCACTTTGGACACAATTAATTGAAAAATCTGCAAACAAGCCTAAGTTCATCAAGAAAGTGCTTGAGAACCTCGACGAAAACCAATACATTTCCGTGGAAATAATCAACAAATTAAAAGAAATCAACTTTAATGGGCTCAATTCCGCTCTAAACAAGGTTCTAGACAAAATGGAGATGAGCATGCTCACAAACCAGATTATTTTGAAGATTATCAATCACAATTCTAATGCCTTAAGCAAAGATTTCAGGTGCAAAAGGTTGCAAGGGTTAAATGCGCCCGGTCATGGGACGATTTGACGGGAAAGACCACAGATTTAATATACCCGTGCTCATGACACTAGAAAAACTCCGTAGCCTTATTGTCTAAATTTCATATGTCAAATAGCATGTGATGCCTGTCACTCACAACAATACTAAAATCCTGTATATAGTAGCAACAATTTCGGTACAGACACGAAATTCTCAAAAATCATGCGAAACCCAACTTTACATCTCCCCTCACTGTTCTTTGCGAAACTCCACAAAATCTCATGCAAAACATAGAGCCCCACAATGGCTTCACATGCCTGGAAATGTTTACATGTTATATATAGTGACGTTCCCCAATGTAATTGCAAAACTATTGGTCTCATTACCAATTTATATTTCACACATACATCTGCAATATCATGTCGGACATTGCTTCCTACTTAACAAAATGGTACTCCATAATTGGTGGAGCAATATTGTTATACTGTATCTCGAGGATCATCACGGTACAAGTTTTCATTAGGAAACATGGCTGTAAGGAGACAGAACGCTTGTCAGAGTCTGGATTTTTGTCATTTGGCTATTTGAGACTCATGTTGAAGGCGAAGAAAGAGGGTGAATTAGTCGACTTTATCAGAGAGATCTTCAACAAGCAAACCTTAACAACCGCCTACCTCAGACTTGCTGGTGTTAGAGTCGTTACCACGCAAGAGCCTGAAAACTTGAAGGCTATTTTGGCAACTCAATTCACTGACTTTGCTTTAGGCACTAGACACGCTCACTTTGAGCCTTTGTTAGGTGACGGAATCTTCACTTTAGATGGTGAAGGATGGAAGCACTCAAGAGCTATGTTGAGACCACAATTCGCCAGAGACCAAGTTGCACACGTCAAAGCTTTGGAGCCTTTCGTTCAGACTTTCATGAAGCACGTCGACCATGCCAACGGAGAAACCTTTGACATTCAAGACTTGTTTTTCAAGTTTACTGTGGACACTTCTTCTGAGTTCTTGTTCGGTGAGTCTGTCCACTCTCTTTGGGATAAAAAGATCGGTTCCGCAGCCCACGACTTCGACGGTAAGGCTGGTTTCGCTGACGCTTTCAACATTACTCAAGGTTACCTTGCGACCAGATCTTACACTCAAATGTTCTACTTCTTGTGCAACAGTCGTGAATTTAGAGACAACTGTAAGGCGGTTCACAAATTTGCTGCATACTACGTCGACAAGGCTTTGAACGCCCCTCCTGAGGAATTGGAAGAGAAGAGCAAGGACGGCTATATCTTTTTGTACGAATTGGTCAAACAGACTAGAAATAGAAAAGTTTTGCAAGATCAGTTGTTGAACATCATGGTTGCCGGAAGAGACACTACTGCTGGTTTGTTGTCTTTTACATTCTTTGAACTTGCTAGAAACCCAGAGGTTTGGAACAGACTTAGGGACGAAATCATCACCCAATTTGGTACTGGAACTCCAGAGGACGTCGAGAACATCTCTTTCGAGACCTTGAAGAAGTGTGAATACTTGAAGTGGGTTTTGAACGAAGTTTTGAGATTATACCCATCGGTTCCAGTGAACTTTAGAGTTGCCACCAAGGACACCTCCTTGCCACGTGGAGGTGGTAAGGATGGTATGTCTCCTGTGTTTGTCGGTAAGGGTACCACTGTGGCTTACAGTGTTTACTCTACGCACAGACTCGAAGAATATTACGGAAAAGACTCGTGTGAATTCAAACCTGAGCGCTGGGCAGTGCCTAAGAAGTTGGGCTGGGCCTACCTCCCATTTAATGGTGGTCCACGTATTTGCTTGGGTCAACAATTCGCTTTAACTGAAGCTTCATATGTGGTCGTCAGATTACTTCAAAAATACTCAAATATCAAGTTGATGGACGACAGACCTTACCCACCAAAGAAGATGGTGCACTTGACCATGTCTCATTTCGATGGTGTTTACATTCAACTTTCTTAAATTATTTCATGTACTAAATCAAAGACACTAGATAAGAAATAGTAGATGTATATCAACATTTTATTCGATATACATGCGTCACTGTTGTAATATCACGTGTAAACCACCTTTCAAATGACCATTGGAGTACAAGTAGAATGAAGCACAAGCGGTATTTGCATTCAAAGCGGCAGCAGCCGTGCACTCGGCCAGCCGATAATAACGCCACAAAAACGGCTTTGTTGGCCAGCCATCGGCCCTGCTATAAATAACGTATTTCTCTCTCTTCACTAACCAATCTACTGAAACCTTATTAAAGTGACCATTTCCGGACAAGATAGTAAAATTTGTTATACTAGACACGAAACGGTAAATGCATATATTGGCATGTAAATAAAGCTCCTTTTTCATCTATTACAAATAGCAAATAGAAGTGCTTAATTTCCAAAAGGCATAAATCGACCAAGCAAGCTACCAGTAGCTCTACTGAATAGATCTGTGGCCAAATTATTGGCCTTGCTGAACTTGTCGCATTTCGTAAAAGCAATAGCATTTGTCAATGACAATGAAATTGCAATTCCAATGAGCAATAAATACAAGAATTCGAACTTTAAAACTGCTAGTATTGCAAAAACAACCCACGCAACTGGTTGGGCATAGAGCAATAGCCAAAAGAACTTTGAATCAACTGGGTTTACCACTCTATCAGCACTGTAAGTTTCAAATACCCACACGTTTTCAAATTCTCCCTCGTTCCCTTTGACCGGGTTAACCTCGTTCCACCATCTCAATCCCACTAATAACCGTCCACTAATGTTTTTCAAATTCCAAAAGTCCACTGCTATCAGTAGTATCAACAAGATGAAATGCAACACGAATCGGTTCTTACTAACCACGAACCCCAAGATCACGTTTCCGAATATGTAAAGGAAAATAGGAGCTGTTCTGAACACGATGTAAAACATTAATGCTACTGGGTGTGACGACTCCTGTAATTTCTGTACGAATAAGTTCTCACTTGTTGTAGTTGTAGGATTGCTCGTTGGCGTAACGTGACGTTGTTCATCAGCAATAGGAGAAGTTTCTGCCTGCAGATAATGATCCACAGGTTCATCTGGTTGAATGGCCGTATAGCTCATGTGCAGCTTCTAAGTACGACTGTAGAAATTTTTAATCAAAAAATTCGATTTCTGAACTACAGATATGAAGTCAGGATTCTATCGCCGATTTATCGGAGGAATAACTAGAACTCAGTTGGAAACTGGGAAGGTGAGTAACGATAAGTACATCATAAATATACTATGATGTTCTTTCTAGAGAGCTTTATGACTAACTTATAGTTTGGTTTTTACCTCCTTACTCCCATCATGATCATGTACTATGTTGGTATTGACTCCGACAAAAAGTTTAACTTGCCTGGTTTCTGGCCAGACCCAGCTACTTTGAACCAAATCCCTAAGGAACGTCACGAAATCCAAGCCGAAATTGCACGTATCAGGCATGCGAGAGCTGAGAAGAGAAAGCGTTTGGAAGAAAAAGCTAAGCAACTCGGCGTCTACAAGGAAGACGAAGAAGAAGAGTCTTAACTGTCTCGTCGGCACGGACTGGACCAAAATCTTGTACATAATATGAATAATGTATCTACATAAGTATCTAATGAACACCTCATTCGAGATTACTTCTGCCGCAGTCTCAAGTGTAGCAAGCACTGCTCCAAGTCTTCCACAGTCGTCTGTTTGAGCAATAACTGAGAACTTTTTCCCCTGGCAATAATCTGTTCGAGAAGCTGAATATTATCATCTGATGAGTCTTTTGCAACAGAGTCTATTGTAGGAGGTGACTCGATAGAAAAGGTTTCCTCGCTTTGAACAGCAAACAGCAGTTGTCGCCTTTTTGCAACTTCCCAACCGACTTCTTGGAATAACTGATGCTTTCCGTTTAGCTGCCGATGGTAGTCCGTGAAATCATTGGTTCCGGTTTCTTCTTCTAGAAAATTGCGAACAACATGAGACGACGGGTCGTCTCGGTCAGCAATCGGAAAAGTTTCTGACAAACAACTCCCGATGATTTCTTCGATAGAAACATAGCTGAAAGTGATCTTACCCTTCTCATTGACCAAACCCAAAAGTTCTTCAATCTCCCACGGAATAACAACATTCAAGTACGTCATAATTTCTTGTAGCGTATTATAGCTTTTGTTGAGACATTCCAGAGAAGAGTTAGACAAAAGGAGCAAAAAATCTCTGTCAAGGTTATTCCATTGCGATTTGAAGTTGATCAAGTTAGTCTTTTTCCATGAATCAAAGATTTTTTGTGGGGTTATGGCTTCCCATGCATTTTTAATCCACTCTATTACTCGGACAATAGGTATTTGATAATCTGATTCAGTCAACACTTCCATTCCCTGTCCTCCCTCCTTGTAATTCATATTTTCAAGCTCATTCGCGCCTCGTCGCGTAACTTTGATATTGGATTTTTCCTTTTGTAGATTAATCTTGTCCAAGTACTGCTGGCTTCTGTAAAGAATCTTGAATTCTTCAATAATGCCAAAAGACATTGGCAAGAAATCGAACTTCACTCCACTGTAGGATAAATTGTAAGGATTTCTATGTTTCAAACTATTTTTCAAGTAACACAATCTGATATTGCGAAAACTCATGGTAATAATCCTGTGTGAAGAGGCGTCGTCCAATAGTATTAGAATCTTTCTCTCTGGTGTCAAGCTGCTTAGCTTATGCTCTAAGGCTAGCAAATATTCTTGAAACATACTTGATGTTATCCACTTGTTGGCATTCGACTTGTAAGAAATGCGATAAGCGTCTGTCAATTTGTTCATCAAAGTGTCATGAACATTCGTGCCCGAGTCTCCTGAAAAAGTCTTAAGACCAGTATTAGAGCTCTTTGAGACATCAAATGTATCATATTTACCCACAATTAAAGGGGTGAGTTTTTCAGATCCGTCGATGTTGCATCCTAGCATAATTGTGAGCGAATTAGCTGTAGGGGAGCTCGATTGCTTCAATCCTTTGTCAATTGAAGAAACGTCAAACAACTGATCCAAGGGTAAGGAGTAAAATAACTGGAATTCATCCACTGTAAATATATCTTTGGGTGAATACCCTTCTTTTGTTATCAATTCATTCAAGTATTGCTTCAACCCCAACTTTTCGTCTAGCTCCCAGACTTTATTGAGATTATGACCCCCAGGATTTCGTGATATTTCTTCTTTGGTTCCAGTGACATTGATATTTAGCTTCTTGAGGAAGTTGTTGCACCAATTGGGGTTAAATATGCCGTTGCCAACTTTGTCATCATTAGATAGGCGATTCCAGATCGAATTTGCAGTCTGCCGTATTATGGGGACAGTGATGGGGATATTTTCCCAAATGGCTTGTGTGATCCATTCCGTAAGAATTCTGCGCAACAAAGGGTTCAACTGCTTTCGCCGTCGGATCAATTCAAGTTCGGAATCCTTGGTAGCGATCAAGTCGTTCTTGCAGCTTAATATTCTCGATATTGTAGTCTGTGATGGGGGTTTCAATGATCCATACTGATCTTGAGCCCACAAAGCTAGATCAGCCTGCGTCATATCGGGATTCGCCTCTGCTTTCAAGCATATGTCTATTTTTTGGCGTATAGTGTAGCCCATATTTGCTAACTTTCCCAACACATACACAAAACATTTTTTTTGAAGGACCCTACCAAATTCAAGATGACTCCTTATCATATTTCACAAACGCTTAAATACAAAAATCCATAAGGCATAGTGATTAAACTAAACACAAGTAATCTTAAGTTAAAAATTGAATTAACTTCTGGAAAGTAGGCTCGTAGTACTTCTCCTGTTCAATAAATAATGAGTGGTAAGCTCCTTCGCAAGCAAAAAAGTCCTTATTAACATCGTCACTCAACAAGTCATAAAATTTCTTGCTAGCCTCGAAATCGTTGACTTTATCCGCGGTACCATGGAGGATTAACAATTTTGTTGACTTGTCAAACTTATTATAGTACTCAGGGGTGAGGAGTCTCTCGCCTCTGATAAGCATGTCACCGTAAAGGCTCAAACTACCAAGCAAAGGGCGGTTTTTGCCACGGATGTAATCTCTGTACTCTTGGTTTGTTGTGATGATGTCAATATCCATCTTACTATCAACTATGAGGTTAGGAACAAATTTGGTCAAGATTCCAACGACCGGCCTTAAGAGCTTGACACGAAAATCCGGCTTATACAACAATACTTCTGGGCCAGCAGCAAATATTCCCTTGATATCATCGAGATGTTTACCAATCACCCCATAATTCAAGACAATTCCTCCACCCATAGAAAATCCTCCCAAGTAGAATTTTTCCGTTGGATCCGTCCTCAACTTCAAGTTGTACTCAATAAAAAATTCAAGGTCTTTGAAGACGTGTGCTTCGTTGGTTATACCGTAGTCTTTACCAGGAGAAGTTTCTCCGGCGCCTCTTTGGTCGAAGAAGAAAATCTCGTATCCAGCTTTGGACAATTGATCAAAAAATTGAATGTATATGTTTGAGTCCTCACAGAAGCCGTGGACGTAAATAATCTTCCCTTTGTACTCGACTCCTTCAGGTACTTTCCAAGTAACAGTCTTGAAATTGGCGTTGTCGAATTCGATGAATTCTACCTCTGGGGTTCTGTCAGTTTTGTACGGGTGGTCAACCATGGTGTTGTAATTAAAATGATAATGTTTTGCCTCCTGAAGATTTCCCCTCCTACATTTTTCCCACTTCCATACAATAGAAAACCGTTTTTTCGTATATCACAAAAATCACAAGATCATACCTATAAAGGAAGTAGTTTTTCGTTAGTTACGAGAAAGAGACTCAACCTGGAGCCCTCGTGTTTGATTTTAAAATGGAGATTAAGAACCTTCAAATCTCGCAATATCGGAAATTGAGACAAATCTAAATCACTCCTGACAAAAGGACTGAATGCTATATTCAAATAGCATTTCAAGAACTGATTCAATCCAATGTGCCCCGTTTCCTGAACAAAGAATGTCAAATAGTCATTAATTAAAATAGGCATTTTGTCCGAGCATCGGTCAATGAAAAAAACACTTTCTAATGCATCCTGGACCTTGGCTCCTAGATCGTAATTCAAGACACACATTTTGTCATTGAGGCACTTTGATAACAACCTATAATCGAGTTTTTGTGTAACGGAGTCGAGAACATGTAATGATTCCAATTGCGGCTGGGCTGCACTCAAAAACTGGTAGAACTCTGTAGGAACATGACCAGAAATATTGAATGATTTCAAGGTACAAGATCGTATCCAATCCGCAGTCATCTGCTGGCACTCCTGACAGTTTTCCAAGTTGCTTACAGCTAAACTTTTCAAGTTATTGAAGTTTTTTATTACAATTCCTCCAGCATGATTATGCACACTCTTGAAGCTCACTCTCAAACTCTGCAAGTCTTCAATACTGACGGTCAGTTGAAATACCTCAACATCTTCGTACCGAAACCAAAGCTGGTCGATATCCAAAAAGTCAAGTTTGAGCCGTGCCCCCAACTCGGATAGAACTGCAAAAAATGAGAACCAAGCTGGTCTCGTTGTCAGGTTTCCTAAACTCAAAGTATCAAGGTATGATGATAAATCATCGGAAGTTTCAGGGCGTGAAGATATGACCACATTTCGCAAGTTTTGTAAGGATCTCCCCGAATTTAGAGCCAAGCTTATATGGGCGAACAGAGTCAGAGTGGACGAAGATGTGTAGTACATTTTCAATGACCTCAAAACTGGAAGACTAATTGCCTCAGTGATTACGTCGGATCCAATAGTTAGAACTAGTGATTTCAATCCTGTAAAACATACCGATCTCTGACTCAAGGTGCTTAGACTAGAAAGACTTGTCACAACGTCTGGCGGGAAAACGAAAACATCCAACTGTAAGTGATCTTGAAGAACATCTTCAAGATAGGTTTGGATAATGTCTAAACTCGGGAACTGCTCCCAATCATCTAGGAATACAAGTGCTTTAACAAATGCGGAAACATACTTGTTTCTCTTCAAAACAGATAGAACATGTAATAGACCTGTGGAATGAATCAAAGTACCACAGTTGATTCTCTTTGTATATTCTTTGGTGCACCCTATTGTGTCCCTAACCAATTGCCTGTCGTTGGTGATGATGATCTTGTTGTACAATTGCTTTGCTGATAGTGAGCCAAATTTCCTGCACGTGAGTGCAGTCAGTAGCAAGTCGTCTCTGGAAAGGTATCCAAAGATCTGATCTAGTAGACAGTCAGGTATTTCGGTTATTAGTGAGCATGCCTGGTCGTACATGCTCGCTTCACCTTCGACGTCGTAATCCATTTCCAGCGCCATTTCATTTGCTTATCATCTTTAAAAAAATAAGATATTCCTTGACAACTTTTTACGAAAGTAATCTCTAGGTGAACAAGATGACATATACGGATGTTGTTGCTGCTGTTGAGACTCGACTTCAGAATGCTCGCATTAGATTAAAAAAATTTACATTGAGTTTAAGTTTGACCTTCAATGGTCTTCCGATCTTGACATACGGCTGCAAAGCGTTTTCATTGTTAAGATGTTTACCAAAGGAGTATCATAAAATGACAGTAGGTAGTGTAAGCGTAAGAATCCCTCGAATGATTTGGCAGTAGTCGCGGAGTAGTTAGAAGTCACGTGTGTTATCAGAACCCCGGAGGACAGGCTGAGCAAAAAAAAAGTGTATACAATTTAAATACTGGAATCAATCAAGCCAAGCCTACAAAGCTACTCATTAGGGTTCTTAGTAGTGAAGTATTAACCTGCAACCTGTCAAAACTAGAGAAATTACAATAGAATGCAGGATCGGCATCATATGAATGATCAGGCATCAGATTCAGGTGACCCGTTCTCAGGACTTTCCTTCAGGGTTGGAGTTGCCGAGAACAAAAACACTCTTTACCGTAATAAGATGGAAGATGTTCACACTTACATTGCAAATTTTGCAGAATGTGTGGACTGGGGCTATTTTGCAATCTTCGATGGTCATGCAGGTAAGGAAACAGCAAGATGGTGTGGGATCAATTTGCACAGACTCTTAGAAGAAGAAATCGAAAATGGATCGAAGGAGAAACCAGACGAAAGCTTACATTCAGCTCCTTTGGTCGGTTCTTCAGACTTGAAAGAGAATTTATACAACACATTTGTGAAAGCGGATGGACTCATTGAAAAAGAGGGAACAGGAAACTCGGGTTGCACAGCAATAGTGGCAGTACTCAGATGGGAAACAGATGGTGAGGCTACCCATCCACCGACAGAAGTACATCAGAATAAACAGAAATTTGATTTCGTTCCCCAAAAATGCCACAAACGAATGTTGTATACATCCAATGTCGGGGACCTGAGAATTGTTTTGTACAAGGGTGGACGACCTTATCGACTTTCATATGACCACAAGGCCACCGATGTAAACGAAATTGATAGAGTCCGTTCCTCTGGTGGTTTGATTATGAAAAACAGGGTAAATGGTGTCTTAGCAGTAACAAGGTCTTTGGGGGACTCATATATGAAAGACTTGGTTATAGGGAAGCCATTTACAACCTCCACTGAAATAACAGAGGAGGATGAGTTTATGATTTTAGCTTGTGACGGAGTATGGGATGTGATTTCTGATCTCAAGGCTTGTGAATATGTTGCCAATATCTTGAAAGAGACCAATGAACCCCAAATAGCTGCGAAGAAGTTGTGCCAATTTGCAATTGACAACTCTACCACAGATAATGTCACAGTGATGATTGTGAAGTTTGACAGAGAAATATTCGGTGTTCTGAGTTCCGAGAAACCCGAAAGGAGTACATGATAAAAAGTCTTATGTATGGAGGTCGACATGCATTCGTTTCTTGAATGGGAATTATATTGCTATTATAACCTCTTTAATGAATTTACGTGCTGAAAACAGTAAAAAGTATCGAATTATGTTCAGAATATCACAAATATTTCATTACATTGTTGCTAATTTGTCTCTAAGTGCACTTCCTGTGGCTCGACCAAGTTTCCAACTTCAGCTTCAAGTTCCCTCACCTTGATCTTAGGCTTATAAAATTTTAACGCTAAACTACTCAAGACAACACTCACTGATGACGCTGCCATAGCGGCACTGGCCCATACAGGCGATAATCTTGAGTTATTATGAGGGTAAATAACACCTGCTGCTATGGGAATACCAATAATGTTGTAAATCAAACTCCATGCGAAATTAAACTTTACTCTTCTAAAGACCACTTGGGAGAGATCTAAAAGTGTTGCGAGCGCAAGTAACGGGTGTGTCATGTTGAGTAATATGAAGTCGCTCAGTGTCACAGCAAGATCTGTACCACTCGATAATGCAATACCAACATCTGCAGTTGACAAGGCTGGCGCGTCATTAATTCCATCACCTATCATTGCAACAACATTATTCCGGACTTGTTGGAGCCTCTTCACATGCGCTTGCTTTTGATCGGGAAGAACCTCACTAATGACGTTGGTGATACCAATTTCTTTGGCGATCGACTCAGCAGTGACCTTATTATCTCCGGTAACCATCCAGCACTCAAGCCCACTGTTCTGAAGAAAGCTTATAACTTCCTTTGCTTCGTGTCTCACCTCATCTCGGGCTGCTAGCATCATCGACAATTTAAATTCCAGGTTACCATAGAGTAGATTACACTTAAGTGCCACCAAAACAACAGACTTGCACTCTTTCTTCCATTTGTGCAACAACTCTGTTTGTTTGTTTGAGATTGCCACACCATTTTCAATCATAAATGCCTCATTTCCTAAAATAGCTTCTGATGGTTGATACTTCTCCCAAACACCCTCTGCCCCATCAGTGTCGATTTTACCTTGGAGACCCTTCCCAGGAATGACTTCAATTATCTTGATTTTATTCTGAGAGAGGTTTACCAGAGCGTGGTTTTCAACAAAAGACCTCACAGCGCTAGCCAAAGGGTGCTTAGAAGCTAACTCGAGGTCCCGCGCGACCTGAGTAGAAAATGTTTTCACGGCATCTATCGTCTCTTTATCCACAATTTTAAACGAATAATCAGTAACTTGGATTTCTCCGTTGGTCAATGTTCCAGTCTTATCAAAGCACACAACATTTGTATTTGCACCATCTTGGAATGCAGCACCACCTCCCTTGGCCAATATGCCGTGCTTTGCAGCCAATCCTGATCCAACGAACAAAGCTGTTGGTGCAGCCAATCCAATTCCACAGGGACATGCGATAACGAAAACAGCAATGGAGAACTCCAAAGACCAAAAAATCCACCCGCCAACTTCGACATCTAAGTACAGTTCAGGAAGAGCCCCGGAGAGCCCGAGAGATAACCAAATTACCCAAGTCAATATAGCCAATAACGTTATCACAGGAACGAAATAACTGGTTAGTTTATCGGCCGTTCTTTCTATAGGAGCCTTTCTTAATTGACCATCTCTAACTGTAGAAACAATTTGGTCAATTAGAGAGTCTCCACCAACATTCATAATTTTAGCAACCACAGATTGCTTCCCCACATTGACTGTTCCTGAAAAGATTTGATGGCCCTCAGTGTGCTTTACGGGTTTAGATTCGCCTGTCAATGCTGATTCATCGAATTCTGAATTTCCGTCAACAATTACACAATCGATGGGAGGAGATTCTCCTGAAACAATTCGTATGTAATCGCCAATTTCTAAAAACTTCAGATCGATCACTTCGCCATTGGAGAAGCTGTTCCCGACTTGTTCAACTAACAATGCATCGCTGTTCTTTAAAGCCTGTAAGTCTGAAATAGCTTCGGTCGTTTTCTTTTTGGAATAGCTTTCCAAAAGTCGTCCAATTAAAAGAAAAAATGTCAAAAATACAACAGAATCGAAGTAGGTAGTCGTCATCGAGTGACCCATCTTTGCTTCTTGCTGGGTTGCAAGAGAAAGAGATACAATGCTAGACACATAAGCGATTGTGGTCCCCAAACACATGAGCAAATTCATTGAACCAAAACGAAGAAGGCGCTTTCTGAATGAATTCTTGTAGCACCATAAAGCAGTGATCTCCTTGATAGCTTTTCTGTGAAAGATATCGGCTGCGAAAAAATAAACTGGGGTACTCAATATAAGCAATGACCAAGTCTCTCTAGAGACATTTCCCGCCCATATTGGTTCATCCATCCACTTCTTGAAACCGCTTGATTTTGGGAGAAGCGACATAGACACTATACCGAGAACAAATGTTGGGATCGCAAAAAGTGCTGCAAGAATCAATCTTGCAACAATTCTTTTCACCTCACGGCTGGTGATAGTTTTCAAATGCTCTTCCATAGAAACCGGTTCAACAATGGAACACTCAAATGTTCCCTGATCTGCTGTAAATGTATAGCCATTCTCAGTCGTCTCAGATGCCACCAAGTGATTCAAATCATGCAAAAACTTTCTGATCGTAACGTTTTCACTGGGGATGTATGTGAAATTTATGTAGGGTTCGTTCAACGTGATTGCATCTTGGATGACGACAGCATCGCCATAACTTTTTAAATAGCTCATAATAACCTCAGGACAATGATCGCACATCATCCCATCGACAGAAATGTTGATGCTCCTTGCTCTCAGTTTTGACGAAGCGTAGTTGATTTTTTCAACCTTGAGAACATCGAAGTCGAAGCCAATATCTTCAATAGCCTCTTGAAGCTTTTTGAGATTCCCGCTTTCATCGGAATCCTCTAACACAAAGGTTGCCGTTTTTGTCACTAGGTTAACTCCAGATTCAAGAACAAAGGTAAAGTCCTTGACAGTAGACTCCACAGCACTGGCGCATGCGGCGCATGTGATGCCTCCGATAGCTGCAGTGACTTTAGTGTTCACCGATCTTTCAACGGGAAGCACCTCAATTAACTTGCATTCAAATCCAGTATCGTCAATGCTTTCAATTATTGTATTAATAAGCTGTTTATTTGGAATGATCACCACAGCAGTGTGTTGCATAAGGTTGACCGAGTAGTCATTTCCGTCATCGGCTTTGGAAGCCAAAATGCCTTCTATTGCTTCAGAAACTGTTGACACACATGCCGCGCACGTCATGCCACCAATAGCGAATACAGCACGAAATTCCCTCTCATCCAGTTTAACCAATGTTTCGAGAGAATCATCAGAATCAGACTCCACTCTCGGCTTTGCTTTTTCGTCCAGACATGCCTTGCAATGCTTCAAGTGATTATGCGAAGACTTATACTTGTGGATTTTGCCAAAAAAGCCCGACTTGCCTGGGGACTTTAGTGTTTGCGAGCTGAACTTCACATATCCATCTTTGGAGACTTCCCAGCCCAAAATCTGGAAACCCTTGCTTTCCAAATTAGAGCTTATTTGCTTTAACGAGCGCCCCAAACGACATTCCTCTGTTGGATCAAAACAGTACAAGTCAATCCCGTCTTTTTGGATGTTCAAAATGACCTGGTTATCATCTAAGGCTAAGACCTCATTGGGTCTTGGCGGCTCTGACTTGCAGATAGTGGAAAATGAACGCTCTATTGCGGCTTCGATAGTGCTCTCGCACTCATCGCAGTGTATATTTCCAACACTAATATGCAACTTCTCCATCGATGAGGAATTGACTCTGCGGTACTTAAGTCTTGTATATATGCATCTAGGCAAAAAACGCTCAAAGCCAGTTCCTTTTTTTGCGCAATTTATGCCTAGTTCTTGAAGTCTACGGCTAAAAAAGATTCACAAAACTCGCTCAAGATGGCGAAGAATCAGTTTCAACTAGGATGTAGTTTCCCAAGTCAGCCTCTGGAAATGCTATTCTTCGCACGGCTAAGGGCACGGTGAGGCCCAATGCAAATCCGACAACTTTCTCCATTATTGTATGGAAAAATAAGCTCGTGACCACAAACATACAATACCAAAGACTGAGTAAGGCAATTGTGAGCACAATAAACGCCTGTTTAAGATATTCTGCTCTCAAACCTCGAATTGTGCCAGTAATTTTTACTTGCCGCGCTCTCAAGATTTCCGGAATTAAGAGTAGACTAGTAGACACTATTATGTAGAAGTGTCCTGACAGGTCAAACCCTGTCACCCACGGTAGCATAAATTGTGAACACTTCTTTCGATCATTTATGACATGCATGTCCTGTGTGCAATGACCGCCTGTTAGTGTGTCGATTCGATCGAAAATCGGGTCTCCAAAACACCACACGGTTAAAAGTACATACAAGGCGGTGTTCATCAGGAACTTCCGGAAGAAGTACAGTACAATACGGGCTGGTATTCTACCGCCCTTGACATAAACAAATATATTACCCAAATAAGCTGCGGTATACCAGAAGTACCCATACCTTTGAACAAAGATCAAGTTGACCCAGTATACCGGAGAAAATTGGCCAATCAGGTCGCCGAATCTGCTCAAACCTAAGTATGAGAGCGGGATACTAATACAAAATGTCGCGCAGAAAAGGTAGATGGAATATAGCTCAATTTGTCGTATCTGTTCAATCATCTCCTGAGGCACGCCCTTGTTGTATCAATTAATAATACACCAGCGCACCTGATAATATTCACGTGAATAGGCATGATTAGACGTGATCTCAAGTTTGCAGTACATCTTTTGCTTTCTTAGATGATTACGAGGACTCTTGTGCGGGGACTTCCGCGGTACTCAAGCTTGCTCAATCTCACCATAAGATGTTCTAGCAGTACATCCAGCAATCCTCAGATGACTTTTCCCTGCTTGGACAAGTTAGAGAAGAAAAACCGAGATCTATTGAACGGCTCGGCGGAATTCAAAAGCCAATCATCGCTCGAAAGTGGTCCGGAACCATCATACTCGAAGATTCAGACAGGCTTTGATACCTACAAATGCAACAAGCCGATATTTCTCGACCATGGTGGCTACTTACCTCAATTTGAAATTGCTTACGAATCCTGGGGACAGCTTAGCCCAGCAAAAGATAACATAGTGTTGGTCCATACTGGACTATCTGCTTCTTCGCACGCTAGATCCCAGCCATTGAACACGAAAAGTGGTTGGTGGGAAAACTTTATTGGACCTGGAAAGTACCTAGATACCGACAAGTACTTTGTCATCTGTACGAATGTCCTCGGCGGTTGCTATGGGCTGACTGGACCTTCATCAATTGACCCTGCAAACAAAGACTATTATGGTACAAGGTTTCCAATTCTAACCGTAAATGACATGGTTAGAGCTCAGAATTCTCTAATCAAGGATGTCTTTGGAGCGGACAAGATCCATGCATCCGTTGGAGCCTCCATGGGGGGAATGCAATCTTTGGCATATGCTTGGGAGTTTCCTGATGGAGTGGAGAAAGTTGTTTCTATTAGTGGATGTGCTCGCTCACACCCGTACTCGATCGCGTTGCGGCACACGCAGAGACAGGTATTGATAAGCGATCCAAATTGGAATAGAGGGTTTTACTACGACAAAGTTCCCCCACATGTCGGCATGAAGTTGGCAAGAGAAATAGCTACAGTTACATACCGCTCAGGTCCTGAATGGGAGTACCGCTTTGGTAGGAACAGAGCTGATGATTCGAAACCGCCTGCATTGTGCCCAGATTTCCTTGTGGAAACATACCTCGATCACGCTGGCGAAAAGTTCTGTTTGGAATACGATGCAAATTCGCTCCTTTACATTCTGAAAGCGATGGATCTATTTGACTTGAGTCTCACAAATCGTATGAAAGCTCTCGATACAAGGAAACGGACCGAAGAACAATTTGTGATGAATGGCCAGTCAAATGTGCAGTATGCTCAGTCATGTCCATCCCCAGCTCCTTCCTCTTCTATTCCGAAAGAACCCTACCAAGAAAAAGCAAGTTCGTCCGTTGCCACCCCGGAAGAGGCACTAGCCGACTTGAAGGCAGGCTTAGAAAAGATTGCCCACAAAGATATTTTTGTAGTTGGGGTTGAGTCTGACATTTTGTTTCCAGTTTGGCAACAAAGAGAAATAGCAGATGTCTTAAAGTCTTGCCCAAATGCTGGAAGGACTGAATACTTTGAGCTTGGAAATGACATCAGCAATTACGGTCATGATACATTTTTATTAAGCGTGGATCATTTTGGACCTCATATCAAGACCTTTTTGGAGTAATTAGTGTATATACTTAAAAGAACAAAAATCCCTGTATCTCCCATTTTCACATGACATACTCTATGCCAAAATTCCGTGGTTTGGATCCAACTCATACCCTAATTGTCTGCTGACCGAGTACACGAATTCTCTCAATTTTCCAATTGCTACTTTAGCAAGTCCATTTGGTTTTTTCTTTCCTCCTTCCGCACTTACGTGTTGTGGAAGTACGTTGTCATTTGCACTCAAACTCACAAACAATGCAAATGGAATGAACCAGATACAAATTGCAAAGAACGAACAGACTTCAATATAGGTTGGAATTCTTGGAGGAACATAGTCGGGTCTGAGTCTCACCTGAATAGGTGGAATGTATGGATCATGGAAATATTGAAACCAAAACCAGTGGTTGGCGAAAGCAAGGAGACAGCTTGAAATGAACAACGGCGATTTGGCATCCACATATGGAAACTTGTGAAGGTTTTGCAAGTAGATGTAGTAAGAAAATATCGAGAACAATGTAATCTTAAACGACAATCCGTCTACCAACCAAAGTAACACCAACAATGCCACGATGCTGTAAATGGCTTTCCTTAAAAACCGTTTCGTTGGCTCGGTGTGTTCTTCTATAAGTTCAGAAATAAAGTACAACCCCGACGCAATTGAAACGACTAGCGATAAAAATCCTAGTAACACTCCCACATAAGCTAGCACCTGAAGCAACATGGTTGATGTGATTTTAATTTTTCTACAGCCAGATTATATGCAAAAAAATATATTGCTGGGCCTGTTCCATATGTAATCTCATTTACCTCTAAATCTGCGGCAGTATCTCTTCAATATTAAGCCCAATTTTAGCCAATTTTGGATCTCAATCATAGATATCAATGGGCGGAATTCTGTCTGTATTATAAAACCAATTCTCCCCCTCAAGTTCTCTCAGTAACCATTCCGTTGGGAAAACCACTAAGTGGCCTTGGATCTCATTCAATATTCTCTCAGCAGAATCGCGCTCAAAGATCTTTTCTCCGTTTTGCAACCGTCTTCTAGAGCTATAATTAGTTCTTCTTCTCCTTCTTAAATGCATGGCATTTTGAATCCCTCCAGAACTAGGATGCTCGCTGTTGCCATTCAAAACATCTGGCCCATCGGTAGGTTCCACAGGTTCAGCATAAGCTTTTTCTGATTTCATTATTCCGCCTCCACCAACTACATCCTTGAAGGCCATGGGCTCATCATCTGAAATATTCTCTGCGTTTCCCTCTGAAATCGCATTGAAATTTGTGTCGTACCGTTGGTTCGCTTTCTTAGGACTATCTGACTGTGCTGTTGGAGGAGCATGGCCTAGCAATCCGACATCAATATCATCTTGAACAAACACGGAAGCTTTACTATGTCTCTTGTTGTGAGGAGACTTATTAAGCTCAGATATATGATGATCGTCATCGGAATCTGTGTCTGAATCATCTGTCAAATTCCCACGTTGGGCTCTCTTTTTATTGTAGTTTGCCTCCTGTTTTTGTGATAAAGTGAAAGCACGGTTCAATTTGGAGTATAACTTATATTCCTTCCATGTTTCGACTTCATTATCAGGTTGGGAATGGAAAACGAGCCTAAACACTTCAGTGTTTCTTCTTGCATGTTCAGACCAAAGATCTTCTGAAAACTCAGGGTCCAATGGATCGCTGAAACAGTATGGGTCTACAAACCTGCTGAAATGTTCAATTCCAACAGGACTCAACGAATTGACAATGGCCTTTGTTTCCTCCTCGCCTAAGGTCACCACAGGAATTTGATGGTGATCATGAGGAGAATCATCGTCGGAGGCACCATCTCCCATTGCCAAATTAGCCTCCGGAGCTCTTCCAACGTTAACTGTAACACTTTCTGGTTCAGGTGGGTTCTTCTTGTCCTTTTCAGGAATCTTGTAATTCAAATCTGGTTCTAAGCCTGCAGCAACACGTTTCTTTGACTCTTCGTCCTGGACCTCTTTTTCCTTTGCTGCGACTCTTTGCAAGTAAGAAATCTTTTTGAGAAGCACCCATCTTTCTTCGTTTCTTTCGGTGATCAAGGCTTCAGATTGCTCGTCCATATCATCGACCATATCAATATCATCAGATTCCAAAAAGTCAATCACGCTATGAAGATCTGGCAAGAAAGATGAACTTGGATTTTCAGACATGGCTTTGTGAGCCAATTCTTTAAGGAAACGAGTATTGTTGAGTCGAGCTCTCTTTGCAAGCTTACTTTTGTATTTGTCGAGTCCTTCACCATGAACATCTTTCTTGTGATCGTCATTTCTCTGAACCCTTGCATCGTATGAATGCTTTTTCTTATCACGTATTCCCTTATTTGCCTCGTGTGTGCCTGTCCTGTTATTGAATGAAATCGGCAATTTTAATGGAGGAGGAGTCTTTTGTGCGCCGTTATTCTCCTCGTCTTCAACGGTTACTTCAAGTATTGCTGAGTTTCTGGCTGTAGACTTTTGGAAGTTTTTCCATCTGTATGTTCCATCCGGTAACTCGAGAATATCTCTAGATGCTAATTCGACCTGGGCCGAAATGGCTGCATATTCACGGTTCTTGAAAGAGTTTGTCGCTGCTTCCAAACCTTTCTGTGTTCTTGCAAGATCCTCAAAGTGCTTGAATCTTCTCTCGACGATGTCCAAAATGTCAACGTTAACACCTAAGTGTTCTCTCATCAATCTCATACGTAACGTGTGTGCAAACTTTCCGACCAAATATGGTTTGCCATCCATAGTACTTTGGATAGTAGCTTTGTCTCTGACCACAGCCGCTACCTCTGAGTCACGTACACCTCTCATCGATCTCTCATTTATATTTGCACTTCCGATTATAGCGACCCTATCATCGACAATCATTGTTTTCGCATGGATGTACAACTGCTCAGTAACCAATGTCCTTTGTGCTCCGATTCTTCCCCACTTTCTCAAAGAGTAGAACTCAATGTAGTCCTCTGGATCAATTCCGTACTTTCTCAATTTAGCAAAAATTGAAGTGGCCCCTCTCGAGATCGACATGTACTGACACTGCATAATGACCCTGACGGAGGACCCATCTGGCTCATCGACTTGAGATTCAAAACCAGGCATCAATGGAATAACAATCACTGCCTTCCAGCTTGTACCTTCATTGAAAGCTCTAATAATTCTATCAACCAATGCGTCACCAATCCTATTCTTAATTTCGTTTCCGTCTATGAAACAAGAAGTCACAAAAAACTGATTCTCAATGTAAACGAAATGGTCTGAAGTTTCGATTAACTTCAAGTACGCATTTTGGATGCTTTGCTCGTGTTCCTTCAATCCAAGAGACCAATTTCCTGAAGAGCGGAGAAGTTGGACCTCACAAGTCCCATCCAATCCCATATCCTCAACCTCCTCATCTGTGAGGTCTGAAGGAGGGGTCAACAAAGGTGTAAATCTACTGGGGCGCTTCTGTCTAATCAAGTAATTCCAACGCTGAACAAAATGCCTTGATAAATCTCTGGCAACCTTTCCTGAGGTCACCATGTGTACATCGTGCCATGGCATTCTTGGGACGATACCTCTATCGTACATTGACTCATAAGGTTTATCCAATCCGAAAAAGTCCTTCACCCTCGGGTTAGAGTAATCTTTACCAGGGAATGTTTGGAATTTCACAAAATCCTCAGGAGAAAGCCTTTTCTCTGGATCCAATGATGAAAAGTTGACGTCTGAGTCATCCGTCAAAACGTGATCTGGAGTGTCAAATCTACCGTAACATAAGTCAATTCCACCAAGGAAACCAACAGTGTGGTCAATAATGCAAAGTTTTTCGTGGTGAGCCCAGAAATACGTATTTTGAAGTAACTGGTTCGGTGATCTTATGACATGAATATTTTCCTCATTAAGTGAAAGGATAGAATGTTTAGTGTATAACGAATCGGTAGCCACGGTGGTTCCAACATTTCTGTACACAATAACAAAGATCTTCACGCCCTGTTGAGCTTTGCGCTGTAATATTCTGTCGATCCTAAACTGCTGGTTACCATTTGCTGGCCGGCGCAAGTACAACTCTGGAGATAACCACCAGTCATGAATGAAAATGACGTCCTTTGCCATCTCCAATGCTGAGGAAACGGCCCAGAAGTAATCACGGCCATCAACAAACCATTGTGCGAAACAGTTTTGGCGTACCGGGGCAAACGAGCCAAATCTGTTCGGCTCTGAGTAAATTGTCGAATTTTTCATCTCCATCAAGGATGCGATCCACAACTTCTGTTCCTTCACCGATTTTGGAATGATAGACAACTTCCTCTCAGAGTTCTCAATCGTGATCTTCAAATGGTGAAAAACATTTTTCTGCGAGATCTCACTCTCAGCCGTTTCCTCAGCCAACCTCTTCTGAGTTAAAGAAGAGTCATCGTAATCTGAATCGTCATCATCCCGCGAGTCATCCAGTGCACGCTTGAACATAATGCGGAATTTCAGATCAACGAGAAACACTTCCAAGGGTAAGGTGGAATTCATGTTCGAAACGTACATAATGTATGAGTTACGAATCAACAACCACTTTTCGGAGCGCCTGTTAATCATGCGCTTCAAGTCATTTGCCTTAAAATGGCCTACACGCCACCCTTGAGTTTTAGCAGTTCCTCCCAAATGTGCGATACCCTGCTTTCCCTTGTATCCTGTCTCGTAGCTCAATAACGAAGAAATAGGAGAAAGTTCGAAAAATTGGAAAAGTCGATTGGACTGTGCCTTCAATCCTACCAAGGAAATCAAGTTATCGAGGTAGTTAGTAACCTCCTTAATATACTCTTGGTTTTTTTGAGCACGAATACGGTTCTGTTCTGGTGACTCTTCGATTGAAGATGCGCTACTAAGGGCGGCTCTCAATTGCGCGAACTGTTCCCTGAAAGTATGACTCGTGTGTGCGGAGCGGAATGATGCATCATCAGCCAATGCCAAATTGTTGGACCTAGCGTCGTGAGAGGCGTCGCCTGCGTTGTTTTTAGTATTCAACTCCTCGGTGCGCTTTTTCGAGTGCTCTTGCGCGTTTCTCAACGGTGGAAGCGGGTACCTTGGTAACTCAGTTTTGTTGCTGTGCACAACTTCTGTTTTCCATTTGTCGAGCTTGAATCTGGAATGAAGATATAATAAGTCCTTGGCGTTCTTTTCCACCGACCACCGCAATCTTTGGGGGCCAACACCGTACTCGAGGTCAATTCTGAATCTGCGGAGCTTGGTGTTCACCGAGGGCGACACATCTGTAATTTTGAATCCCAAAAGCGACATCAATAAAGGGGCTCTTGCGGTACCGTTTTCATCCTCTAACAAACATGAACCCACCAAGTGAATGGCAGCAGCACTAACCGACAATCTACCAATCAATGTGCGCGCACGTTCAGCCGTAGCGGCATCAGCATCTTCCTCATCAGGTGCGACATCAGCAACGACGCTTTGTTTCCTGCCCTTATCCTTATTTCTCCCCCTAAAGAGTCTCAATTTGTTCTTCAACTTTTGCTGAGTACCTTCCTCGTTTCCTTCGTGCCCATAGTTTGGATCCGTCTTCAAGCTCTTGCTGGAAAATCTCGATGGGAAAAACGAAGTTCTTGCTGTTGGAGATGACATTACTCCATTCGCATCTTGTGCACCCTCTTTTTTGACAGCAGCTTCAGGTAATTGCGACTTGGTTTGTTGTTCTGGAGCCACACCGTCGTCATATTCGTCGGCCCGCTCCTCTTCTCCGTCATATCCAAGATCTTCCTGAACCGACGGGACATAAGGACTTGTTGCCTCAGCCTCCTCTTCATCATTCAGATAACGCGATTCCTTCCTGTCAGCCCTTCGATTGAAAAAAGAGAACGCATTACCAAGGATTACGGGAGATTCGTGGTTGGTACCTACACCGTTCTCTTCATTAACCTTTTGGTTCTTTTTGGCCAGCTTTTCTTTCAGTGCTTTGTCGTCATTATTGGAATTTTGGGACACCACGCTGTAAATTTCGCTTGCATCCAATTCTCTGAGCGGTTGGCCATCCACCTCACTCGGGATATTTGTGTGATCACCATTATGAGTTAGGGTTATGTGGTGAGATTTTGGACTACCCGCTGTGGAGTTTTGGGCGTCTGGCATGCTTTCCAATGGCAGTGATTTTAGGAGCAACGACTAGGTAAATATATTTATTTTGTGATGAAATTTCGCGTAAGGCTCAACCAGTCCACAAATAGAAGTATGAATACAGAATCGCTAAATCTAGTTACAACTATGGAGCATAAAGTATTGAGCTTGACGGAAAATGGCCCTGGCTATTTAAGATGTAAAAATCAATTGGCCTTAGGCTCCAAAAGCCCCAATGGGATTGGCAATTGTTTTTAAACGATCGAAATAATGTGCCCTCGTAATAAATATTCCTGTTCCAATACGCTACCGCGCATTTAGTTACAAGCAATTCCTGCACTGACTACTCCAAAACTTTTACGATACCAAACCTAATAAGTCGACAGAAAACTAAAGCGCCGGTACGCCCAAAATGCAAATTACTGGGCAGGTTGCGAGCTCCTGATAGAGTTCATAGGTACAGAGTTTGTTTTGCTTCGAATAGTTACCCAACAAGATTAGCCTGGTTAGCTCAATCGGTAGAGCGTTTGACTCTTAGAGAGGATATCAAAAGGCTACGGGTTCGACCCCCGTATCGGGCTTTATTTTTTTTCCAATACCAAAATATGACTCTGTCAAAAAATCTACCCCGTATCAGGGTCAACTTTTTTGACGTTTGACTCAACGGCATTTTTTTTGTGTGAATCATACTCGATTTAATTACACAAGATGTCGAGTTCAAAGTCGTCCCCAAATAAGGGAGACCCAGGTCTAGAGAATACGGAAAATGTGAGTCTGGTCAAGTCGGTAATTGAGTCTAAATCCAGTGAGAGCATTGAGAATAACAAGGTATGGGCATTCATTACTGGTATATCCAAAAAACTAGATGGCCTAGGTGTGGAATCAAGGGGTATCGAGCGTATCATGCCCTATGAAAGATCTCCTAACAAAACAAAGCAGATCATAACAATTATAGGACTTTGGTTATCAGCATGTGGTGGTCTCCCCTCGATGTCGACGTTTTACTTGGCCCCTATGGTATTTGGACTAGGATTGAAAAATACCTTACTCGCGGGTCTTATCGGTGAGACCTTGGGCTGTGCCATTGCAGCTTACTGCGCATTAATGGGTCCCAGATCTGGCTGTAGACAAATGGTTAGCGCCAGATTTCTTTTTGGATGTTGGTTCGTTAAGCTCGTTGCTTTAGCGAGTATTGTTGGTGTTATGGGATGGTCCGTGGTGAACAGTGTTGTCGGTGGTCAGATCATCTCAAGCATGACAAATGGAAGGGTTACTCTTTCTGTTGGAATTGTCATCATCGCAGTGATATCCTTTTTGGTGGCTACTTTTGGTATCAAACATTTATTGAGAGTCGAGGCTTACCTTAGCATTCCTGTGAATGCTGCATTTTTGATGTTGTACGTGTGTTCGTCAAAGAAATTTAGCCACTTGACTTGGGAGGACTCCTCGAGCTTGGATTCTGCTACAGTAAAGGGAAACTTCATTTGCTTCTTCTCATTGGCGTACTCGATTACCTCGACATGGGGTTCTATCGCCTCGGATTATCTCATTTTGTTACCAGAGACGACTCCGGATTCACAAATATATTGGCTCACGTTCTTCAGCATTTGGGTCCCCACCACGTTTGTCGGAACTGCTGGTATTTTAATTGGAAATGTGGCCTTAACTTATGAACCATGGAACGTCGTGTATATGGAATATGGTATGGGTGGTCTCTTGAACGAAGCATTCAAGCCGTGGCACGGCGGAGGAAAATTTCTCCTTTCATTGATTTACTTGTCTTTAATCTCCAACAACATTATCAACACCTACTCCGCTGCTTTCGGCTTGCAGTTAATTGGTGATCGTTTCCGCGCCTTTCCAAGATGGCTCTGGGCTATCGCAATCACCGCAGTCTACTTGGTTTGTGCCCTTGTTGGCAGAAACAAGTTTTCGGAGATTTTGGGTAACTTCTTGCCTATGATCGGGTATTGGATTTCCATGTACTTCATCATTTTACTTGAAGAAAACCAGATCTTCAGATCAAAGTGGTTTCTGCATTTGTATACAAAAGAGTTCAATGATGAAAGCGAAACTAACTCTCTTTCTTCCAGGCCGCTCATTGGTGCTCCTCTAAGGAAGTCCAAGGTATTCTACAATTTCGAGATTTGGAACGACTATCTGAAGTTGACGCAAGGTTATGCAGCAAGCGCTGCGTTTATCATTGGAGCTACTGGTGCAGCAGTGGGAATGTCTCAAACATACTGGGTCGGTCCTATTGCTAGACGGATAGGAGGTGAAAATGGCGGTGACATTGCAATGTGGTTGTGCATGGGCTTTAGCGGGCTAGTCTACCCAGGATTGAGGTACCTCGAATTGAAAAAGTTCGGACGCTAATCGTTCTCGTTGCAAGTGGACAATAAGAGTAAACTCTTAAGTCGATGAGTAATATCTTTAATTAATCCAGAAAGTACAGAAACAAGAATAGTCTATGTTTAAGTCTCTCCAACAGCTTCCCCAGATTCCTCTCGAGACTTTCTTGTTGAGCAATTAAAGTTATGCTCATGATCTCCGATACCGGTTATACGTCCATAGCTTTGCTATGTTACAAGCCCGTGTTCTCTGTTCTATTTCCAGAAATTTCAGTCATCTATTGCGCCACAGACACACTTCACCCGCATTGCCACAATTTTGTTTTGATTTGCAGCCTTGAAATTTCCTTGGTTCTTCTCCACTCTCAATTACATCATAAGAAATTTGTTTTTGTCATCCCTTTCGAATTGCGGAGAACCCTGTATTAACGCATTCTTTGCTCCTATTGCCTGCACATCCTCACTATGATTCCTGATTTTTTTTTGCCTGTTACTGAGTTCTTCTTGAGCTCTTCTCTCTACCTACTCACATCACTTACTATTGTGTCGACTTTGCGGCTCTAGTCTTTTCATGTTTTAAAATTGCTGCGTGTTTTCAAATCGCAATTAGATGGTTGCGAAATATTCATCAGGGCTTCTATTTGTCTTTTTCATTCTTTGCTATGAAACTAGGCAGCGAACGCAAGGATACGTCAGACTTTAGCAAGCGAAAGTATGGCAATTTGTGTATAAATACTGGATGATCCAGACGGCTTAAACTATTAGTTCATTACAAACAATCATCATGGGACTTTCAGACAAATTATCAAGCAAATTCGGCAACAAGGAGGACTTGACCAGCAAGTACGCGCTCCTCGAGGAAAACTTCCATAAGCTCCCGGAAGACATCCAGAGGAAGGTCAAGGAGGGAAAGATTACTAAGGAGGAAGCATTACAATATCTTAAGGGTGGTCACGGTTCTAGCGCTGCTGCTGGCGCTGGTGCTGGTGCTGGTGCTGCTTCCATTGGCACACATGGCTCTTCTGATCACGGTGCTACTGGTCACACCACGTCAGGTCACACTACCTCAGGTCAATATGGTAATGAGTATAGTTCTTCTGGTAAGAACGTTCACTCTTCTTCTGCCACTGGTCCAGAATCTTATGGCTCGTCTGCCACTCACTCTGGTAGTGGTGCTTATGGATCTACCAGCCCAAGTTCTGCAGGTCCAAACTCTTACGGTTCTTCTGCACATGGAACTGCCTCTCACTCTGGTAGTGGTGCTTATGGATCTACTAACTCAGGTGCTGCGGGTTCAAACTCTTACGGTTCTTCTACTCATGGAACTACTGCCACGAGCGGTTACGGCTCGTCTACTGGGACTGGTGTTTCCAATGCTTACAAAAATGGCGAGCACTCTACACATGGCTCCCACGGCTCCCTGACTACGAGCGCAGGATATGGCACTTCGGGCACCACTGGTCAGACTGCTCATTCTGGTCACTCTAGCTCTCATGGAGAAGTTGGCCACGGTGGTTCCGCTGGTGCAGTTGCAGGGAACCACAGCGCCCATACTGGTTCAACTAACACTTACGGCTCAAGTGGTAGAGACTCATTCGGCTCTTCCAATGCGGATGGCCATAAGGCGTACAGTTCTGGATCACTGGGTGATTACACTCATTCCGCTTCCACGCACGGTACCCACTCTAAGTCTGCTACAAACTCCTCCACGCACGGTACCCACTCTACGTCTGGCTTCAGCACAGGTAACCATGAATTGGATTCCAAGATCGCCCAATTGGACCCCAAGGTTCAGCAACAAGCTAAGGATGCCTTCCACAGAGGTTATAAGGATGCCCAGAGTGCCCTTTCTAGTAAGTAAAACCCAAATATGAATGTGTATGATTTTGATTATATGACTGTAAGTTTTCTATGGAAACTGTTTATGTGCGATTTTCCTTTACAAACACGAAAAGTAGGACACTCGACGTTCATGGTTAGCTCGCGCAGCTACACTGAAGCATCGAGTATTCGCTTCCTCTATCTCCCTGCAAAACCCATTTATCCTCCAATTCTTTGAGTTCAGAACCCCACTTCAGGCGGTCGAATGGATGCAAACTCATCTTCTGCAACTTCTCTAAGTGCGAGACATCTTCCCCATTATTTTCTTTAACATGCTCATAAACCTCGTCCAATATCCAGTTACGGGGCAAAAATTCTGGATTGAATCTGGAACTCACTCCCCTGCCAGTATTTGGATCCACCTTCGCAGATTTTTCCAAATGCACACGATAAACGCTGAGCCAGTCTTCGATCTTTTCAAGTACTTGTTCACGGGAATACTTATTGTTCTCTTCGTCGAAATCCAAACTCAGCGCCAAAATCTGGCCTGCAGTATCTGGTTCGTTGATCTTATCTTGAAGTGTCAAGAAAAACTTGTTGAAATCAACTCTGATAATTTGAAGAACTTGCAACAAAGGACCAATTAACTCGTCATTTGCTTTGTCGGGATTCCCATAGTCTATTAACTTATGTGAGAGCCCAAGCCTATTGTAAAACGTCTCCACGTACTTTTTCATGAATGTAAACTGGTAAATTTCACCTCCTACTTCAATGATTTTGGTTGCTCTTCCAATGATAATCTCCTCTTTCTCCTCGTCAATCAGCAACTGATCGTATTCTTTGATTAACTCTGGACCACAACCAATTAATTCCGCGAGGTCCTCGCCGAATCTAGTCAAGTTCCACCAAACGGAAGTCGGCGTGTTTCTGTATCCGTATCTTGCTTCATGATCCTCTGAATTTGGGGTATAATTAGGATCGTATCGGTCCATAATGGAAAATGGTCCGAAATCCATAGACAACCCCAATATTGAAGTGTTGTCCGTATTCAACACACCGTTCAAGAAACCATATACCTGCCACATAGCTGTTGTAGATGCGTTACGAGCTATTGCCTCGAAATAGAGTTTGTCATATTTTGTCAATTCCCCTAACTCTTTGACAATATCGGGCTTGATTTTGGCCATGTCCGCAAAGTGACTAAACTCTTGTCCATTCACGTTGTATAACTCCTTAATCACATAGTCGGCAAGCTTCTTTATGCCGATTCGGTCGCCACGCCACCTGTACAAGTCAAATGTTCCTAATCGTACCCACAGTTCTGCAAAACGAGATACTATGGCACACTTCTCCCAAGTATGGCGCTGGGCGTTTGTCTGCGGAAGATAGGTTAACGAAAGAGCTCTTGTCGTGGGGATGCCTATCGCATTTAAATGTTCTGATATAATGTACTCACGGATCGATGACCTTAGCACCGCCTTGCCGTCAGCAAAACGGGAGTATGGAGTCATCCCGGACCCTTTGAGTTGAAGTTCATAATACGGGCGATTGGGCCCTGGTGCCGAGGCTTTCTTGGGAACTTCAAATAAATTAACCACTCTTCCGTCACCCAATTGCCCAGCAAACAGCCCAAACTGCCAACCAGCATATGCCTGCGAATATGGAAAGGGGAACCCGTTGCTTTCGAGATTTTCCCTATTTTCGAGGTGATACTCCCCACTAACAATCTTCCTATATGTTTCGTCCTTTGGCTGATCTGGGCTTAATCCAAGATCTTGCAATGCGGCCTCACTAGAGGTCAAATACCTGACTTCCTTCCTCTTCTCTGGAAGTGTATAAGAAAATGCTCCTTTGGCAAGAACTCTAGGGGTATGGATGACATTCGACACGTTTTTTAAGGCAGTTTCGGGCGAGTCAATACGTGCGTCTGCCTGGAGACTACTGGTGAATGATGATGTCTTCGGGAGGTCAACGAGTTTCCCGGTATTGGTGGAGTACAGCATAACTTTTCTTATCAAAAATTTGTGTTTGGGCCCCATGCTAATAGGTAGAAAAAAATAACTCCGAGCTTGCTTTATACTTGCCATTGAAGGTTGTAGATAATGTCCCAATATCGATAGTTCTATCTGCCCTCCGTAGTTACGCAGAAGAAATGAAATTCCACGGAGAAAACTGATTTAGGGGAGTCAAGGCCAAGATGTAATCAAGGAATAGAGTATTAAGCTTCAAATGTGAGATTTCAAGACAGCAACAGTGAAAAGTTTCAAGTCCTTTACATCGTACCACCGAGATTCTGCTTGATTGAATCCTTTCGTGTGAGGATTCGCCGTCATTGTACAAAATTGTCGGATACATGTCCAAGTGCCTAACGCGTAAAGTTTGGCTCATTTAAGGAGTTGCCACGTCCATAGCTTTTTGTACACGTGATTAAGAGTTTAAAATTTTGTAACAGTCGCGCCACATGACTCTCTTGAGGATCCTTAAGAGGGAGAAGTTGAAGGTTGTGGTGGGAGCACTCCTCATAATTGTCTTGGTGCATTTTGTGGGCAGTGACTTTACTCCAAGCGCTATAAAGGGGCCTATCTACGAAAGCGCATCTCCTGTGTCTGTGTCCGTACCCGAACAAGCGAAGCCTGAACTGAAGCCTGAACAAGTGGATACTGAAATATCAAAACCCCAACAATCGAAGCCTAAACCAGACGATGAACTGCTGAAGGACATCACCAAGTCCATTAAAGACTATACCGTGTTCTTCAACGATCTTGAGAAGTTTGCAATCAAATCCGAATCCATTAAGGCTAAATATAAGACTGAGAAGGCTAAGGAAGTTTTCAACACTGATGGTGGCTTCTTGTTCAACAAAGAGTATCTTGAAAACGTCTTGGACATTCCAGAGCAAACTTTCGATGAGATCAAGGCATCTCATAAAGACTACGTGGACAGCCATATCAACAAATTGGTTGAAAACTATGGAATCTCCACCTTTGGTAACATCCTCAAGTCGGATCCCGAATGGAGCAACTACGAAGGATCTTCTGGATATGTTCTCGTTGGAGGTGGAAAATACTCTTGGTTGTCTTATTTGGTCATTAAGCAGATCCGTCACACTGGAGCAAAATTGCCTATCGAACTTTTCTTGCCTACTCTGGACGACTACGAGGCCGAATTCTGTGAGAAACTCCTTCCTCAGCTAGGTGCCAGATGTAATGTTTTCGATGACAGCTTAGCCAAAGACTTGAAACTGAGATTCAACATCGGTGGTTACCAGTACAAAATGCTTGCATTCATCAGTTCGAGATTCGAAAACATCTTGTACGTGGACTCTGACAACTTCCCAACTCGTAATGTTGACTACTTGTTTGAAAGCTCGTTATACAAGGAGAAAAACTTAATCATTTGGCCAGATGCTTGGGGAAGAACCACCAACCCCAAATACTACGATATCGCTGGTGTGGAGGTCAAGGAAAGAAAGGTGAGATACTCCAATTATGATCAAAAGCAGGCCGAACTCCAGGGACTCCTGCTGCCTAAGCCTTTGCACGAGTACACTTTTGCTGACTCGCACTATCATGACTTCGAAGGTACTCTCCCCAACCCCTCATCCGAAACTGGTATGTTGATGGTCAACAAGACGTCGCACTTGAAAACCCTTCTCCTTTGCTTATACTACAATGTGTTTGGACCTAACTTCTACTACCCATTGTTGACTCAAGGCTCTGCTGGTGAAGGTGACAAGGAGACGTTCATTGCCGCCGCCCATGTTATGCAAGAACCTTGGTTCCAGACCATGAAGCAATTCTTATGGGTTGGATACAATTCGCAAAAATCGAAAAAGTTTGTGTCCAAGGCCCTAGGCCATTACGACCCCGTGCAGTCCACCGACCCCATCGTTGAAGGCAAGAGTGTTGACCTCATCTTTATGCACTTATCTTACCCCAAGTTCTACCCTGATTGGTTGGCCAATAACCACGACTTGATCTATGAAGAGCTGAAAGACCACATTAGAATGTACGGAGACGTCTACGAAAACGTTGGTTATGATTTTGATTTGCGTGTTTTGCAGTTCTTTGTTCAGGGAATGTGTCCAAACTACTACGACTCAGATGGAAAGGCAATTGATGGAAGCGGTGTCACCAGCAAGGAGTATATGGGTAAGTATTTGGCCTATGTGACGGAGAGCAAGGAAGAGAGACTCAAATGGTGTTCTGAAACCTTCATTCCACACTTGAAGTGGTTGAAGGAGACTTCTAAATACGAACTCTCGAAATCTGTATAGAGAAATCTAGACGTATAAATTCAAAGTTTGAATAAGTAGACGTCACCATAATTGGTCTCCTCCGTATTTAAACCTCCGAAGAAGTCATGGCAACTTACGGCTGATTTAGCGCGTAAAATGTGCAGATGCTTTAAGCGCCAAGCGTTTTGCATCATTTGCAGTGTGTCAAAAATTGAATTTTCGATTTACATCATGATGAGGTGAGTCTGCAGTAACAGAAGACTTTTCCATCAGATGTTTACGTCCATCAAATAGAACTGTTTCAGTTCCTCAAGATTTTCTGCCACAATTATTAATCAGCAAGTAGCAAGGATTCTATTAAATCATTACGTCGTTGTACGTGCTTGAACGCGAATATTTCGCTGGAGGTCCTGTAAAATGGTGTCACTATTAACCATCGACCACTGTATAGTGCTGTTAGTAATTAGATTGTTATCCATGTCTAATTGGCGCTCTTTAACACTTGGTACCCATCCCTTGACTCAGATGCTCTTGCCCGGATTACTAACACAAACACCGATTGAATTAGCCAGTCTAAAAACAAGATCCAACAAGCTAGAAGAAATACTGTAAATATGCTTGCGTCTTTCTCTCGATAAAAATGGGGCTTCAAGAATTTTCTGGATAAAACCGTGCATCTCTAGCACTTCCGCGGTAATCTGTTTGGGGCTTATCCAGAGCATTACTTATGGTTGACATCTTCTTAATAAGAACAACAGCTTTGTACAGGAAATATAATAACTTACGGAAAATTACTAATTTCCAAACGGAAAAATGATATATATATACACATTCTCTTCACAAAACTTTGAAAAGTTACGGGGTTCAAAAGAAGATGAGCGAAAAAAATGAGGAAGGCTCACTTCCGTTTCCACAGATCAGGGCAGTTCCCAATGCAAACGAGATAAGTCGCCTGCGAGAATGGTTATTCATCGCCATTCTTTGTGTATCACAAGTCGTCACACAGGCTAGTTTGTCACAAAGCATGATCATCTCATCTAGCATTGCAAAGTCTTTTGGGGTTTCTGACAAGCCAGGAGAGCTCTCGTGGTTTTCGGCCTCATTTTCTTTGACTGTCGGAACTTTCATCCTCATCTCAGGCAGACTAGGTGATGTTTATGGTTACAAGCTTATGTTTTTGCTGGGGTACGCTATCTTCACAGTGTTTCAGTTAGTCTGTGGCTTTTGCGTCTATGCCAAATCTTCCATAGCATACGACATTTTCAGGGCATTTCAAGGCTTGGGACCAGCTATTCTCATGCCAACCACACAAGCTATGATCGGAAACTACTGGGCACCTGGATCCAGAAAGCAGCATACAGCTTTCTCTTACTTGGGTGGTGTTGCTCCAAGTGGTTTCATAGTAGGCGGTCTTATCAACGGTGCTTTGAACCGCGTTTGGTGGCCATGGGCTTACTGGGTTGGTTCAATGTGTACTACTTTTGTAGCCATATTAGCCTATTTTACCATCCCGAAAAACATTGGATCCAAGTCTAACGAGAAATTTGACTACCTTGGTTCGTTTTTTGGTGTCTCTGGTCTTGTCTTGATTAACTTCGCCTGGAACCAAGGTCCGAATGTGGGGTGGGATAAGCCTTACGTTTACGTCTTGCTTATTGTGGGTGTTCTCTCTTTGGTTGCCTTCTACTTTGTCGAGAAAAGAGTGGAAAACCCCTTGGTTCCCCCAAGTGCGCTTAAGGGCGATACCGGTTTCGTCCTTGGGTGTATTGCTGCTGGTTGGTCCTGCTTTGGTATCTGGATCTTCTACACAACACTCTGGTCGCTCAACATAGACCATGATTCTGCATTAATGAGCACAGTGCACTTGATCCCTGCGTCAGTGGTGGGTTTCTCGGCATCTATGTTAGCGCCTGTCCTTTTGAAAAGACTTCCTCTGGCTCAGGTCATCACGATAGCGATGTTATTCTTCTTTGTTGGTATGGTGATAATGGGAACCCGTCCTGTTGGACAGATTTATTGGGCTCAAAAGTTCGTCTCCCTTGCTGTTCAGCCGATTGGTATGGATTTATCTTATCCATCAGCAAGTATCTTACTTTCGCAAGCATTACCCGCTAGTCAACAGGGAATTGCGGGATCGCTTGTTGCAACGTTTGTCAACTATTCGATATCGATTGGTTTGGGCTTTGCAGGAACGGTTGAATATTATACCACTAAGGATATGGAGAATCTGATGGAAAAGACAATTTTGGGGTACAAAAATGCTTTCAGAATGGGTATGGGCCTTGCAGGACTCGGTTTAGTTTTAGGAGTAGTTTTCTCCATCCTCCAGCATATGAGAAGGCCGGAAATGAATTCTGATCTGGAAACAGCGTGCCACAGTGAGAGCGACATCCAGGAGGAATTGAGAACGAAGGAAACCGTGAAGGGGGAGCCATAATGAATAGATAATATATTAATAGAATGTCTGCTACGTAGCTTTCCAACAAGTCAAATGTTCTTTAATCCAGCCCACAAATTGCGCAATCCAACATTTTTTGCGATAATTGAAACAGAAAAAGTTCACCAACTATGTCAGTTCTTAAAAGTCCCCTCAACAAGTCCTTGAAGATCGCATTGATCCAATTGAAATCAGGTGCTGATAAGGCCGCCAACCTTGCCAAAGTAAGCAAATACATTGATGCTGCGGTCGTTGACTCCAAGATTGGAAAGCTTGATCTCGTCATGCTTCCTGAGTGCTTTAATTCCCCATACTCTGTAGATCAGTTCCGGAAATATGCTGAGTTGATCCCAAATGGCCAGACCACTGACATGCTTTCCCAATTGGCTAAAAAGCATAGTATTTATATTGTTGGTGGGTCAATTCCTGAGTTGGACCCCGAGTCCGGAGACAAGATCTTCAACACGTCCCTTACATTTTCTCCTCTGGGAGAGATCATTGCTAAGCATAGGAAGGTTCATTTATTTGACATCGACATTCCTAACGGGATCACTTTCAAAGAGTCCGTGACTTTTTCAAGTGGAGACAAAGCAACAGTTTTCAAGTTGGGTGACTTTGGCAATGTTGGCTTGGGAATTTGCTATGATATTAGGTTCCCTGAGTTGGCCCAAATAGCGTCGCGCTCTCCACACAACTCATTTGCAATGTTCTATCCTGGTGCTTTCAACACAACTACAGGTCCTTTGCACTGGCACTTGTTGGCAAAGTCCCGCGCTGTCGACAACGAAATATTCACTATTTTGTGCAGTCCTGCAAGAGATGTTGAAGGAGGTGGCTACCAGGCTTACGGACATTCTCTTGTTGCTGACCCCATGGGTAACATCATTGCAGAAGCTGGTGAAGGTGAGGAGATCTTGTACGCGCAATTGGATAAGGACTTATTACCAAAAGCGAGGACGGGCATTCCAATTCACTACCAGAGAAGATTTGATGTGTACGATGACTTTGTTCAAAATGGTGACGTTAAAGTTAGCGACTTGTGATTGTTGATCAATTATCTTTATGAATTGTTAAACCGATTTGAGAATGTGCGTATACTTTCTTTTCTATTCTTTTTATTCTATTCTATTTTGATCTCTACCTCAGAGGTCTTCCTTTCTTTCAATGAAATCTTGTAAGACATCCATAAACTCGTGTGGCTTTTCGCTGATTACCCAGTGTCCCGAGTCAATATCCCTCACTTCAAAATTTGGAAAGAATTTGCCAATGTCTGGAATTACGTCGTCCGGAACATACGACGACTGCAAGCCCCTAATGAAAAGTGCCGGTCCGGCTGACCATCTGCTCATATTCGGGTCGAAGGGCCAACCAGCAATTTGCCCGCCGACAATTGCATCACCTATAATATCCAATGGCACCTTGGAGGTGACTGGTTCGTCCCGTTTGTTGCGGTTCAAGTTAGTAAGGAGGAACATTCTCACAGTCTCAGATGGCTCCACCTTTGCGAGTTCCGCGTCAACGTCCTTAATGTCTGTATACTTGTACTTTTCCAAGGATAAACGCATTTGGTTTACGTACTTATTGAAGTTGCTCATCGAAGCAGGCGTAAGGTCCACAGGAGAGTTGTCCACAGAAACTATCATCCCAGGGAGTTCGGGACGACGTAATGCAACCGCCATAGCTGCCTTGGCTCCCATGGAGTGACCCACCAAGATAGGCTTCTGCTTGAAGTTGGAAGCCTCAATGAATGCTTCAACATCCGCTGCCATGGCTGGATAGTCCATGCGACTGTTGTGTGGAGACTGCCCAAAGTTCCTCAAGTCTAAACCATAAACCCTACGGTTCATACGGCGGGCCAATTGTTTGGACACGGATCTGGTATTGTTTTTGCTTCCGAAAAGTCCATGAAGAAAGATAATAGGTGCTGCATTGTCACCGGCCTCATTCAAAGGCTCGAAGTCCTCCGAAACCAACTTTACTGACTCGATGTTCTTGTCTAAAGAATCCGCAAGGTAAGATGTAAAACATTTGAATGTCTTAATTGACAGGGTCGGTCGCAAGGTTATTCCACGGCCAACCAGGTAACCAAGTCTGTTGAAGTTCATCATGTCTTTGGTGGAAAGTAAAAAAAGAAAACTCCATTTCAGTGCTCTTGAAAATATATGGCCGAACAAGACGACGCCATTAACTACATTGTATTATCCCGAGGCCTGTGTTTCCGTTTATCTTATCTTTGCCGATTCTTCTAATTCTGTCTAATATAAATTCCTGTGCACCTTATCTCAACATCTGGTCCTGAACCTCAAAATGGGCACCCAAATGGTCTGTGTTACCAAACATTTGTATGACACCCTTGTTAAGATCACTGCGACAAACGTCAACGATCGCGACAGAGGTGTTGAATGGGGTTTTCAAGTCTTCCTCCGTCATATCCTCATGGAGACTGAAGTGCTTTACTTCGTACAAGTAGTTGAAAAACATTCTGAGAACACCACCATGTGTACAAAGTAGAATGTTTTTGTCCAGTGCGTGTTGCTTAAGAACATGATCCCATTCTTCAATGACTCTTTGTCTGAAATTAATTGGACCTTCTCCCAAAGTCCTAAAGTTTGGGCCATACTTAGCAAGAGCATCTTTCAAATACATGCCCTCTACTACCCCCATATTACTTTCTCTGAGGTTTTCGGTCAACCGAACACTAGTCTGTTTGGGCTGGCGCTTGACAATCTCTGCTGTGGTATTTTGACACCGTATCAAGTCTGACGAGACGATAGCATCTAGGTCAATCTTAGAGAAAGCCTTTCCCACGAGGCTCGCTTGGTTTCTTCCGGTGTCATTCAAATCGATGTCTAAATGACCCTGTAGAATCTTTTGTACATTGTGGTTCGTTTGACCGTGTCTCACGAAGAATATTCTTATGGTATCTTCGTCGTTGTTTTCACAAACCAATTGAGTCATAGAGGTGATTGAGAATTGAATGATTTTTGGCGAAAAGTAGCTAAAATTAATCATAAATTTATTGCTTTATCTACTCTATCGGATCTATACCTATATAATTTCCAGCATTTTATCAGCTCATGGTTTTCGCAATGCTCTTGAACTCTTCCAAAACCTCTCTTTTCATCTTAAAACCATGCTCGTTTTCATTTGGAAACGACTTCTCTTGGATATCCTTTGCATATTGCCCGATAGCTGTCACAGCCCTGCCGAAAAAGTCGTCATACTTTTGCACAAACTTGGGCATATGAGAGGTTTCCGGGTCGCTCATCCCAAGCATGTCTGCGATAACCAAAACCTGCCCAGAGCAATTTGGACCAGCTCCGATACCTATTGTTGGAATGGCCAAAGATTTGGTTATATATTCACTTAACTTGTTCGGAACACATTCCAATACAACACCGAAGGCACCGGCTTTCTGCAAATCCAAACATTCCTGGTATACCCTAACTGCAGAGTCAGTAGTGTTACCTTGGAGCTTGAACCCACCCAAAGTATTGTGCTTTTGAGGAGTCAAACCGACATGTCCCATAACAGGAATTCCAACAGAAACCAACTTTTTAACGATGGGAATAGTCTCTTCGTCGCCACCCTCTATCTTGACTGCTTGAACTCTCCCTTGTTTAACTAACTTTATTGCACTCTCCACAGCCTTCTCAATGGACGACTCGAAAGATCCAAAGGGAAGATCAGCAACTAAGAAAGACAGCCTGTTGCCTCTAGAAACAGCTTTGGCATGGTAAATAAACTCTTCGAGAGTAATCTCATTTGTATCATCGTATCCTAAACTAGTCATAGCTAGAGAGTCTCCAATTAGAGCAATATCTATGTTAGCCTTTGAAACCATACTGCCAGTGAGACTGTCGAAGCAAGTCATCACGCTTATACTCTTGCCTGATCTGTACAGGGCTGCGAGGTCTACTAGTGTCTTTCTCTGCTGTGCTGCATGAGCAGATTTCAACAGCGTTGTGGTGGAGAACTTCCGCAAAAACCTAGGAATCATATCGTCTTTTGGTTAAATATCTGAGTCCGAAGTCCAGTTGGTGAATCAGTTTTTCAATCGATTTGAATCATCTATACGATCGTACTTGGAAAAAAATTACTCAAACTGTGGGGCGAATAGATGTTTTAGCCTGTAAACTACATTGTTGAATTTCTAAACATGTGTATGCTCGAACATAATGAATATGCTTGTGTACTTCCGTGGAAAAAGTGAGCATCCGTGGAAAAAGTGTACATCCGTGGAAAAAGTGAATAACTGTTTTACAAATTCAAACCAATAATTATAAACTTTTTAGCAACATGCCTATTGACCAATCGCGTATATTGAACGGTACTACCTATCGTATCAGTGATCCATCCACTTCAGTCAAGTTCTATAAAGACAATTTGGGGTTTGAGCTTATCAACACGGCTCATTTTGAGGGTTTCGATGTCTACTCACTTGCAATTGGCGGGGGTAGCTTCACCGCAAGACAGGGGGTGATTCACTTGAAACACGAAAAATCATCTGAACCATTCAAAGCTAATAACGGAAATGGAGAGCACCGTGGCTTCGGTCACATCTGTATCTCTGTTGACAACATTGTCGCCGCCGAGAAAAGGTTGATTGATAACGGGGTCGAGTTCAAGAAGAAATTGGCAGACGGTAGACAGAAGGATATTGCTTTCATCTTGGACCCAGACGGATACTGGATTGAATTAATTGAGAATGCAATCAACAAGAAAGATGGTGTCACTGACCCAGCTACTTACAAGTTCAACCACTCTATGATAAGAGTGAAAGACCCGGTTAGATCCTTGGGTTTTTACAAGACAATCTTGGGCTTCAAGTTGGTTTCCAAGCTTGAATTCCCAGACGCTCAGTTCACTTTGTACTTTTTGGCGTATGAACATGATGCCGATTTCAAGGAAGCATCGGAGGATTTGACTACTCAAGCAAGGAGAGAGGGAGTTCTCGAGTTGACTCACAACTACGGCACTGAATCACAGCCAGATTTCAAGTACCATAACGGAAACACAACTGAAAACGGTGCAACCACTGGATTCAGCCACCTTACCATTGCAACTGACAATGTTGACAAATTGGTCGAATCAATTAATTTAAATTTGCAGTCACCGGAGTGGATCACCCCAACATCACTTTATGATCCAGACCACTACGTAATTGATATAGTTACTAAATAAAAGGTTTGTGGGGATTGGGACCGACCGTTTTTATCTGTAGAGAACAATTGGCCAAAATTTACTTTTTCTGCACGTTTTCTAAAATAGACCCTGAGATAAGGTCCTTATAGCCACAATATCCAAATTTCAGGTCTGCTAATGGGACGCAAGTTCGATAAATCCGTAGTATCATCACGTTTATAAAGAAACTCTCAGTGTATGCTATTACCATTACAAAAAATAGCACAGCAGATAACCACAGCTCAGCAGAGGCGGGTATGAGACTAATACTTCATGTGATATTGTATTCCCAAGACACACAGGGTTAAAATTCACCCAAAAGTCATATAGGACCTCCCAAAGTTGATCATTTCCATGTAGACCCGCAAAAATATCACTTCCAGCACGAACTTTCAGAGATTGTATTGTGCATAGATGCCCAGTATGCACTTCATTTCTGAGACAACAGCTTTCCAATCTACCTATTTAATTGAAACGAAAATGAGGAGCTAACGCACGACGTAAGAAATCGCTTTAATTATATGGGGTAACAATTTTAGTGATCATCAAAGATGGAAATACGAAGAATGCATTTGGGTCATTCCATGAGCACTCCCTCATCATTTGGAAAACTCGTAAAACACACCCACCCCAACAATCTCATGACCACAGTCTCTTCATCCCATTCCTCAATTTTCGTAGAATACACTCACCCTGACCATTACATCACAGGATAATAAAGTTGGCAGCAGTATGACTATTAATACCTGAACGAAAATTATCTTGGCTTGTACGGAAATCACAGTACATTTCCTCTCTGGTTACAATCGCTTCATTGAAAGTATCAAAAGTCTTGGCTTATTGCCTTGCCTCATGCTACAAATGAATTGTTTTAGCGAACGGCATCTTGCGACACACGTGGTGAGTTTTCCATAGACATTAATCTCTGGGGCCCGTTTTTGTGTAGTGAAATGAGCTCATTTACGACGTAGTCGTGTCAACACCATTAAACGTGGGGACCATGTGCCCAAAACGGTAATCAATTGTTGCGAATTTTTGCAGCACACGTGGGTACATATTTGATCTTTACAGTAGGTATACTCAAACGACCCTCAAGTGCTGTTTTTCTTTTTGCACTTGAGCAACTAGGTGTGCGAAATTTAGCCACTGCCAAGGCTTCTTAATACGTATGCTCAGCACGATCTGTAAACCTTTTCTTGTCTGCCCAGGCTGTCAAGTAAGAGAAGCTTCAATAATGGCTGGGCTCTCCGTTCTAGGGAAACGCTCACAAGACCAGTATACGTTACTAAATTCGTCTTTAATTACATGCTCGTATTACGGCGAATCGCGTGTATTGTTACGACTGTGTCATATAGTCGAAACTGTGCCCGTAAGGCTCAAATGTCAGTTTAATTTCTTTTTCTTCCCTATTCAGTAGAGACATTAATTTCATGGAAGGGGGGCCCACGAGACCTACTCATTCAGTCAAATTCATATAAATAATGCACATTCCCATTTCTCTGTGATCATCCTCATTAAGTTTCATCATCATGTCTGACATTAACGAAGTCACATACAAGGAAAACACTTCTGGTGGTAAGACCGCTTTCAAGGACTACCTTAGCAAATATGCCCACATTGAGGACCCTCTCGAGAGAAGAAGATTGGCTTTGGAGGACATCGACAATGCAGGCTTTGGATGGACCCAAGTCAAGATGATTTTGATTGCAGGTGTTGGTTTTATGACTGACTCTTACGATATTTTCGCCATTAACTTGGGTATCACTATGATGTCTTACGTCTACTGGGACGGTAAGATGCCTGATTCTACTACAACTTTGATCAAGGTGTCTACTTCTGTTGGTACGGTTATCGGTCAAGTCGGTTTCGGTACCATGGCTGATATTGTCGGTCGTAAGAAGATTTACGGTTTGGAATTGATTATCATGATTGCAGCCACTATTTTGCAGTGTTCTTTGGGTTCTTCACCAGCTATTAACTTTGTTGCCATTCTTTCCACTTTGAGAATTCTCATGGGTATTGGTATTGGTGGTGACTACCCATTGTCTTCCATCATTTCGTCTGAGTTTTCCACCACTAAGTGGAGAGGTGCTATTATGTCTGCCGTTTTCTCCAACCAAGGTTTGGGTCAATTGTTTGCTGGTATCGTCGCCATGATCTGTGTTGCTGCTTACAAGGATGATTTGAAGGATGTCAACTACAAGTTGCACCAGCCATGCCGTGGATCCTGTTTGAAGGCTGTTGACCAGATGTGGAGAATCATCGTTGGTCTCGGCTGTGTCCCAGGTTGCATTGCTTTATACTACAGATTGACCATTGCCGAGTCTCCAAGATACTCCTTGGATGTTAACGAGCACGATGACCTCCAGAAGGTTGCTGACGCTGAAGCTGCCATCGATGTTGCTGCCCAGGACATTTCTCCACCAAAGGCCTCTTTCAAGGACTTTGTTCGTCACTTCGGTCAGTGGAAGCACGGTAAGATCTTACTTGGTACTGCTGGTTCTTGGTTTATGTTGGATGTTGCTTTCTACGGTTTGGGTTTGAACACTTCGGTCATCTTGCAAACTATCGGTTATGCTTCTGACAACAATGTTTACAAGAAGTTGTACAACTCTGCTGCTGGTAACTTGATTTTGATTTGTGCTGGTTCTTTGCCAGGTTACTGGTTCACTGCCGCCACTATCGACACTGTCGGTAGAAAGCCTATTCAGTTGGGTGGTTTCATCATTTTGACCATCTTGTTCTGTGTTATTGGTTTCGCATACCACAAGATTAGCAGCCACGGTTTGTTGGCCTTGTACGTCTTGTGTCAGTTCTTCCAGAACTTCGGCCCAAACACCACCACTTTTATCATCCCAGGTGAAATCTTCCCTACCAGATACAGATCTTCCGCACACGGTATTTCTGCTGCTTCTGGTAAGATTGGTGCTATTATTGCTCAGACTTGTCTTGGTACTTTGGTGAACCACGGTTGTTCAGCTGACAAGCCAAACTGTTTCTTGCCTCACGTTATGGAGATCTTCGCTTTGTTCATGTTGCTTGGTATCTTCTTGACTTTGTTGATCCCTGAAACCAAGAGAAAGACTTTGGAAGAGATCTGTGAGTTGTACCACGACGAAGTTGACACTACTAGATTGACCAGGGACAGATATCAGCAGCAGGATGAGTCTTACGACTCCGAAGAGGTGAAGGCCTAAGTAACTTTCTCACCCTTTTATTAGCATTTTCTTAATTTATTTCATATCTGAAGTTGCCGAGTTTGCAATCTTTTTAATACTACGTTTTAACTGAAACCCTATTGTATAATGTAATAGTTCGAGCATGACATGAGTATATTATCCTGGTTTTGGTTGAAAAGTTTCTAGATATGCAATAGTTTGAAATATGGTTTAGCACGGGGTGTCGCAAATGCCAACGTGTGTGTGGAGGGGGCTCATCGCATTGAATGTGATTGTCATTGGTCATTGGTGACTTGACGAATGAATTTGTGAAACATTGACAAATAGAGGAATAAAAAGCGCTACATAGTCATGATAAGGGGTTAAGTGGGTGGGAGAGGGCCGAGAGAGGCACTTGACTGGGAGAATCACATGAATGATACGTCATTTACAGATCCTTATCATTCCAAGTGGGCTTATCAAACCGTATTGTACTATTATTTGACAGACTATAACGTCTGACTAAATATGTTTAAATCGGGTCAATTTATCCCATTCTTATATAAATATACCACATGGGCTTTGCAAATCCCTATTATTTTGTTTTTCACCATGTCGCTCCGATTATACATCAGCTCAGAGAGGTTTAAGAAATGCATCCCTGACTGGATTGCAATAGTCGTGTTAATTGTGTCGTTCTTCTACGTGTTTGAAGTCGCTGGTCCCTTTTACAGGCAATTTTCCCTTTCTGACACTAGATTGGCCCATCCATTCGCAAAGATCGAGAGGGTAACAGACAACGAGCTTTACTTATACACGTGTATAATCCCTTCAATCGTGATCACCTTCTTGGCTGCTGCAAATTCAAAGGGCTCCGAAAAGTTGCACTTGATTCAGGCTTCCAACGCTGGCTTCTGGCTCACTGTGGCCTTTACTGCCGTCATCACAGACATTTTGAAATGTTGGATCGGTAATCCACGGCCAGACTTTCTCGAACGTTGTGGTGCTCTCCCGTCTACCCCCAAGAATGAACTTGTGGACGTGTCTGTGTGTTCTGCTCCTTTGGGTATGATGTATTTACTGGATGGAATGAAGTCGACACCATCTGGGCATTCCTCGTTGTCTTTTGCCGGATTGGGTTATCTCACACTTTGGTTTTTGGGCCAATACAAAAAGAAGGGAAGTAAAGATACCGCTTTGTTGTTGGCATTTTACCTTCCATTACTATTCGCGACTTACATTGCGTTGCTGAGGACTCAGGACTACAGACACCATTTTCTTGATGTCGCACTAGGATCAATGATTGGGTTGGCTGCAGCATGGGGTGGATACCACAGGTATTTCCCCAATGTCGATGATACCAATTCGCATGTTCCATTAGATTAGAAATATACGAGTAGAGCTTGAATTTATTCCAACATCAAGGCATGTTGAACACAAAAGGAGTCATGTAACGCACACACGTGCATCAAAAAGACGCGGCAGTACGGCGGGGCTAAAATTTAACGAGGCTTAAATCTTTAATAATCATACAATCTAAGAATACTTCTTTATATTCAAATCTATACTCATTTATACCGTCCGTTGAGGACCCCAACAATAATGCAATATCCATAAGGATAATAAGAAAGAAAGGTAAATGAAAAAGTTCATTTTTTAGCTTAAAGCGTTAATGCGAACGAGTTGAGCGTTGCATTGTCGATAGCCATAAAGGCTATTTTGTCATTGCATTATTCGTCAGTATAGCAATGTTAAACTTTAGCGAATTTACAACTTTAACTTCTTTGGCTGCTCCCATGGGTTCTCCTGGTTAGTGAAGTGACCGTAAGAAGCAGTCTTGAAGTAGATTGGTCTGGCCAAGTCCAATTCTTTGACGATAACACCAGGTCTCAAGTCAAAGTTGTTGCGGATAACCTCGACCAACTGAGCCGAAGTGTACTTGGAGGTGCCGTAGGTGTCGACGTGGATGGACAAAGGCTCAGCAACACCGATAGCGTAAGAGAACTGAACCAAAGCTCTTCTAGCCAAACCAGCGTTGACCAAGGACTTGGCAACCCATCTGGCAGCATATGCGGCAGATCTGTCAACCTTGGAGAAGTCCTTACCAGAGAAAGCACCACCACCGTGAGCACCCCAACCACCGTAGGTGTCGACAATGATCTTTCTTCCAGTCAAACCAGCATCACCTTGTGGACCACCAATGACGAATCTTCCAGATGGCTGAATGTGGTAAACGGTCTTCTCGTCCAACAAGTGAGCTGGGATAACCTTCTTGACAATGTGCGACATTATCTCAGTTCTCAAGTCCTCAGTAGAAATCTCCTCAGCATGCTGTGTAGAGATGACAATGGTGTCAACTCTCTTTGGAATACAAGCACCATTGTCGTCCTCGTACTCGACGGTGACCTGGGTCTTGGTGTCTGGTCTCAACCATGGCAAAGCACCAGATCTTCTAGCAGAAGCCAACTCGGCGTTCAACTTATGCGACAACAAAACGGTCAATGGCAACTTCTCGTCAGTCTCATCGGTGGCGTAACCAAACATAATACCCTGGTCACCGGCACCCAAGTCCTCAAGGGCCTTCTCGTAGTGCAAACCTTGGGCAATGTCTGGAGACTGCTGCTCAATGGCAACCAAAACGTTACAAGTCTTGTAGTCGAAACCCTTCTCAGAGTCGTCGTAACCAATGTGCTTAATGGTGTCTCTGATGATCTTCTGGTAGTCCAAGGTGGCCTTGGTGGTGATCTCACCGAAAACCATAATCATACCAGTCTTTGCGGCAGTCTCACAGGCAACCTTCGACAATGGGTCGACAGCCAAGCACGCATCCAAAATAGCGTCGGAAACCTGGTCACAGATCTTGTCTGGGTGGCCTTCGCCGACAGACTCGGAGGTAAAGAGAAAAGTAGTCATCGTAGTTTAATATGTGTACTCACAGCAACTAAAAGTTAGGGAATTGACTGAAATTTATACTCCATTCTTTTTTTTCACCTTATACGAGCAGATGTCACTTTATCGTGAGAAAGCCACAATAGTAGAAATTTTGTATGGATATCGCGAAAATTTGGCCCATGCACCATCGGGCCCGGCAGCTATTAAGAAATAAACGCCCAATTAGGAAGTTACCTTCAAGTTATCTGCAGGCAAAAACTGAACTTAGAGAGAGAGATGGTATCAATTCACGTGACCCAAACACAAAACCGTCACCTCAACAAAATAGCATTTTATGCATGTGAAAAGGCGTCAACAGGTGGCCTTTTTTACCTCCTAGGTAGACGGATGTGTTGGCGCACGTTGTTAATGAAAGGTGAATTTGCACGTGCTTTGGACTCCACGAGGGCAGCCACGAGGTGTGGTACATTTATATCTCAAGTTACCTAGTCACTTGAATGTCTAGAATGTTTTATGTCAGGGGCTGCAAATGGGTTTCTTGCGTTAGTGCTTGAAAAAAGCATCAGTGCAATTTTCAACACAGAGATGCATAACAGGTAGAAGTGCAGAATGAGCCTCATGATCGAAGTGACTAAGTGATGGATCGGTAAAAGTACTGAACATTTCAACTTGATGGATAGTAGGAGTCCTAAACATTTCCAATTGATAGTTAAAGAGTCCAAAACATTTCAAATTGATAGATAGGTAGCAATTCTGCGAGAGTTTACATGTGCCATTTTTCCCAACATGAAAGCTTCTGATGAAATACGAGTTTAGTCGTCTTTACCTTTATACATCAAGTTGAGTTGGGGGTGAAGAAGTCCGAAGAAAGTGATCAAAAAGGTCCAGGTTAAGAGAGCACCCGGAAAAAAATCAAGTATTACGAACCCCGGATTTTTGCATCAATAATAGAACAGATAAAACGTGATCAAGTACATGCGCTCATATATCACGTGATAAATCTCTGTACATATGACGCACGGTAACAGTCTAGGTTAGAGCTGGAGCTCAGAACCGCAGCGGAAAAATGTGATCGATATAATCCACTAGGTATCGTAGTTGAGGTTGCGGTGAATATCAACTCAATTTTACTGACCGCGTTACGCGTTTTAAAAACATTATGCAGGTCCCACTGATAAGGTACATAAACATCTTGTGATGTAATATCGTTAAAAATCAACACCCTAGTAGACCGTCAATGCATCCTTGATGAAACAACATCATCCCCGGCTTAAGACCTCTGCTCGAAATTTCGATTAGGCAAGCAAAATACTTGCGAACGTTATCGTACACAAGAATCGCCGTTAGAAAAGTCTATCGGGAGCTGCATGGGCATGTTTCATCACGGCACTATTTTGATTCTTTGCTTCGGTGTTCCTTTAGTAAACCTGGTGAGCCCACGTAAATTCGTAATATCTGAGCCCACGAAGATCAAGTTCTGCTAAGCCTTCAGATTAGTCGTTGGCTTACTTAAAGGAGACCACAAAAAGATGTCAGTGTTTATTTTTTGAACTCGTTGATTCTTATTTCTGTCCTTTCTATGTTTTTAAGACAAAAGAACAGCCTCTGTCGCGGACATAATAACTGAGAGGTCGATGACTGCTCATGTGTACTTTTATTCAACAAGTAATGTTATCTACGTTTAAAAGGTGTAGTTCAATCAATAAAAAAGAAATTCAAAATCTTAACTAGATTGGGCATCGTCACACGATGCTTTAAAGTTGGGGGCGAATCAGCCCTGTTAATGTGTAGCAGCCGCATTAATGCCTTCATAATAAGAACTCCGCAAAGTAGATATTCGATTTACTGGTTGTCGATTCTCTTATCGAGGCTGTGTAGTGAAGGGCGATTTGAGTTCTGGGCGGAATAATTACTGTCTGTGTTTTTCTTTTTGTTGCAGATATATCATTCCGTACCAAATTTTTTTAAAAAACTACTAACAGCTTTTTTTATGATCCGTCCTCTTACCAGGCCATTTCTAGTCGTTTTCGACTTCTTTCTGCGGATATTCTGGTCTGGCCTCAATAAGCGGAGTATCATAGGCTTAGTGCTTAACTTTTGGATCAATTTTCTGCCCGTTTTCATATGGCTCTTGATCTTTAAGAATGCGGGCCTCATTCCAAAAGAGATTCGACCACCTATTCATGTGAAGCTTGCTTATCGCTTGGATGAATACATGTTCGAGGTGACAGAATACCCACTTGGCCTGATCATGACTTTGTTGGGCAGTGGCTCCATATCATTTTTCATGTTCAAGAGGTTGAGACTGCTTGACAAAAGAAACGCACTCAAGAGGTCGTTTGACAGTGTCCTGCCATCGCTGGACCTCGAACTCAATGATTTTACGATCCAGGACACAGAAAGCGATGCTGATGTTGACGATAAAGGAGATATCTCATTTTCCACTAAATCATACAAACCAAAACAATCATGGTACCTTGCTCCGGTATTTATCCTTGGGGCAAGTTGGTTCTTCCTTAATATAGCATACTGGGCAAGAGAGCCAATTATCATACAAAAAGACTTACTTGCGTGGTTCAGTTATGTCTTATGTCATATCTGTGCCCCTATCTTCACTGCCATTTGGCTTTATGTCTTCCACGCTCAGGGTGCATTAAAGTTGTTCCTGATAGCTTTGGGAGTCCAAAACATCGCGGGAGTATTAACACACTTGTTGTTTCCTAATGCCCCTCCTTGGTTCATCCATTTGCACTCTGAAGACCTGCCAGCAGACTACGACATGCCAGCATATGCAGCTGGTTTAACCAGAATTGACGTGGCACTTGGCACTCATATCCACTCAAAAGGGTTCCATGCACTGCCTATCGTCTTTGGAGCCCTTCCTTCTTTGCATTCGGCAATGGCCGTACAAGTCTGCTTCTTTTTGTGCTACTACGGAAGATGGTCTATTCTCAAGTTTGTCGGATTGATGTACGTGGCACTCCAATGGTGGGCAACCATATACTTAGACCACCACTGGCGTTTGGACTTATTTGTTGGTATGTTGTATTCAATTGCAGTGTACATGTTTTTACAGATCTGGAAAGGAGGATTTAGAAAAGTTGACGAACGTTTCACATTGGCGAGGGCAAGGATGGATTTCGCTGGTGGAAGCACAATGGGCATGAGGGTTTTCAAGGGCACAAGAATCGAAAGCTTTTTCGATCCTTTGTCTTAGAAATACAAAAACATTAATTCTTTCAATCTGGTTGCTCATGAATAGTTAGATTGCTTGCTATCCGATGCCGAGAGGTTGTATCCGGTTTTAAATGGGGGTTGTAAAAGACTATGCACAGTTTACTATACTGTGGCTTATAGGACCAATAAAATATATTTTAGCGCTTATTGTTGCATTTTCCCCGAATTCTGCAGCTTGAAATAGAGATTCAGATGTAATCTCAGTAATCTGTCTACAAAGTTACAGAAATTAGTGCAACAGAAAACCACTTGTTCAAAACATGAAATTTGTCTGAGTTATACTGGCGCCTATTTGTAGTCCCGGCAGACTAATGACACAAAAAAAAATAAACGATATTCTAACGCGATTAAAGCAAGTACTGAGCCAAAGTAATTACTAGGGGGTTTCAGGTCGGTAACCAGACAGTCCAGTCGATGGATATGTAGGGAATACCAAAATACTTCCCTTGAAAAATCAATTGTTTGGGAATCGAATTTGACCGTGATCGGGATAGATGGATGATTTTATGGAAAAAAGCGCACGCAGGCACCCCATCGGTTATATTTTCGATATTGCACACGGGAAGTTTTCTCCTTTAGAATATTGTTTTTACATGATTTATTCAGCTCATTATATAGGTGTATGTATGTTTTGAGGTACTCATAGTGCAATGTTCACTTCTTTGGTAGTAAAGACTGGGTTAGAGCTATTTCAGATGAAACAAGTTCTAGCTTAAAATGAAGGCTGAGAAATTGAAGGCCGTAGCTTTTATAACTCAAGGGCAGTGCTTTTGAAGAAAACGTCATCTACAAGCAATCCACAATTTTAACAAGCGAAAACCTAAAAGTTTCGCTGTCGTCAAGTTGAAAAAATTCCTGTTGCTCCATTACAAAAGTATGCCCGCTTTGCTTTACTAAGAAAGAATTCGTGCGTTATAGGTCTGCTAAAGTTTCCATGAAGTATTTGGAGTGCACTGTTTTGTAAAACACTTATACATACCAAAATGCGCTTGATACTAAAAGCATCATAGCTGATCGAGCATAAAATAAAAAGATGAATGCCTTTATAAGTGTTGTAGACCGCAAGTTGGTCGTTAATATCGGGAATTTTTTACCTTTAGTTGACAAAGTACGAGGCACGCTCTGAAGTACATGGGAAGGGAAAATCATAGACTAAAAAACCAAAGACTTATATCCCAGAATAGGCAGGAAATAATTCAGGAAAGTACCTCCCAAGCGCACTTTAAGAGAGTTTCTTTAAAACTTTGTAAAAAGTAGAACGCATTGGCAACGTATTAAATTAGTCTCACGAACGCTTACGAGCACCACTTTGACCAAATTCTCTACCACTATAGATTAGTTTAAAATCCAAAGTTTTCAGATGTCTAATATTTATAGATTAATCTCATAGTAAAATCTAGAAATCATTGAAGAGGAAAACCCCTGGTACCTTATATTATATACAGAATTTGCAGCCACAATTTTTTTTTGACTACTTTTATAAAGCAGGGAAATCCTATACATGTTTGGTTCACATCAAATGCGCTTACTGAAACATGAAATAGAAGAAATAGACAAAACTCACAATTTGAGACCCTTTGTTGATGCCGAGCAATCACAAACGAACCTCAATACTATCCAGTTAGCTGCGATTGACTTATCTCTCTTCGAGGAAGGAGAACAAAATTTGCCCAAAAGATTAAAATTAGCTACAACCCTCGAAAAATCTATAACGACTTATGGGTTTTTTAATTTGATCAACTATGGTGTTCCAGAGTCGGAAATCAGACATTTGCGGCTGGTGGGTCAAAGTTTGCTTGAATTACCAGAAGACGAGAAAATCAAGTATCTTGCAAGTGCAATGCGCAAGGAGGACGAGAAGCCAGGTGCAGTGGGGGCTGAGCGTGGTCAAGGATTTAAACCAAAAGGATACTGGACAATTAACAATGGAATCAGAGACTCGATTGACTTGTACAACATCCGAACTCCTTACCATGACAGCTTCTTGAAAGAGAGGCATCTACATCCGTTGATTTTACAAGCCCATCTTGAAGATGTCACGAAATTTTACAATCACCTTCAGTGCGTAGTTTTGCCCAAACTTTTGGCACTCTGCGACTTGATATTAGGAGTACAAGAGGGCACATTTTTAAAATATTACTTTACAGAAAGTGGTACAAACGAAGATGATTCTGGATCTCATGGGAGGTTCATGGTATATAGGCCTTACCTCGATCACAGATTATCGGAAGGGACTGGAAATACTTTCTTGAGGGGTCACTCTGATATTAGTGCCTTTACCTTCATCACTCTGCAGCCAATACTTGCACTTCAAATACGAGACTTTTACTCCGGTAAGTGGAGATACGTCCAGCATCGTGAAAATTCGCTCATAGTCAACATAGGAGATGCACTAGAGTTCATATCTGGTAGTTACTTTAAAGCTTGCACACACAGAGTTGTCGAACCTCCACCTGATCAGTCTAAGTTCGATCGTTTGGTGATAATATACTTCTGTAATCCCAGCAAAGGTGCTAAGCTCGATCCAGAACATCTCGGATCCTGCAAATTGACTGAGCTCGGGTATTCGCGAAAGAGCAGGTTGAAGAACTGGGACTCGATCACTTTCAAGGAATGGAATGACGCGAAAGGCGAGTTATTGGGCAGGACCAACGCTGGTGAAAGAAATAAATTGATGGTTTTTGGCCGTGAAGTAGAGCGCTGGCATAAATCAGACGTTGAGAAAACAATACAGTTTCCACACTTTTAATGCAAACCATGGTGGTTGTACTGCCAAAAGGTAAACAAGATTCCCAAATCGTAAATCACCTTCAAAGAACCAGCAATAACAAAGCTCACCCACTGAGCGTTCATCTTGGTCAAAGAACCTGCAAACAATGGACCAAACAGCTGGGCCAAGGTCTTGACGACATTAACCCAAGCAAAGACCTGTGTACGCTGGGAGTCTGGGACCAAAGTTGCCACAAAAACGTGCTTCGGTGCAACGTCCATGGACTGGGTTGAACTTCTCACAATCAAGATGATCATGGTGATTACAAAAGAGCTTGGAACAGGCACCAAAGCAAGCAAGATCAGCGCTGGAAGATGGGTTCCAACCATTGTGAGAACTACCCCAAGTCTTTTGGTCATGGAAGTACTGAGAAGAGAACAGAAACCACTCACAATACCTGTAGTAAAGAATATCGTTCCAAGAACAGTAGCGGTAACGTGAAACTTATGTTGAATGTAGTAAGTTTGCCATGAAAATGGAATGATCAGCGAGGCAAAGGCATCGAGTCCAAAAAGAACTGACAACTTTAAGATAACAGAAAATGTTGAAGACTGAAGAGCTGGATCTTTGTTGGTAGAAGTTGGTTGCAAAAGCAAATCCTCCTCAGAGGCTTCTTGTTCGTCCAGGGCGTCCAGGTTTGCATTTTCAGCGAGCGTGCTAGGAGGAGCCTCAGCTGTGGAAGGGCTGGTTTCAGAGTCGACTTCGATTTTACTAGAGATAGAAAATGCAAGGGGAATTGTCGTGGCAGAGAGCACTGAGTAGCCGACGAATGCAGACCTGTAAGCACTGACCAAGGTGTAGTTCCAATTGTCGCGTAACACATCAATGAAATAACCACACAAAAAGGATCCCACTGCTGAGCAAAAGAATCCCAAGAAGGTGTACCAGGCGTAAATATCAGATCTCTTTTCTTTAGTGACCAAAGAAGCTATGGCACTCTGTTCAACCGAACGGAATGGGCCAACCTCCACTCCACTTGGAGTCATTATTCCGAGGACAGAGATGGTGGTGAGCAAATAAGGTTCAGTTATGAAGGAGAATCCAATTCCCGTGAGTGTCATGAGGATAGTGCTGATGATCAAAATATTTCTTCTCCCAACCTTCTCGGTTATTAAAGATAACCAGAAACTCGAGACCAAGTCTCCCACAAATGTTGCGGTCATGAAGAAGCCAATGAAACGCTCATCAATCCCCAATTCTTTCAAATAGAGCGCCAAAATAAGCGACACTGCACCAAATGCAACAAGCCTTACCATACGAAGCCCAACGATGAGAAAAACATCAGCATGTGAGTTCAAAAGGGTGGAAAGCCCAATCTCTTCCGCGAAAAACTTGATGGAGCTCATGTATCAGAGTTTTTTGAGTAAAAAGTTTTCTACAGACGTTTCATCCCCGATTTTGGCTTAGTTATTCCGATTATTTCACGTGAGCAACCTAAAATAATTTCCGGAAGTATGCTTACACAGAGATGACTGCTGCGTTAGTGAAGAAATCAAAGAGAGCAAGATCCCGTTTCGGATGCGAGGAATGCAAATTACGCAGAGTTAAGTGCGACGAGAAGAAGCCAGACTGTGGAAGATGTGAGCAGCGAGGCATACGGTGCACGTACAAAATCCAGCTCCAGTTTAAGGAGGATTTGGAAAAACAGGGCAAGTCTTTTGGGCGCGAAGGCGTATGGTCTAAGACGAAGGCAAAGAAGACTGAGTATGATGTGAGTAACGCTTTATTCACTAGGTTGGAAGAAAGCAAGTTGCTCTTCATCAACTTTAATGTCAAGGATTTCCATTTGGCTCTGTCGATCCTGCCATCAATAATACCGCGTGATGTCAAAAACCAGTTGGACAACTTGAATACCGTCAACCATCCTTTAAACTACTACATACACTTCATTTCACCTATATTCGACCCCATAGGCACTGGAGAAAACATATACCTTAACCACGTGTACGATGGCGAAAACAGATATATCGTGATAGAGAAGGGCTTAGATCTCCCATCGCTCATAAAATACTGTCAGCTGTACCCACACATGTTCTACCTCCTTCTAAGTTTGGGCTCCATATACCTCTTCAAGCAGTCCGGATCTGCTTATTGGAAAAAACAGGCTGCCAAGTTTCGCGACTTGGCCATGCAGAATATTGTTTTAGGGAACGACACCAAACTGATGATAACATGTATTCTAATGATATTGTACGAGTTGGCAAACGACTGTGCAGACAACTGGGCATTATACTTGGCGTCTTGTAAGTCACTTTTGGTTTCTAACTTTGTCTACCCTACGGATCCCCTTGAATTATCCCTTCTCAAGTTCTCACTAGAGTTCTTGCAGTACCAAGATACAATCGGAAGAACCGCTTGCAAAGAACAGAATAAGCGTTTCGCTGAATTTTACCCAGAGGACCCTAATCCCGGTGTGATGAGGATAGTCTCGTGGATGGGATGCGATAGGGTTCTCATCGACATTATTTCGGACATCACAGATCTTTCCTTTGAAAGAGTCCTGTCTGATATACTGGAGTCCAATTACAAGCTTCTTGGTGATCAGATTGAAACACAGATTGATTCACTTACATTAAGGCTCTTTGATGGCTTGCTAAATTACATTAAAAAGGAAGATTTGTCTTCAGATGTGTTAACTCTCAGGATAGAGTTCCTAATGCAAGATCTCAATCCTACGGACTTCTATTTTCTTCTCAGTTGTGAAATCAAGAGGTTATCTGCTCAAATATACTTAGACTGTTGCGTGCGAAACAGTGGACCTCACGAACCAGAAACGCAGAGCATGGTAAAGTTCTGCGTTGCAATGTTGGATATTCTAGTTGTGCAAAATAAGTTCAATTGGATAACTAACCTTCTTTGGCTGGTTTACGTCATAGGATCACAAATTTCATCATCTTGGCAGGACTCCGATAAGATGAGATATACAATACTTACTTGCCTTGATAGAATCTCCTGTTTCAACTTTGGAAATGTTGTCAAGGTCAAAAACGTAATAATACTGATTTGGAAGAAAAGAGATCTAATGGAGGAGGAGTTTGGTTTGCTGGTTCGTGAAAAACGCATGTTGGGCTTCGTCAACGACTGGGACAAATTTGTTGTTGATAAAGATGCCTGTTTATCACTTGGATAGTTATATAGATATGAACTTAAGAATTTAATTAATAGAGTGTTTTCAAGATTCTTGCGATTTGACTTTAATTTCTTTTCCAAGAACAAAACCGATTTACCCCCGATTTCATACTTACCCCATAAAATGATTGTCTTTCCACTGTCATTGGCAAGGACTCCTCACATAGTCTCCGTGTGCTGTAGAAACTATGCAACTATCGGAGACCTTCCCCCTTGGCCAAAGAGGCGAGACCCTACTCCTTTCGAAATCTATGGGTTCTCTCCTACAGATTACAACCTCCCTCCTATAGAATGGAAGAAACGTCTCAAAACGCAATACCAACGCTATGTGAAATTATACCATCCAGATGTCCGAACAGAAATTGTCCAAGATGGTACCGTTCTCAGCCCAGAAGTAAAACGTGCTCGCTTTGACAAGATTCAAGAAGCTTATGACATTTTAAAGGACCCACGAAGGCGGGCTGCCTACACGAAATATTCCCAGTCGAACTGGGAAAATGCTCCAAGGTACACACATAATCCCAGGGAAACCTTCTCAAAGGCAAATTTTGAAGCATTCCGCAGGGCACAGGCCCACAGGTCGGCTTATGGGTTTAAAAAGAACGAAGAGTTCTGGCGTGCAGGAACTTGGGAGGACTATTATGAGATGAAGTATCACAGGAAACCCCCAACTAAAGAAGAAATCGAGAAGAATAAGTACAAGATTTTGGCTATAGTTTTGGCAGCTGCAGCTCTTCTGTTCCTGCTCCAAATGATCAGAGCATTCGAGAAGCTGGATGAATTAAATAGACAGCATAATCTCATGAGGATGAAGGGTCATCTGCCAATCCCGCCAGATAGCAACCAGTCGCAGTTTTCGAGAATTCTGTCGTTCTTGACTACGCGCAGATCTACAAAGATTATTCGTGAAGACAAAGTAAACGACCCAGATAACAGAATCGACACGCAGTATGATGATGAGTTGTTGACCAACTATGCAAGAGCTAAAGTCGAAAAATGGGATAGGGAAGAGAGAGAATGGGAACGTAACCTCTCAAAATCACATGACAGTGTTGCTCTGAGAGATGCTTTTGCAAACAAACAATGACCGCTTAGCACAGTTAGACTAAATATAGTAGGACAATAATTATGTTTTATGATTTCCCTGATTCAACCCTATACCGCTAACCTAGTCGTAAAAAAGTGTATATTCTGTGATTTAAAGCATGTGAGTCACTCAAGCCCTGATAATCTCGGCGTTGAACTTCTTAGGGCTCGTGCGAACGACAGGCTAGTTCGTCTAGTAAACACAGGCTTAGTACGTACGTTATATGCAGTCAAATAACTGTTATTTTGCTTATCTGTCTTTTCTGGCAAGCGCTCCGGAGGAAAAAAAGATTACATAATCGCAAACCGGCGTAAAACCAGTCACTTTCAATACACCACCAAAGATGGATTTCATGAAACCAGAGACGGTCCTCAACCTCGACAACATCAGACAGGCGTTGGTGAGGATGGAGGACACCATTGTGTTTGATCTTATTGAGCGTTCCCAATTCTTCTCCCTGCCTTCGGTGTACGAGGTCAATAAGTACAATATCCCAGACTTCGATGGGTCCTTTTTAGATTGGGCCTTGTTACAGATGGAAAAGACTCATTCCCAAATCAGACGCTATGAAGCTCCAGATGAGACGCCGTTCTTCCCTGATCAGTTGCTTCCGCTGATATTACCGCCCATCAATTACCCGCAAGTGTTGGCATCTTATTCCGATGAAATTAACGTCAACGATGAGATTAAGAAGTACTATGTGGAGAACATCGTCGGCCAGGTCAGTTGCAAGCAAGGTGACCAATTAGAGAATTTGGGCTCTGTAAGCACTTGCGACATAGAGTGCTTGTCTGCCATTTCTAGAAGAATCCATTTCGGCAAGTTCGTAGCAGAGGCCAAATTTCAAAACGACAAGGAAGGTTACACCAAGTTAATTTTAGCCAAGGACTCTGTTGGAATCGAAAAAAGCATCACCAACTCTGCGGTTGAAGCAAAGATCTTGGAGCGTTTGATTGAAAAGGGAAAGTCATATGGTACAGACCCAAGTTTGAGATACTCGCAGAACCCTCAGAGCAAAGTGAAACCAGAGCTCATTGCTCAGCTTTACAAGGATTGGATTATTCCCTTGACTAAAAGGGTGGAAGTAGACTACCTCCTCAGACGTTTGGAGTGCGAATAAATGCATTGTTCAGTACCCTTCAAATAATCTCCTAATGCAGATAAATTAGTTAACATTTGTATGGATAAAGAGCGATGTGCATTCCATTTGGGCTAGCGTTTTATTCCTGAGAACGAAAATCTAAGTGCGAATATACTGAATTGGTAACTCCGCTGTTAAGGAGCGAGTTTTTGGATAACTCCCACAAGAACATTCATTAGTCAGAAATTTCTACTAATCAATCCCTTGAATATATAATGAAGTCCATGCATATAACTAAGCCTCGCCCTCATTTCGCCACAACCCAGCTCCCAATCTTTAGCTTGAACCTTGGGCTTCTGGGGTAGCACGAAGTTCGCGACGTAGGTTTAGTTTGCAAAGCCAAAAGATAGCAAATAGCTAGTTATCACCCTTGGTCAGAATTTTGTATTCAAGGATCAGCTTAGTGTTTCATCAATTATAAAAGAAAGAGTTCTTCTTTCAGGACGCGTTCGTCTACGCGACTTACATCCAGTATAATCATTCACATGCAATTATATGTCAACGTGCTCTTTTTTTTGGGAATGCAGATCGATAACAACCTGTTCGTAGGGCAACGTGCTTTTTTATGTGCACGTTTCCCAGAACAAGCCATTTGATTGCAAAATATTATGTAAGTTGGACCAACGTGCCCCAGAAAACCCCAAACATAAATAGACGGTATATGCCAGTGTATAAAGAAGTCCAGTATACCCTTGTGAGCGACTATCGAACTATATTGAGCAGTCCAAGGAGTTGAATCAGCCATCTACATGTTTTTCCTCGCTATATTCGCCTTTGGCGCTGTGGTTTTGTTAATAGACAGAATTAACAACACTTTCCACTCCTTGCTTGTTTTTGCATGGGAATGTTTTGTCAAACCTCTTGTTAATAAGAATAAGGGCACTCTTTTGAAAATCTCCGACCAACAGCAGTCTTTGGAAACCTTCTACAAGAACCAGGCCCACATTTATGACAACACCCGCGAGTTCCTTTTGAAAGGACGCAAGGAGTGCCTTCGCTTGGCTCTCGGTCACTTATCCAAGAAAAGAAACCTCGTTTGGATTGACATTGGTGGTGGTACTGGTGCAAATATTGACTACATGAACGAGATTCACCTGATCAAAGACAATTTTGCAGCCGTTTATTTAATTGATTTGCTGCCTTCTCTCTGCGAAATCGCGCGCAAAAGGTGCGCTGGCTGGTCCAACGTGCACATCATAGTTGCTGATGCTTGTGACTTCCATATTGACCATGAATACGCCGATTTGATTACCTTTTCCTATTCCCTTTCCATGATCCCCACCTTCAACTCCACAATAGACAATGCCGTTACCAAGTTGAACAAGGAGCATGGTATCGTTGCACTGGTTGATTTTGGAATCCAAAGTGGCGACACTCTGATTGGCCGTATCAACACTTTGGGTGGAACCGTTAACCGTAACATTCCATGGGTCTTGCGTAATTTCTGGAGAATCTGGTTTGAAGCCGACAAGGTTTTCTTGGACTCGTCCAGAAGGACCTACTTAGAATACAAGTTTGGCACAATCAAATCGTTGAACAGCTTTAACAAGTCTTTAGGTAAGATTCCTTACTACATTTGGGTTGGTTGTGACAAGTCTAAGTCGAACCAGCTCTTGCACAAGATCAACTGCTTGGCTACTGAGTCACCATACTTGGCCCCTCAGGAGGGACAGCTGTACATTGAGGAAGCAGATTTACCTGTCTCAAAAGGTCACGAAGCTGCAATGCTGAACATCTCAAAGAGATTACCTTACCCTTCGGTTTACTACCAGAAGGAGAACTGGAGAGTGTATTACGATGAAATGAACCCGATGTTTGAACAATTCAAAAACCAGTACATCTATGCTTTCACCTGGGAGGACCCAAGAGAAGACAACAATATTCTTAAGTTCTCGAGTGAAGACACTGTTCTTGCGATTTCCAGTGCTGGAGACAACATCTTGTCTTACGCAAGTTTGCCTACTCCACCAAAAAGAATTCACGCTGTTGACTTGAATCCCTGCCAGGGTCACTTGTTGGAATTGAAGTTGGCTTGTTTCAAGTCTTTGGACCATTCCACAATTTGGAAAATGTTTGGTGAGGGCAAGGTTGACAACTTCGTTGACTTGCTTATCGACAAATTATCTCCTCACATGAGCTCAAACGCTTTCCAATATTGGATGGATCGTGGTGAAAGGACTTTCAGCGACAAAGGATTGTACGACACTGGCTCCACAAGATGGGCCCTTAGACTCGCCAGTACAGTTTTCAAGATCTTTGGGGTCTCAAATGATGTTGTGAAATTAGTGGAATGTACCAAGATCGAGGATCAGATCAAGATTTGGGAAACCAAGTTGAGACCTGTTCTTTTCAATCCAATTGTTGCAACCTTGCTAATCGGTAACCCCATCTTCTTATGGAAGGCTTTGGGAGTTCCTGCTAACCAAGCCAAGATGATGGGAAACTCGGTTTGGGCATATGTCAAGAACACATTAGAGCCTTTACTCTACAGATCTTTGATCTCAAAAGATAACTACTTTTACTATTTGTGTCTCACTGGACACTATCTGATTGACAACTGCCCGGACTACCTCACCTTGAAGGGATTCAAGAGATTAACTGGAAGAGACTCCACCCTTGCAACTTCTCCGATAAACAATGTGAGGTTGCACACGGACACTTTGAATGACGTGTTTGACCGCCTTCAAAACAAGGCAATCACCATTGCAATTATCATGGACCACATGGACTGGTTTGACCCTATGGGTAAAGATGCCATTAACGAGATCACTGCATTAAGCAACTGTCTTACGGACGGTGGAAGAGTTATGTTGAGATCTGCCAGTACTGACCCATGGTATATAAAGACATTTGAGAGTTTGGGTTTTGAGTGCGAGGCTGCAGCTGTGAGATTGCCTAATGAGCTGATTGATAGAGTGAATATGTACGCCTCGACTTGGGTGTGCACAAAACTGAACAGCTCGGCGGAAGGTGTTGGATCAGGTTTCAGGAGAAGAATGAGTAGTTTGCAGTTGTGATTAGAATGCTATCATTGATAAATACTAAACGTTATTGTACACGCAAAAATAATTTTGCAGCCGTTAAGGATTAGTTGCTATATGCACTATATCGTGCTAGTCAAAACCTTTACAATCAAGTTCTTGCAGTAAAGTTGTACCTGGCATGTAAAGGATAATAAGAAACCCTGGTTGCGAAACACTTCAAGGGCTTGCGAAGGTGTTCTCTTGTATTAAAAGACGTATGTCCCCGTTTTGTCACAAAATCTTGTATAAATTTCTTCTATCACAATATTGTAACATGATTTATATTACAAAAAAAGATTAAGCTTACAAATCCCCACCATGTCGTTTGAGATCGTCTTCAACGTGCCTCTTGAATGTGAGAGTTGTGTCCAGTCCGTTTCAGGAGCTCTTTCAAAGTTATCAGGAGTTTCTAGCTATGATGTTAGTCTCGCCAATCAGCAGGTCACTACAACAGGAACTGTTTCTCCCAGCGACATTGTCAAAGCCATTCAGGAAACAGGCAGAGACGCCATCATCAGAGGTACGGGAAAGCCCAATTCTGCTGCAGTTTGCATACTCGAGTCATTTAGTGAAGCAGATGCAAAGCAACCGGTCAAGGGATTGGCTCGCATAGTGAGTGTGGCGCCAAAAAAGTTGTTTGTGGACTTGACTATCAATGGTCTCCACAAAGGCACATACTACCCTAGCATCCGTACTTCAGGAGATCTCTCTCGCGGAGCCTTGAGTACAGGAGAAGTTTTTCACTCATTTGCGCCAATTGAGGTCGACCAACCTGCAGATCTCTCGACTACTATAGGCGCTATTGGAAGTAGGATTATCCATGAGAACGGGCTCTTTTCTGGTCAATCATTTCTACAAGCAGATTTGAGCATTAACGACCTCATAGGTAGAAGTGTTGTCTTGTCAAGTTTGAAGGATACTGTCAGTAACGACCTGTTGGTCGGAGTCATTGCAAGAAGCGCTGGTGCTTGGGAGAACGATAAACAGGTATGTAGTTGTAGCGGTAAGACTGTTTGGCAGGAGAGAACAGATGCATTGGCCAGGGGAGTTACCTCTTAAGCAGTTCTACCTTGAAGGATGTTTCAATTACAATTCCTCTGAATGCCTATGAAAAACGAGACCCTGGGTGGCAAACAAGCCTGTGTTACTGAACCTAAAAATAAAAAACGTTAATGTGGGATTTTCATGTGAGAACGTACTTTTGTATATTTCAAGTATCCTACAGTTAATGCACTACTGTCTACTGCTCTTTATGCATTTGTCCGGTGGTAATGAGTAAGGAGCAGTACATTTGGCCGCAGCTTTTCTTTTGAACAACGGTATACTGTGAAAGTTTTAATGCCGACATTTTCACATTCATTTCCGAGCCCCGCCTTTTTTTCTACTATAAAACTACGTGCCGATCCTTGCTAGAACGCAAAGGCAGATGACATCTGATAAAAGATCATCACGTGAAGACAGTTCCACGGCAGTCGCAAGCAGGACTTCCAGTAACAATTCGAAGACAGTCAAAAAAGACTCTTCTAACGGGGTGCTCAAATATACTCCTATAGACGAGATCCCAAAGGGTGTACAAAGAGTTGTTTCCGCCTTCCACAACACACAGAAGACTCACTCGATTCAATACAGATTGAACCAGATCAGGAATGTTTACTTCATTCTTAGAGACAATGTCGACAAAATTTGCGACGCATTGGAGAAAGACTTCCAGAGAGCTCCAAGTGAGACGCGCATGTTTGAAATTGTGCCAAGTTTGAACGAGCTTTTACACACCATGGCTAGTTTACACAAGTGGGTGAGACCAGAAAAGGTCACTGACTTACCTAGGAACTTAATGAACAATAACGTCTACATTGAAAGAATCCCTGTCGGCACTGTGTTGATCATTTCTCCGTTCAACTACCCGTTCTTTTTGAGTGTGGCTCCAATTGTCGGTGCCATTGCTGCCGGTAACACTGTTGTCTACAAGCCATCCGAGCTGACTCCACACTTTTCTCAATTATTCACGGACTTGTTGACCAAGGCATTGGACCCTGATATTTTTTATGCCGTCAATGGTGAGATTCCCGAAACAACTGCTTTGCTCGAGGAAAAGTTTGATAAGATTTTGTACACTGGTAACAACTTTGTTGGTAAAATCATCGCCAAAAAGGCTGCGGAGACCTTGACGCCTTGTATTTTGGAATTAGGTGGAAAGTCGCCAGCTTTTGTCATCAAGGATGTTAAGGACAAAGACATTAAGACCATCGCACGCAGAATAGCGTGGGGAAGATTCGTGAATGCTGGTCAGACATGTGTCGCAATTGATTATGTTTTGGTCCATAAATCCATAAAGGCCAAGTTGGTCAAGGAGATTACTACCATTCTTCAAGAGGAGTTCTTCGCTACCTTGGACAAGTCGTCTAACCACTTCACGCACATTATTCACGACCGTGCCTTCCAAAATTTGACAAAAATTCTTAATGCAACCAAGGGTGACATCGTGTACGGTGGCGAATCCGATGCCGCTTCCAGATTTTTCCACCCAACCGTTGTCGACAATGTTGGATGGGATGACTCGACTATGAGAGGCGAGATTTTCGGTCCAATTTTACCGATTATTGAGTATGATGACTTGTCAGACGCTTTGAAGCCTTTGACACAGCGTCACGATACTCCATTAGCTCAGTATGTCTTCACCAGTGGTAGTACTGATAGAAAGAAGAACGCAGAGCTCGACAAGATCTTGACAACTGTAAGATCCGGTGGTGCTATGGTCAACGATTCTATCTTACACGTGGGATTGGCAAATGCTCCTTTCGGTGGTATTGGTCAGTCAGGTCAAGGTGCCTATCATGGTTTCTTTTCATTCCGTTCATTCTCTCACGAAAGAACTACTATCGAGCAGCACTTGTGGAATGAGTTCACTCTTACCTCAAGATACCCTCCCCTCAGTGCAAAGGACGAAGACTTGCTTCTGACCGCGATGGACAGATACAACGGTAAAGTGTGGTTCAGTAGAGATGGAGATGTAAGTGTTGGTGGGCCAGGGGCTTTATTCAACGCATGGTCGGGTATTACTGGTTTTGCCTCTTTAGTATATCTCTTTGCCAAGGGCAACTAAACGGGTTCGTATTCAGATCGACTAATATGTATAGTCTTACATGAATTTTCTTGAATTTTGCACCCAAATTGGGCTCGTATACTTCTATTATTTATGCAGTTGCCTATCAAAACATCTCAACACCATCCGTGCTTAGTATGCTTAGTCTTCAGCACTGTCAAAGCGCTTTACATTGTCTTCATAATATATTCTGCAGTATGTCTTATCCATGAATGTGTTAAGAGCATGTGATTCTTGGATTTTGCAACATGATGGTGCTTGCCCTAAAGTAGTGCGGATTCGGGAGTACAAATAACGGCAATAATTATGCTCATTGCTATCAAATCAATTGAGCTAGTATTGAATTCAATTATGTTCGGGTGCATGACAGTTTGGGCTTATTAAGGTTCGTTTGATAGTATATTCTATTTCATTGGCCTGGTCCGGTATCTCGCTTATTTTTGCTACTCAGGCGCAATTCTTCAAATACAGTCATTGTGATTTTTGAGAAGTCGTCTTCTCTCTACAACTTTGCTAGAAGAGCATCAAACGTATAACGCTTTCCCATCGTTTTTCAAGCAATCACTTGCTTACGTTATCTTTATTCATATGTTCATTGAACACGATTCCTGTATATAGCCGAAATGCCTCCTTGACTAATACCAGAATGCATATTATTAATTATTGCTAATGTGGGCACGTCATTTATAACTGTATATCTTCTATTATAAAACATCTGTCGTGGGTCCTGATATCGTTCAATGAGTCTTTCTAGAGGAATCAAGCAGATAGTAAGCGCTGTTCAAAAAACTGAGGGCCTTGGTGCTACTGTGCGCAGAACAATTGGGGTGAAGAAGTGCCGTGAATTCAACCCTTTCCTCTTGTTTGATCACTTCGCCAGCCCTGGAGTTCAGGGTTTTCCTGAACATCCACATAGAGGTCAAGAAACCATTACGTATCTATTAAAGGGTCGCCTCGCGCATGAAGACTTCACAGGCTCGAAAGGCGTTTTGTATCCCGGTGATTTGCAGTTTATGACAGCCGGTAAAGGAATTGTGCACTCAGAAATGCCGATTCCGAACGGAGATGGCTCACCCGTTGAAGGAATCCAATTTTGGGTTGACCTCCCACATAGTCTCAAGAACGTCGAACCTAGGTACAGAGATTTGAGAGAATGGGAAATTCCCACGGTTGTGCAGGAAAATGTGGAGGTGAGAATCATTTCAGGCAAATGGAGTGGCATAGAATCTCGAAGGGACTTGGCCTATACCCCAGTTGAGTACTACCATGTAAAGTTGAAAAAGAATGGTACCTATAAACAAAAAGTCCAAGAGGGCTTCAACTATATGGCTTACTTGTTGAAGGGATCTGTGGATATTAACGACACTTGTGTGGAGCTGTTCCAGAGTGTTTTCTTTGAAGAAGAAGGCAGCGAAATCGTTATGACTAATTTAGAAGATTACTCCGAATTAATTTTGGTCGGTGGAAAAGTGTTGAACCAGAAGTCCATCCATTATGGTGTTTTTGTGGCAGAAACGCAAGACGAAATCTTCGCAATTGACCAACAATACGAGACAATGACAGAAGGTTTCGCACAGCGCCGTAACTGGAAATCTCTAATCAGCAATGGTGTCACACAAGAAATGATTGATAATGACCTTGGTGGCAGTGTTGAGAAGAGGGAGGAGAAGCGCCAAGCCTGGCTCAAAAACCATTAGTTCTGTCATTTAGTTTTTCTGGTTTTGTAAGCAAAGACCAACTTAAGAGGAAAATTATACTAATTGGTAGCAGTGCACATCGTCTAGCTGGTTGTTAACAGCCAATAGATTTTACTGGCCATTGATTGCCCTACGAGCTTGAGTATTAGCCGTGAACGGAAAAGTTCTCGGTTTCCTGCATTCTTAAAACATGTTACTACAACAACGCTGTATACAGTCCATAGCAAGTTTCAAAGAGAAGTTTAAACACAACATGAGTTGGGGGGCAACGACTCCTAAATTGATCGATACTTGTTAAGTACTTGTAGTTTAACATTATAATTACTCGCTATTATGTATTCCGTCATTACTATTACTTCGCTCTGTTAAGCTGCATGATTACTCGGAAATGAAGGTCACTTCAGTGTAACCCAATCCGGATTCCTTACCCTCGGCAACCTCGATTTCGAACTCACCAGCGTACTGGTAAATGTATGGCTTTGCACCTGCAACACCACTCACGATGTTCTTCACAAATTGAGGAATTTCAGCCATAACATCAACTCTCTCGACGAGATTCTTCAACTCACCCTGCACACTTCCAAATACCTTGTCGGAATCACTTGGAGTTTCTTCACACTTATCTTCGAGATACTTAAACTTAATGGATTTAGGGACGGGCCAACCAACGTCATCAGTTGTGCTATCAATGTGCACCACTTCATTGTTGATCAGCGCAAGCACAATCTTATTGTGAGCAACGACGATACCAATGTTAACCTTAGTAGTGGCATAGGAGCGAGGAGTGGTGAATTCCATCTGAATAGCAGAGTAGTTCTCACTCTGGAAGTTAAGAAAGTTCCAAGCCTTGGCAGCGTGATGAGGCTTCATACCTTGCAATGCCATCACGAACATGGTAAAACCCTTGATTTCAAACAGCTTCTCTGCAGTCTTAACAGAGCCTACAACAGAACAACGAGGCCAGAAAGCATGTCTAAGGGATCCCCAAGGCTGTTCCTTGTCGTCACCGTAAAGCGAGAATCCGTCCTTACCAAAAACAACTCCGTCAACAAGTCTCACAACGGTCAAATCCACAAGAGAGTCCTTTGTGACAGAAGACTTCAACGTGTAGGTGGTGTTGTCCTCGTTCAACACAAAACTCAAGTTGTCTGCAAAAAAGTTGGAGCCCTCAATACGGAAATTCTCCAATTTGGTCAGCGTCCAGATGTTTTCCTTTCCATGCTGAAACAATCTAAAAGTGAATTGAGCTGTAGTGTGCACACCCATAACGGAGGAGTGGATAACCTGTGCAAACCCCATGATACCCTGTGCCAAGTCAGTGAAATAGAAAGTTTGGGTCTCCACGTTTGTGGAGCCTGGCTCAAGCCAACGGAAATCATCCCTCGTTGTTGATCTCGACACTTCCGCACCTCCTTTGCTAATGCTATCAGTGACCGTGTAAATCGCATCTCTACCATATTCTGGTTCCGCAGTACCAGCAACAGCTGAAAGCCCTGATTGAACCCACTTTAACATTCTGGATACTGGTGATGACTGTGTATATGTTTTTTTTGGGGGGCGCCAAAGAATGGTTGTATGTTTGTATGCAGGACCAAAAGTTGGGAATTGCCTGCACTAAAAGAACAAGTGCCCTGCAACAACCTATGAAGTTGTTCGAACAGGAGGTGTCACTCCTAAAAATGCTGCATTTCTTTTCCTAGTTTTAAATGGTTATGTCACCAAAGATAGCTGGGGACATAGTTGCTGTCACACATGCTTTTCATGCTTCTTACCTGAACAGCAATGCTTCGTCAATTTTTTTTCATGTGTAGAAAACTGGCTTTGTGAGGTTCCGTTTCACCCTACAAATGTCCGGTCAGGCCGTCGTAGCAACCATTTCGACTTAGTCGAGCATCGAACACACCGATCAAACTGCATATTTTAATGTTAAGACCGCTGGTTTAGTTACTCCCGGAAAAAGATTGTGCCATTTTAAACCATTTTTGACACAAAGCTTTTTAACAAAGTATTTCAAAGCCGAGAAGAAAGAAGCTGTAAATAACTTTGCCGCATATACTCGTGACCTTTGTAACAACAATTCTTTCCAAGAAAGATACGCATTTTTTGTGTGCATTGTAATTGCAATGCCGAGTGTGTTACGGAACCAACTGTGGTCCTGCATAAACGGTCACCAATCTGCTAATAATAACGCCGTTTGAGAATTCTCCCGCCGGTGTCGAGGTGCACTCTTTAACAAAGCAGGCATGGTACTGATAAATACAATCTCACGATAAATGGAGCCTTTAAACCATAATCTATCATGACGCCTCTGCTCTTCTATATTTTACTCGTAAACTTTGGAGTCTCGCCAACCCCCGCCCACAGGGTATTCATTTCCCTTTCGGGATGTACCTAAAAACATAATTTGATTTCTTTTGGATTTATCAAATCAGCTTTCTCCCACACCATGGCTCCGTTGATATCGCCGCTAGACGCGCCAACGGGTCTGCTGGTCGCGTTACTGATCAAGTTGAATCCTGATCTACTTGAGAAACTACGAGAATGTGCCCTAAACAACAAGACACCCAAGCTTGTGGTAAAAGATGGAAACTTTGTACGTATAGGACCAATTTTAGGCAGTGTCCCAAATTGCCCTTCAAATACAACATCTACTAACAGTTAGACCATTCGTGTCGAGGGTATGGATATTCCCTGCCCCAAGATACCCGAACATCTTAACGTCGACATCTACTCATTGTCCGACTCACACTTCAACGGCCGAGTTTCTACCAAATTAAACCCGATTACTGATGAAAAGAAGATTGCTGAGTACAAGCGAGAAATGGAATTAAAAAGCCAGGTTCCTCATACTCGAGTTGCCCGTGGCTTGTCAACTCCAACAGCTTCGCCCAAAAAAAGTCGAACTAATAGGTACTTGTGTGTCCCTAACGACCCGATCATGACCCTCACCAAATTTCTTCATTTTGTGGCTCTTGGCCCTATTCCAATCTCTGAAGTTGGTCGCCAACTTCAAATACCTAATGACCAGCTCCAGAAACTTGCCACCGAGTACACACAAGTGTGGCAACCGGAGTCTCTCAATAAGAGTGACCGGTACCCTCGCGTGGAGCGCAAAAAACAGCAGGCAAAGCTCGGCACGAGTGACGACATAGACGAAATAGACGACATGACTATTGACTCCGACGACCAAGATGAAGATAATAAAGATTACATTATAGAAGGATCGCATCTGCTCAAAGATAAAGCTTATAAGGAGCTAAAACCTTGGGAATGGAGCGCTTATACTCGCTTTGAGCGTAAGCTTGTCCTTGCAAACATCAACCGGGCTCTCACGCGCTTAGGATATCTGGATACCCATCCATTGAGGAAGAAGATTACCGAGCAGAGTAAATCAAATATTGCATTAGATGAAGAACACCGCCGCAGCGGGCTCGGAGGAGGTCTTCTCATCACCAAAAAGAATGTTCCTTTTAAGAAGTCACACACAGATTCCCCGAAACTATCTGCAAGCAAAGAACCTTTAGGGGAAAAGAAGACACACAGTGTAGTCAATTCTCCCAAATTGGCAAAGAGAAAGTTTTCGTCATCCAGTGGGGGTTCCACGGGCTCTAACGGCTCATCGTCGTCATCCGATGACGAGAGGCATACAAAGAAGCATAAGGTCGAGTACACCTCGCCCTCTCTGGAAGAAGAGAAACTAATCCCAGAAAACAAAGTCAGCAAGCGTACGGATTACTACACAAACTTGGCTTCGAAATTCAAAGTCAAGTATAAAGAATATGAACAGTTGTACAAAAGACTTAAACAGCAGGATGAAAAAGATACCGACAAAAAGACTTTAGTCAGGTTATTTGAGCTACACAATCTATTGTCTCAGTGGAAGAAAAGTTTATGGGATTACGAAAAGGAAATTCAACAAAAGGAAAGAATCATGGCATTGTCAAAGCATAAAAAGACCCAACTGGTGCAAAAGGCTCCAAAAATGAGGGCGTTAGACTATTGACCTTTTCTAATTTATTAGTATGCATTTATATAGATGTTCGGAATCTTAAACAGTATAAGATGTAGCTTTTTTGAAATAGGTGGAAGTCTGGGCCCTTTGATCTGATGATCTTTTTCAATGAAAGACAAATTTCTACAACTTGCTTTACACAATACATTAAACACCTTAATTACTCAGTATTTTGTGATACCTTCATTTTCTTTCTCGGCTTCCCAGTCGAGCTCTCTCAATAGTTGAAAATACTCTTGAAGTATAAGCACCTGCTTTCCAATAAATCCCAATCAGCCAGTGTGATCCACATTTCACCGGCCACTTTCAATCTTCCATAGACACTTCCACCCTTCCATGTCAACATTACAGGATCGAACTCACGTGGAGGCGGCAACACATTAGCACTGAGAACGCTTCCCTTTTCTAACATCTCTTCAATCCGTTCGAAATTCAACTTAATCGGTTTTTCCTCTTCGATCTCTTCTATCTCCTCTGGTGAAAGCTCTATATCATCAACAGGAACTTGCTTCTCGCCCAGTGACTGCTTCCGTAATTTTGCAGCTGTTATAAGCTGCTTTCTAGCAGCCATGGTTTGCTTCACCTCCTTACCAACATACGCAAGGACATCTTCAAATGCACTGCTTGAAAGAATTCTTGGCCTCCATATGTTGATTCTGTCGGAAAGGATCAAGTCACACCCTGAAGTCTTGGCAAAACCGCCTCCCACAAGGAGTATATTGTCGTAATACTTTCTTATTTTACCAAGGTCTGTAGCCAAGCCTGCGTTGGTGATTGATTCCACTATAGCCTTTTCAAGAGGGACTGTGTGGACGTCTTCCAACGGTGGTTGAATCTTTTGCTGCTGTTGTTGTTGTTGGTGTTCTGTCAGAGCGCGATTCCTGCTAAGTTCAACAAGTAAATCTTCTTCGTTCATATCACAGTACGGAATCAGTGTGAGAAGTCTGGTTTGTGCCTTCGAAGTGGGGTTGTTTGGACGCCCAGTGTATTGGTCTACCGACGGTGTCGAGTAGTTTTTAACATGTGTGTTGTTTACTTTCGCAGAAGAGTGAATGGAGGGAATAGACGAACTTTTCCCGTCCTCTTGAACTTGGAAAACCTGAGGGTAAAAGAAACCCATTGGTGCAAGCATGACTTCGTCGAAAACTTTGAATTCGTACTTTAAGGTAGTCTGGCCAGGCTTTCTCTTGTAGAAGTTATATAGTTGAACCGCTATATCAGCATCTTGGAAAGTGGCATAGTCGTGTTTTAGCTGCTGGGCCAATTCCCAGTCATCCGTCCTACTGGCCAAGTTAATGTCTGAGTAGGGGAAGCTGTTCTCGAGTAGCATCTTGACAAAGGTCTCAGTAACGTTGTCACCACCATACTGGAGCTGTACACGGCTTTCGGTAATAACTAAGCCCTCATCAACACAGCTAACAGATGTTGTCTGAGCCCCAACGTCGATAACACAAGCACTCAGGGCACCTGCTCCAAACGTAGCCGCAACAGACTCTTGAATCACACCAACTTTTCCGAAACCCACATATTTAAACAATACGCCACATATTTGCTCAACAAACATTTTGTCGTACAAGTCTGGGATCACGAAGATAGCCTTGAGCTGAGGTAACTGCAGTTTCGTAATCTCAAGCTCGAGCAACAGTTCCAAGATTATATCTGCGATATCTCCCAAAATCTCCTGAAACAGCTTGTAGTCCCTCAGATGTTCATTGAAGTTACCGTTTATTATCGGATACCGCAATTTCCATGGTACACCTTTGCTTACGGGCAACTTGAGAGCATTTTCTCCAACGAAGAACCTTTTCTCAGGAAATTCCTTCAAATCGAGCCACTCTTTTTTGTATGGATCATTGTGGTCAGGAATCTTCTCAGCTTCTTGCTTCTTGTTGAAATTTGAGGCAGTCTCGCGCGAATTAGGGAGAATACGGCGCTTGTAAAAGCGCATTCTTGCTTTAAAGTCCTTTGTCAATATAGCCTTTGATTCTTCAAATTCCTCTCCAAATGATATGTCTCCATTTTCATCCGTGGTGCGCAAAGGATAAATTTCAGGATCCGATTCCTCGTCATGCTTTGGGACTGCTATAACCGTGGGCACCGTAAGAGGTACAGCGTCCGTTGCACGTCCAATTCTAGAATACGCAGACCCTAAATGGATTACTATTGTATCGTGTCCCAATTTTGCCTTTTCTTCAGATACTTCCTCGTTTTCGTCGTCGTCTTCTTCTTCTTCCGCGGCAGCGGCTGCTGCAGCTGCCGATGCTGCTGCATTTTGCTTCATTTCTGCTTCAATCTCATTCAAATCGAAGTTTTCAAAGTCGGTTTTTGTTGACAGCGATGCAGCGGCCTTCTGCTTGATCTTGGTCAGAAGAAGCCTTTCTCGCCTCCAATTCCGAATGAATCCAACTTGTTCATCCTTCCTCAAGTACTCAGTGAAATAATTCTTCTGATTGATCAATGGAATGGGCTTCACACTCGTGAGTCCAAACTTATTGGCGTCTTCAACTCGTCCAATGCCAGTTTTCTTGAGGTTCTCTGCGATAGTCTGGGCAGCCTTCACGCGACCCTCTCTACGACGCTGAAGTGCCTCAGCACTAGGTCTTTTAGCATTTGAGACTGGTGCAGGTGGTGGTGCCGCCATCTCCACAAGAGGTACGGTTTCAGTACCATCTGTTCTTTGCCGTTTGAGCTCGCTCTCCTCTTCCGCCATGGCCTGAAATGTTTGGAAAAAAGAGTTCAAAAGGTTGTTCGAATAAAGGTTTGCAAATGAGATCAACACAGAGTATACTACAGCGAGCTTGAAGCTATCTGATCAGATTCATTCAAACTAGTAGTCACCAGTTGGAATCAAGGTAGCAGTGTTCAGATTGACTTACAACAATGACGTATTGGCTTACAAACAGTAGTAATGAGATCGACTACCGAGTAGTTCTTATTATTCTGCAAGCGTACCTTCATCCCACAATTGACACAAATTAGCACTTGAGCGACGAATGATCAACTCAGAGAAGAACAGGCAGTTATAAAAGAGTAAGCTGACGGGGTGTCGCACTAATGTCGTCGGCAAGAACCTCAACGTTAGAAAGTACTTTTTGTGTCATTTCCGAGTGTCGCAGATTAAGAGTCTAATTATGCAATGTTGGACACCGTGTTGGGAGGGGTAATTGAGAAATTGTTGAAATATCTCGGGACCCAGTTCGGTAAACTAATGAATCAATGGTAGATGGGGTTGTTTGTTCCGTACTTTTACTAATTTCACACATGTTGCAGCACTCGCTAATCATACCCTAAATAGAGAATCTTCAGCTGCCAAATGTGCCAAAATCATCGGAGCCGAGATGGACACGTGCAGGACCGCGCGTGAAATCCCGGTTCAAATCGGATCTGGTAGTTGACTTTGACTACTAGCGAACTTTCAATAGATTACTGGTCGGTCGGCATTCTTCATACTTTCCAGATCGTTGGTTACAGTTACCCCTCTTCTCATTCTCCCTCTTTAGTCCGTGATTCTACTGCTTCTTCCGCACAACACTCGTTGAAGGCTTTTAAAATCTCCCAAAAAAAACACATCAAACTAGAATAATTTTTCTTCAACAACCTCCTTCTTCTATCCAATTCAACATGTTGTCCAGACAATTCGTTCGTGGTTTCGCCTCCAGCAAGCCAGCCCAGAACTACGCTTCTACCATCAAAAATTTGAAGGTCACCAGTGACACCAAGGTCATCTACCAGGGTTTCACCGGTAAGCAGGGTACTTTCCACGCCGAGCAGGCTATTGCCTACGGTACCCAAGTTGTTGGTGGTACCAACCCAAAGAAGGCCGGTACTACTCACTTGGACAGACCAGTCTTCGCCACTGTGGCTGAGGCCATGAAGGAGGCTGGTGCCACTGCCACTGGTATCTTCGTTCCACCTTCCATCGCTGCTGGCGCTATCGAGGAGGCTATCGCTGCCGAAATCCCTCTCGCCGTTGCTATTACTGAGGGTATCCCACAGCACGACATGGTCAGAATTGCCCAGATCTTGAAGACCCAGTCCAAGACCAGATTGGTGGGTCCAAACTGCCCGGGTTTGATTGCCCCGGACCAGTGTAAGATTGGTATTATGCCATCGCACATTCACAAGAGAGGTAGAGTTGGTATCATTTCCAAGTCTGGTACCTTGACCTACGAGGCTGTTTCCCAGACCACCAACGTCGGCTTGGGTCAGTCCCTTGTCATCGGTATGGGTGGTGACCCATTCCCAGGTACCAACTTCATTGACGCCTTGACTTTGTTCTTGGAGGACAAGGAGACCGAGGGTATTATCTTGATCGGTGAGATCGGTGGTACTGCTGAGGAAGAGGCTTCTGAGTTCTTGAAGCAGTACAACTTGACCAGAGACGTTCCAAAGCCTGTTGTTTCTTTCATTGCTGGTGTCTCTGCCCCACCAGGCAGAAGAATGGGTCACGCTGGTGCCATCATTGCTGGTGGTAAGGGTGATGCCAAGTCCAAGATTGCTGCTTTGCAGAGTGCCGGTGTCGTTGTCGAGGCTTCTCCAGCTAGATTGGGTAACTCTTTGTTGGCTGAGTTCAAGGCTAAGAACTTGTTGTAAGTACCATCACAGAGCCGAGACGGCCATAGAATTAGTTAAGCAGAAGAAATATTCGAATAGTTGTGTACAACTAGCGCATAAATCTGTAGAAGGAGCTGGTGCGTAAAGCAACAAAATATGTTCAAGTTCAATTTGGCAATAGAGCATGGCCCTGTTATAGTCATCACGTAATATTAGACTACAATCAGAGTACAGTGTCAATCAAATAGCTTCTGGTAAAATTAGACAATTATATTTGCCATGCACGACCAACCTTGATTGAATTGAAAAACTTTTACTATATTCCACCACAACCATGTTCAGAACTACATTGGCTGCAGTGCGCATCCCTCGCATATCATACATAGCATGCATACCCAGAGCCTCTGTTAGCATTGCGCAAAACTTCTCTACAAGCGCTACACTTTTCAAAACCAACAACTCGACAAGAACTAAAGAAAACGTCCATGACTTGGAGACCTTCTTCAAATTGATAGGCCGCGATACAATCGAGCACTTAGATACATTTGAGGGTGACTTGCAAAAGTTCCTCAAAACCTCCTCCAAGGAGATGAAGAATCTCGGAATAGACGTCTCCACTAGAAGATACATGTTGAGATGGATCAACAAATTCGAAAACAACTTGGAACCCTTGAGAGAGCATGTTCGCGGTAAGAAGAAGCACGGTGGTGAAAGAAACAGAGTCACGGTGTTGGCAAAGAAGAATGCCTTGAAGCGTTTAGAGGAGAGAGAAAAGTTCAAACAGGAAGAGTTGGATGCAGAAACCAGAGGAGACAGAGTCTTCTAATTGAGGTCTGCAACACTGTGATAGCATTTAGTACGAGAACTATGATACTAGTACTTAGCAGTCGTTTTTGTCTGCACTTTAGCAGTGTTGTATTCGAGGGCGCCGAAGATTGTACATAGTAGAGTGGATAGAAATCATTTAATGAAACCTTAAGAATGTAGAAATGAGCTAGCTGTATTGAATAGGTAACTCGGATGTCCCTGCCGGTGAGGTATCTTTTCCGAAACCCAGTGCTTCAGCTTGGTCCTCTGCAATTCAATTCACGTCTTTTTTTCCGGTTTGTGTTGCAGCTCTATTATTGTTACAAATTGACGTAAATAAACAACCACCCACAGATGGACCTTCTCGCACATGAAGACACCCTAGAGGCGTTTCTACTGACGAGGTCGGGCGCTCCTTTGACCCAAATTCCCAACCAAAACTTTACGACATCGACCAAAAGCATCGACTCCCTCTCTAGCTCCATCATCAACCGCGTCTTGTCCATCAAATCCAACTATACCTTAGAGATAACACATCTCATGAGCAGTGCTTTCAGGTGCCAATACCTAATTCTGCTGAATATAACTGGGCTTATAAAGAAGCACCAACTATACATCATCAACTTGATTGAATGCCGACATTACGAAGTCGTATTACAAGAGCTTTTACTTTTGAAGACACACTGGGTAAAATCTATCCTGTCGCCTATTTCAGAACATAATCGTCGAGATTCTTTGAAAATCTCCTATGGAAGTGAAGGGGTCCTAGATATATTGCTTGGACTTCCATATGATGACTCTGCAGACCTTCCTGTTGTGCACCTCGCAGTTGCCTTTAATTTCCTAGCATTGCAATGCTTGCTCCAATATTCTTCAAAAAATATGCGCTCTATTCTCCAAGAAGAGAGTAAATTGTTGGGTAAGTGCGTGTTTCAAGGGTTAGCACTGCTGTTCTACTCGGCTAGCAACTTTAGCCGCTGGATAGACAGAAGTATCCAACTAAATTCCCCAAATGTGACAAAATATAAGACAAATACTGTTAAACTATTGAAGGGATTCATTAAGATCTTTGACTTGCTCATCGCCCGCGGTTTGGATATAAAAAGTGTCAGGGACCACATGCTCCTTGAGCTCTTTCAGCACCCTATAAACAATGACATGTGCAATATATCACCGACATCACACAAATCAGGAAACGCCCAAGAACTTAAACTTTCAGACGAAAGTATAATGCTGCCAGTTAGCGTTCTTCTCAAAAAATACAGTGCATGCAAAGTTGAAGATCTGCAATTGGTGTCTCTGATTTTGGCCAAGCTTGACGCGAATATGGAAGTTCTTGATGACGTGAACATTACAGGCTTAATAAAACAATGCCCCCTGCTGTCAGTGTTTGTTCTTGGCGTCTTAAAGACTCTCCTGAAACGTGCAACACAATGTGGTAAACTTGCGAAGACACATTTAAGTATAGTTGATCACTTTACGATGTTTTTGAGGCAACTCTCGGATCTGAATTCGATTTCCAAGGTCATTTTAAATCTATTAAGCGACCACAAAGAGAATGAGAGAATAGAATCGATATCTAAAACTCTCTATGATTCAGGATTCGAGCAGAGAGAACCTCAAAATATCGCGCAGCTGTTCGTGTTTGACCTGCCAAACGTGAACAAAACCCATGCACTCTCTCTTACATTGAGAGCTGGAAAGGCTCTGCGTGTGTTCATAGAAGAACACCGCAGTAATGATGCTGCAGTTATTTTGCTCCAAGCTCTCCCTGTCATTAATAAATATGCCGACAACATACTTTCACACCAAATTCTGTCTGCAGAGAAGCAATTGCTTAGTAAAATGCAACTCATAGAGTATTATGTCAAAGGATTTGAACAGCCCAGTTTGATTTACTCTATATCACGTTGTCTCTTGAACCCCATATTTTCGACCCAGTTTGACGATTGCGTGACTTCGAGCGCTCTCAAGGCCGTGCTTCTGATCAAAATATTTGCACATATTGAGAGGTCTGAAAACTTGGTAGACCGTTCTACAATAGCACGCAACTTGATGACAATGTTGACCATTGCTGACCAAGACTACTTGGGATTAGTGAGATATACATATTACAACACAAATGGTTTGGCTGATCTAATTCAGTTGGAAGAAATTAGCTGTCTTCCAATATTGAAATGTGGTTTGAATTTGAAGAGAATCGTTAACTTCGGATGGAATGGTGAAAAGCTTTTGGAGTCCCTCGACGACAGTAAAGAGTGGATTTCCAACCTTGACCACTACAGCCTGTATGAGTTTGAGATATTCAAACACTACATAAGGTACTTAAGACATGTTGACTTACCAGTGTCAGTACTAGAACTTTTGGAATTGTTAAAGCATGCTGGAGTTGAGGCTAAGGCTCTGGATACGGTGTTCCTTCAAATTGAGAACTGCCATGCGATCGCTTCCTGCGTTAGAAAGGGTGATGCTTCAGGGAAGGAGCTTTCTTTGGGACATAAAGATCTTGCAGACTCACTTGCGGACCTCAACAAGCTTCTCAAAACACTGAAAACTAGCTCAATTAATGAGATCCTCCAGTTTAACTTTCTTCAGCTTGACTACTTAATTTCCACGAATCAAACTAATGCTGCTGTCGAGAAGTTCGGGAAGGTTTTGAAAATCCTCAAATCACGCAGTGAATTTAGTCTACAAGGGAGTGCTTCTTCGACTGCTGCAAAATTCGGTAATCTTCTTCTTGTTTCCCAATTCCAGGTGATTAGCGCACGCTTGAATGGAGCACTTGGGAACTATTTCGCCGCTTACACCCAAGCTAAAGTTGCAATCAAGATTTTGTACTCTATTGCTAAAAAGACTAACGCACTGCTTGCATCAAAAGTATACAATGAGCTCAAGTGGCAAACTACCGAAACGCTATTTGCACTGTATAACATTGCTTTGAGTATTCTTCAACGGTTGGGGCTAACGCGCGATTTTATCTACTACCTCAATGAATTGAAAAAATTGGGAGATAGTACGGACAATCCAATCATTGCCAGCATCAACTCATATTACGGCGTCATATATAATGCTTTTCTTGGAAATTATCAAGAAATGAAACAACAATTTGAGAGGGCTGGGAGCTATGAGTCTTGTCCTGTTGTGAGGAATAACCCAAGCTTAAGGTCAATTAAAAGTAATGTCAGCTTGGTCTTTGAAGGCGGTATCCATGATCTCTCAAGTAATGCCGCCTCTCTAGCCAACGATCATTTACTTAGATTTAGTGCAAACCTTGGGGCTTCTAACTTCATGCTCAAGTATCAAGAAACTATTACTGCTCCAATACGAGCACGAAATCAATTACGCGAAATTTCCTCAATCATTCACAATTTGCCATTCCTTTCGAACCTCAAGGATTCTGTTAAGGCACTCCCAACGATAGTTTCCGGAGGAATAGATGAAGATGTCAACGTTACAGCGCCGGGGATTTCTTCTCTGTGCTCAAGCTTGATTGAACGGCTTTCAATTTGCAACCAAATGTTGGTTGCGTTTGCCTCTTCTGAAGCTTTTACCCAACTTAGCGTCCATGAAATGAGAGATTTTAATAATGCCCTTTGTCAATGTCTTTCATTACTAGCTTCCATGACCATCTTCCGTCTCGAATCAACCCTTTTGGCAGACATGTACTATCTCCAGGATTTCGTCAACACGCTTCCTTTCACAAATGATAGATGCTTAGGTCATAACCCTAGCAGCTCAGAAGAACTATTACCAGGACCTATTGAGATTGTCGTTCGCAAAGCAAAACCTCAATTTGCCAGCTTGTCTGCCAATTTTCATCTCGAAATGAACTTATTGCTTCCTGCAGAGTGGGTGGTTCTTTCACTTGATGTTTGTCCTACAACAGGCGATTTAGTAATAAGCCGTTTTACACGAGGATCGCAGCCCTTCTTCTTGCGCTTGCCTTTGAATCGGAAGAATGGTTCGCGGTCTTTTGACGAAATCTCAGACGCTTTCAAAGAGGTCATTTGTGAAAGCGATCGCTCTACAAAAAGTACAGTTACATCCAAGATTCTCACTAAACAAGATCGCAAACAGTGGTGGAAAATAAGGTTCTCTTTGGATCAACAAATGCAAGACTTGTTAGAACATGTTGAAAAATTCTGGTTTGGTGGATTCAAGTCCTTATTCAACCATTACAAAACGGACGATGTGCTCTTCAATAAATTCAAAAGTGATTTGACCAAGTTAATTGACAACGCGTTACCCTCAAGAAAATACAAAGGATCGTTCTCATTTGACGACTGTTTTTTGCAAACATTCTATAACCTGAGCTCATACGATCGGGAAGAGGTGGATGACTTAATCTACCATATTGTTGACCAGTTGGCATTTCACGGTGAAGAGAATCCTTACACTGAAATCGATTTCATTAAACTTCACAAATCATTAGAAGTTCTATATGATAAGTACTTTGGCTTACGACAAGACATTTTCCAGCATCTAGTCTTGATTCCAAGCGGTCGCTGTTCATTCTTCCCATGGGAGCTGTTACTGTCATTGAGAGGTAAATCCGTCTCTCGCATGCCTTCAGTGCAGTTATTGATTGATCTTATAAAAAGGCAGCTGGCACGTGTGTCGAACGAAAGAGTTTTCTATATGATAAATCCTGGGGGGGATTTGAAACGAACCGAGGAAAAGTTTAAACTCCGCTTTCAGCATAATAGCAAATGGACTGGAATTGTTGGTAAAAAGCCCATAGATGAAGACAAGTTATTAGACAATATCTTGAAAAGTGACTTGTTCGTCTATTTGGGCCATGGTGGTTGTGAGCAATATGTGAAAACTTCTGCTCTTTTTAAAAAATGCCTCCCTACAGGACATTTATTACCTCCCAGTTTACTTGTAGGGTGCTCACTGGGTTCGCTACAGACAAATGGCTTACTTGAACCAAGTGGAAACATTTACAACTGGATTACATGCGGATCGCCTATGGTCTTAGCAAACTTGTGGGATGTCACTGACAAAGACATTGATTTGTTCACCGAACATATAATTGAAGAATGGGGCTTGATGCAAAAGGGGCCTCACAAGAAGACCTTGTGTGAAGCTGTTCTCAAAGGAAGAAATCTCTGTAATTTAAAATATTTGAACGGTGCCGCACCAGTTGTTTACGGTTTACCTTTAATCCTCGGTGGACTTGACTCAATTTAAGATTTAATAATAATTTTAGACAAAAATGTAGAATAAATATAGTTTTTGATTTCTAATACTGACTTCTTGACTCGTTTTCAAAGTTGACCTGTGATTCTATAAATTTAGAATCATATGAATTCAGTGTTTCATGAACAAAAGAAATTGATCCTAAAGGAATAGATCTTGAACAAATGAAACCAATCAAGGGATAAAGAAAAATAAAACCAAGCATTATATTTGCTATGCAAAGACATGAATTTGGCAACTTGTCCGAGCGGTTAAGGAGAAAGACTTGAAATCTTTTGGGCTATGCCCTCGCAGGTTCGAGTCCTGCAGTTGTCGTTATTTTTTTCAATCTGCTCGACAAGAAAAAAAAGCATAATTCTTGACAGGCCTTTTGAGAAACAGATATTTTTGTGGGGTAAAATCTACTAATTTCCTATTGTACAGAATTTTTGTAATAAGATGTATGAAATATATGATATTTTACTCCTAAAATGGTGCTTATGTTTTCTTAATTTGGGTCAATAAATCATCCAAAGCGGATACAGTTTCTTTTGGACTGGCTATCCAAACAGTGCAAGCACTAAGTCTAGCTTTGAAATCATTAGCACCAAGGCTTGCAAATTGATCGCCTATGTGTAAGCTCTCAGACTTTTGTATTGGACAGAGATGGTGCAAGTCCTCGTCCTGACATAAGTACTTTTGCAAGGACTCAACCCCCAAAGCTTTGTCTCCAATATCTACCCAAACGTCTGCGCCACCATTAAACGCACACACATTTATGTCCTCTTCGTGAGGTGAAACATCTCCTTCCTTGAGTTCCGATCCTTTCGATTTTAAGTATGACTCCACAAAATACGGCTCACTAATTTTGACCTGAACGTCATTCAATTTAAGCGAGCACAGTAAAACCATCTCCTCTAAATGCTCTCTCAATATCTTAAATCCTGGGTTCGGGATTATACCGACTGATCTTTCTTTAAGGATAATCGTTGTGTCGTTTTCTAGACTGAAAACGCGCTGCAAGTATTTCAAATGCTGATACATGGAGTCCATGGCGTACTCGATCTTGTACTTGTTCCAATTTTTCATAAATGGGAGGTACCACTCGTTGGCTTCAATGAAGCGGAATTGCTGCAACTCAGAGTCAAAACGGAAAAGATAGTTCGATTCTCCTCCCATTACTAAAAGGTTCTCCTTTTGCCTTTTGGTCAATGTCTTGCTTTTATTGATTGCATCAACCAAACCCTTGAGCCTCATGTAGTATTGTAGAGCACCTTGTTGACCAGGATACCCCGCTGCTGTCACCACTGCTACGAACAAATCGCATTCGAGTAGCTGGATGAGACGGTCAACGATTGGGTCCAGTTCCTCCAACAGCTTCCCATCATCATATAAGGTGACGTCACCATCAAAAGTAATCAACTTCAACTTCGTGGTTGTTGCTGGGTCGTTGTAGATATTTGCTAAAGCAAGAAGCTGTGCGGTATTGAGAATCATTCTTACGTCGTTGAAAGAAGGGCTCACTAAACGACGCTTCAGAATTGATCTACGATTGTCTTCGATCAAGAATGCCTCTCTCAACGGCAAATGTGTGAAAAAGCGACCAACCAGTGGTACTAGTTGACGCAACCTAGTGGTAGAGAGAGGCCCTCTACCGGAGTGTTTCCCCTGATTCAAATGATCAATCAAGATTGTGTGCTCCACTAGTTTTTCGACGTCGTCAAATATTTCATAGTACCTCTTCAGGCACTCCATAGCAACCGTGGTCGACTTCTCCTCCAACATGGACTCGTACTGTTCTAAGGTGTCACATCCCTTTCCGATTTCTGCTGAGTGGTTCTGTATATCAGCGTGGAGAACGAATGGAGTTGCTAAGAGACCTTTGATCCATTCAATGAGTTCGTCTCTTCTGTGGCTTTTGAGTGCGTATTCTACTCTGTATCTAGATGTCATGGTCAACAAATTTAAATATTCCGTGCTTCACACTACAAAAACTGAAATTTCCTAAAACCTATTAATATACCGTTACTTACAAACCAGACTCAGCTCTTCTCTTGTCTCTCTCCTCGGAAATGGAGAGCTTGATACCCTTACCCTTTGGCAAAGACACGTATGGCTTAGCAGCCTCAGAACCAATGACGAAAACGTTGTTCAATCTAGTAACAAAAGTGTTGTCCAAAGCGTCCTTGATGTGAACCAAGTCGAAGCCACCCTCGTGCTTCTCTCTGTGGATGATAGTACCCACTCTACCCAAGTTTCTACCACCAGTGACCATGACCAATCTGCCGGTGTCGAACTTGATGAAGTCGGTGATCTTACCAGAGGCCAAGTCAATCTTGACAGAGTCGTTGACTCTGATGGCTGGGTCTGGGTATCTGATGGTTCTACCGTCGTGGGTAACAACGTAAGGAATTCCCTTCTTACCCAACTGAACCTTCTTGACCTTACCCAACTTGTAAGAAGCCTCCTCAGCGGTGATTCTGTGGACAGCGAATCTACCCTTGACGTCGTAGACCAATCTGAAGTTCTCGTTAGTGGCCTCCAAGGTGACAACGTCCATGAAACCAGCTGGGAAAGTAGAGTCAGTTCTGACCTTACCGTCGACCTTGACGTGCTCCTGCATCAAGATAGCCTTCACCTCTCTACCGTTCAAAGCGTACTTGAGTCTGTTTCTCAAGAAAACGACCAAAGGCAAGGACTCTCTCAACTTGTGAGGACCAGCAGATGGTCTTGGGGCGTAGGTACCGGACAATTTGTCCAACATCCAGTGGGATGGGGCTGCTAATCTCTTAAGGTGCTTCTTTCTATACTTGTTAGTTAATTATCTTGAATGCTACTGGAGTCAGAGAAGGGAATATCGATAGTACTGGGCGCGCTATTCAAACATCCGCTTGACTTATTGAAACCTAAAAATAAACATGGACTAGCATTTTACGAAAATGACACTTCGTAAAATTGACATGGGTTATGGCTTCAATAACAAGTGAATGTTGGATTGACACGAGATAAAGTTGAAAACTTAAATCCCAGCACATTATCGACAAGGCTCCCTTCCATCCCACTTGCGTGGGAGGTGTGGCTATAAACAAGTTTATAGCGCTTATGACGTTTCCACTTAGCACTCGCTTCGTGTACTCCAGTGTTCCATGAATGAAACATACGGGCCTCTTGCCATTTTTGATAACGTGTGTGGTTAAAAAGTCATGGTTTTCGCCGCCTTATATAGCCATAAAATGAAAAATTTTCTGGTCGTGAACCAACCAAAGTGTGCACGAACCGAAGACTAAGGCTTATATGCACACCTAAGCTGAGACCATCAGACACGGGCTCAGAACGATGGCGGAACGACCAGGATGTTACAGCAGGGCAAGCAATGCATTCTGACTGTGTTTCTAAAGCAGAACTAAAATGGGTCTTAGTCAACCTTAAGATTAAACTTGAATATGTATTTGATTTCATACCACGGTGCTCGTACTAAAAGATGATTCTCATACTATGGATCATGCTAAAAGATGGTGCTTTTCGGTTCTTCATCCTTGTAGCCTCCGAAGGCGGCCGCACCTGGCGACCCCGCATATTCATCGCCTACCAGCAATCTCTCCACCCTAGAAGTCTTTGTCTCGCGCTCTACCTCCGTTCCTGTCATGACCTTGATCCAATCGATTTTCAAACTGTAGGGTCCATACTGCTTGTCAAGTAAACCAATACCCAATGTCTTGACCTCTGCCTTATTTAACTCACTTCCATCTTGTATAACACCATAGTTAGTCATCACGAAATCATTCAATGGGATAACCACCGTTTCCCACTCGCCTGGGTGCTGCAAGAACAACCGGTGTTGGAACAAGTCCGTAACCAAGGGGGTATTCGCTTGAATGTTGACCAAGTACTTGCGACGATCTCCCTTAACGCGGAGCACCAACAGCAGCAAACTGGACCAATCCCAGTACGAGTTTCCTAAGAGCCACAGTTCCTTCTGATCAACAGTACGGAACATGGCATATCCTGACCTCGTAACATCGGGCCTGTCTTTTGGTAAATCGAGATTGAGTACACCGTGGAAGTGTCCAACGCCATTCTTTGTATCGAAGTTAACTGTGGAGTATCCACCCATCTCTTTGTCAGATCTGGTCATGATTTCCAATCCTTCACGGCCATGAGAGCTTTTACCAAAGTCCAAAACGGTTTGCACAGTTTTTGTCACTTCGGTACCCTTTGTGAAAAGTCCCCTGAGGAGGGGTGTGTTCATGCGAATAGCTTTCAAAGACATCTGATCTAGTTTAAAGTCAATTGGATTGCTTCAGAGCGATTTTACCTGATTCCAAGAAAAGGGATTTTTGGGTAAGTATATATGAACACAAGTACTTTGACTCCTGCACATTACTTGTGGGGTGTCTCGGAATTCTTTCGGAGTAGTGATAAGGAAGCCCCCTTTTGCTGAAAGTGTGGGATCATCGAGTTATCTTACCCCTCTTTTGTATAATGAAATTCCTAAAGAAGCGTGAGACTTTACGGGGTTAAAAATAGGGGGCATTACCAAGTGATGGAAGGTAGTGGAAGGGTACATCGAAGGGCAATTGATTGAGAGTATATGCTGATGGGAAAGCAATTTGAGGGTAAGTTAGAAGGAAGGCTGATCGGGAGACAATCATGTGGAGGAGGAGGCCGATTTGAGGGAAATGTTAATGTAGGTGGAAAAAGAGAATATCACGTCCTGTTTGAGGAGGAGCAATCCTAGATGCCAAGGTTACGAGTCAAATCCTCTCCCCACAAAAAAGAACCAACTATGAAGCATCGTAAGACAACAAGAAAAACGACCCCATTTATAAGATCGGACCATGATCTGTGACAATCGGGTTGTAATATCGATTTACAAAGCAAAAAAACTCCGATACCGGGAGTCGAACCCGGGTCTGCTCGGTGAGAGCGAACTGTGCTAGCCGTTACACCATATCGGATTATTGTATGTTATGGTAACGTGAAAGATATACTAGCCAAAAAAACCAAAAACCTAAAGCCCATAACAGTACAGGCGCAAGATAAGATTACGATGGAGCAGACCATCTGCACTGCAGGCATTCTGTTGCAAGCATTAGTTTTTTTACTTTCTTAGCAATTAAGTTTATTGTATTCAGAGGTTGCGAGGCTGATCTTTGTGGGGTTACGAGTTTTCTCCTGATTGAGGGGTATATGTTTTAAATCCTGTACTTAGGCTTACTACACCAGATGTGCATAGAATTAGGCTTAGAGTAACCCAGCATTTTCCCCACTTTGAGCAAAACTGCTCAAAGATTGACAGAGCTCTACATGTCTATAGTTATACGCTCAAAAGCATTTTACTAGCACTAACAAGAAAGTGACGATCCTGTGTCATTTGATTGACTCCACTTTTATGGTTTAAAACACATTATATCTCCCCGCATCCATGACCAAATTAGGAATGTTGGCAATGGGAAAGCGCAAAGTGAACGTGAGAGTCTTATATGGATTGATTCAGCCTCGCCGGTGACGACAATGGAGATATATATGGTTGAGATCCATGTAACTTTTTGAACTAGAGGAGAAACCACAGCACAGCGTACTGAACAGCCAAAAGTAACAGATTGACCATTCCGATTAGCGAACAATATGCATAAAGATTTCTTCGACCCTACTTCAGCACCATACGTCAAGCCTTTGGTAGACCGCAGAGTAGCTCTCATCACAGGCGCAAATTCTGGGCTTGGTTGGTACACAGTTTTACATTTGTACCTTCACGGATACGTGGTTTACATCGCAGGAAGAAACCTCTCCAGGGTTAGGGCAGCCATTACCTCCATTTTGATCGAGGCCAATAAACGGGTACAAAAATATACAGAGGAGGAAAGAAAGTACCGTAGGAGAGGGGAAATCCACTTCCTTTATATGGACTTGGCTAAACTCCAGACAGTGGTGGATGCAGCCAAGCAATTTCAGCTGATTGAACAGAAGCTTCATTTGTTGATCAACAATGCCGGTATTATGGCTGTCCCCTTTGAGATGACGGAGGACGGATACGAAATCCAGTACCAAGTCAATTACCTAGGCCACTTTTTACTAACTCAGAAACTTCTTCCTTGCTTGCTTGAAGTTGCCAAAGATAAACTGGAGGATGGAACGAACATGGTTCCAAGAATAGTTAACCTCTCGTCAATTGCACATCATTTTGAATACAAGTATTTCCCACCCTCAGACCCGATCAAGAAGACCCCCAGCTTCTTATACTCGTGGGTGCGCTATGGACGTTCTAAAACCTGCCTTGTGCACTTTACCAGAGAGTTGGCAGACAGATACCCTGAAATATTGAGCATCTCCATACACCCGGGAGTGATCACAAACACAAAATTGTTCAACTACTGGAAGAGTATTATGGTTATAGGGCCAATTGCAAAGGGAGCATTCAAGACATTTGACTTTGTCAATGGCATCACTCCAGAAGAAGGTTCTTTCTCGCTGTTGAGAGCAGCCCTAGACCCAACCTTGACGCGGTTCGAAAACAGCGGTAACTACTTTCTGGTGGGAGGCAGATTGGAAACCCCTAGTAAATTAGCCCGTGACAACCAGTTGGCCCGCGAGCTGTGGGACTCCGCCATGAAAATATTGAAGGAATATGACGACAACGACTGGTCCTCGAAATCAAGCACTTCGAAAGGTCGCAGCTCTGTTGATATGGCGAGCCTGCGAACCTCAAGAAGGGTGAGTATTTATTTTAAAGATGTATAGATCACATAATGCTTAATAAACGTCGCTAATTTAGTCAGGTAAGCCTCATTTTGCTTATACTTAGATACCTAATGACTCTCACTTTGTCTCCAGGGACTCCGTTATTTCACACCAAGTCATGTTTTTGAGCTTATCGGAGTTACTGGTAGCGCAGTCATTCTTTTTGTGCACTACTAATATGCCTGACTTTGCCCCGTATTTTGCCCCCATCAACTTCTTCTCACTTCTTCTTTAAAAGAAAACCCAACAGAGAACCTCCATCACTAACACTTGCTCAACAATGATATTCGATTTCTTAATGTGAGTACTGCTGCAATTACCCGCTTTCTTCTTACTGACCCCATAGTACTTTGGTGGCTACCGTATTTCCCATGTACTCATCGTACGCAACACTTAAACTGTACCAGCGGGTTTTTGCTGAGGAACTGGAGTCTACAATGACTATCAAAGGCGTCAGCTTCCCCAACCCGCTTTCTTTATCTGCTGCTGCCCCAGGCCACCCTTTAAAGGATGAGGTACTTCAACACTCCTTAAATTTACAGAAATGGCTCATTTTCTGGATAGTGCGCGCGAGCGCTGAGTTGATGGAATCACTCTTGTTTTTAAGGTATGTGGTTCCCTTCTACAACTTGTTCAAGTTGGGGGCGATTGTCTGGTTGATGTGTGGGATCAACGTTGCAGACCAGTTGTGGTCTACGCAGGTGGACCTGGCTGCAAAGCTGGGTTTGAAGTGGACCGAGTTTACAGAGAAGGGCTGCGGTATGATTTTCTACACATTCATAAAACCTATTTTGGAGTACCCAATAATGGACGCGGTTCTTCCATACGCGAACCAGTTGAAGTCGGCCCCCGTAGCGGTTGAAGCAGCACAGGCAGAGGATTCGGTCTTTGGATCATCCTACATTTTGGTGAAGAGCTTGACTAGTAAATTGCGCCCGGAGGCTGGTACACCGAGCGGTGCCTCAACTGGAGTTTCCACCAGTAGTGAGACCGAAACTCAGATCGTCGAGGAGTATGATCTTGTGGATGTGGACAAGGAGCCGAAGCCAGAGGATGGCGAACAGGAAAAAGATGCAAAGGCTGTCGCAAAGAGGGGATGGCTCTGGTAGTATAGAACTGAGAGGCTGTAGAGAGTGGGCTGGATCCCCACATTAAAGCTGTGCATCGTTTATCAATGTAGGTTCAAAGCCACAGGTAGTCGAAAATTATTCTCGTAACTGCGTGGACAGAGTTAATGTGGAACTATCAACTTATTGAGAGCTTATTGTGTCAACGAACTCACATCTCACTAGTACGTTATTCTTCAATAACATCGATTAATTGAAGCGAGCGAGCTTAGCAGCAACCACCTTCATTAACTCAAGTCGTCTACGCACCCCTCACAGACTCCGCCAGTTCTCAGCGAAGAAGTTACATTCTATTTACAGTCTATCTGGTTTCAAGGAACTTCGCAGCCAAGTCACGGTCACCCTTGGCACTCTCCTTTCTCTTGAACTCTTCCACCTTTCTCTCACCCTCGAGCCTCAATCTCGCACTCACAAATGCATCAGGCAACTCAGGCTGTTTGTACATGCCATCGTAGGAGGTCAAAGGCTTGTCTCTGTCGCTACCCAAACCCTGTCTGGCCTCGACAGTCGCATACTCATTTTCGAAGTCCACCTGGGCCTCCTCCAACATCGACGGCGACACCTCAGGCCACACAAATGGCTCCGCCATGTCGACAGTCATCTTTTTGAACTGCGGCTGTCTGTATCTCGAGTAGTCGTCTGGACCTCTGGTGAACTTGCCGTGCAACAACTGCACTGTGACATTCAACGCGCGCAAGCCGTAAACGTGCCAAAGGTAGTCTCTCAAGTCCATCTTGTTAAAGCTGCGTGGAACCAAGAATTTGGCCTGGTATGGAGTGTGCTTAGCGTTTGGTCTCAACAAGCAGATTCTAGCACCTGGGAAATACACCTCTTTGCTACCAACCTTGAAGTGCGCCTCGCCCGATGCAACTTCGTCCTTATAGAGTTCATAGTTTCTACGCGCAATCTCATCACTGCGCGAGCGGTGCTTGATAGGAATCGGTTTTCCTGCAGCACGGTACTTTTCTCTGATAGTCTCCGATGGGAATATAGTATCTGTTACTGATTGCGAAAGCAAAGGTTCTCTTTCTTTGCGGAAACCAAACCTCTTCTTTTCCAAGACAACATCTTTGATGTTGACCTGCGGGTACCGCTTGGCACTGGACTTGTAGTGGAGCGATCTGACGGCTGTCCAGAGGTTGACACGGTTCATGGTTGGCTGTTGAAAAAATTTAATTGGTCATGTGAGGAAAAAGAAGATGCAACACTTAGAGGATCAAAGGGTAGGAAGTAGAACAGAAATACAATTCGTTGTGTGTTGTTATGCTATTTCTTTGTATTAACAAGCATGCCCTAGTATTAATAAGTAAGCCCTATTATTACCTATGCAACTCTGTATTCTCTGTGTATCTCTACAACTTTGCCTACCCCAGCAGGTACTGTATTATATCAATGCTTTTACTCTGTAATTATTATCACTATCATATAATTCTGTATTCATACCATATTATTCTGTATTCCAGCTCTGTCCTTCATTACTGCGTATATTTCTACTCTGTCAGTCTATATTCTCTATATTCTATGCTCAACCCTTTCCTATAGATCTACTTCCTCTTTAAATTTATCTCCTACGCGTTTTCAATAATACATATTAGCCCCCAAGCAAACTTCTGGATTACTGCTACTCACATCTCCCACTATTGCGTCTCTTTGTCTGGTTTTCCTCCTTTTCTTCGTTTCCTTCCTTTCCCTTCCTTTTCCAAAAAATTGTCAACGAAAAAAAAAACACCAACGTACCATGTCCGACAACGAAGACCCGTACTACTACGACGACGCATCCAGCATCACGCCTGAGGATTGCTGGACCGTCATCTCTTCGTTCTTTCAGGAGAAAGGGTTGGTCTCGCAGCAGTTGGACTCGTTCGATGAGTTCATCGAGACAACCATCCAGGAATTGGTGTGGGAGGACTCGCATCTCATATTGGACCAGCCAGCACAGCACACGTCCGAGCACGATCACGAGAACAGGCGGTTCGAGATAACGTTCGGTAAGATCTACATCTCCAAGCCCACACAGACAGAAGGTGATGGTACCACACACCCGATGTTCCCACAGGAGGCTAGACTCCGTAACTTGACGTACTCGTCGCCACTTTACGTGGATATCTCCAAAAAGGTCTTCAAGAGTGACGACAACAAGAGAAATGACAACGAGTTGGACTGGATCGAAGAGCCCATGAATGAGGACCCGCTGACTAAGGTATACTTGGGTAAGGTGCCCGTTATGTTGCGCTCCAAGTTTTGTATGTTGCGCGATCTTGGTGAACACGAGTTCTATGAGTTGAAAGAGTGCCCATACGATATGGGTGGTTACTTTGTGATCAACGGTTCGGAAAAGGTGTTGATTGCCCAGGAGAGAAGTGCTGCCAACATCGTGCAGGTGTTTAAAAAAGCGGCTCCATCTCCAATCTCGCATGTGGCGGAAATAAGGTCGGCGCTTGAAAAGGGATCGCGCTTGATCTCCTCCATGCAAATCAAGCTCTACGGCAGGGACGACAAGGGCAGCGGCAGAATCATCAAGGCCACGCTTCCGTACATCAAGGAGGACATCCCCATCGTGATTGTTTTCCGTGCGTTGGGTATTGTTCCCGACGGAGATATTCTCGAGCATATTTGTTACGATGCTAACGATTGGCAGATGTTGGAGATGTTGAAGCCGTGTGTGGAAGAGGGTTTCGTAATCCAGGAGCGCGAAGTTGCCCTCGATTTCATTGGAAGAAGAGGTGTCATGGGTATCAGAAGAGAAAAGAGAATCCAGTATGCAAAGGACATTCTCCAAAAAGAGCTTCTTCCAAACATTACACAGGAAGAGGGTTTCGAGACCAGAAAGGCCTTCTTCTTGGGTTACATGGTCAACCGTCTTTTGCTCTGTGCTCTTGAAAGAAAGGAGCCAGATGACAGAGATCACTTCGGTAAAAAGAGATTGGACTTGGCCGGGCCATTGCTTGCTAACTTGTTCAGAATCCTCTTTAGAAAACTTACAAAAGATATCTACAACTACATGCAGAGGTGCGTGGAGAATGACAAAGAGTTCAACTTGACCTTGGCGGTCAAGTCTCAGACGATCACCGATGGTTTGCGTTATTCGCTCGCCACGGGTAACTGGGGTGAGCAGAAGAAGGCCATGAGTGCTAGAGCAGGTGTCTCCCAGGTTTTGAACAGATACACCTACTCTTCTACTCTTTCGCACTTGCGTAGAACAAATACACCGATCGGTCGTGATGGTAAGATTGCTAAGCCAAGACAGCTTCACAATACCCACTGGGGTCTTGTGTGTCCTGCCGAAACCCCAGAGGGTCAGGCGTGTGGTTTGGTCAAGAACTTATCGTTGATGACATGCATCTCTGTTGGTACACCGCTGGAGCCTATTCTCTATTTCCTCGAGGAGTGGGGTATGGAGCCTTTGGAGGACTACGTGCCGCTGAACTCGCCAGATTCGACTAGAGTGTTTGTGAACGGTGTTTGGTTGGGTACCCACCGTGAACCATCTCAGTTAGTGGACACCATGCGCAACTTGCGTAGAAGAGGTGACATTTCACCTGAGGTGTCCATCATCAGAGACATCCGTGAGAGAGAATTCAAGATTTTCACTGATGCAGGTAGAGTCTACCGTCCGTTGTTCATTGTCGACGACGACCCCGACTCACCAACAAAGGGTGACATCAAGTTGGAGAAGGAACATGTCAACAAGTTGTTAAGCAGTGAGTATGAAGAGGAGTACGACAGCTACTCTTGGTCACTGTTGGTGAACGACGGTGTTATCGAGTATGTCGATGCAGAAGAAGAAGAGACAATCATGATTGCCATGACGCCCGAGGACTTGGAATTGGCCAAGCTTCCAAAGTCAGAAGTCAAGGCTGAAGAGATTGAGGAAGAGCTTGACGCTGCAAAGAGAATTAAACAGGCATACACCAACTCACACACTTTCACCCATTGTGAGATTCACCCGTCCATGATTTTGGGTGTGGCGGCGCTGATCATTCCGTTCCCAGATCACAACCAGTCGCCTCGTAACACCTATCAGTCTGCGATGGGTAAGCAGGCTATGGGTGTTTTCTTGACCAACTACGCAGTGAGAATGGACACAATGGCAAACATTTTGTACTACCCTCAGAAGCCTTTGGCTACAACCAGAGCTATGGAGCACCTTAAATTCAGAGAGTTGCCTGCAGGTCAGAACGCAGTGGTGGCGATCGCGTGTTACTCGGGATACAACCAGGAAGATTCTATGATTATGAACCAGTCGTCTATCGACCGTGGTTTGTTCCGTTCGCTTTTCTTTAGATCCTACATGGACCTTGAAAAGAGACAGGGTATGAAGGCTTTGGAGTCTTTTGAGAAGCCTACCAGATCAGACACGCTTAGATTGAAGCACGGTACGTACGAGAAATTGGACGACGACGGATTGATTGCTCCAGGTGTGAGAGTCAGTGGTGAAGACATCATTATCGGAAAGACCACACCAATTCCTCCGGACACTGAGGAGTTGGGTCAGAGAACACAATACCACACCAAGAGAGACGCTTCCACCCCGTTGCGTTCGACTGAGAGTGGTATTGTCGACCAGGTTTTGTTGACTACCAACGGTGATGGTGCCAAGTTCGTAAAGGTTAGAATGAGAACCACAAAGATCCCACAGATCGGTGACAAGTTCGCTTCTAGACACGGTCAAAAGGGTACTATCGGTGTCACTTACCGTCACGAAGATATGCCTTTCAGTGCACAGGGTATCGTGCCCGACTTGATTATTAACCCGCATGCCATTCCATCGAGAATGACGGTTGCGCACTTGATTGAGTGTTTGTTGCTGAAAGTCTCGTCTTTAAGTGGTTTAGAAGGTGATGCTTCTCCTTTCACGGACGTGACAGCCGAGGCTATCTCCAAGTTGTTGAGAGAACACGGCTACCAATCTCGAGGTTTTGAGGTGATGTACAATGGACACACCGGTAAGAAGTTGATGGCGCAAGTTTTCTTTGGACCAACCTACTACCAAAGATTGAGACACATGGTGGACGACAAGATTCACGCTAGAGCAAGAGGTCCAGTGCAGGTCTTGACTAGACAACCTGTGGAAGGTAGATCTAGAGATGGTGGTTTGCGTTTCGGAGAGATGGAAAGAGATTGTATGATTGCGCATGGTGCCGCTGGTTTCTTGAAGGAGAGATTGATGGAAGCATCTGATGCGTTCAGAGTGCATGTGTGTGGAATGTGTGGTTTGATGAGTGTGATTGCAAACTTGAAGAAGAACCAGTTCGAATGTCGTAGTTGCAAGAACAAGACTAACATTTACCAGATCCACATTCCTTACGCTGCCAAGTTGTTGTTCCAGGAGTTAATGGCAATGAACATTGCTCCAAGAATGTACACGGAGAGGAGTGGTGTGAGTGTGAGAGTTTAGAATGGGATGGTGTATAAATTAATCGGTTGATGTAAAAATATAAATGAATAAAGATGACGGTTGAGTAAGTATGGAAAGTATGCGAAATGAGCATGTGCAATAGAAAATCAACATGCAAAGGATGACGGAGAAGTGAAAAGATACAAGCAGGATGAACCGCCTTTTTCAGTAATTAGCTACAGGCTTTTAGCCAGCTGGCTCTTTAGATTTGAAAGTAAATAGTTCACTTGTACCTTCAAAACCTGATTTACTCAGTTATCACTGGATTCACGTTACTTTATATACACGTTTAAACTCATTCATACCTCTTCTATAGCATTCCATCAAGTACCCGTATCTTCAATTCAAATACTTCTCTCTCAACTCAGCCATCATCTTCTCTCTCTCCTCCAACTTTCTAGCCTTCTCTTCCACCTCTGCCATCTCGTCACCAAAAGCAATCAAGTTCTCCTTGTAAGGGTGCTCATCACCGTCAAAAACCTTCAATCTATCCATCCTCACCAATCTGTGCTTGTTCTTTGGAATCATACCCTTGACTGCTCTTTTCACAATCTCCAGATATCCCTTGTTCTCAATCATCCTCTCCATAGGAATCAACTTCAACGAACCAGGGCGAGTTGTGTGCGACCAGTATGTTCTCTGGGTCATCTTGTTACCAGTGACCTTCAAGTGCAGGGCGTTGGTCACTACCACATAATCTCCGTGGTCTCTATTGGGGGAGAACGTTGGCTTGTGCTTACCCTGGAGAACAAGTGCAATCAGCGCAGCGAGACGACCAAGTGTGCGCGAGTCAGCAGCGACATCCACATGATGCCATACGCGTGTGCTCGCAGCAGCAGAGATTCCGATTCTTTGAGACATGTCCTGTGATGAAAATTTCTGCCCAGAAGAAAAAACTAATTGACTGAAAAAAGGTGGAAATTCTGGATACAAACAAACGATGTTCTTCCTCAAAGACCTCTCGCTCAACTTGACGCTCCATCCATCGTACTTCGGCCCACAGATGGATCAGTACTTGCGCGACAAGTTGCTCAGCGATGTGGAGGGGACATGTACAGGCCAATTTGGCTACATAGTGTGTGTGCTTGACTGCATGAATATCGACGTTGGCAAAGGCCGTGTTGTGCCTGGTCTGGGGATGGCTGAGTTTGAGGTGAAATACCGTGCTGTTGTCTGGAAGCCATTCAAGGGCGAAGTGGTGGATGCTGTGGTGACAACTGTCAATAAAATGGGCTTCTTCGCAGATGTGGGGCCTCTACTGGTGTTTGTGAGTACTCACTTGATTCCCCTGGATATGAAGTTTAACCCGCTGGCAAACCCCCCCGCATATGTTTCTTCAGATGAGAACATCGAGAAGGGGTCTAGAGTGCGTTTGAAGATCGTTGGTACGAGAACAGATGTCAACGAGATTTATGCCATTGGAAGTATCAAGGAAGACTACTTGGGACCCACTCCAATGTAATGAATCCTTGGGCTAAGGCTTCAGGAGGAGCACATTAAAATACATTTTCTGTTCACAGTGTTGGAGACTGCAAATAACCATTGCGGTGGTGAACATCTATCACGCCAACGTCCTGCTACACAGTGAAGACTCATAAACAATTTCCGTCGGGGCAAGCAAGCATACTGCAGTGCAGCTTAAGGCCTGCTCTGCCCGCGGTTTGTAAAATTAAATAGCCTACCTGTACGATTATATTAATGATAAGAAGCTCTGTAGATTATATATCACCCGAACCTGGTCAGCCAGTCTATAGATTTGGTGTCAGGAAGAGAAAAGATTGCACAAAAAGACATTTAGTACGTCAATCAACCTTTGCTACACTACTTATTACATAAAACCAGGTCATCTGCCTTTACTGAATTCGTCGGTTCAGCACTCTTTATTAATTTTGCTCTGTCACTTAAGTTTGTTTTATCCTCAGCAAATGGCATTGCAATCTAGCTATTTGTGAACGGATCTGACTCCCTTCTGTTGGCAGATGGCGGCGGGTATGGAGGAGGAGGCAATGGTGGATGTAAGAGAGACTCATCAAGCTCTATCCCCAATAGCCCGGTGACTTTGCGGTGTTTTTTCAAAGGCGGAACAGGATCGAGCAGTGGACGTCTAGCATGAACAATTGCACGTGGACTTGAATTTCCACTGCCTAACCTGTTATCTGGTACTGCATCCAGGACATTTTGATAGTCACTTGTCACACCGTTTCGTGTTTCATCGTTAGCTTGCTTAGTTTGTAAAGTTTTAGCAACCTGATTAGTCTGTACTCTTTCAATCTCTCCAGTCGTTGAAACCATCGAATTAGCAGTACTATCGAGGGAGGCCTCGCCATGCACCTGGCCCGCATTAAATGGAGGTTCTACCCTGTTTCTTGAGTTGGTGATCAGGGTGTCGCTTTGAGGTCCAATGGCTCCATTGTCTCTTTCTACAGGAGAGTTGTTGGCAACATGACGAACATTTAAGCTATTCGGTTCATTTTCTAGTCGGTTAGAACGGCTGCCGTCGATTGCAATTGGACCCCCATGTATAGTGTTTTGTGGATGAAGCGATACCAAAGGAGTTGCACTCACCAATGTAGACTGTATAGGTATACTACCCCGAGGTTCAGGCGATTTGGAGTTTTGCACTTCCTGTGGGGTGTTTACTCCGTTCTTATTCCTCTCAGGGCTTTTTGAAGGCTGTTCCCTAAGTGACGAAGGCACAGTAGATGAATTAACTGGAGATGTAGATACATGACTTGTGTTATGCGTCAGTATTTCAGGTTGTATTCTTGTATCAGGGTAAGAAAAACTCTGCATAGTGTTATCTGTTACAGACCGCGACAAAACCTCACCGTTTCTTTTAACATGCTGATTCAACAGATTATCACTCTGCACATTGTTTGTTTCGCCTGTGGTTGTACGGTTCGGACGTGGATTCAATAATTCTGTATATGTCTCCAGAGAAGACAGGACCTTATTCGCACTTAAATCCACTCCGCGCTCCTTTAACATTTGGCCGATTAATACAATCTGATCGTAGCATTTTTGGATTTCTGCCCGGCACTTCGCATGCTCTAGAGACTGCTGTTTGACCAAATTTCTCATCTCCTCCATTTGAGTCGAGATCATCCAGTGATTTCTAGGAAGCTCGCCAAACTGCGTGGAAAACTGCGACTGTTCCGTTTTATGCTTGGAATCGAGTTTTTTTCTGTCCTCATCATGGCACAAGCGGTGAAGCCTCAACAAACTATCGAGAGCTGCTCCACGGTGATGCAAAATACGACGCTGTAACAAAAGCTTCTCAGTTCCAACGGCGGTGTCAGGGACTGCTAGCGTCCATGGGTTTTGTGTTTCTGACAGAGGAGATAATTGTTGTGATCGTCCAATATTACTGACATCTGAAGGAAACATCCAATCCATAGATATGTCTTGAGGGATGTTCGTCTTATTCAGGTTCTGTGGAACCGGCGGTGTGTTTCTTGGATGATAGAAATTTCCTCGCGTAATTGGGAGTATACCCGCATTTCCAAGAGATGTTGGATTTTGTTCTTGCAGATTTTGTGCAAATGGCTGATTCTGCGGATGCCGCGTCGTTATCAGATTAGTAGGCCTGGGTACGTTGACGAAAGACCTCGATGATGAAGTGGGAGACACCATCACTGGTCTATTGTTGAGTACAGGCGCAGTTGGATGGCTAGATGTTGTATTTACACCAGACCTCAGTGAGCTATCTCTTTGGTGATGAATAGTTTGAGCGTAGCGAGCGTCACGTGGGAAGTTATCATTTGAATTGGGCATTGATCTGACGTCACTCAAAGGAGTCGGTGCGATAGAAACTGGGGTTGGGCCTCGAGCTGCGTGATGTGGCGATACATTCCGGACAGTATTGACAGTGGGATCAATGCGATGAGATGATTTTTTGCGAATATTATTGGCATTTCCAGGATTTGATGTTTCTTCTACCACCTCATCCAACATCTCAGCATCTTCATCCACAATTGTTGATGCTAATTGGAAGTCTCTGCGAATACTCGCGAGAGGGACATCGTCACTATTGTGCTCAACTTGTTGAGATGAAATTTCCTGACCGGGTGCTTTTTGTGCTTCCCTGGGCTGCTTCGAGTGGATGCTATTATTTCTTTCTTGGGATTGCGTTTGGTCTTGCACCGTCTCTGCTCTTTCAATCTCCATCCTGTCATATACGGCTGGTGCTGCGGTGCTCAAGTTAACCACATTGGGCACAACCTCATGTTCATCTTGACCTGGATTTACAGATTCTCTTGAAGTGCCACCTTCAATTGCTCGTGTGAGCTCATCCATCCACTCATCGTCGTCTGCAACCGCAGAAGTACTATTTTTGCTCGTCTGAGTATGTTGCGTTGAAGGGTTTTTACTTTGACCGGGTCTAGTATTTCCGTCTTTTTGGTTATTCATTTCTACCTGGTCAGTCACTTCTCCTTGGTTATTAGTACCTTCTCGATTTGTAATTTCATCTTGATGATTCATACTCTCTTGATTGCTGGTGGCTTCTTCGTTGCTAATGTTCTCTTGATTGTTTACCTCTTGAACTTCACCTTGAGGCTGGAGTCTATTCTCGTTTCCAGCCAATGTGATTACCTGCGCTTGCTCTGCAGGCGTGTCCATGATTTCATCTGCGTCTTCTTCGTCACTCAACAGAACGATTTCAACAGCAGGAGGATTTTGGCGGAAACTTATTTCTGGAGACAGTGCACCCAGAACGGGCAGCCTGGGGTGGAACTTATCATCTTCTTTCTCAATCTTGTTTGTCTTCCATTTGCCGTCGCGTTCCACCTCGATGCTCTCGATATCGTCATCACCAACCTTTTGCAAAACCTCCTGCATCCACTGGCACACCAGAAGGTCTTCAAGTTTAATTGGTTGTGAACATAGAGGGCACCTCCAGGTTGGTACTTGTTGTTGCAGCTCCAAAAATACCTCTGCATCAAAACACTGCACATGTTTGCAGTGTATCAGTTGTATCGGAACTCGTATACGAATGTATGCTAAGGGGTCCTTCAACAGGACAGTGAGAGAGTCAGATTCCACTATGATATCATCATCTTCCTGCTCAGATAAAAGACTATTTATCAACCAAATGGTCAGAATGCTGGGTATTATCCTTTGTGTAACAGTCAGGAGTAACGCTTCAGTGGTGACAAACTCCACAATATAAGCATAAATGAGGTGTGCTACTGTTGTCTTGGTGTACACGAGTTGTACCTTATTCTGCCCATCGCGTTTAATCATCAGCGTAATATCCGCTGGTTTTGCAGTTCCGGGTTTATTTTTGATGCCTCGAAAGTTCTTAGTGACCTGAGAATCATTGACATGGAGCTCGACAGGAATGGGGAATGTCAACGGAACATCTGTACTAGAAGGCGATGTATTTTGTTGCTCACCACATAAAATTACAAGCTTCATGTTCGAGTTGGAGGACAAAAGTTGCTTTTCTTCTGTCAGTAACGTAAACTGGAGCAACACTTGACCTCGCTCTTTCTGGACTGGTGGGCAGTATTGCGGCAGTCCATAAATCATGCGCATTAGCTTGTAAAATGGACTTTTCCTGAAATAAAGCGCGTGTCCACGATACGGTTCTTGTCCCTTCTTGACTGGCCTGGGTCTCTCATGTTCTCTTACAGGAGTGTACTCTCCCAGTCGTATAGCATTATACAAATCCGCATAATTGGGAAGTGGCAGAGACGACTTTAGCCTTGTGAGAACTAACGTTCGTATTGCAAGAAGTTTCACGACGTTATTCGTAGTCCGACCATGTTCGATCTGTTTGTGTACACGATCAACGAGATCCTTCTTCACTCCCGAAAGTTTTAGACCCATAGATCGACATAGGTCCTTAAGTTCTGCTATCTTTAGCGTGCATACGCTCGCGAACGTATCTTCGACTTCCTCAGCAGATATAATCATGCAGGGCGCGGCTCTTGTTTCGTTCAACTCTCAAATATTTTCGAACCATCTTATTTTTGTATTGTTGCAGAAAAGGATGCGGCACCAGTTCAATTATCCCTATGTGTATTTTATGATTTATGATAAATTTAGCTGTTATTACATGTTTATGTTTCATGATCTAATTCGTGCGTGTTCAAGTGAGAAAATACATTCAACTAGCCTTCATGAGTTTACTTGCTTTTGCTTATTGGATGGTTAACCTTGCTTAAATCCGTCACTTTGCATTTGCCAAAAACATGAGTGACTCTTCGAAGCTGACATCTTCAAGATTTTGGAGATCAAACTCCGAGCAAACTACTGACGGTGGGTTCAGGCGGATACTTTCGTCTGCGTCAGGTATTATGCTGTCGTCTACATTTATACTTGAACTTTGAGCAACTTGTACGGTGTGTCTGGTAGCCATAGTAGGAGGTCTGATATTGATTCCAGAATCACTGATATACGATTTTTCCCGTTCGATATTCCAGTTGTTGGCAGCGAATCCCCTGGGAGATAGAGTGATAGCAGGTAGTGACCTTCTTCTCTTAACATTGCTTAACATGTCACTCTCCTTCGTCAAGTCGATGAAATCACTAAAATTTCTCAATGTTCTTTGAAACATTTGTAAGTTGAGTCTCAAGTACCTTCCAGTTGAAGACATGCGTTCTGGAAGGTATATACCTCGCATTATGTGCCTGAATTTCAACCCACGCATATTTCTGATTGCCAAAGGTACAAATAAGACATAGTTAACTTTTGCATACTGGAGCTTGAGGACTTTCCCGCCCACGACTGCCTCTATGTCTTTTACACTGGGAATTAGACACCCACAACCAACTTCAAACTTTTGTAATTGTATATCTCTGATGGGCCATTCGGTTACCTGTAGAATCCCATCCTCGAGCAATTTGACCAAAGCGTCCCGTAGATCATTTTTGTCTCCCTCCACTATGGATTCCAAAGTTTCAAATGACGGGATTTCCTCTCTTGACTGCACATGAAACCATATTCTGCGCACATTCACGAGTAACCTCAAGCTGGGAGAAGAATAACCCGGTCCAAATGTGCACTTGAAGCATTCTGCACGGCCAAGATGATTTGAAAAGTGCCCGTAATCTATCAAACTGACAAACTGTTTGCATATTTTGCACACAGATTGACAAACTTCATGTAAATAATGTACATTGTTTTCATCTTTTCTCAGCTGTCTAGTGACCCCTGAATCACTACCACTAGTATGATGCCCTTGTATTGGTCTTTCTGCAAAACTTTCTGTGTATCCCATGTCAATAGTCATTTCCCTCTGCTCAAGTTGTAAATCTTCGTACCCGACAAGCGCGTTAAGATGATATATATCAGAAAATACCGCTGCAGTGAAGTTCTCAGGAAGTCTCTCAGAATTCAATCGGAATCTGACATGATCTACTGGACTTTTATCCCTCATGATGACCTCAGTCAATTTAACCAACTCGCGCAAAACGTCCACTGAGTCATCAGCAAGCAGTAATATGATGGAAGCACCGTTATTAGCCACAATGATGATCTCATTCGAAATATTGATGGTAAAAACTTTTTCTTGATTGCCTTTGTATATCATGAAGTCCATAGCTTTGACATTATTGGACTTAATCTGAAAAAGAATATCAGTGAGCAGTTTACAGAGCGTATCTGAAACTTCTGTAGACATATTGTCCGGCAAGACTCTGCATAAGAAGCAAAGCGTATGAATTATAAAAGCTACTAATGAGCTTGCAGTTTGCATAGTCATGAAGAACAACTTGGCTGCAAATAAAAAGTGATAGCCATTTTTTAGAACGCGCACAAAATCTGAAATACCAACAAATAGAGCAGAACCATAGCCTCATAGCCTATGCACTAGCATATAAAACTTACAATGTATCAAGTGCGGCTTCTATATCGCGCTCCCACCTTGTTTTCGTCTAATATAACTGTACTTAAAACAGAGCTCTGCCCAAAACCTGCGCAGCATTCTTCGCATCAAAAGTCACTTCCTTATCCTCCACAGGTTTCACTTCCTTCTTGACTCTTCCCACTCTACTCGACCATGCATCTCCCTGTTCGCCTTGGCTCTGTACTAAATTATGCTTCAAACTGCTCAAGTTGTCTCTGTTTAAACGCGAGAGACCACCCTTCTGATCAACAATTCTCACGTCTAAGCGTATTCCCTCCAAGTTCTTCAAGATTTTGCGGTGGTATTCAATTTTGCTAACTGTATACCGCTTGAGAATTTTCTGAAGCCTTTTCTCGGTGAAATTAGTCACCTCTTCTTTTTCCAAGAGCATCTCCCCTGATATTCTTTTCACTTGAAGATCAAGCAGCTCGTGTGTTTTCTTGGCGTACTCCAATTGTCTGAGAGCATCATCAGCCCGTATTGGGTCCAATGCGATTTTTGACTTCGACTTCTCAACCGACTGGTGCTTACTTCTAGCCTGGGCTTCTGCTTGAACAAGCTCTCTCATAATTAGGTGACGGTTCGTCAACGCCTCCTTGATCTGATAGAAGTCGTCAACTATTGACTGCACGCCGTCTCCAATGCAGCCCATCTCGTTAACCAGCTCTATTAATAGCAAGTCACTTCGTAAATGCTCGATTCTACTGAGTTTTTCCCACATATTCTTCATACCTGGATGAGAAGTCTCGAATTGAGACATTCCAAGGAGTTTCTGCGAGAGATCGTATACCTGTATGCTCACTTGTTTGATAGCTTTGGAGTAATTCGTGACTTGCTTCTGTAGCTTGCCTCCTTCAACGTACCAAGCCTTTATGAGAGGGCGGAATGCGTCCAATTCCTCGTACTCATCTTCAGGAATTGCAAACTGTTTGAGTGTTTTGCGCATCATTCCAGACGCCACGGCAGACTTTTTGTTGGGGTTGATAACCTGGTAACCAAAATCGTTTTCTATGAAAAACACAAACTCTTCGTCACGAATCAAGATGGGGTTACCTGTAATCCTGTCAAACCACTCTTGCCATACAAAGAATAGCTGTTTCCGTTCGTCTTCACCATTTGTTGGGTAAGCAGTGGTCGCCAGTGGGATAACAGGAACAAAACATTCAAGATTTGATATCGTAAGGTATTTGTTGAATTTAATACACTCATTGAACGTTCTTCTCACATCTTTATAGACTGCCTGACGGAAGCGAGGAAGATGCTGGACTTTTACGTCAAAGCGTAAAATTGGATTGTTGGGTTTATTCCGCTCTATCTGTGTTAACGTTATGATTATCGCCGATTTTGAGGACCTCTCTGGAATAAGACGACGGATGTCGAGTTTATCCAAGGACTTCAGTGGCGCGGGCGAACCAATGGCATGTTCGTTACCAACTTCTGGCTCTTGTTCACCTTGCGGGATAGGTTCTTCACATGCCACGTCTGGGTCCTGCCCAGCGCTCTGTGTCAATGGATTGCGCGCCTCTCGGTCAACCGCCTCCATGAATGGATTGTTGTCATCGTATTCGTCGTCAGAAAACATGCTGTTTTATTCACCAATTGTTTTTCTCCACGAAATAAAACTTGATTAAAGAGCTTGACTAATTCTACAAAGTTCTTAAACTTAAAATATGTACTCTGCAAGTAAATTGTTTCCACACTCCTGGTGCTAGGATAAATCACCGCTCACTGGATTCTCCTCATTCTCTTTTAAATCCTCCGGTTCGTGCTCTCCATCACTATCACTATCTTCGTGTCCAAGGTCGTTGTCTTTAGCTATGAACAGCTTAAAGGCATCAGGTATCTCGCAAGTTTCATTGACTACGTCTTCTTCAGCATATACCAATATTAAGCCGTTACCAAAACCTCTTGAAGTTTCTTCCATAACAATCGTGTTCATACTCTCAAAGCCCATTTTATCCACTTCGAAGGTCGTGACAAACTTATCAGCACCATACTTTCCTGTAAAACATATCCAGGGCTCTAATTCGGAGCCATATTGTTTTGACCGATAAAAGTACTTTGTATCAGAGAGAATCACGGTAGTAAGAATGTGCCTCTTGTGCTCGCTTGAATGAGCACCCTCCTGTTCTTCGATTCTCGCGCGAACGTTCTGCTCTGTGATATCCAACTTCGCGTACTTCTTGCCTAGGGTGTCTAGCTCATCCATCAACCTACCCAGCTGGACATTTATGTTACTCGTAAGTTTCGTAAGGTCTTCATGTGTTTCCTTGTCTATGTTCTCAAACCAAGAACACACATTATTGAGCACGTGCTTGATCTTCTTTCCCTCGAATGAATTGTAGCTCATGAGTTCTTGCGAGATCTTTGCGCGCTGTGCAGACAATTGTTGTCTCTCCCCCTGCATTTGGCTAATAACCTGCGAGTTTTTCGATTGGAAGATTTCCAAGCATAAGTTCTCATCAAGTTTTAGTGGTCGAGGTGCGCTGTGGTAGTCGTCGTCGCCTTGATAGGCAAGAGTGATTACAGGTGCAACTTTCTCCAAAAAAATCTCTGATCCCTCGCTATTCCAAAACAACGTGCCCAAAGTGCCAACCACAGATTCTCTCCGAAGCTCACTATCAACAGGAATTACATAGATTGGTAAGTTCTCGGGCTCCTCGTCGTCGCTGTCGTTTTCATTGTTTCGAGTAACCCGCAGAATGAACAACTCACCAGGAGTTGTCTTCGCACAAAACATGTAAAATCTTTCCACTAGCTCCTCGATCTCCTCAATTCCCTCAAAAAAAGTAGCAAGACTACCAATAATGTACAGTCGAAATGTATCAGGCGACGTCAAGTAGGCTATAGCTCTTTGCAACTGGACGCTGAGTGGATCACTAGAGGATACCCACCATTCAGAGTTCCAGTCTATGGGGCCTTTTGACATCGTTCCTGTGAATGACGCAAATTGGGTGCAACTCAATAACAAGGGTAGGACGTAGTTGTAGATATGTCCAGCCTGTTTCGGTAATATAGTAGTCGGTTCGTCTGGCTTTCTCAGTTCTGGTTTGTAATCAATGTCCTCAATGAACTGATCACTGTGTACTGATACCGATTCAACATCAGCGGGACCAGCTAAGGATTCGATTGTGGGCGCTTCGGTGGTAAGGGAATCAGACTCTCCAAAGAGAAATTCAATTGCTTTGTTAGCGTCATTGTTCGATCTTGCAAGCGCATCTGCTGCCTGTTCAGGGGTAAACCCCATCTCAACAAGCTGATCCATGGTGTAATTTTTTTATGTACTTGTCTTTAAGAGCACTAAAATACTGAGACTTGATAATTGACTCAGATTTCAAATATCAACGACAGAGCACTGCCACAATTAGACAGAGTGGTCAGCGGTTATATGTTTAAATTTCTTCAGAGTTGTCTACACAAGGGTAGTCGTGGATGGTGGTGCTTCAATCTGCTACGTTTCTCTTCCCTCTTTCTCTGTAGCCCCCACTTGTTTTTTGGTTGTGACTCAAAATGTCTGTTCTGAACTTTTTCACCGCGCTAAATTTTTCTCAACATCTCATCCCTTCATGCTCAGGATGTCTATCAAATCAATTACTGAAGGTTTAGGAAAACTTGCGTTGGCTCAGCCCGCATTCAAGCACGCATCGCTGCACCCAGAGTACAATGTTGTCGACATCATGAGAAACTACATTACCGCTGAGTTGCATCGCATCACAGAGGTATCTGAGGACATCATTTACCAGAGTTTGGACTCCCCAAACACCTTGGACAAGGGAGACTTGATTATCCCAATTCCAAGATTGCGTTTGAAGGGTGTCAACCCAAAGGAGAAAGCTAAGGAATGGCAGGCTGTCTTCAACAAGGGCAGCTACTTGAGTGAGGTTAGGGCAGAGGGTCCTTTCCTCCAGTTCTTCTTCAACTCAAATGTTTTGTATCACCTTGTTATCAGGGCTGCTTTGAGTCCAGGCTACGGTTACCTTCCATTGGGCGAGAACAAGAAGGTCATTATTGAGTTCTCTTCGCCAAATATCGCCAAGCCTTTCCACGCCGGTCACTTGAGATCCACTATTATCGGTGGTTTCTTGTCTAACTTGTACGAAAAGTGTGGTTGGGATGTTACCAGATTCAACTACTTGGGTGACTGGGGAAAGCAGTACGGTGTGTTGGCCGTTGGTTTCTCCCGTTATGGTAGTGAGGAGGCTCTTGCTAAGGACCCAATCAACCACTTGTTTGAGGTCTACGTCAAGATCAACAACGACATGAGACAGGAAACTGAAGAGACCGGTTCCTCTCCTACAGACGATGCTGCAAGAGCTTACTTCAAGAAGATGGAGCAGGGTGACGCTGAGGCACTCGCCATGTGGAAAAAGTTCCGTGAATTGTCTATCGAGAAATACATTGATACCTACGCGAGATTGAACATCACTTACGATGTCTACTCTGGTGAGTCTCAGGTTTCTGCTGAGAAGATGAAGGATGTGACCAAGCTTTTCGAAGACAAGGGTTTGGTGCATGTCGACAGAGGTGCCAAGCTTATAGACTTGAGCAAGTTCAACAAGCACTTGGGTAAATGTTTGGTTGAGAAGAGTGACGGTACCTCGCTCTACCTTACCAGAGATGTTGGTGAGGCTATCAAGCGTTACGAACAGTACAAGTTCGACAAGATGATTTACGTCATTGCGCTGCAGCAGGACCTCCACGTCAAGCAGTTCTTTGAGATTCTTAAGCAGATGGGTCTCGAATGGGCCGGTAACTTGGAGCACATCAACTTCGGTATGGTGGAAGGTATGAGCACCAGAAAGGGAACTGTTGTTTTCTTGGACCACATTCTTGAGGAGACCAAGGACAAGATGCACGAAGTTATGAAGCTGAACCCTACCAAGTACGCTTTGGTGCAGGAGCCAGAAAAGGTTGCCGACTTGGTTGGTATCTCTGCCGTCATGATCCAGGACATGCAGGCCAAGAGAATCAACAACTACCACTTCAAGTGGGAGAGAATGTTGTCTTTCGAAGGTGACACCGGTCCATATCTCCAGTACGCTCACTCTAGATTGATGAGTGTTGAGAGAAACTTCAAATTGGCCGAGGGCGACAACTTGGCCGACGCTGACTTTTCTTTGTTGGTCGAGCCTTGTGCAAGCAACTTGGTCAGAACCTTGGCTCAGTACCCGGATGTTATTGCTAGAGCTTTGAAGAATGCTGAACCTTCTACTATTGTCACCTACTTGTTCAACGTTGCCCACATCGTGAGCCAGTGTTACGACATCTTGTGGGTTGCAGGTCAGGAGAAGGAATTGGCATTGGCTAGATTGGCGTTATACGTCTCTGCTAGACATGTGTTGAACGACGGTATGAAGTTGTTGGGTTTGACTCCGGTTGAAAGAATGTAAAGATGCTAAGTATATCTTGCACAGTAATGGCAGGAACGTTTGCACGTGTAGAACTAATAAAATAGAATGTTTACTTAATACGGTAGACAAACGAATTCCTTGTATTGAAAAGCTCTTATTTCCGCCTATTGATAGACATGCGGCGCCAACGGATCCGCTTTTGCTTACAACACAATGTCAAGAACCAAGTGTCTAAATTGTACAGACCTGCATATAATGTTTAGATTATCTCCGGTTATGTTTCCGACTCGGATCTGCATATAACACAGGCGGTTGGTCACATGCCTCCAAAAGTTTGCTCCCTGTCTACTTGCTCGACGCTCTCTCAAATCACCTGCTATTGAAACCAGGAAACACATTGTATACCTTAGGCTTTCTATGTATCAACTGAAGCTTTGAGTTTTAGTTTTCAATCATCGAATATGGTCTCCGATAACACCGCCGAAGCCAGTGAAACAGCCGCAGCCTATTTTTATTCCCGTGTAAATCCTTCTCGGAGGTTATATACAGGACGTGCTTTACGCGTGGTCGGAAGCCACCCGAGGGATTCGTGTCAACATCGGACCGAGAGCCGTTGCACACAAAGCTCACAACTTTGGCTCTAGAATCAAGTCAGAAGTAGCTTGAACACCCATCATCAATTCATTTCTTTCGCAATAGGTGAAGGTCAAAGTTGTGCAGCTGCTAGCCTCGAAGTTTGAATTCTTATTTATTAGGTTAGCTTCAATCTATCAACAATTGAAATTGTACCTGAACTTTGTTTAAATTTTGTGTTATATTTTTGTGTCCATTTGCCACCAATACGAGAAAAAGGACTAAGTCAGCCTAATCACAGTTTCCCTCTCCATCCTAACGAAAGAATCGCGACAAGAGACTCGTTCACACTCATATTGAATCTTTCCTATATAGTAAGTGTCATAATTGTCAATGATTATGGCTCTATACCGGTAACTAAAACTACGATGTGACAATGCGGCTCTCCCACTTTTTTAAAATCTCTAAGTACTGCACACAAAACTTGATTAGGAAAATCTCCTCAAAAGCAATGCAATAAATTTTTGCATCCAGTAAAGCCGTCTCTAGAATATAAAATGAATCCAATTTGTCTCTAATCTTTCTATCATCAACACACAAGCAGCGAACATGTTGTCAGATTTCATGAGACAGTCGGTTTTCGGCAGAACCGTCTACAACCTTTCCAAGCACAAGTACTTCGCTTACAAAGAAGATGCCAAAGACTATATCATCCCAGAAAAGTACTTGGTAAGAGAATACGACAACAAGCTTGATCCATCCAACAGCAATTTATCTGCAGCTCCAAAGGAAGAGCACCACTACAAACCACTCACCCCATCTCAGTCTGCAGGTACATCTCCATTTGCAGCTGTAGGTGCAGCAGCTGCTGAGGCACAGGAACAACAAGACGCAAAAGAGGGTAAGAATGACACTGACCTGACCTCGACAATGGCCAACAATGGAAAGATAATTGTTGACTACGATGGGGAAGACGACCCAGAGAACCCCCAGAACTGGCCTTTATCATGGAAGATATTTTTGATTTTACAAATCTCCATCTTGACAACGTCGGTGTATATGGGTGCCGCCATTTACACTCCAGGTGTTCCTGAAATCAAAGAGAAATTCCAAATCAGCACAATCATGGCTGCCCTTCCATTGACCTTATTCGTGGTAGGTTATGGTGTGGGCCCTTTGGTTTGGTCTCCTTTCAGTGAACATCCTGCCATCGGTAGAACTGGTATTTACCTTGGTACTTTACTCATTTTCTGCATTCTTCAAATCCCAACAGCATTGTCAACCAACATCGCTGGCCTTTGTGTTTTGAGATTCCTTGCTGGATTTTTCGCATCACCATGCTTAGCCACGGGTGGTGCTTCGATTTCTGATATCATTAGTATGCCATATGGTCCTATCGGTCTCGCTTCTTGGTCTGTGGCTGGTGGTTGCGGACCTGCTCTCGGTCCTTTGCTTGGTGCTGCTGTCACAGTTGCCGGTGGTTGGAGATGGGCATTCTGGTTCCTCTGTATTACGTCTGGTGCATGTTTGTTCTGCTTGACTTTCTTTTTGCCAGAAACTTACAAGAACACTATCTTGTTGAGAAAGGCTCAGAGATTACGTGCAATTACTGGTAATGACAATATTGTGACACAGGACGAAATCGACCTCGCACAGAGATCCACCAAGCAAGTCGTTATTGAGACCCTTTACAGACCTCTCGAAGTTTCCATCGTCGAGCCAGTTGTTTTACTCATCAACCTTTACATCGCTTTGGTGTACTCGATCATTTACCTTTGGTTTGAAGCTTTCCCAATTCTTTTCATTGGAACTTACCACTTCACTACAGTTGAACTTGGAGTTTCTTACCTCGCTGTCATGTGCGGTATGATTTGTGGTTGTTTGGTTTACAGTACACTTATTAAGAGGGCCTTCACCGATAAGTTAATGACTGGTCAGCATGTGGAACCGGAGGTCTTTATTCCATTTGCTTTTGTTGGTTCTCTTATTATGCCCGTTGGTATCTTTATTTTTGCATTCACTGCCACTAAAGACATCCACTGGATTGTTCCTATGATTGGTGTTGCTACGTTCTCCGGTGGTGCATTCTTTATTTTCCAGTCGTTGTTTAACTACTTAGGAATGTCTTTCTACAGATACTTGGCTTCCGTTTTCGCCGGTAACACCCTTTTCAGATCGGTAATCGGTGGTGTGTTCCCATTGTTTGGTGACAACTTGTACAACAACTTGGCCACCAACAAATTCCCAGTTGGCTGGGGTGCTGCTGTTGTTGGTTTCATCGCAGTAGCTGCTATTGGAATTCCAATTTTGTTCTACATTAACGGTCCCCGTTTGAGAGCAAGATCCAAGTTTGCTGGTTTTTAGAACAACTTTAATATCATTTTTAATATCACCTACATTTTGAAACTTTGTAAGCTTCTTACAGTTCTTCTACTATACAACTCACCGACAGTAAATTGTTCGAATTTCTGTTGATTAAAAGTATATTTAGAAACAAACTTGTATCACAATGTATGAAGAATTTTAGCCGCTTGAATTGGCTGCAAAAAAACATTTGGTCCCTAGCAGGATCGAACTGCTGATCTTGGCGTTATTAGCACCACGCCTTAACCAACTGGGCCAAGGGACCAGATTACGTAAGAGCTGGTTATGATATTAATATGATTGCACAAACATATCGATAAAAATAACTTAAAAAGTAATGGTCCCTAGCAGGATCGAACTGCTGATCTTGGCGTTATTAGCACCACGCCTTAACCAACTGGGCCAAGGGACCGGACTTTTGTTACTAGTTTTTTTGTATTTGTCAATAGAAGGGATTGGGCCTACGGATCATTGTTATTACAAAAGTGTAATACCATAAACGTTTTTGAGGTTCCGCTTACAACTAGTCACCTCTATGGAAGTATCAAATGTGGGTATGTTTTTAAGTAGATAAACATCTTTAATTAAACTTTTTGGTGCTCTAGAATCAATTAGGATAGCACCATCCGGTATCAAAGCGTCATTCAATAAATATATGAATAACCCACTGTTACATTATCTGTTGATTGTGCTTGTTGAACACTTTGAAATTTGGGCACTCTAAACCTCCGCAGGTCGGAGGTTCTTATTTTGAATTTTTAGAATTTAGATTACCCTGGTAATTGTTAATTCCATTGTTAGTTTCGCCTATCGGCTCAATTCATTACTTATAGTCATGAACGATCTCATCAAGCCGATGATGAGGAAAGGCAAAACGGTGTTCAAACAGCATATTTTTAATCCATATTATATATTACTTTGACGCTTCAACCATACAGAGCCAGCAATGCTCTTCGACAGACATGTGCATGCTGCCAATTCTATGGCTACTAATGTGGTAAAAAATTCTGCGTAAAGAGGAACTATTTAAACACCACATTGTCTATTTGAAGTTTAATGTCTTAAACGGTGCGGGCTATTGTTTTATCACATTTTAATATTCGGATACATTATCGGTATCAATTACAGACTACGCTCAAGTACAAATGTCAATGATGGAAAAGAGTCCTGTGGGTCAAAGTCATAAAGCTTTGGAATAACTTCTTTAAGGAATGTGCTATTGTCACAAATTTTGAACTCCAGGTGCGCTTTTCTTGAGTGCACTTAACCATAATCACTGGTTGAGGTATTGTATTGATAATCTCAGAAATGAAAACCTAGTTGTGATACAATATTTGACCGATTAATCTGTTTGTTGGTCTAGCCTTCGGAGACTGCCCCGTTATTTCAATCTTTAGTGTTTCTATTATCAAAGCATTTGCTGTTCATAACCAATCTGGCTTAATAGGCCCCAACAAACAGTATACGTTAGTAGAAATAGCAATACAGTTTCTATATTGTTGATTACGTTTGTTTATAGCCCACCACAAATGACTTGAAAATATACCTCGCTCGGTCTTCAGTACCACCTACTAATTTTTCTATTGGTGCTACCTCAAACATCATCTTTGTTTCTTTCCACATCATATTCCTTTGTGATGTAATCAACCACGCATTCAATGGTATGGAACACCAGGTGAGCTCCTATTCTTTCAGAAAAAATAACTAAAAAATAATGGTCCCTAGCAGGATCGAACTGCTGATCTTGGCGTTATTAGCACCACGCCTTAACCAACTGGGCCAAGGGACCGGATTATGTAAGACCTAACTATGGTAATAACATGTTCACACGCACACATATAATTCACGAGAATAAAATAATGGTCCCTAGCAGGATCGAACTGCTGATCTTGGCGTTATTAGCACCACGCCTTAACCAACTGGGCCAAGGGACCGGATTATGTAACAATTAGCTATGGTATTAATATGTTCACACGCACACATATAATTCACGAGAATAAAAATAAGTGGTCCCTAGCAGGATCGAACTGCTGATCTTGGCGTTATTAGCACCACGCCTTAACCAACTGGGCCAAGGGACCGGGTTATGAGACCATAAGCTATGATATCAAAATGTTTGTACCAACATATCAAAGCAGCATGTTTAAAAAAATGGTCCCTAGCAGGATCGAACTGCTGATCTTGGCGTTATTAGCACCACGCCTTAACCAACTGGGCCAAGGGACCTCGCTTGTGCTAACAAACAGCAAGTGGATAAACTGATTTGCTTGTTTTCTGTACATATAGGCATGTATAGAAGTTAAGAACATCTTAAAATACATTCAGTTTGTGATAATTGTAAAGATTCAGCCACAGTTTTGTTGTTTTAGTTTTTGTTTCGATAAAAGTAAAAGTATACTTGTGTGTACTCGATTTTAATACTGTTATATAAAGAAATGATGACCAAATTATTTCTAATCGAATGCTCTGGTTAATCTCAATAGATAGTTTTGATGCTTGCTAAGAATGTCTGAGAAGATTTGATCTGACTTCTATTGACTATAATAGTTTTGTCCTATGAATGTTCGGACAAAATTCACAACGCTGGAGATTTTGAGATCAGTTTCGACAGATTTGTTTGATTTATTCATGTCATAGCGGGGATAATTGGCTGAGGCCAAGCTTTTTACCTTGTTTATAGCAAAAACATTTTCTGTATGTTTTTAGTGTGACGGATTTTTTATTCTATTCCCAGTAGTTATATGTCATTGATTCTTTTGACCTTCTTGAATGCTACTTACCATGATGTACTCTTGAAAAATCATCAGAAGCAAATGGATATTTGCATTAAATATCAAATTCCACATAGATTTAAATCGATTGACATGAGCGGGCGCCGTTTCACAAATGTAACATTTATACTAAAAATTACAAAATTTGAACTTGTACAGGTTCAAATGAAGGACTCGATTTGTAACAACCGATTTGCAACAGAGGGCGAATGCTTGAACTAAATGGATAAACAAGCAAAATCAAACAGCAACTTCTAAGCATTTATACCCTAAAATAAGAACTCTGTATTGATAGTTCTTGACAGGTTCATTTTTTGGTAGCATATTATGTGATCAATAGTTGAGGTTGAACTGAAAACACAAGCACATAGACGCTTCTTTATATTACTGGAAAATGTAAAGTAAAGTGTACTGTAAAATCTACAGGAAAATAACAATTCTTGTACCTGCTTAATGAGTTTATTTAGGGTTCCCGAAAGAGAGGCTTATGATTCCGATGGTAGTAGAATATGCAATTCCAGGAATTCGTTTTGACTAATTATTCACAGACTCGTAGCTTCTGATTCCTTTGGATATTGAACCATCTCAATAACTTGATTGTCCCCGCGTTCTTGCCTATCTAACATGTTATCAAAGAAGGTCGTTCTTAACTCTTTCCATCTTGTTGAATATGTTGATAATGTAACTAACATTACGCCACTTAGCACTTGTAAACACCACCATAATACGGAAGTAGGAAACTTTGAAGTGTACGCCCACGCGACAAGTAGGTTGATGATGTGCACGGTGATGGCAAAATCCCATGCGAGCTTGGATCTACCGACGATGATGGTCACAAATAGAACACATAAGAGCGAGTCAAATAACCACAACACAAAGAGCGTGAGACCCATTGCATTATCCAGTGAGACTAGTTCCCACAGGAAAATCCAGTCTATTTTGAAATCGTACCCATTTAATGATGCAACCAAGTAGAAAATCACAATTGCTGATAAGTAGTAGAAACATTGGAGCAAAATTATTTGGAAGAATATCTTGGATGGGCTTGTGATATCTGTTGAGTGTTCGCCATTGAACAATCGTGTATAGCCTGAAAACACCATGGTGTACTCAAAAAAGATGGGTGATTTCGTCACGTGTGTACATCCAAAAATTATACGGAGATCTACGTAAAGAGACAATGTCTATATCACATTGAATACCATTGTGTGTAAAACGTTAAACTTGATTATACCCGCAAGGGTTTACTGAGAATTGTGCAGCTGTTTTTAAAATGCTTCAATGGTCTAGATTTCTAGGAATTCTAGTCTATATTGATAATTTACAGATCTCTTGCGCCACCAATTTTCACTTTGGAATGACTATGCTCGAAGTCAAAAAGAACGAGATACCCTGTGGCGGTTTAAATGTGCAAGTGTCTCCATGGTAAAATAAATCAGTTGATCACAATTCCCCGCAATAAGATCGGGTTTTACAGTTTGGGGCGTTTAAGGCTTTGGTGGAACGTTTCAATACGTGAGCACGCATGCTGTGGGACAAGTATAGTGGGAATACTCTGTTTTGAGCGGTTATTATCACTCTTCGTGGAAAATTCCGAAGGTCCTCATTAGTGATTTTGATTTCGTAGCCAATTAGATAATGAAAGAAGTTGAAGAACTTTAACAACCCCGCCGAGAAATAATACTACTTCATTGGAACTGTAAGGCCTTTTGTTTAAACTGTTACTGAGTTGTATTTTATCTTGGAGTCCCAGATAAATTTTGGGTCGCTACGTTTAAATACTAGGCCAAGGTCTTAGACATGGGCGAGTGACTTCCCATTCCTATGTCCCTAGAATATGGATCCAAGGATCAAAATCACAGAAATATTCAAGATGAATGAAGTACTGGGAACCAAGATGAATGTGTAGACTTGTATCTAGGATAGTTTGAACTCTAAAGATCAAATGAGGTAGAACGATCAAGCGAGGTTGAACCCCGACGAAAGGTTGAGAAGATCTACTAGCGCTACTATCTAATCGTCCTTCTGCTTATGTCTTCTCCCGATACCATATTCAGTGTAATGTTATGGTCGTGGTAGGTAAATGGATCATTCTGTTCTCAGTAAATAACGTCCACTAGCTGTATACCGGGGTTACAGGATGCGTCAAGCATAAGAGTGGTGCTTGGAGAACACGAAAATAGCCAGATCAACTATACACTACGCGGCTGGTCTTTCTTGACGAGGCAAAGAAAAAAAGGGGCGAGAGAGTAGACAATACGAGACATATACCAGGGAGTTATATCCCCTGTAAGGGTCTAAGGTTGAAGGACTCCAAGTTCGTTAAAACGTCGCCCTAGGGCGCGTTCATGCATGAAGAACCGAGAAAACATGGGGACGAGGATCATCAGCATTTTGTTGCCAACATGGTACCATGTACTGAGTGCGAAGCGGCAGCTTTATAGCGAGGGATAATACTTTTAATTAGCGATAAACTTGGGCCAAACAAAATGCAGTAGCCCAATTTTGTGGAATGTAAGAATGCAAAAAAGGTTGATTAAAATCAAAACACGAATGTGGCTTCAAGAGGACTGATTTGCCCGGCAAGTATTAGCGAAACATCTTGGATTATTCCTCGCATGATATTACATTACACCAATCATTATTTACACGGGATGATGGTACAAAACCTTCATCACCCTAGATTAATCACATCTCTGTTATTAGCTAAATCACATGATCTCAATTAATCTTGCATCCAAGTGCCGTCGTCAAACTTACTGATCTTGTGTTATGTTTGTATGGACACATGAGGGACACAGTTGTAGCCAAGGCCGATTGAAATCAGCATGCTTGCGTAGTTCGGGGCTCCTACCACCACAAACCTTCAAATCTTCCAGATAATCTGAAAATATCGAAACGAATCTTCGGGAATGCTAAATACGTCATCAGATTGGAGCATTCTCTATTTATTTACAGGGACGATGGGTTATTCAGCCCTAGAATCGAAAAAATTCTTTTCGGGAGCAGGCTTCCCACTTACGAATATCTAAAAACTGGGGCCATGGCTATAGCGGATTCACGGCCTTTTCATATTTTCCCAACCAAACTTCTACTATTGCTGCTTCCTATTTTGCTTATAAAAGCTCTGCAAATTGCGAGCATAAGCTGCCTACTCTGCGGTAAGGCTGGCTACCTCCAATCAAGTTTAGACGAAAATAATTCTCTTCTTATCAGTACACTTTAACTAGTACTCAATTCCGCACATCTTGTCCATTAAGGAAATAAGCTTTCGCGGATCAGTGGAATCTTTGTTTTACTAGGCGTTAGGGCATTCATCTATTTCAGGAGGCTAGATTTTTTTTCGCGGCTCACCCTTTTTTCCCCCGGATCGTTTCAAGTACTTGTTTTTTACAACTCTTACCCGTCGCTCACAGTGTCTCTGTCTATTGAAAACAAGATGAACTTCTTGAGACGAGACAAGTCAAAAGTGAATCTATCGCAAATGGAACCTTCAATGAGTCACAGACTTCAATTGGGCCGGGCTCCATCCAATGCAGATCCTGCTGGCCAGGTGGCCACGGAATCGAACGACAAAGATTTACATGACTACATCAAACGCCCACATACCGAGCCCGACGCTAGTTCGTGTGTCAATTTAGAGGGTTTATCAGACAAAATTGACCATTCACAAAGGCCATCACTCGCCAAAATTTCCCCTACCTTGTCTACGTCCTCACTTAGCTCAGCAGAAAAGACCTCCGAGGGCAAGAACATGTTTTTCAAATATAACGAGAAGAGTGAGAACAAAAGACCGGATTTGACTCCAAAGGGATCATACGACAACTATAGTCCTCGGCTGTCCATCATCTCCGTACCGATTGATGACGTTCAAGAAGACCACCGTGCTTCGCAAACAGACCCACATCCGCATAAAAGATCCTTGCATAAAATCGTATCTGGGAGCTCCCTACTGGGCAGCAAATGGTCTGGACTGAGCGCAAAGACTTCCAAAGCGGGAAGTTTGAAAGACGACTACAAGGGATTTCACGCTAACAAATTCAAGGGCTTCGTAAACCTCCCCCCATTGAGCCAACCAATCAAGCCTCGCTTCAAAAAGAAAAGTGGCTCGCTTTTGAACAAGCTCATACACAGGAAAGATCACGACGAAGCAAGGGACGATGTACACACCATCGACACCTTCAGCTCCCATACTCAATCAGCTAGAACAAGCAGAAATAACTCAATTACAACATCACATAGATCTCTGTCCATTGGGTCCACGGACTACCCCGAACTACTGATTCATGCTCAGCGCTCATCGAGCGATTTGCAACAAAGTAACAAAAGTCGACAAAGTCTGAGCTCAGTAAAGCACAAGTTCAGCATTCCGTCCATAGTTTCAGACCACTACAACAAACCAACATCTGGAAAGCTGTCTTTACCAACGATAGAGGTACCTTTATCCGAGGGTTCATCTAATCTTGCCACAGAAAAGGCTATCCCGCATAAAAATAGCTTTTTCGACTTAGACATGAACTTGGACGAAATGAGGGGTATTATCAAGTCTCCCGAAAATATCTATGAGGAAAATGTCAACATTGCGGAAGAAGCTATACCAAAGATAAATGTTCATCTTAGTACAACAGACGTAAATTCGGGAGCAAGAAAGCAAACCTTGAAGAAGTCTTTTTCTACTGCTGCAATATCTAGCCAGGCCAGCGAGTATGCATCTTGGAGAGCTCCCGATAGTTGGGATGTTAAGAACGAAAATACCAACACAACAGGTGTTATCACGTTATCAGAATCAGATGACTCAGATGCAGGGGATTCTATAGATTCTCCAGTGAACAACTTAATTAAAAAGACTTCCTTTCCTAGGAAGTCAGAAAACAGATCCTTGAGTGGATCGGTGGACTCCAGGTTGGCAGCTAAAAAAACCATACCAGAAGCTAATGATACACCTGATAAACAAGCCAATCAGCATAAAAATGGAGATGAAGCACAAACTTCTGGTCATCTGTATAAGGAAGAAATGGCTCAAAAGTTGACACCAGATATACTGGCTTTGCCAGTTTTGTACGGTTCCCGTCTGTCTTCTCACATAGTTCTTCAGCATTCTGACCCCCCGGGAAAGGGCCCGAACCACATTCTTCGAGTATTCAAGGAGGATAACACCTTCACTACGATTTTGTGTCCTTTGGAAACCACAACTGCTGAGTTACTCAGTATTGTCCAGAGAAAGTTCTTTTTTGATTCAATTTCAAACTACCAACTTTCCATCAATATTGGTAACTGTACCAAAGTCTTGGAGCCTTTTGAAAAACCCGTAAAGATCCAAACTGGACTTTTAATGTTGAGTGGTTATACTGAGAAAGATAACTTGAAAATTATCGGGCGTGAGGACTTGTCCCACATTGTCAAATTTGTTGTTGAGAATATCTACTTGAGAAATTTGACACATGAAGAAGAAGCCCTGCTCTCAAAGGATTATGTTGATGTGAACATTGCAGGTTTAAACTTGAAAAATATCCCAATCATCTTCCACCAGCACACATATGAAATTGAAAAGCTAAATGTGTCTGACAATCCATCCATATACATTCCACTCGACTTCATCCAGTCCTGTAACAATTTAACAAACATCAATTTTTCGAGGAATGGCAGCTCGAAATTCCCTATGAATATCTTGGAGGCTAGGAAATTAACTCATCTTGACTTAGAGAAAAACTTTTTAGATGAACTTCCCTCTAAGTTCAGCCATTTACGCAATTTGACCCATTTGAAGTTGAATTCTAACCAGTTGTCACAGTTGCCAAAGAGCTTTGGTAAGTTGAAGAATTTGATCTCTTTGAACTTGTCGTCAAACTATTTCAAGAGCTACCCTGAGGCAGTCAGCGAATTACTGAACTTGAGGGATTTGGACTTGTCTTACAACGATTTATCCAACCTTCCTGAATCCATAAGCAAGTTGACCCTGCTTTCGAAACTCAATCTTTGTTCTAATAAGTTAGACAAGCCATTACCGCAATATTTCACAAAATTGACCGCGTTGAAAAGACTTGATATTCGCTATAACAACCTTCCTAATGTCGATGTTTTGGGATCTTTGCCAAGCTTGGAGGTTGCTTACGGTACAAAGAACAATATTTCAAGCTTCAGTGACTCCATGGAAAGCCTAAGATTATTGAATTTTGACCGCAACCCTATTACAAACTTGCATTTCCAAAACTTGCTTCCATTGTTGACAATTTTGGACCTCTCAAGAGCTAAAATTACATCCATTCCACTGAAGTTTTTGAGCATGATTCCAAATGTCGAGAAGTTTGTTTTGGACAAAAATCACTTGGTTGAACTTCCTAATGAATTGGGTGATTTGCAAAAGTTGGCTGTTTTGTCCCTTCATGCTAACAATTTGCGCACTTTACCATCGACAATAGGCCAATTGTCGTCTTTGCAATTCTTAGATGTGCACTCCAACAATTTGCAATCATTACCTGATGATATCTGGAACTTAAAATCCTTGTCGGTATTGAATGCCGCATCGAATATTCTTTCTTCGTTCCCTAAACCACCGGCATCAGTTACAAAGAGGATTTCCTCGAAAGTCAACTTCACGAACTTTATAGCAGATCCAGTGTTAAATAACAGCAATAAGCCGGCATCGAACGACTCGCGTCGTCCATCGATGTTCTCAAACCTGGAGTCTGGTAATAAGGAAATGAATGAAAGCGAGGGATATGAAAGTACATCTTCGTCATTGAGTTACCTGAACGTGTCTTCATCTTTGGCAGACAACTTATTGATGTTAACCTTATCCGACAATAGGATTTCTGATGATTGCTTTGAGTCCATCTCCTACTTGGTTAATTTGAAATCATTGAATTTGTCTTACAACGACATTCTTGAGATCCCAGAGGGAGCTCTCAGGAGATTAGTTCGACTTACAGAGCTTTACTTATCTGGTAACGAATTGGCTACTTTGCCGGCTGAGGACTTTGAGAGTATGAAGTATCTCAAGTTGTTATTTTTAAACAACAACAAGCTTGTGTCGTTACCAGCAGAGATAAGTAAGTTGATAAATTTGCAGCACTTGGATCTTGGCTCTAATCAGTTGAAATACAATATTTCGAATTGGCCTTATGATTGGAGTTGGCATTGGAACAAGAATTTGAGATATCTCAATTTCTCAGGAAATAAGAGATTTGAAATCAAGAAGAGCCATATCAAAAATCCGGAATCTGGTGAAGATTTCGACAGTTTACTTGTTTTGAAAAACTTGAAGGTGCTCGGATTGATTGACGTAACTTTGACAACGCCCTTAGTCCCTGACCAGAATCCTGAAATGCGGATTCGCACCACTGCCTCAGAATTAAGTAATTTGGGATATGGTGTGTCAGATACTATGGGAATGAGAGAGTGTGTCTCTACACGTGACATATTCATTCAGAAGTTTAGAGGCAATGAAAATGAAGTTTTAGTGTGCTCGTTTGATGGAAAATCTGGCGTTCCACACAAAGGACACCGTATCCTGGCATTTGCAAAGAGTACCTTTGTACCAACGTTCACGAATGAGTTGGATAAGATTAAGGACGACAGCGAGATTCAAGATGCGATCCGCCGGACATTCTTAGCAATGAACAAAGAGGTTAATGGCATTTTGTCAGCAATGAAGTGCAACTCATACAATCCTCCCGCAGGAAAGAAAGATGCCATCGAATTGAGTCTTGTTGAAGACGGCAATGCTGGGTGTTCAATAACTATTATTTACATCAAGGACAAGACCTTGTACACGGCGAACATAGGTGATATTAGCGCCTTATTGTCGCGTAGTAATGGAGATCACGTTGTTCTTGCTTCCAAACACGACCCCACAAACAGAACCGAATTTGAAAGAATTAGAGCTTCTGGTGGCTACGTTTCCGGTGACGGTGCGATGGACGGAGATTTGATGGTTTCACGTGGTGTGGGATTCTTTAACTACTTGCCTCATACAAATTCTGATCCAGACATCACTCAAATGGTATTGAACGGTACCGATGATATGATTGTCTTAGCAACTAGTGTATTGTGGGACTACATCACATACGAGCTTGCTGTTGATATTTTGAGACAGGAGAAAGATGACCCTATGCTCGCAGCGCAGAAGTTGAGAGACTACGCTATATGTTATGGTGCATCTGACAAAATTGCTGTCATCGTGCTCACATTAGGCCAGCAGAAGAAGAATAGGCTGAAGTTTGGCTCCAACGCATTGTACCACAACTTGCGTGAACAGGATTTCTTTTCTAACAAAAAGAGAAGAGATAGAGGAGCACTTACGGTGGACTCTCATTTAAGAAGATTGGAAGATGAGATCGAGCCTCCAGTAGGAGAATTGGCATTAGTGTTTACTGATATTAAAAACTCAACGTTGTTGTGGGATGCCTTCCCAGTACCGATGAGATCGGCGATAAAAACACATAATGCAATCATGCGTCGTCAACTAAGGATTGTCGGTGGTTACGAGGTGAAGACAGAAGGTGATGCATTTATGGTATCATTTCCTTCTCCTGCACTGGCATTATTGTGGTGCTTTAATGTTCAGCAGAATTTACTTACTGCAGACTGGCCAACCGAAATTCTAGAGTCTGACCAATGTTGCGAAGTTGCCGATGGATCTGGAAATGTTATATTTAGGGGCCTTTCTGTTCGCATGGGTATTCATTGGGGTTCACCAGTCTGCGAGCCTGATATTATCACCGGAAGAATGGACTACTTTGGACCAATGGTCAATCGTACTTCGCGTATTAGTGCTATCGCGGATGGTGGCCAAATCACAGTGAGTGAAGACTTCTTGGACGAAATCAATGCATTGTACAAGATCAACAAGGATGTCAGCGACGGCAAGCTACTGTTATCTGACGCTTATCAAGGTAACCCGCATGCTGGTGAAATAATCAGCAAGGAGATCACGAGTCTTGATAGCATTGGTTGCCAATATTTTGATCTTGGGGAAAAGAAATTAAAAGGTCTCGAAACACCCGAAAAGATCACATTGGCATACCCTGATAAGTTGAAGATCCGTTTTGAAATGGCGCAAAAGCTTAGTCAGAATGGAACAAACGACTACAGCACCAGATTAGTGGGAGCATTGCCTGTCAATGCCATCTACGGTTTAAGAACAGTATCCTTGAAGTTGGAAAATATTTGTGCCGCATACAGTGGGAACACTTCCAGAGCAGAAGCCTTTCAATCCATGTCGTCCCTGGCATTACTAAACAATTCTCAACTCAATTTCCAAGACGCTGACATAATTGCCATGTTAAGTCATATCGTTACGAGAATCGAAAGTTGCACAACTGCAATTGAATTAAGACAACAGATGAGCATAGTTAGTGGTGGAGATGGTATGCTCACTTTCGGGGGTAACAAGTCCATGTCTGATATCATGGATGAGTTGGCTATGTTGGTCAAAAAAATTCATAAAATGGACCCTACGCAAATCGCGGCTGAATATAGTTAGTTAAAGAACAAAAAGCTGAAAATGAGACTAGATTAACGGTTTATAAAGCGTAATTGACCAATTAAAGAGGTAGGCTTGTCCTTCAACTGGAGATTCACTTGTACGATTTTCTGGTGTAAAGTAGGTACTTGGCCGGCAAGTCCCATGTTCGTAAAGTTGGACAATTTATCTCAGACAACACTAAACCAATTCTCTGCTCACGTAGGGCTTTTATAGTTTGGATACGAATTTCCACCCCGAATGCTCTCTCGGCTCTTGGCTTAATTTTTTAAACAAGAAACAGGTTTATGTGATATAAAGTAAAGTGGAAGGTGAAAGTAACTTTGGTGTTCAAGTACAATCGTGGCTTAATCCATGCCGCAATTAATATATTAGAATACAATTCTTTGTGGACCATTTATGCACAGCACTTCGAACCCCGACCTTTGGGTAACTGAATTTTCTTGTCGGTAAAAGATGAATTCTATACTTACGATCAGATTTTCCACTCTTTTTTGTGAAGGAAATTGTAAAAGTGAATGTATCCATGAATTCCGACGTGGACTGCAGTGATTTGGAAAGCTACAGGGTGAGGCCTTTCCTTGCACTGAGGTCATCTGCAAATCTACCATTTGTCAAAGCGGATCACTCGACTTCGAGTCTTTTAGGACTGCCGCTTACAGAAAAGTCTAATGCCACCAAGCTAAATAAGGACAGCGAGAATGATCACCAACAAAAGTATCCAGCACTCCGAGAAATACAATATGGCGAGGCCCTTATCACGCGAACGAAAATTCAACAATCAATTGGGCCAGAAGGTGCCGTGGGTCCTCCGGATCTTATCCATTTGGGAGTATACTTTGGTACTACTTCAGCACAATACTCGCAGAACGACTTTACTGCGAAGAGATCTAACAGGGAAAAGGCAGACGACGGATATGTGGGATATTACCATTTTGCAAATGGTGTGAGCTTTGAGCGCATGGAGCTTGACATAGAAGACTACATTTTAGGTCTAGTTGGAATTACCAAGGATAAGGGCCAGTACGCCTTTCGTAAAACTAGTGATATTTCTTCCTCCAAGAGAGAAATTGTTGTTACTTATTGCTCATACAATGTGTTTGACAAGTCAGACTTTCGTGCACGTTTCATTATTCACGCAAAGGGCGGCCAAAAGAAACTACCCCTTAGTATCGATAGATCGTATCAAATTATACCAAATTCATCCCATTCGGATGGAAAGTTCCGCAAAACATACTCATTCAACCAAAACACAGTCAAAGGGTTGAGGACGATAGTTTGGGATGAAATGCGTGCATCACAAATAGTGCGGTTATTTTCCCATTTGGACGACCCCGCCATGCAAGTCACTGGTTTGGTTCATTATGGCGGTCTTTTTCAAAGCAGGGAGTCGTTGTTTAGATCCATTGATATTGTCGTTAGTCTCTTACCTAAGGGATACATGACAGGAGTGAGATCAGCTCACGGGGCGATAACAGCCAGTGGGAGTACGGGTGAGAATTCTCGTAGAACGAGCTACTACAAGAACGTTCTTGTCGATGCGTTGATTCGTATTTGCAGACTTGATGGAAGTGGTGAGGCATTTGAGTATGCAGTGACCAGCATGCCTAAAGATGGCACATACGACTACATTATTTTAAAGTTATACAAATCACAGCCTGGGTCCAGTAAGGAGAAAGAGTTTCTTGAGCTTGTTAATATGCATATAAAAAAGCACGGCTTATTTACCACGCAATCAGGACTTATTCTTGCTGAACAGGTGAAGTACCTCATTTCAAAAGACTATTATGCCGCTGCTTTGACTATTGCACAAAAATGTGTGGTCATTCTTCCACTGGACTTTGAAGCCTGGTACCTATTGACGCTATGTTACATCCTCAACGACAATTACCATAGAGCACTCTCAGTTTTCAACCTGATACCCGTTATTGTAAACCAAAGGATGGAAGAGCCTACAGACTTGTTTGTCGAAACATTTTTACGCAGGAGTGCAGAAAATTTAGAGCCGATTTCCGAGAAACTGTTCAAACAATATTTTCCCAACCCTACGACTGCAGCTACAAATTATGGAAAACTGGGAGTAACTGTGGAAGAAGGTTCAATTGATAAATTGTGGTCAAAAATGTTCGTGTTTTCACCACATTTGCGACACCCAATTGTTGGTTCTCATTTTTACCACTCTCCATTGACAAATGGTACTGCGAGAGAGCTCGCATCAGTTGATCACAACCTTGTTAAAGTTTGCAATATTTCTTCCCGAAAGTGCATTATAGCTTCACAGTCGTCAAAACAACCATCCAACTCGCTTTTGGATTTCCATAGAAAGTCTACGTGGGGTAGATGCTACGATTTGTTGACGTTCTTTGTGGCCGTGGTTGGCTGGCAAGATATTGTGCAGTTGAAAAGCCAAGTCTTTCCTAACGATGGAAAGGAAAGAAACACTGGCGAATCATTCAAAGTAGATCACAAGCTAAAGGAAATGGGTCTACCATGCGAGAAGTGGCTCGATCAGCTTTTCGTGGTTGTATATGAGGACTTGCGTACGCTCATGGCTATGTCCGCTTATGATGAAAATCAACAACATAGTGCCATAGAGTGGGAAATGTTGGGACTACTCGGCTGGTCTGTGAAGTACAAGCTCAAGGAGTCTATTTCCTCTCTCATCACGAGTGTCATGGGAACTGTCATGGAGGGTCGTTTTGACTACTTTGGCACTGTTCAGCTCTTGGAAATCTACGACGAATTTATTTTGAGCGAATATGACAATCTGAATATTGACATGTTCTATGACGAATATGATCTGCGTTTCTACAGTAACAAACTCATAATGAAGTTATCTGGTCACGATTACCAGCTGTTTGCCCAAACAATAGAGGAAGAGTTTCTCACGTTAGAGTTTGTCCTCCTCAATTTGATGAAGCTCGTGAGTTGGAATTTGCGTTGGTATCAATACTTGCCCAATTACTTGGTGGTGAAAATCATGTCGAAGTTGATATCGAAGTATGATCTGGTTTTCTTAGGTGCCAAATTGCGCGTAGTATTTGAGACGCATAAAAAAGCAAACAACAAGTCCAGTCCGAAGTCAAAGCTGGGTTCTGGGTTCTTTTTTGGGTTTGGAAAATCGGGAACTGACAAAAAAGTTGAAGAATATGAATTCATTGAAAGCGATACCATTTTGGAGTACATGGAGAGGATAATTGAGTGGATTGAATGCTTAAAATCATAGCATATGGAGGTTAATGTACATTCGAGCATATAAGCTGAAGAATAACGTAAAATATGCTGGGCGAAGGTTTGATAATCGTTTTGCATTAGTGGGGGTCTTTTGATTTACAAATTAAATTAGTTCCCACTTCATCTATATTTGATTGATCCTGTAACAATTGGGCCAAAATGACTTAATATTGACAAAAATACATAACCATCTTACTCCGTCTTCTTGACGCTCTTTGGACCCAAAACCTTCTTTCTCTGCTTAATCATATAAGTGTAAAGCATGTAGAAACCAGGTGCATATGTGAGAATGATGATTCTCAATACCCATGCGTACACAGGGCCGAATTGTGCAGTTGCTTCACCCAATGAAAGGTAGATCATTGCAATTTCAGAAGATACACCAGTTGGGTACAACACATAGAAGGTAGTGTAACGCAACCATGTCAACCAGTGTGGGACAGCACCAGGTGCTCTCAAATTGGCTGCGTAGTAGGAGTATCTGATAATCTCAGTAATGGACCAACTAAGGCACAAGGTGAGATAGCACCAGTGGTAATTGGCTGGCGAATTAGGCAATGCTGTCATTATACCAAGCACAATCAACAAGCGCGAGAAGACTTGAGTAGCAGTAGTGAAAAGTGGCGACTTGACATGACCGGCTGCAGCATTGTAGATCTCAACGACTGCGAGACACTGAATGGCCGTGGTAATCTTCCCAGTGGAGTCAAAAACATGGGGCTGCCCAACACTCAAACCAAGGAACACAGTGTTGAAGAGGACAATGCTCCAAAGTGAAGCTGAGATAGAGTTATAGGCTATCAACCATTTCTTTGGGTGTGTTTTCTCGGACATAGTTGAACGTGGAGAAAAACAACGCTCTGACGTTTTTGTTGAGAACTCACGTGATACGAAATTGGTTGCGAAAGAGATTGAGATAGGCTAGTTTAAGAGTTTACATACACTCGAGGTCAATACGATTGGTGTGTATAATAGATCATTTCTTAGCTTGATTCAACGATATTTGTCTGCGAATTTATACCCTATTGGCTTAATCTGTCATCAACTTTTTGTACTTATTGAGAATCTTATCCCTTTGAGTTAGCATGTGTGAGAACAAGAAAAGAAATCCTGGGACGTATGATACCAAAGTGAATACTAAAAAATGGTAGTATCTGCTCCCCTTGACTGTATCCAAAGTAGAGTACACAATGTACAGTTCGCAAACGAGACCCAATGGGTAGAGAATTAAAAACCCATTATACCTCAACCAAGTTAGGCGATCAGACACGGTTTTGTTCTTCAATTTGGAATGGTAGTAGCTGTATCTAATAAGATCTGCAACACCCCATGAGACCTGCATTACCGAGAATGCAACAAAATTGTAATTGGCTGGACTTTGGGGAACCTTGTAGCAAATACCTACCACTATTACAGTACGAGCGAGTGCCTGTAAAGCAGCAACAGGAACTGGAGTGTTGACCGCTCCCACCAATGAGTGAAATATCTCCATAAATGAGCAGAATAGCTGAATCTTGACGAGAAGCTCATGTGGGTATGTGCGAGTTATTCTCGGAAAGGTGTAAATGCTTTGGTAGCTCGAGTTGGGATTCAAGTAGATATACGCATCCTTAATAGTGTTTCCCAAGACAACAATCCACAATAAACAAGCTAATTTGTTGTATTTGGTTAAGTACCCCATAATTGCAACTTTATACGTCAACACCAAATTATATATACACCGTGAATAAATACATGTGATTTCGTTTTTGAATATACATGGGTAAGGAAGTAAAATGCGTAAGGAGCAATACGATTGCCTTTGTTGCTATTCGCGGACCGATTGCTATTTTATTTTGTAGATTTGCCGATTTGCGGTTTTTAAGACGATAAGGACTGCTCATAGTTTTACGCACGCTGTTTTCTGTACTTTTGTAAGAGTTTCAGCAAACTCGACTCATCGCCAGCAATAAGATTTTGGTCCCAGTCTACCACCAAAGGTGCTTTGAAGATATGGTCGGCAGGCTCTAGTTCCTGTCCATGTACCTTGGATTCGGGATGATCTTGCTGTTCTATGGATTTGTTGAAAGTCTCGAAAATCAATTGATATTCTCCTTCAGAGAAAATCTTCGACGGTTCAACACCCTTCACAGTGACACTCTTGTTTTCTGATTGGGGCGCCCTTTTATCGTGTAAGAAAGGATAGCAGCTGTTCAACAACGATCTGCTCCTGTTGTCACTTACAAAGCTGGTGAGTAATGTCTGGTATTGACTGTAAGTAGGCATTTTATCCGCCATCAAGTCCACCTGGAAGGCCTGCTTTTTACCCTGGTTTAATTGCGCATCAGCTTTCTCCAACGCGTGGTAGAGAGTAGATGAAAGAGGCACACGGCCATTGTGAAATATGCTGATGGTTGCGGGACTGTTTTGAAGTGTTCTGAAGAGAGACATTGATGGAGACAAATAAAGTTAGACAATCGGAGTGCCTTGCCTTTTTATATCTTTTGCCACATGGGGCTTTTTGATTCCGCTAGATTTTTGTTACCGTTATCTACCGAATAGATGGGATGATCGTGTCCTCCACGACATGCGGACTTTTTTCTCCGTGGGGTGGGGTCGGCTTAAGGGAATGTGCCGGAGAAATTGGCCCACGATATCCGGGGAAAAGGAAAAAAATCACGTGTAAATGAAAGAAGACCTTCACGACGTCTCTACAGCTTTTAGTTACGAGCCTTTCTGCCATACAAATTGTATGTGTGCATTCGAAACAAGAAATAGCGAAATTGTATGTATTTATGGATGTAGCGCACTAGGAGGAATTCACGAAACTGATGAAACTGATAAAACGGCGCATAAGAGTCTCAACTAATTACACCATAGTACCCACGGCAATACTCATTAAAACTTAACCACCCTAAAATGTGAGTACAGTAACAGAATAATGCTTTGCTTGTAGAAATATGAAGTATTCATCTACAAAGACTCCGTCCTTGGTAGCGTCGGAAAATATCAGGCATAATGGTTATCCAAAATCACTCTTCCCTCTTACCGAGGGATAAACTAAATTGGTCCCAATTAGACTCTTAGGAACACAAAATCCAATTATGGTCAATGCGTGACGTATGAGTCTACCAAATATCTAATTTCTCGGCAGACATCAACAGCATCGTGAATTTAACTTGGCTCAGAACTAGGAATAAATTCCAACAAGGCAGCAAAAAAGCTATTGTATACATTTGGGAACTCTACTGATTGTAGTCTAATCTATGAACATTTGTCTTCGAAGAATGAAACACGCACCGATTAAGTAAAATTCTGCATCTTTTGTCCTGCCATTCGTATGGACCTTTATGATCATTGTGGCAAGAATTCAGTTTTGTGTTCTCGATATTGTTTTGCGACTTTGACAGAAAGAACTGTGTCAAGCAGGAAGAGGGAGCAGTGGAAATACTAGACTACTAGACTAAACGAGTACAATCCCCCAAAGTGAAGTTTTCGAAGTCGATAGTAACCAATCTGAAATAATTACAGAATAAAACTAATTACCAATAAAAAAGCTACACCCAGTCACAAAAACAAAGAAGTCTCTTACGGACCTATATAACTGCTTACTCTTGTTTGGATAAGAATCCTAGAATATTTCCCACACAAAAAAAGCTTTCCTTCCTTATCTTGCTGTAGTTATTGTGGGAGGGTACTCAAATTAACTACAAATAGAGCCATATTCATGAGATCAATAACTCCCAATAAGCTTTTCTAACTTTGAAATACTCTACTTTCTACAGTCCGCTCGATTTGTTTCCTATCTAAAATGTTGGCTGATTGCAAATATCACGCGACGTGAGTCACGCACACCCGAAATCCAGATGTGCGAAATAAGTGTGGCTTTGTTAAACACACATTACCTCCACAATGTGCCGCTTCATGATATACAAGGGTCGAGAAAGCATGGTGCTTTCAGACCTATTGACAAAGCCAGCACATTCGATCATCAATCAGTCATTTGATTCCCGCCTTCGATTAGATATGCGCAACCCCATCAATGGTGATGGCTTTGGTGTGGGCTACTACTCATCTAGCAACCAGCCGTGCGTGTTCAAGGCAATAACGCCGGCATGGAACAACGTTAACCTAAACAACCTCTCGATGTGCACGGAGTCACATTTAGTTTTTGGTCATGTTCGTGCATCTACACATGGTGTCTTGTCGGAGACTAACTGCCACCCATTCTCTTTCGGGAATTTCTTATTCATGCATAACGGCGGCATTTCTGGTTTTGCACAAATAAAGAGGAAGCTTATCGATAACCTTGAAGACAGGTACTTCTTGCTCATTCAGGGGTCGACTGACTCCGAGTGCTGCTTTGCCTTGTTCTTGGACACCGTACACAAAATGGGATTTGACCCGGCTGACCCCAACATTAAGCTTACACACACACAATTACGACAGGCAACTTTGAAGACAATAGAGTTGATTAAAGGATGGCAAGTTGAAGTTACAGATGAGCCTTCACTTTTAAATTTTGCCGTCACAGATGGAGAATCTATCGTTGTTCTGAGGTACATTACCTCTAAGACCGACGAGGCAGCGTCTTTGCATTTTAGCACAGGCTCAAAGTTTTATGAGTATGAGCCAGGACTCTTCAAGATGGAGCGGTTGAACAGGTCACAAGATGTGATATTTGTAGCAAGTGAACCGCTAACTTTCGAGCGTGGGGATTGGATTTGCGTGCCGTCAAACACCGTGATAACAATCACTACGAATAACACTGTTTTGATGCATCCAATTGAGGACGAGTTTTACGACTACGAGATGAATGTGAGGTCTTCGGGATTGGCCATGAGTAAGGGTCTTATGGGCGGTGTACCGCAAAAACCCACGGGTCTTGTGGGATTATCTCCAGCAAAGTCGATGCCTATTACCGAAGTAAAGAAGGAAAACAATGTTACCCCTTCTTCTTCATTATCCTCACAAACTTCGGTGGAAACAGTGACAAATGGCTTACACTCTCCGCTAGCTGTCATTCCTCCTTTGGACAGAGAAGGTCGTAAATCACAGCAGGAAAATAGCCAAGATCAATTATAGAGAACATCCTGATACGGTTATATTCCGTACTTGCTACGTACTGAGTTTAACCCTAAAGCTACAAAAATAAACATTTCATGAATAAATTTACATCAAGGAATGAGGAAATGTTAATAAACGCCCTCAATTATCCGTAGAAGCGCACCATTCCATAGGGTTCCCCGTTAACCAAAATCCATTATTTACTGAACCCATTAACAATATCAGCCCTTAGTCTTTGTCCTCAAAAGTGTACTTCCGCTCTTTTCAGGACTTATCTTCTTTTCAGCTTCGTGCTCTGCATCATCGTCACTAGAACTCGAGTCTTCGCTTGATAAATCGTCAGAAGACTGTTTGAGCAACGAGCCTTCGTTGTCATACAACGGGTTGCTCTTCTTGTAAGACAACCCGTCGTCATTGGGGTCGATATAGTCGTCATCGTTGAAGGCATCCACATCAATCGGAGTTAACGACGAGGACGAAGACGACGAGGATGAAGAAGATACCGGCGACTTCACATTTTTGCTGATGAACTCAGTGTTTGGAGTTTTTGTCAATTGATCCGACATGTAGTTCGTGAAGTGATCATCATCGTCAGACCCAGACTCATCCGAGTCAAACCTATCCCTCAGGTTTTCTGGTTCTGGCTCATCTTTGTCTGTAACCAAAACACTCAGTAAGGCAGCCGCCATGTTATTTACTTCATCTGCATCAAAATCGTGTTCGTCTTCCTTTTCCAACATATGGTCAGCGTCATCATAGATATCATCTTGTTCATCTTTGCCTTTGGTATCGTCGTATTCATCTTCTTCCTCATCTTCCTCATCTTCGCCACCACCCAAAATGGCATTGTACTTTTCTCTAGTGTCATACAACACTAAGCTAACGTACTCTTCCCAAACCTTGTCATTTACTTTGATATCTATGAGTTCACTCAAAGAGTTTGCAGGGTAAAGCTGGATGAATTTGACCACTTCCTCTGCAATGAGAGTCAAGTGACCCATGAAGCCCAAACGTAACCCGTTATGGCTTTTTTCATAATCAGTACATAACTGTTGACCGTCAATGATCTTGTTTGTGATATCGCCCAAGTGGAAAAGGTCAATGGCCATGAACTTGTTGAATCCAATATCCATAGACCCATTGAGCACCTGCTGTACAATATCAAAAACAACGTTGTGTAAGAAGTTGTTCCACGGGAACTTGAAGAACATCGATAAAGTATTGGAAATGATTTGCGTGTCGAATAAAGAAATCTTCAAGTAGTCACCTACGACAGGGTTCGCGCGAATCTGTTCCTCCGTCAAATTTGTGTTTGCGTGAGGCTCCTCATCGTCTTCGTCACGCGTCAAGTCGTCCACCTGCTGCATGTCGTTGTGCAACTTGGAGTTGAACGAGTCAATTGTGTCGTCTGGGTAATCATCACTGTCGTCAAGGTTCCTGTTCACCAGTAACTCGTCGCTGGCGCTGCCCTCGGTTTGAGAGACAGGCGACATAGTGGATTGGGAGCTAGAGTCTTGACTATCGTTGTGTTCTTTCGGGAGTACGATGACTTCATTGTACTTGAAGCTGATGGGGTCGTACTCCTTCATTTTGACACGTAACTCATCTCTCTCCTTGACCACATCAAAGCCCTTATTGTCATTGAGCAAGGCCATGTTGGAACAGTGGAGGAGCTCTGCAATCAACTCACAGATCTTAAAGCGTTCAAATCCGAGAGGCTCAATTTCACCAAACGGCGTCTTCAACTTGTTCTTCTCGTCACCATAATGCGACTTCATCAAAAGCTCGTTGAATTCGTCAATTTTGCTTCCAAAGACCTTCAACAAGTGCCCGAGGTAAATGGGGTCTCTACCAGTAGGAGGATGCGATTCCAATGTGATGTACATCACCGGCAAAATGTCATAGTCGGAATTATTCTTGCGGATGATTTCTATAATGATTCCCACGCCGTTGGCCAACGCATACCCACCTTTGAGCATTGTTTTGCACAAATTCTCCATTTGCTTATGTGATACCAATTCTCTAGTCAACTCATTTGGGCCAATGGTGGAATTGTCCGTATTCGAGTTTGCCGATATGGTGATCAAGGCCTTCAAAAAATCGGCTGCCGATGACTGCTTCACAAGGAATGAGTCATAATCTTCAGCGCTGCAGTCAGTGTTGTCCAAAGCAGCAATCAACTTAGGTATCAAGCCTTGCTCCTGAAGGAAGTCTATGATCCCTGTCGAGTTATCGGGCTTGTCTGTCAGGATTAACTTTAACAAGAAATCCATCAATGGCGGATTCGACAAGTGGTTGATAAACTTCTCCACGAGATTAGGTTGGTTGTCAATAAGATATGATATCATCTCATCGCATTTCATGTCCAACAAGTGCTCCATGATCTTCATGAAGTATGTCGACAACTTTATTGAAAGTGGCTCTTTCAGTTCCAACATTGACCACAACTGATTTAAGTTTCCAACAGACTCCATCACCGTGTCTGTCAAAGACCAGACATCAGCACTCAATATTTCGGCTGCAATTGTCGCTCTGCGAGTGGCTATTTCCTCCGGTGTTTCGGACACCTGGTCCTCATCATCATCGTCATCATCTCGCGTGTCATCGTCATCATCATCGTCTTCATCCTTCGTATTTGTCTTGTCGTCTTCTTCATTGTCGTTGTCTTCGTCAATTTCATTGTCCCTTGTATCGCTGGTTTTAGTGGTCAGGACTTCATCGGATACATTGCTCCCGTCTGGGGCTTCACCCACGCTCTCTTTCAACTGTTCAACGTCACCCTCATGATTTACCAAGCTGACCAATATGCTCAAAACGGTTTCATCTCTAAGAAATTCAACCAACAATGGACTGTTGGAGAGCAATTCCTGAAACAAATCCTTCTCGTCCAATAACTTCAAAAGCACTTCGAGGGTGTGCAGATATGATGGTCCACGCTCATCTTGGGTCTGTGCGTGACCATCCAACAAGGAAGATATGTTTGAAAGTGACGAAAACCCATTACTAAACTTCCAAAATGAACCCGACATGGTAGGGCATATGTGCACAGTTCAGGTTTAAAGGTATGCTATGTGACCTCTGTGGTAGTTGTAAATAAAGCCGTCGATCAAGTTTTATTTCGGGCTGCGTGTCCGAGGTTTAATATATGTCTCGGCAAACCTCTAGAGGTATAAGTATGATCTTATAAGCCTCCTGTCTTTTAGAATCCTTGTTTAGACTGGACAATAAAAAAAACTTTGTTGGTTTGTCTAAATCGTTTTCGGAGCATTACAAACTTTTTTTAAGCCGTTTTCGCGGCCCCGGGGCCCCTCACGCGTGGTCTTCACAAACTAGACGCTGGGACTAGCACACGTTAACTTAGCATAATAGTAGTACTTGGTCATCTTGTAAATCTACGTGTATGTGGATATTGTAGAATGTCGCAGATGAATATGCTTGTTTAGGGCGAATGACGACATTTGCACACGACATTTGACCACTTTTTGTTTTTGTCGTGTGGAAAATTTTCAGCAATACCATGTTTCGTTCCATAGCAGGGTCTCGTGCGAGGTTGAGCGTGAATGCGCTTAGCACCCCATCGCTTGCATTACGCGCATACTTATCCGCTATTCCAGCGACAAAATACACCAGAGAATCCATTGTTCCTCTTAAAATCAATTCTAATGGGTGTGAGCACTTGTATGCGGTCTTCAAGCTTCACAACATGCCGTATATGGTAACCAAGGGAGACAAAGTCTACCTCCCATTCAAGTTGAAGAATGCAGAGATTGGAGACCAGCTTGTTTTGAACGATGTCATCACTATTGGTTCTCCAGATTACACCTTGAATGACGATGCGGGGATCCCTAGCGAGTTGTACTCGTTGAAGGCCAATGTGATCGAGGTGACCCGTGAGCCATACTACGAGGTGACCAAGACGAAACAGAGATGCAGAAGAATCAAGACGATTCCTGTGCAGCCATTCCAGACAGTCTTGCGAATCGAAGAATTGAAGTTGAGGTAGATCTACAACAGGTAGAGTCCCAAAAAATGGTGTTAGGGCTGATGATTGAAAAGTGCATAATTTAATGGACTAACATAACAAGGAGAACTGGTCTTAGTGCTCATTTATGAAGAACTCCATATATGTTGAGAGGTGAGAAGGTTCGTCACCGAGGATCAGGCATGTTGCACTAGGTTTGAATTTACCAGGGAAATCAGTGTAAATAGGAATAGAATGTATATTAGCTTAATGCGTGTAAGTGACTCAAAGTAAAGAGATTGTCTATTGGGCCTGAGTAAGTTGCAAATAAGTTAGCAGACCTACAGAAGGGATTTGTGTACGCTACATCTTTTGCGATTTCTACGTTGGAGCTAACGCAGCTTAATGGCTTTATCTACCCTGTAAAACGTAGTCTATTTTCTCCGATATATTTGTGCATGTAAACCTGTGTAAACCTTTTGTACACTGAGAATATTCAACTTCATTATAAAATCTCCTAACAGGTATGGCATCATCTCTTTATAAACCCATCATGCTCTTGCGAGAACTCTTGATCATCTGTCCCAAACGAGTCTCTCTGAAAGAGAAGTCTGTACCATATTCCATGAATGGATGGTTCAAAAGATCCTTAGCCATTGGACGCTCATCGGGATTGATAGTGAAGCATTTTTTGATAAAGTCTCGCGACACATCGCTCATTTCAATATCTTCGGGAATTGGTGGCGCCAGTTTTGTCTTTCCAATCTTGTAAATTGCACTCACAACAGCTTCGTTCGACCATGGTCGCTTTCCAGCAAACATCTCCAATACAACACACCCTAATGACCAGATATCAATCTTTGCACTATACCCTTGCTTTTTATCCTCGACTATACTATCAATGACTTCAGGAGCCATCCAGAAAATCGTGCCCTGCATCGACATTTCTGAGTTGTTGACGTAAATATCCTTTGACTTTTTGGAGATACCGAAGTCAGAGATCTTACAGGTGCCGTCAATCTCAATCAAAAGGTTATCTGCCTTTAAGTCACGGTGCAAGATCCCGTTGGAATGCAAATACTTCAACCCCAACAACACTTGTTTGGTAATGAAGCGGATCAATGGCTCTTCAAAGCGACCCGTGGACTTCATGCAAGAAGAAATCGAGCCTCCACCCACATATTCCAAAAACAAACTGTAAACATTGTCCTTTTTCTCATAACCGAGATACTGCACAATGTTGATGTGATCCAAGTCTTTCATAGTTTCAACTTCTTTATGTAAGGCATATATTCCACCTTCTTCAGTCGTGTCATTAGGTTTCTTTGCATTTCTTCCAACAGTGGGCTGAACGACTTGTTTCACCGCAAGCATTTCACCGGTCGTCACATTCAAGCCAAGGTATACTGAGCCAAATGAACCGCGTCCGATCAATTCACCTTTGATCCAGGCGAATTCTTCAACCTTACCGTTCTTGTTGCTATGGAGCTTGCTCACGTAGCCCTTCTCAATCTGAGTAGAAGTCACTTCGAAAACTCTCTGGCCCCACATCCGTGTGTTCGTTCTTTTCAATCCACCATTGGGGAAAGGAACACTTCTTTTCGGTAACGGAGATCTGGCCTCCTTATGCAGAACGGCAGTAAAGCCTTGCTCCTGCATCTTTTTACGCGCTTCATTGGCAACCACACGAATGGTCTTCATTCTTCTTCTGCTCAAGTTGTTTGCCATGTTGTCCGAGTAAAAGACATCCTCTCCTGTATCTATAGCGTGGAGCACAGGCGACATGTTGGCATTTGAAAACGTTCGTGAGATTGTTGGTTTCCGTGAAATCTCTCCTCCAGCATGATGTTTGGTGAAAACTGCTGAACTCTTTCTTTCAATGAGCGGAGAATCAGGAGAATCATCAATAATAGGCTTGTCTAAATTTGTGTACGGGAAATACTTTTCCAAGTTGTCGTAAACTTCCTCTACCGGTGGTCTTACCTTCATCTTGCTAACTAACACATCAAGTGTAGAATTAGGCGTTATTTTCTCGGTTGGTTTCATAAAAAAGTCATCTTTATCATCGCAGAGTTGCGAGGAAGTCTGCTTTACATTTGTAGAGGATTTGCTCATCGGTTTCACAAAAAAGTCGTCATCACTCTCTTCCAATAGCTTGTCCTTATTTGGAGCAGATTCTTGAGCCTTTTTTAGGGGCTTGATGAAGAAGTCATCATCATCCTTATTTTTGTCCAAGGAATTGTTCACCTTTTTGTTTTCCTTACTTCTGGGCTTCACGAAGAAACTGTCATCGTCGACATCGTCATCACCCGTGCTGAACGAAGAGCTATCAATCCCGCTTCTTGGTGTATTGTGGATCGGATCAAAAGGCGGGGCATTGTCGAAAGAGATATTATTCTCCTTGAAAACCTCCTCATCCTTCGTCATGGTGGACTTAATAGAGCCTTGGCGCATTCTGTAAGACCGATCACTACTACTAGTGGACCTGCTCGAGACAGACATTTCTTTAGAGAGAATTGAAACCGCTGGTGAGATATTGTTATGAACAGAGTTGTGCCTCAATGAAGAATGTTTACTATTGATACTTTGGCTCTTGTTCAAAGGAGGCGGCGGCGCAATCCGTTTTGCAACAATATTTCCTGATTTGTCCTTTTCGGTTATACTGGCAGCTGTAGATTTGTTTCCGTCGTTTTCATGACCCGGACTCTTTTTTGTATTGCTTAGACCACGCGACAAAGAACGCTCAGGAAGACCGCTTGGGCTGGCTTTTCTACTGCCTCCAGTTTGACTTAGGTTCCAACTAGCATCTCTATCGGAAAGCGTACTTGCAGAAATGGGAGATTTTGAGTCCGATACAGAGGAAGAATAAATGTTTGGAATCAACTTGGGTGCTTTGGATTCGTACGGCGACTTTCTTCTCTTATCAAAATCGATCTCTGTTCCCTTGTTGCGAATGACGCGGAAAGAGTTGGATGACAGTGCAGTGTTCTCTATGGAAATAGATATCTCAGGGGCTTCGGTCGACGGGCTATTCTCCCTTGGGAGAGGCTGGGTGTTGATCACAAGCTGGGGTTGTTTCCCTTGTTCGGAACTCTTCTTACCGTAGAAAGGCAACCGTAACGGGAAGTCTAGTACCGTAGGCTTCTCTTCTTGGGGCGTGCGTATCGTCGGGATGGGGCCAAATTCCTGAATCTTTGATAGCCTATCTCCTTGAGCAGATATAGTCTTCTCTTTGAAGTTCCAATAGTCTACCTTGGGGTCCTTGGTTATATTTTGCAACATGTACTGCGGTGTCGCAGGGTATGCTCTTTCATCGTTATTATCACCACGCATTTCGAAAGACTTTGAGTCTGAAGAAGTGGTAGAGAGGGTGTTTGTCCCGTTCGGAGACGATAATTCTTGCCTGACGAAGATCTTAGCACCTTTGGCGTCATGTCGGATAACCTTTGGTAGATAGTGGTCTGGGAGTGCAACACCATCTTTCGAGTCGTAATCCGTCAAATGAAAGGTGATTGTGCCGATGTTTATGAGCCCCAATGCTTTGATCATTCGAGTCTTTAATGTTTGTACATCCAGCAACATCTCCGGACTGATAGTCACGGAAATAAACAGCGAATGGTCTCTGGTTGCTAGTACCACATACGTGTCTTCTGAACCATCGCACTTCACAGGAAGATATTTGTTGTCAATAGTAAAAGGACTAGGAACATTTTGGTGTTTACTCTGCAGAGAAGTGTTCAGCTTGTTCCGGCGAAGCCCGAAACCATCATCTTTACCCAAGAAACTATCTGTAGGAGCCAATAAGTTATTCTCACGGTCGTATTCCTTGTTTTGTGGAGTGTCAAACTTGGTGATCTCGGACATAGTGTCAAAAGTTGATGAATCTTTGCGGTATATGTCTTCGTCTCTGAAGTCTTTGTTATCAAACTCACTATGATCCTTTTCTCTATCGTTCTTCAGCGTCAGGTCTAGGTCTATCTCGGTTGATTCTGGTATCAGGCCGTGTATGTTCTGCAAGGACGACAAGGACTTCTGCCTCAAAGAATACAGATCTTTCAGACTTTGTAATGACAGGAAAGTCCCTGCTGGCAGTATAGATGTCTTTGTTCCAGGTTTTGTGGTAGATAAAGATGAAGAGCTCAGGGCACGCGAAGAATTCACAGCATCAGCTTTATCACTTCTATACTTCCTCAATGTGCTAAAGATGCCGCCTTTTTTTGGCTGGTCCTTTACTGATCCAGAAAGGCCAGCAAAAGAGTTCAATGCACTTGTAGATTGGGCACCACTTGAATTTGTTCTGTAGTGCTTGCGGAAAAACTTATGCGTGGCTTGGCTAGGAGCCTCCTTCGTAGGTTTCAGACTTCCCGGATCAATGTAAGAATATGGTCGCTGTTTTGTGTTATGTAGGGGCGGTGTTTCATTGGACAAAGTCAGAGGGACTTGCTTATGGAAGATCGGCGTCGACTTTCGATTTTCAGATTTGTTGACTGACAAAAACACCAGCGATTGTGACTCGCCTGAGTCCTTACGGTTATGCGCCGAGTTGTAAGTGTCCATTTCCGCATGCGTAATTTCCGACTTTAACAAGTCTATAAAACGGTCGATTGAGTTATATCCTGAATCAAGCACCAAGAACTTCGAGAACTGTTTCCATATCATGGAGTCTTTCTCAAAGTTGGCGAGCTCAAGGAATCGATTTCCCGAGATCTCATTGCGACGGAAAGTGTCTTTCCACGAGTGGTTGAAGTTGTAACTATCGAGCCACCGCAATACGTTGTTCATATTCCATTTGTTGTGCTGAGAAACTAGTGGCGACTGACTCATGGCATAACGTACAAAGCGCTTGTCTTTGTTATGTTTGTCAGTGATGGTCGATGTGGAGGAACTTGTGGATATAGTCGAGGAGCCCGAGCTGTTACGAGCATGCTGCTGATTGCCGTTAAAAAGAGGTAAATTGCCACTTTTATTGTCTAGTTGCCCAGTGATTACAGGTGTTTTGTGGTTGGGGTCGCGTGACGTTGGAGATGAGCGTTCTTCGGCCAGCTTTGCAGTGGGTACCGTGCGTATTTCATAAGCCTGCAAACTTCTGTTGGAAGAGGTCTTGGAGAGGTCCAAAGAGCTTTTGCTGTAGGCATATCCTCCTATAATATTTCCCAAAGCATTGGACCCAAGGCTAGTAGACAGGGAAGTCACCGGCGAGTCGTCGTATTTGGGCAATTCAACGGGTACTGTTTGGGGGCGAATGGAATCAACACCATGGTTGCTAAAGCTTTCCGCACCGAAAGTAGTTGCTTCGAAATCAGACTGGGATTGCCTGCTCTGAACTGCAGCATTATTAGATGTTTCATAGTTTGGGTGTTCAAGACCTGGGCCATTTCCAAGACTTGGCTGACACTCAATATGAGATGTAACCTCCCCAATAGGCATTGCATCGATAGCAACATTGTTAGCCGAGGAATGTGGGGATTCTAGTATTGGGCTTACAAACTGGATTTCCGCGTGCTGCGACCGCGCTGGCGACACTTGAATCATGGAGTCGTCTTGGTCGGTAAAACTGAAGCTATTGTTGTTTGAGGCTGAACGTATGCGGTCGAATTCTGTGACTACCTTGAGGTTTTCCTTCAATTGTGGAATCTGTGAGGGAAATTGGTTGTATTTACCTTTTTCAACCAGTGGCAACATAGGTGAACTATCTGAGTGGAAGTCAAATAAATCGGTCGGGCTCTCAGGACCGGCGAGAGCACTTCCCGGAGGAGTGAAATCCAAAGGATATATATTACCCAGATTGCGTAAGTCTGTAGGATTCGAAACTGCTCTTTTCTCGTTCGTTTTGTCGTTTGTTTCACTGTCTGTTTCAGATATCACACTCGCTCTTACGTCCGTGCAAGAAACCCCTTTTCTGATGTTACCTGTTGTTGCACAACCCAGTTCAGATTTAACAACTCCAATACTCAAATGTGTTTCCAGATGGAGCGCGGTGTTATAATAAGCACCTCTTCCATATACAGAGCCATCAGAGTGCACTCTATTAGAAGGTGAGTTGTTGGCATTAGGCATGCGAGGCGCACTTACATTTTGTGGGTGGCGTATTCGCTGATGCTCATAGCTTGCTGAACGGCGGTTGTTTTGGTCCACACGGGGTGCTCCTTCGTGCTGCCCATGCATGATCGGACTGTCTGAGCTCTAAAAAAAGAAGATAAACACAAAACTTTAAACAGATCAGTGAAGAGTCTAAACAAAACAGATCTGTGGAAAGTTTCAAGTATAACAAAAGAGATCCTGGAAGGGTTCTACACAAAACTAATAGTGGAAACTTAATACAAAACTCTTAAGAATACCAAAACAGCGAGTCAACTACAGCAGTGAATCAACTACAGCAGTGATACAAGCACGCGATATTGAACACAGTGAGTTCTAAAGAGTTGTCATACAAACCAGTAAATCACTGAATATCCCAACTACATAACTGGATACATGCTGGATGAACTACTCCACAGAACCTTGAAGGATTTGCACAATCTCCACAACTACAGCGCTGATGAGGCAGGGTATACGGTGCTATTGCGCGCGACCGTCAAGAACGTGCTCAAGCTCTTGAACTACTCGGACAAGGCGTACTGTGAATTGAACCTTACGGTCTCGCCTGCAGTGCGTGATATCAAACCAATGTCCTGGGTGTACTACATGCGTCGAAATAGCACGACCGACACGACAGAAGACCTTGAACTGAACGCAGTGCGCTTCATACAAGACTTTGTCAAACTAAATAGGGGGCACGAGGAGCATAGCGTATTAAAACTGCTTGTGGGGATTCTTGCAGGCATCAATGCGTCGCGCAGACCACTTCGAATAAAAGACTCGTACTCTTCGATATTGGTGCGGTTGTCGGCATTGATCGACAACTTCATGGAGTTACACCTGCTGTCAGAGACCCAACTCGTCAATTTCTTATGTCGGTGTATCACGTACGAACTCCGTTTCTACGAGCGCTTGAATGCGGACATAAACTTGAACGATGAAGATACAGAGAACATTGTGATGTACTTGGATAGCTTCTTGGAGACAGTGGAGGACGAAGACTCAATGTTCAGTTTCGAGTCTCCAAAGGGTGGGGAGCCGCAGCTCCAGTTTACATCCAACAACGCGGACCTTAATAAGATATACGCGCTTTTCCTCAACGTTCTCAGCTTCAAAAACTTTGCCGCAAAGGACTTTCGAAACTATATCAAGATATTAGTACGATTGTTTAGAAAGCATACCGGCTTAGAATTTTTTGAGTTGGCAGACTACAGCCACAAAGAGATGAAGTTCAACTTCTTTTACGACTTTTTTGTGGGCACAGATGGCGGTTTCGCTGTGCTCCCGAGCAAGTACAAGCTGATCAATGATAAGGTTCTCCTGCAGCTCAATGTGTTCCCGGAAATGGATGAGGAGAATAGTTTCTATCTGCCGGCAGAAATTGAGGAGAAGAAGCCAGCTTCGGAAAACGACACTTACAGAGCAGTGTCAGAAAATGAAGACAATAGGGCAGCTTTGGAAAATGAAACTGATAGACCTACCATGGGTAAGCACTATATCTATAATGAAACAAGAGCGAAGCAGCCGTATATACTTCAGGGCATATCACTCCATGATGACGATTCACAAAAAGCCCACATCTCTTCTTCTAGTGCGCTTGCTGAATCCAGCACACTTGACCAGAATTCTTATCTGATCATCCACCCTTTGTCCTCGAAAGCGCAGGCAAACTTGTGCCATGCAGCAAATGAGGTTGTTGAGTTGTTGCGCGACTTCAATCTTCACCTCAATCCACAGTTCTCATTGCTCCTCAAGTACTACATGCGCTTGTTGTACACCACGTTTCCTACGTTTTCGAACCCTCAAGACTTGATTTTTGTGAACGACGTCAACTATTTGGTCCAAAGGCTTCTCGCGTTTGCTGACGAGGAAGAAGAAGAAGGTGATGCAACAATAAAGGGCTACATCATCCGTTTTCAAGACGCGCATAGGTGGCTCTCTGTCAGTGCGCCAACCTTGTTGGCAAGGGTTGCATCGCTAGAGATGAAAAAAACACTCGAAGCAAAGAGTTCCATCTTTTCGCGCTGGCGCATAAAGCTTGATGCATATAAAGCATACGACGCAGAGGTCACTGCTGGTAGACTTAAAAAGGACAAGGAAGTATCGCGGAGACTTCTAAAAATTTGGTTCGTTAAATACGCCAGATTTGGTCGCCTTGACCACGCTGCAACGCAGTTCTCGACCCAGAGCGTCCTTGCGAGTGCCTTTGATAGATGGGTCGTTAAGGCTGTGCACAACCAATCCTTGAGAGTTCAAAGTAACAAGAAGTATATTCTGCTATTCTTTAAAGCATGGGAAGCAAAGTTTTCTGCTATAAAGGCCACGCTGCTTACTGGTGATACCATGTACTCCAAAAGTTTGGCTGCTTCTACATTCTCAAAAATAGTTGCAAAATATACAGCTTCACAGCAGCTGCAGATACTCCACGAGTCCATGCTACGGGACTATATTCAAAAAAAGAAAAACTATGTTTTGCAGCAAACGTGGAATCTATGGTATGAGAGGATGAATGCAAGCTTAGAATCAGAGCACACAGTTGGTTCACATAGCACACCCTTTACTTTGAGTGAGAAACTAAACAAGTTACAACTGTTGGAGACTGACTGGACAAGGAGGAAATACATGGCTCGGTGGAAAGAAACAACCACACTTCAACGCACGTACTCAAAGGTCAAAAAAGTCAATGAGCGTACATTGGTGAGCTTTTTCTTCCGCGCAGTTTTGGTTCGCAAGTTTGAACTCGCAAGGCGACTACAACAATGGAATTTCCAGCAAGATTTGGCACTCAAAAAGAAAACTTTTGAGCACTGGAATACATACACGGATATGGAGATAAAAGCTCGCAATTTTCTTCATACGCAGGCATTGAAGAAATGCTTGAAGACATGGGTCCTTAAACACCAATTGGAAAAATCGAGCCAAGATGATAGAATAGTTAAATCTTGCTTCAAGACTTGGTTGCTACGCTCGCGGGGAGTGAAAATAATGACAAGAGTTGATGTGTTTGACGAACAGAAGTTTTGGACGATTTGGAGACGTCGGCATGCTCACGTAAAAGCATTAAACATCAAGCAGAATAATCTACTTCGACAAAATTACTTCGAGAACTGGGTTATAGCCACCCAAAACGCACATGAGCGATACGAGGTCGCTGACATACAGTTTTTGCGAAAGTTTCTTGACCGCCTACACCGCAAAGTTAACGGTCTCCAACTGCTACATCAAAGAGGTCAGTATTTAACCACCATTGACGAACGCATATTACTCAAAGCAATTCTTGAAAAATGGAGGACAAAGCAGTCCAACAATTTTGAAATAGCCTCAGCTCGTAAAATCGAGGGTTTCGAAGCGCGGGTAGTGCGCCCGAACTTGGCAAGTAGGGCATTTGTGAAATGGATAATGGCCTACAATAAGCAACAGGATACTAAGGATGAGTTGGAGTTGAGGCAATTGGAGTTTTCGAAGAGAGCGTTGCATTCCCCGTTCTCTAAGTGGAACCTGAAAATGTTGTTAGTGAGAGACTTGGAGGACCAAGCTGACAACTTCAAGTATACATCGCTCAGCAAGCGCATGTTGATTCGCTGGTATGAAAAATTCAACCGTGTGCACTATGACTTCTTAGAGGCTGCTGACGAATTGGTTTATGAGCGTGATGTTCGTAAGCTTGGGGAGGCACTCAACCACTGGACCATGAGACTAACAAAGGCAGTAAGACGTAACGAGCAAAACTTTGACATCTTCGTGAAGAAGTGGAATAACATCAGATTACGGTCCGTTTTCAACCTCTGGACTTATAAACAAGGTGAAAAGAGGTTGTTAAGAGTGAGCAGAGAAATCCTGGAAGATGTTGACGACAGTATGGTGAGCACCTCTTCTCCATTGGCGTCTAAGGCCCGACTCACCGCACCTACTACTCTCCCTGACAGTTATTTATATACGCCCGTGAAGCAGTTAAAGAGGCCAACGGTAGGGACTCCGCGCACAATGCGTATAAGCCCAGAGAAGTTGCAAGAGACGACACAGCGACTCCGGTCGGAGCGTATTGATGAGTTGCGTAAACATTTTGGAAAGGCACGCGACTCATTTACGCCTCACCTAGCTGCTGGTAGACGAGAACAAATCATGACTGATATTGATGAGGAGAAGCCAGTGAATTCGGAAAAACCAAATTCGATTGACCCCAACAGTTCGCGGTATGTTCGACTTGCCCCTCCTCCTCCAAACTTCTCTGCTGCACGCAGAGATACATCTTCGGGGTCTTTTAGTGCAGATTCGTTTTCACACGCGATTTTAGAAGATGAAAAGGTTGTGATTGAAAATGCAAAGCGCTTGCGCAGAATCACCCCGATTATGTTCCCGACGGAAGACGACGTGTCTGAGCCTTCTTTCTCCCCAATCAGCAAGATAAAGGAGCGATTACGGGCGAGGTCGCCAGGCTAAGCAGATATCTATGTACCAGAAGACACAACGTACTATTAAAGAGTAATTGGAAGATGAAATGGGCTAGGAAAGTACAGTAAATTAATGGAGGAGAACACGACTAATGAAGACAGCATAACTTTGTAGGGAAGACTGAATTGGAATTAATGACAGGTATAAATATTCTATGAAGTACATTGCTAGCAACGCCAACTTCGATCAGGCAAGTGTCAGATGCAGCACATGATGTTTAATATTTTTAATTAAATACGGATAAGTATCCCAGTTCGGAGCTCTAAAGGCATTATATGTTGACAAAACGATTTCTCCAGTTCTTTGCAGTGATTAAAAGCTCTCATAATTACACAGATTTTCATCGTGACTGTCTCTTGCAGAATTTTCGGATCGCCAACATTGGGTAAACACAAATGTGTACCGACTTTATTTGTAACTTCGATGCTGTTTATACAATTCGCCATTCAGATGTCGCTATCAAATGATTATCTTTACAGACGGATCATATAAACCTCGAATCAGTTTACAAGAGCTTCCTCAAGTTCGTCAATCTCTGCATTCAAGTCATCCTTGAGTTTCTGGGGATCCACTTCCTCAGTTGCTCTCTCCAAAAGAGACTTTTTTTCATCTTCCAACTTCTGTTTCTCTCTCTGCTCAACCTGTTTAAAGATGTCCTCCAAGTCCTTGTCATCCTTGATTCTCAAGTAAACAAACAAATCCTTCTCGGTGACCACCAAAGACCTCAAAAACTCCTGCAATGTGCGGACTCTACCAGCCAAAAGCTCGCGGAAAACACGCAATGCAAAATTGGAGCCGTAGCCATCATGGACAAGCTCTAGCACTGGGTTCACCGTAAATGACTTGAAAATTGGCGAAACATGGAGCAACCTCCAATTATACGGCTGGTAGACTAACTGGCCCTCGTTGATCGATGGGTCAATCTCGTTAGCAGTAATTGCAATGTTGACGTCGTTCCATTTTTTCAACAACTCAAGCTTGTTTTCGGTTTTATCATATGTGACGTAGGGGTTGTGCAATTCACCAAATTTATTGATACCTGTCATGCAAGGCGCGACTTCCATGTGCACAATAAGCTGCTCTTCAGGCTTGTAGGACTCGATGTATGAATTCACGAAATTCAAAGCGTCTGCACCTGGATAATTGTAGCTCGAGGCATAGCCCATCATGAGTGAAATCATCGAGCTGATGACAATGCTGGTGACGATGATGCAGACCAAAATCTTGTTGAAAAAGCCCAAAGACCATTTCATGCTGATGTTGGCCATACCGTTAGCTGCCTGTAAAAGGAAAATGGGGACGACATAGATGATAAATCTCCATTCTTTGTGCGGCTGGAATGACATTGCAGCGACAAATACAAGAGACGAAACAAAGAGAATCCGTAAGGAGTTCTTTGCGGGGTGGAAAACAACCCTTTGCACCTTTGAGTCTTGGTTGGTGGTTTCCTTCTCATTTTGTATCTTTTCGGCAAGTAGTCCCTCGTCGGTGGGATCAGAAAACATTCCGGGAGCAAGTAACATCAAGACAAATGGAGGCGAAAACAACTTGGGGAGGTACTTTCTGAAGTAAGCAGACCAAGGCTCAACTCCCCACTCTGCAGACTTGCCGTTTACGATATTGAAGATAAAAGACTCCAACTCAGGTATGAGAATTCTGTTCCAGAAGTAAGAATCCACACAAACTGTAGAGATGGCACCAAAGAATGCTCCAGCGATGACCATGACAGCATTGGTGAAGATATCGGCCAGACCAAACAAAAAGGAGACCAATCCAATGATAACAGCAAAGACGCCAATCTCGCAGCGGAAAACAACACCCGTGAATGAAAGCCAGGTGAGACCAGTCAAATCGCCCTCTAGGATTTTTGATAATCCCACAACCACTAATGGTAGCGCGATAAAATTGGGCAATGTTCTGGATGCGTAGTACAACAAGTGGAACTGAGTCAAGACGAGGATCAGGAACCAAAAGCCTATGAAACCCTTGGTGCGGCTTGCCCTATCTCTGAGTGTAATTCTGTTGATGGTGTTTCTCAATTTAATAAGTGCTAACACATTAGCTAAACCCAATACACCTCTCACCAAGAAAAGAAGTCTGATCTGCAGCGAATCCTGGATGAAGTCGATTCCGAAGAGCGCCAAAACGGTGTTGAGTACCTTTACAACTCCAGCGATTGCCAAGCTGCCAATGAAGGTTCTAGGAACAACACCAGGGAAGTTGACATGGTCATAATTTTCCATCACCACACTCTGGGGGTATACGCCATAGTTGAGCACATCATGAATTGCCTGGATGTTGAACGATTCCTCTACTTTGGTGTAGGGGGATATGTAAAGGTGGTAGGCTACCACCAACAATAAGGTGGCGTCGAGGACCTTATTGAATCTATACATGTGCGTATTTTGAATAAAAAGGACACTAAGATGGAGATTAAAATGTACTCTTTGAGAGGCGAACTCAATGAAGAAAAAAGTGGCTAACTGGTACCACGCCAAAGCCCGGTAAACTTACTTTAATGTACAGCAATGAAAACCATACTAAATAGAAATACTGAACGATGGATCCTAGCCCGTAAGTACAGAACCAGTTCCCCAAATGACAAGACTGTTCATACGGCCGCCACAATCAAACTTTTACATCATACGCGATTATTAAACAATCAAATTCTGATACCAAAATTATCTTCTGGTACAACCATATGATACGACTCTTATTTGCTCTTGAATGAGCTAGTCAGTTCGTCGTCATTCTACAAATATTTCATTCGAATGTGGGGAAAAAATAAACGAGATGGATATCCCGGACTTGGTTGAAGATATAACAGAAGTGAAACCTTTTGTGGAGACAGAAGTCCCCCCGCCAGCGTACAAGCTCAACAGCTCTGTACCAAATACATTACCTGGGCAACGTAAGATTCCCATCACGATCATCACGGGGTACTTGGGATCTGGAAAGTCAACGTTGCTCAAGGCGATCGGCCAAACTACTAACAAGAAGCTCGCTATCATCTTGAACGAATTTGGCGATTCCTCTGTGATAGAGAAGTCAGTCACTATTGCGGACACTGAAAAGAACGAGACTATTCAAGAATGGCTCGATTTGGGTAACGGATGTCTCTGCTGCACTGTAAAGGATAATGGTGTCTTGGCCATCGAGCAGTTGATTGAAAACTCCAAGGACAGAATCGACCACATTTTGTTGGAGACAACTGGCATTGCAGATCCTGCACCGATCGCCAAGATGTTTTGGTTGGACGATGGCCTCACCTCCAATATCTACATCGATGGTATTGTCACTGTGGTCGACTCTGCAAACATTCTCCAGTGCTTGGACGACGTCGGGGGTCACTGGCACAGGGAAAATAACCATTTGAAGGCACATCAAAGTAACTTGGATGACTTAACCGAGGAGGAGGTCGAACTCGAGTCAAAGCAATTGCAGGAGGGTATCACCACCGCACACCTCCAGATTGCGCTTGCTGATGTTGTTTTGATCAACAAGATAGACAAAATCCAGGGAGACGAAGAGAAGCTCGCGAAGATTGAGAAGCGAATTCTGGCGATAAGCTCTGGGTGCCCGATGTACACGACCAGTTTCGGTGATGTACAGCTTGAAAAGATTCTTGATTTACATGCATACGACGCCAACTTGGAGAAAATAGCAGCAACTAAGTTGACAGAATCGTCCTACCACGATGATCGCATTACCACCGTCAGCGTGGACTTCCCCTTCTTCAGGGATGACGCGCAGTTCCGCCAGTTGGAGCTCTTTCTCCAACACGTTCTTTGGGAGAACGATGTGGCTGGAAATGAGGTGGAAATTCACAGGCTCAAGGGTGTTTTAGTGAGGAACTCCGAAGTGCCCGATGTGCGTGTCGTTCAAGCCGTCAGAGAAACATATGAGATTGTAAGTGGAGGAACGCTTTTGGATACTGTCCACACGAACAAGTTGGTTTTCATTGGGAAGGGACTTGACATCAGCAACTTGACCACAGAGTTGGCGAAGTTTGTTCCTGTGTAAGCAGGAAAGAGCCCTTCAAAGAAGAGATTTGGAGAGGCTCGACACAGTGAGCTGAAGAAGCAAGGAATGGGATATACTTGAAGTCATCGAGTTATATATTGTCCTCGATGAAGTCAAGTCGTGAAGCAGACCGAGTCGATTGAATTGATCGAGACTGTTTTAATGTGCAATCCAGAGATAACTGTTTTAATGTGCTGCCCAATACGAGAGTCTTGCTGTTTGATAATAGAGTGTTCTGGTTTATTCTAACCAGAGCTTTGAATACGATGAAATCAATAATATAACTGTAAAAGTCTCCGCAACATATACTAGGACGATAATCGTACAACTTACAGTTTCTTGAGGCTCCACCCCATGTTTTACGAAAAGTTCCTCCTGAATATGAATCACTCGACTATGTCATCAATCTGATCTTCACATGATCTTGATTAGCTTTACTTTGCTCATAGTTTCACATTCAACCTTCTTTCTACTTCACTTTCTTTCAGAGTTGCTTTGTACGACTTTTCACTGATCCCTACTCCACTCTCTGTTCACTACTCAGTTTCCCCACTTCGTCAGTTGTTCGGTTCTCGGTTCATCCAGTGAAGCTCTCTTAAATATTCGTCCAAAAAAATTTTACCAAGCATGTCTGAAGAACCAAAAGCACCCCAGCCGGAAAGTGCCTCTTCAGCCAAAAAGGTCAAGAAACAATGGTCGAACCCTGCCTTGAGGGCTATGGGTATCCCTAGATTTTCTCTACCATCTAGAAACTGGATGATCTTCTGGACAGTTTTGGCAGGTTTGAGTGGAGGAGTTGCCTACGACAAGTACGAACAGAGCAAAATCCGCGACAAGTGGACGAAGAAAGTGAACGAACTCAGCCAGGAAACTTATACAGCCGACAAAGTGCCACGAAAATTGACAATTTACATCGCACCACCGCCAAATGACTTCCTCGAGGAGTCGCTCAAGGTGTTCAGGAAGTTCGTCAAACCTGTTTTGAATGCAAGTGCCATCGATTACCAAATTTACACTGAAACCAGACAGGGAGACATCAGGATGGCTGTTGCTAATAAAATGAGGGAGCTCAGAAGAGAAAAGATCCAGCAAGAGACAGAACTTGCCGAACAGCTCAAGGTAGCTGCGTACGACAAGTCCTGGGGAAAGTTCTTCAAGCACACAGTCCCTGAATATCTCAGTAAACCTTTCAAAAAGACAGAGCAGGAAAATACAGAGCAGGTGAAACAGAGGAACGAGTTGTACACCCCCAAGGATGTGTTGGGATTATACCAGGTTGTTGAACCTGTCGAAGTAGTGAAGGACGACGCTATCGACCCCGCGCACGCAGGTGGTGTGATTTGCATAGGCAGAGGTGCTTACAAGGAATACATCACTGGGTTACATGAGGGATTGTTGGGACCTTTGGATAAGCCGCAGGTGCTTATCGATGAGGAAAAGGCAGCTGCCGAAGAAAAACAACGCGAAATTGATGAAAAGATTAAAAACGGCGAAACTATCCCTGAAGATGACGAGGAGGATAAGAAGTTGCCTGTTGTCAAGCCTTACATTACCCCAGCACAGTATGCGGATGCAGAGTTGCCAAAAGAGCTCGACTTTTCTGGTATAGTCAGAGACAGCGACAATGTACCTGCATTGTTTGAGCAACCCGTCTATGTGTTCCCAGTGCCAAATCTCTTAGGCTTCTCTACCATTCCCCGTAAGATCTACAGATACTACACCAAGAGATATCTCGCCGATGACTATGGCTTCCGCACCACTGCTGTCGTCTACAACAAGTTCAGGGACTTCAAGTACAAAGATTCACTTTTTGCCAAGGAGGAGGAGGTTGACTGGCCAAAGTCCTGGGTTGAAAAGGGTAAGGGCAGAAACTCGGAATGGGTGCAGGAGTTGGATATCGACGAACGCCTCACCAATAGAATGAGAGTCTACGATGAGAGTTTATTGGAGCCATGTAAATAGAGGAACCAAGTGAGTGTATGAGCATTATTTAGAGAGCATTAAATTGTACATGAGCATTACTTTTGTGGCGTAATACATGTATGGATTGTTTGACTATGCCGAAGCAATGATTTTGACATAATTAGAAACTTGATTTTTGCATAATCATAAGCTGATTTTGACCAGAGAATATTTAGAGCACATTCACGAATTTTATGAATGCAAAGAGGGTTTCTAACGCCTCTTCCACAACGTGTAGTTATAAGTGAATTCACCTTCCTGGATGTTTTCCTCGACTGTTATTTCTTCCCCAATAAAGTCCTGGAGTGCACGCTTATCCTGCTTTTCCCAATCATGCGCCTCTCCAGTGTACATAGGAAACCCTAAAAAGGTATCGATTTCCAAGTTACCCTCATCAGTATGCTCAACATCTGTGATTAAAAGGTACTCAACACTGTCATCAGCAATCAACTCGTTGTATATCTCGGCCCCTCCAATCACAAACAACCGCTCTATGTTTTGTGAAGGCATCACCTTCAACGAGTTGGCGATCGAATTGGCATAAATGACATTATCATGAACATCACTAACTTTGTTCTCATACGAACGAGATAGCACAATATTGATTCTATCTGGAAGAGGTCTGAACTTCTTTGGGATCGATTCCCACGTCTTTCTTCCCATGAGCACTGCGTTGACACAGTTTGGGTCCGTGGTTCTGCACGTCACATCCTTAAAGTACTTGATTTCTTTACGAAGCCTCCACGGCATCTTACCGTTGACACCGATTCCTCCATTTGATTTGAGAGCAGCAACAATAATGGCGATCGTGGGCTTCTTGGTCATTGGGTTGGTGGTATTTTTACCATCTCTCTGTCACGTGAGATACGCGTTATTTTGTGCGTGTCATACGCGATTTGGAGAACACAAAAAGGATAGCTGCGAAAAATCTAAGTCTTGTGCGGAGCTACTAGCGGACGAGAATGAGTTTTCAAGTTTTCGTAGTCTGTGGGAGATATTTGTGATGAATAGACTGAAAGATATAGACGATTGTGGTACTTACCTAGCTTTACGTTATGCCCACAGTCACTACAATACTTATCATAAGCGTGTATAAATCAACATCTATAAGGCTCTAGGCCTTAAACTCGAACGTTGGAACCCCGTAAACAAGTAATAACACATAAAAATAGAAATAAAAAAATAGTAGGCGTCCATATCTTGAGGCCGTATTGTACATCAACTTGGTTCCGCAGTACATTGGAGCTGGAAAGCGCACCTTTCTTTGCCCAAAATTACCGGTCTACTTCTTTACCTTTAGCTTCGAAGTTCCCTTTTTAGTTGCAGCCTTAGAGGATGACTTTACAGTAGCCTTCGTGGGTGGTGTCTTCGTAGGTGGTTTCTTCGTAGGTGGTTTCTTCGTAGGTGGTTTCTTCGCAGGTGGTTTCTTTGTCGTAGTTGTCTTTGAAAACCCTTTTTTGACAGCTAGTTTTGTAACCTTACCTGGAGCTTTCTTGGATGCAGTTTTCTTTGCCACAGTGGGTTTCTTTGCCTCGGTCGTTTTCTTTAGTGCCGTTTTTTTTTTGATTGTGTCTGCAGTTGGGGTTGCCTTAGTAGATGACTTCTTTGTAGATGTCTTTGCAGGTGTTATTTTAGTGATCTTTGCGGCTTTTGCAGAAGTTTTTTTGGTCGTCGACTTTAGTGTGGTCTTTGCAGAAGTAGTCTTTAATGGTGCGGCCTTTGGTGCGGCCTTTTTAACCGTGCTCTTTGGTGGATGATTCTTTGTTGCAGCCTTTGTCGACACTTCCAATGCCTTAGCAACTATAGTTGAAGATGAGGACTTATCGGACTTCCTAGTTGGCTTCTTAAGGATTTTACCCACCACTACTGGCTTCTCTTTCTTGGCCAACTTGACTGGTCCCGAAGGCCCTTTTGGTTGTGAAAACTCGTTTGATTCTACTCCTTTTCTTAGGGCAGTGTTGAACAACGCGTCAAAGTTGGTAGTCTTGACGTCGTAATTGGATTGCACATACTTCTTCAAGGCCTGGCGCCTAGCATTTGTTAGTAAAGGTTGGTGCGCGGTAGTATAAATACTTACGAGGATCCATTTCTTTCTTTCAAAGTCACAATTGCAGACTTGATCATATCTGTGTGTTAGTTTATTTGCGAAAAACCACAATAAACTTACCTTTGTAAGTGAGTTTTGAAGAAGCTACTGCTACTTCTTTAGGGATCTTCGTTTTGGTAGCCATGGTTATCGTAAAAAAGAAGAGTGGTAGGTAAACAAAAAAAGGCGGGAAAGTGGTGACTCCATAAAAAACAAAACAAAATAAGGACCGATTGGTGTTCCTATTTGAGTAGAGATTACTCTGATAGTTGATACCTCGTACACTTTACGTCGTAGATAGTAAGCAGTGTTGGTGGATCATACCAGTTACTTAACGCGTCTGTTGAATATTTTTAATTGGTGCCTTCGTTAAAACCATCTTTCGCAATCATTCTGGATTGATTAACGTTAGATAGTTGATATTCGTGAATGATTGTCGATATCGCTTCATCGTCGTAACAATTATCCATGCTTCCTATGCCAACCTACAGAATATATCCCGGCTGCCTCGATGCAACATAGTAACCCTCTCTTGTATTCCTAATTGAAGCCACCTCAGTGCTACGCAAACAATGCGATCACTATGATCAGATGCGGAAGTGTGCATCCTTCTCATGGGCAAACTTCCTGCTCGCCCCACTGGTTGAAACTATCCTTCTCATAAATCACCCTGCGGTCCTTATCCAATTCGACAAAGTCCGCGTAGTCAATAAAAAGCGCAATGACCGCGAAATTCTTAAACCCGTCATCGTCCTTTTTACCATCCACACCCCGTCTGATCTTGTCTATCTGCTTGACACTCTCGTCGCACAATGGCGTAAGCGGACTGGGTCTCCTGAACTGCTTCTTCATGGCTTTGGACATTCCCTCCCATTGTCTTTTGACTTCTGTAGTCCAGTCCGCATGCGTCGGCGCATGGTACTGCATTTGCGACAAGTGTGTGTATGACAAGTCACCCAAGCTTCCACACTGGGTCAAGGAAGGCAGGCACAAAGACAGTGCTATGGGCGTCTTCTGTGGGCTTTGCTTTTGCCAGTTGTTGGCTGTGGTGATGGATGTGTTAGAAGGAGAGTGGGATGCACTGAACTCCAACTCGGAGTCCGAGTCGCTGCCTGAATCGACGCCCTGGGTGTCTTTTATATCGTGATAGTCGTGAAAGTCGTTTGCTTTTATGTTTGGATTGTTTCGAGCAATTCCATTGATTCCGAACGACCGTTGTGGGGTCTGGGTGCGTTCTGCACTCTCTTGCACCGGGTTCTGCCTAACTACTTGCTCATTCTCATGCTCTTCGTCTTCTTCATCATACCCCCTCATACTGGAATTGCGGACGTTGTCCACGTATGTCATGTCTATAACAGGAGAGTACTTGCTGTCGATGATCCTTGCCGAACCACGGAAGCGAAACTGCTTCTTAAGCTTCTCAAAGTAGAAGACAGCCTCAAACTTATCGTTCTCCTCCAACTCCTCGTACTTTGCTGACCTCCGGTCGGTGGTGAAGGACACGATGTTGGTCGACTTATTGTTAAACAACCAACCCCTATAGACAATTGTTCTGTTGCGTGGAAACCCGTTCTTGCCTATGGTTGCAAGCAGGAACGTGATAAAGGGAGGCAGATTCAGTTTGGCCAAAAGCTCATTCTCTATGGCCTGGTTGAACGCCGGCACCCAGGGTGCCATGCTATTAAGGTTGAACATACTTCGACAGTAGTAATAAAATATGCGTTTCAAATCAAAGAAATTTTTGCTCTACACGTATGCCGTGCGTTTCGATGTGTTATGATCTCGCGTTGATTTACGCTGAATTAGTAACTACTCGGTTGACCTATTTAGTAGCCCACGTTGTAATATTTATAAAGGTAATTTTTTCTCGCCATCACTGCATACCGTTTTGAGCAACTCCGTGCTTTTCTTCCGTTGCACGGAGCTTAACCTCTGAAAATATCGGAAAGAATTTCCTCCCACGTAGTACCATGTTGTACACTCACAGTGGTAAAGCAAATAGCCCGTGTACTCAGCTCTCATTTTGCGAAAAAGGTCATCTTCACTGATCTACTAAATCCTCTCCTTGATAATACAATGAACCAAGATCAGCGAAACCGCACCCCACGAGTACCCCCGGAAGCGTCAGGACAACGAAGTCACGGCAGATTATTGTGTGAGTTGACACCTGACGGCACCTGAGGAAAAAAAAGAACAGAAAAAACGAGTGCCGTATTGTACTACTTACTGTAGATTTCACTGTATTAAGGGGTCTGAACCCACTCGGCACTCCTCGGTCGTGTTCTTTCGCATACATTCTTGACAATCTCTTTTGTACACCAACTTTCTCGTTAAATGGAAGTTCTCTCATTTTGCACTACTATCTGGGATCTCCTACTGTACTACTTACGAATCATTGTCTCATGTTCAGTTCCATCATCAACACCATGCCCCACTCTCCCCAGACTTCTCACCTAAAGTACTACTCTTTAGGTAGGTCACCAGTGGTGATAACTGCAAGGGGGTGCCACCAAAGATAGTGGTCGCAAATGTGATGGTCCAGCATTACGACAAGCAACCCGAGCAACCCGCGCAACCCGCGCTAATCACCTTTAGCCACCTGTTTGGGACTTCATGAAATTTCTTCATGAACAAATTAATATGCGGACATTGTTCGCGCAAGGGTCCTCGTCTATGCGGAAGCAATGATATACTTACATCAATTTGGACATCTTGGACTTATACTCCTAAATCATTTACTCTAACACGAAGTTGGAGGGTTGGCCGAGTGGTCTAAGGCGGCAGACTTAAGATCTGCTGGACGATTGTCCGCGCGGGTTCGAAACCCGCACCCTTCATTTTTTTGAATCTCTTACAGAACGCTTTTTTTTATCAAACATGACATCGCATGGGACAGTGGACTCAGAGTCTGTCCAGGCATCATTGAATGCCTTCGTGCGATCTAGTCCATACTTAAATTATGCATCTGCGCTCACAACTACTGGATTGAAGCAGCTCCCCTTAGGGTCCGCGAATGCGTTTCAAACTACCGACTTCTCAACCATTAATGATCTCTTACATGCATCCATTGACAGCAAAGACCCCTCCATCTACTTCAAGGCGGTTCCGATGGCCCAAGCCAACTACCCAGACAACATATTTGTTTCCGATATCGTGGAGTATAAAAATGGCTCTTTGAAGCTCACTCTCAAGTCAAAGACCTTTCAAGCAACACCATCTTTGTCCAACATTGCCACCACAATCAAGAAACTTCCTCAGAGCAAAGTCGGGCATGGATCCCAAAACATGGTTTCATATAACTATAGCATCACCTTTGACAATATTGATACGGTTCCTGCTCTTTTGCTGCATGTATTGAATTTACATTTTGGGACCTGCTACTTAGAGTTGGCGATGATGACAAAAACTCTCATTCCAAGTCTCCCAAAGTGTGTAACACAAGTCGAAACGATAGAAATTGATTCACGTATCACAAAGTCGCCGCTTACTGCTTCCATTGATGATATATGTAAAGAGGATTACGATAAAGAGGGTTTTTTGGAGTACATTTCTTTGTTGCATTTGAATAGCTCGCTGTTGATCCCCAATCATGTCAACGAGGACTTAAACTCCCTCTCTATTCCGTTATTAACGGGAGATGTAGATGTTTCTGTTGGTCTTATACATGGGGTTTCAAATACGCATTCTGCCTTGTTGTCTGAATGGCTAAAGGACCCAGAGGTGGTTTCGATTGCCGCAAGGTCCACCCACTCCAGCTTCCTCTTTTACAAGAGTGGGGGAAAAGTTTTGGTGTGGAAGAGGTGAATGAAGAGGTCAACAGCAGTTCTCAAGATCTTGTATAACATCATTTGCATGACATGTCGCTCTGTATATACATTGAATGAATCGCAAATTAAATACCTTGGGAACTAGCTCTTGAACTCCAGTAAAGTTGTTTCTACTATATAGTAAATTCTCTTCCCATTTCCTTGGGTAACTTTATACATGTTGATTTCGATACCATTTTTCGAAAAGTATCTTTCTTTAACTAAATTCGCGGAATATGTCTTCAGGTCCCATTCCAAATGAGCTCATAAGGAAACTTTCATATCCTAAAGCATCCTTCTGTATCCAATCATTAGAAAACTTCGCAGAGTTAGGTGTTCCAAAATCATATACACCGTCTGTTCCTATGTAACCGCTTTCGGTGATATTATGTTCTGCTTTATTTCTTGAGTTGTCGAAGAAATCATTTCCATTGAATGGAGTCATTCCTTGAGCAAATGCTGGCGATGTGCTCATATCGTATGTACCAGTGGTTGGTTGAACGTTTCCATCAAGTTGAACACCAGTAACCTGTGTAGAATGACCAGTGGGACCTGGAACCCCGCCTCCCATTGCTCCGAGTCCAGCCCTGTTGTTTTCGATGATACCATCCTTTTTCATCGACATCCAGAGCATGTCCACTTGATCATCAGTGTAAAAGATGTTTTTGTTCGCAAATTCAGGTGCGGGTACTGGCGAGTCCTTTATGATTTCCTTTTTGACCTCGGCTTCGACCATGCAGGGTATATTTTCTCCGTTCAAGATCTGGTTGGTCATTGTGCGCTCGGGCTCCACCACCTGTGACGTGTTGTTGAATTTGTCTAATGTGCACTTGAAAATGTGATTAAGTTTATGCAACCTTTCTGTATTGAATGGATAGTCTTCTGCGCAACATTCTTTCCTATTGGCTTTGTAAAATCCCAGCAGGAACACCACCTTCGAGATAAACTGTTGAGCCTTATGAACACGCCACGAATAGTAGTATTTATGGCTGAGTTTCATGAATAAATCACGAAGTATGCTAGCAGAGTGCTTCAGCAAATACAAATGCTGGGTCAATTCATGGATGTACGCTTTGTAGTTTGCGTCTGTCTGTAATTTGGAAACATGGTTTCCGTTCGCTTCCAAATTTATCATTCTAAATTTACCTCTGATATGGAATGCAGACAAAAATATCAAGGACTTGTGGCATATCCTCTGTAACTCTGGAAGTAAAATGAGATCTGAAACGTTTTGAAAAAGTATTCCATTGTTCGCGTGTAACTCAAAATAAAATGGCATAATCTCCTCCACTGAAATGAGCAAGATCTTCTGTGCATAGTAAAATGCTAATTTGAACTTCTTCTGGTCTTCATAAAACGTGAAGAGAAAGAAATATATGTCCATCAAAAAACACGATAGCACCAAACATGTCTTGAGCTTAATAATCTTTGGCGCCATCGTAGTTGTGGAATTATTCCCTGATTTCTTAATTAAAGATGTCTTCAAGTCTTTGAACTCCCGTAAATGCTTCACCTCAAAGTAGTTGAGTCTTTCCACCACGCGGAACACCGATACCTGGCCATTCACATTCAAAATGCACCCTAGGGTCTCGCGCATCTTTTTGAGCAACACCTGATAAGACATCAATGCGTTCGTCGCTAGCCTCTCAATCTGAATATCTTTGACATTAGCGTTTCCAGCTTCCTCGTAGGGCGCCTTCGTATCATAATCATTGTTGTTAATGTTAAGTGGAGTTCCGTTATTCAAGGAATAATTGGCATCTATGATCATCAAATAGTACCAGATTTTGCGGGTCAAGTTGTTCATACGCTTGTTGGGCAACTCCACAGGGAAATTGTCCGGGTCGCGATGCAAGCCCAAAGCAATTGCCATCTGAACAAGCGTGGCGTTGAACACCTGAGCATCCCCACCGTCGGCTCCTTCGCCATCTTCTGGGGCATTCAAGTTATAAGATCTTGTTAACAACGCGAGTTGCATAATCATGACGTTCCCGCTTCTCATCAAATTAAACTGACTTAAGCACATCTGAGCCACTTCTACCACGTCCAAAGAAATAGGATACTTACACACGTACTCTTTGTGTTCACACACCTGTGACTCTTTGTGGTTCATAAAGCTAAGATTAGGTGTGATAGTCAAGTACCCGAAGCGAAGAATCAACAAAAACACACCCAAGTTTGCAAAATCAAGTCGCCTTTTCACCCTAATTTCCTCAACAAGTTCATCGTCTGCAGCATGCTCAAAATTCAGAAACAGCATCAACCGATTCATGTGATCTTCTAAATCCATTTCATCAACGATCGGGATAAAAGGATATATATGAGTGAAAAACCGCCTGAACATCAACCATACCACCTTCTTGGGTGGGAGAACATTACGGATACTTTCAATAAGCAGTATCTCTTCGTCGTACCGCTTGTTGAAAAATATGGACCCGGGTCTAGTAGGGGTTTCTCTTAAAACCGGGCCATTCAATCTTACCCGAGTCGGGTCGGGCACAGATGCATCATTAGAAGATCCATTATTACTCAGAGATCGGTTTTCAGTTCCAGCTCCGGCTCCTGGAGATTGCCCGTAGAGCATTATTTCGTTCATACCTTCGTCGTTTGACACCTTCGCGACAAAGTCACGCTCTATTTGAGGCGACTCGCCAGAGAGACTTAGAAATTTGGCCTTTTTATCAGCGTAACGGGACTCAATGAACCACCAGAGCTTGTTAAGCACAAAATCTCGACGCAACACCAGCAACCACAGGAAGGGCCCAAAGTTACGTCTGCGAATAGGTTCACGAACACGAATTGAATAGTAGCCTTGGAAAAAATTCAACGAGTCATCGGCCGAGGCAAACTTGTTGGTTCCGAGAAACAGATTGATATCGGCATCGTGTTGATCTTCATCTCGATGATCATCTTCGTCATCTGTTGCTGAGTCCTCAGAAACTCCTTCCGAGATCCCAGAGTTTTCCAATGACTTGATTCTGAGACGTAATGCCTTCAACTCTTCGTACACATCAAGAGAATTGTCACCCTTGGGTACAGCGTGTGTGACTTTTTCTGCATACTGACAAATTCTCCCGTATTTTAAGCACCCCAGGCAGGGCTGGGTGCGGTCACACTTGATTTTGCGCTTGCGACAGAACTCGCACGCCTTTATTGTCCTCTTTCGTTTTCTCACTGGCTCTCCGCTCTCTTGGGACATGGTTTTATGGATGGATGTATTGATAAAGTATGTTGGAGGCCTTGAGCCATAAATTTTTGGCGGTTATCGTTCCTATTTGAATGTGATTTTCGGGGTTACCTTTTTTGGTTTTGTACCGATGACTTTGTTCGTACCTTGCTGTTCACAATTAGTAAGTGAAAAAGCTATCAAAAAAATGAGATGTAAAGGTGGTAATGAGATTATTCTGACGTTTATTGTGCAGAAGTGCCCAATAAGCTCGATGCAGACCTATGTTGTATTTTTTTGGTTCTTGGACCTATGCAGCATTTCCGAAACAAAAAATATACAGGGCGGGATAAACACTTTATATACGCTCGTAGCATGGTTCAGCCTCCTGTTTTCTATGTCAATAGTCGTGCCACTCGGTCCGGATTTCTTCCTAAAAGGGAAAGTATTAAACGTTGCGCGGCTGAAAGCTCATTAGTCAGGTTGCCCTAGCTCATTTAAAACACACGCAAATGGTTAAACAATTTCTAGGAAGGTGTGCTTGGTATAAGAGCCCATTCGCCACCCGATGATGCTTAGTGTCTTAAATCACCATTCGAGTGGCGAAAAGATTCTCATATATGCAGTCTCGCTCGCCCTTAATAATATCCGCATACGGTACCGAAAATCTCAGAAAGGCTAGTTTCCCCAGTCAATCAGGGTCATTCTCTTGTATGATTAGGTACGCGAACAATCGAAGTGTCATCAATTATGGTGCAAATCCTATCGGAAGTAACGCTTGTGCTATTCTCGGCTCATGAGAATTTCGTTCCGATCCGAGAGCACGGGCTCATACTTTGTACATTTATGCTCTTGATCTTGTGCACAACTCTTGAAAAGTCTGACAGAATCACCTTGGCTGGTCTCTTCTTCACCTGAATATGAACCTAATGGTTTTAAAGTTTCTTAAAGTGAACTTGTTCAGGCACGAGTTTCTGCCGGTATCAACAACTAAAAGTCCGAAATTTTTTGCTTTGTAAACACTCAGTTTGCGCTCTTCTAGTGCGGTTAGTGTATTTAGTGTTCAATACAGCTGAATTACGAGAAATACACATAGGCAGGGCATTTATATGGGGTGTGCTATATATTGACTATCGATTATTGTTAGCTTTGCCACCAACAGAAATTTCCACAAATTTTATTTTACCTTCAGGATACAGTCACTGTTGCTGGAGTTACGGGTGACAATTGGATGATCTCGTTGATTTAATTGAATCATATTGATCTCTCGGTTGTGTTTTGTGTTCTATAGTTTTGGATTACTTAGTGTGCCCCCACAATTATATACAGGCCAGGGGCAAATCGAAACTCCAGATTCACAATCCAATGGCGGACGAGTTCATCCTACAACTAATTCAGAGATCGTTAGAAGAATTAGGATATGGGCTGTTGCTGGATAAGCTAGCTCAAGAAGTCAAGCGCCGGCGTTTGGCTACTCATGAACAACATGAGCACAACATACTGGTACAAACAGTTGACTGGTTCTTGTCTGAGTTGGCTGAAGGTAACTACCTCGCAATTGATAGCTTCTTACTCTCAGTTTTGAGTGTTGACAAGGACTCAAACTTGCGCGGCCTTTCGGATGACATATCCTCGTCCAGGTCACCTGAGGAAATGCTTGCATTCCTCAGTGCCTTAACTGATTGTGAAGACCCCAAATCTATGCTTTTAATGATCCTCTATTTGGTGAGACGAGTCTACTTCCTAGAACAATTGTTGCTTCAGATGCACTCAAGTGATCAATTAAAGAAGCTGAAATCGCTTGTTTCTCAAAAACCCCTTGTTGATTTCAACCCTTCGGCTCTGTTGGACTTTATCCGCGATAGGTTGATGCCTATTCTTGATGAACTTAACATCAAGCGCGATAATAAGTTTGACTTTGAGACTTCCGACTGTACTTCTGTTTTTGGTGAAGACTTATGTCTGCGTATGAATAGAGAAAATGAATTGGCCTGCTTGAGCAACCTAGTTTTTGAGAACGTGGACACAATTCAGAAACTCCTTTCAGCCCACAATCTTATGGGTCATGGAATTGAACTTGAAGGAATTACTCTTGCAACTGCAACCCAAAGAATTCGCAATTTGTTGATCCACAAATACTTCAACAAAGTTTTCAAGCTTGAAGAACGCTACAGGACCTATGACAACGTCTATAACATTCCTCCTGGTTACCTTAGGAATCTTATCAAACAATCGCTTGTCTACCAAAAATTCCAACACCCATACTACTTATTCCCACGTACTAAGGCAGAGGAAAGAAAAGTAAGACTTTCGACTGCCGAAGAAGAAGATGTGTTGATTCTTAAAGGTGAATCGAAACCCATCCATGGTCACTTTGAGACGAATGTCTTTCCAAACACACTACTACATACACTCAATCACCATGATTCGCAGGTATGGTATACAAAATTCTCTCCTCTGGGAAAGTACTTGGTGACAGGATCAGAGGACGGTAATTTGATTTTGTATGACGTGATGAATGACTTCAAGGTGATTAAGGTTTTGAAGTCTACTGAATCAATGGACAATTTTGCTTTCGTGCCTTTTTCTGTCCCTACGATAACTGGTAAAGCTAGCGCCGTTATCTATTGTGCTTGGGATCCAACAGAACATTACTTGGTATGCTGTAGTCTCGACACTGTCATCAGAGTTTGGTCTTTGGAAGGACTACATGCCCCGACCAAACGAATTACCAGATCTATGGACTATTCTTCCCTGAAGGCTCAAGAGTCTGATTTCAAGCTAGTCTCCTGTTTCACCCTTGGTCCAGAACTACGTGCTTGGTCGTGCGAGTTTTTACCTCGCATGGGGCAAAATCAGAAACCTCAATTTATTGTCGGTTCGCCAGATAAGGTCTTGAAGGCCTTTGACATAGAAGGAAATGAAATTTTCGATTTCTACACAAACATTGACAACTCGTGGAGCATTCTGGGCACTTCAGTTTCCGACTGCTCAGAACCTATGGAAGATGTGAGTAAACTGCCTAAAGCAGACATACCGATGGCTGATCATGAAGATGTTGAAAAAAGAGAGCTCAAGTCAGCTGAAAACAACTTTAATAGAATAAATGACATTGCCATCACTCCCAACGGGATGATCTTGGTGACCGTCAACCATGACAGGCAAATGTATTTTTATCTGATTCCTGACTTTTCCAATACAGAAGCAACCACCAAGCGCCTTGCTTGCATAACGTTGAAGGGTAGGTTGACTTCGTGCACCATCTCAAAAAATGGCAAGTACTTATTAGTAAACAGTGCACCTGATGAATTGGAAGTTTGGGACATATCAGGCATGTACAGCGAACATTTTTTTGAGAAGCCAATCTTGTATAAGCGCCTCATCGGTCACAGCCAAGGCACGTTTGTTATTAGATCATCCTATGGTTATTTAATGGAGGAAACGGATGAGGAAGAACTCATTTTGAGCGGCTCTGACGACGGCTTCATCTACTATTGGAAACTCCATACGGGACAGCTTATCGGAAGGTCCAAAGGTCATTTGGGTGTTTGCAACTCTGTAGATTGGAACAAGTTTGGAAAGTTTACGGAAGCAAGAGATTACGGAAAGATGTGGTGTTCTGTTGGAGATGACCAAGTTGTCAAGATATGGGGGGTATAAAACATGGTCGAAATGGTGTGCAAAAAAAACCGGATGAACGCATGAGCTATGAAAATAAACGATCTCTATTTCAAGCACACTCATTCATTAACTCCACTTTTCCCTTACTATGCTGCTCGTTGACTTGAAATTATTATACAAATACTATGTAGAATTAAAACCCATCTACAACTCATCGTGGTCCACATCCTCGACCTTTTCCTTAGTCTCTCCCTTAGAAACTTCCTCCTCCTCTTCTTCGTCTTCTTCCTCGACAGCAGCCTTAGCCTCCTTCAATGCTTCACCGTCGACCTTGTGGGTACCTTCCTCTTTAATGAAAGCAACGAAAGACTTCAAGTCTCTACCGCCAGAGTAAGTGACTGGCTTTCTCAAGCCGGTCTTCTCGTCGATCTCACCATTTGCTGGGTAGAAAAGTAAGGTTGGGTAGCCCTCAATCTCAACAGAAGTCTCGACATCGTTGTTAGAGTGATCAATATGAGCAACAACAACATCGGCATCGGAACCCTGGTAAACTTCAGCCAACTCTTCCCAGATTGGAGCCAAGTTCTTACAGTGACCACACCATGGAGCGTAGTACTTGACAAAGATGTCCTTCGAAGTGTCCTCGAGGATCTCCTTATAGTTGTGGGCAACCAATCTAACTACTGGAGAAGCAGCCTGCTCCTCTGGGGTTGGCAATGGCTCAGACTTGATAGTTGGCTGCAACTTACCGGCAACAAAGTCAGCGACGAACTCGGTTATAGATTCCTGTGAAGGTCCCTCTGGGTTTTCCTTCTGGTTAATACCATACTTCTTATTGGTAGAAAGGTGTTGGATTGCGAACAATGGCACAACCTCTGGGTCCATGTTGATAGATTCAGCGTGTTTGCCGTAGAGGTTAGCATCCAAGCCAACAAAGTTGATTTTACCCTTGTACTCCTTACCCAACTTGTTGAAGAAGTCAGTAATCTCCTCCTTCTGCTCCTCAGTCTTGTAGAAGTAGTATGCAATTGGCAACTCGGAGGTCATGTAGTGCATGTAAGTATCTCTGTTGATCTCACCGAAGTATGGCAAGGCCTCGTTAGAGATCCAGGACTTCAAGTTGTCGAGGGAAAGCTCGGAAGCGTACTCTCTAACATCGTCGAACAAACCTGGGTGAACAACGTAAAGACCGTTCTTCTTAGCAGAAACGACAGTGTTAGTGAACTTCTCCTTCAACGACTCGATTATGTCAGCACTGGTGGCAGTAATGAAGGTGTAGTCCTTTCTGAGGGCCTTAGCGGCAGATTCAAAAAGAGAGCTTTCCTCCTCGTTGGCATCGGGGTTGCTGTAGATGACAAACGGCTTAGTCTGCAGGGTGATCAACTCCTCGAATTCTTCAAGAGTCTCTGGGATCTGAACAGCTGGCAAGGACTGCTTGATCATGTACTCAACAATTCCAGCAGAGTCTCTGCCACCCTCGTAGTCGGAAGACTCGCCACCGTTGAAGACCTTCAACGTAGGGTAGCCTCTGATTTCGTGCTCCTGGCACAACTCAGAATGCTCGACACAGTCGATCTGAGCCAACTTGATGTTAGGGTGGGACACATTCAACTCGTCGGAAGCCTGAGCAAACTCAGGACCCAAGATCTTACAGTAACCACACCAAGGTGCGAAGAACTCAGCAAGGACCAATGGGTTCTCATCGAGGAAAGTCTTGAAGGTGTCGGCAGTCAACTGCACAACAGCGGAGTTAGGGTCAGCAGCTGCCTCGCCATCAGTAGGGCCACCAGCCTGGGTCAATGAGACGACAGACAACAAGGTGGCTAACGCGGTGGTGGAAAATGTCCAAAACTTCATGATTAGTTATTGTTGGAAAAATACCGACGCCAAAATTTCCAGTTTTATAGATCTGGAGATTGACACGCTGTTAGCATAATGATTACGTAAGATTTGCCGTTGGCTTCCCTTTTTGGAAGGGGTTCAGGTATCGACAAGTTCAGTGCGGGCCGCATCATCGGGTTCAGTGTGATGAGAATCTACCTATGATATCAGGGTAGGGATTATGAAATGTTCTGCAATATGATGGACCGAATCTACACGATGCGTTTTACGCGGTGGCATTTTTCGTTCGCAGCCAAGCATATCTTCTGGCAATTTCCATGACTACATTTTCTTTTCGCAGTCAAGAGTTTGTGGTCTAAATTTATTGAGAATCGCTAAGACAAGGTTAAAGGCACCAGTATATCGTATCGGCAATTGGGGAAATACCCATATATATATATAGAGAGAGAGAGCCTCCCAAGGTCTTTCCTTTGAGTATAGCCCTGTAAATTCGTGAGCAACGCGAAATGGGATGGTCAACGGTATTAGAGGTTCCTAATCAGAATGCATAGTGTTTCAATTTTATCTCCATGAAGAACCGTATAATCTATCCGATTAGAGACGAAGTCGAAAACATTCAGTTTTGCAGGAAACACGTGTATCAACATAGGTCGCAGTTTTTAGTGGTCTCAAAACTAACTGATTGCCGTATGTCGGCAAGGTCACATAAAATCGAAAGTTTTCAAACTAGCTTCAAGACAGTTTAAAAATCCGTCTTTGCAAGTTCTCATTCCCATAAACCAATACTATATCATTTCCTTGGCGTAATGCTCTTCTCTCGTTTCCTTCTTGATAAGCCTGTACTTCAATAACTTCGTCAGTAAACATCAGTTGTCAATCTTGACCAACTGGGCCCGCTCTTGAGTTTTTCGCTTCATCAATCTACAAACGCTTAGGTCACTTTTCACTGACTATACACTGATTGTGCCAGTTGTTAACCAGTTAATCGCTCAGTCTTCTAACCATTTCTAAGTAACTCAAGTAGCTAAAAACCCAAGAATTCTCTCCATGTTGACCACGAGTCCATTTCCACGTCATATATATACGCCATGCTATGGCGCAAGGAGCTTTGTAAATATTGAGGCTGGTAGTCGTAGATGAACATTACCAAACCCCACGTAATGACTGCAAAGTACTTCCAAGACTTGTTGTACACGTTTGTGCACACCTTACGCTGCTGCGCGGCGGTTAAGTCGCTGAAAGGTATAGGAAGGTCACCGCTTGGGCTCCTGAAAGTAGGCTGAGCGCAATGCAAATATTGGTCCAACAAAATCTTCCCCAACGCAATCAAGACCCTCGAAAAACAATATAACGTCACCTGGTGCGTTATCCCTGGGTGGAAATAATTAAAGTGTTGAGAATATACAACCCACGACCCCACACACCCAGCAACAAATTTGATCAAACGCTCATTGTTAGGACCGAGAAATGCTTCTTGTACCAAGGTCTTGCACAAAATCTTGTACACAACTGCAAACCCAGCCAAAACTTCCGCGTGATTCTTGGTCGCAGTCAAGACCAGCTTGAGCCGAGGCCACAACGGGCCAGATCTGTAGAGCAAGCTAATAACAAGAGCATGCAGAAAGCGTACCTTGCCTCCATACACGATACCGTTGCGTGCAGACTTCACAATCTCGAGCAACGGCCTGTACAACGGATTGTTAAGGACGCCACTCATGATAATGGACTTTTTCTTTGTTTGCGGGGGTAGAAATGTACACACCCTACCGCGGCACGTGCACAGTCAGATGAACATCCGTTCCCAAATTTACTCTTGGTAATCTACATACTGTGCGCACACGAGCATGAGCCCAATAAAGGTACAACGGAATCCAGCGCACAGCTTTTGAGGATAAAGCTATGCTTCTTGGTTAATACCACATGCGTCTCGCTAAATACATACTGCAGCACTTCGCATATCGGTCGTTCGAAACAGAAGGCATTTTTAGACTACACTTTGATCCTGCGCTACCAGTCGTGTTTCTTACCGGACCATTTTGCTGCCAAAGAGCAGAAAAAAAATTTTATTCAACATCCTCTTGTGCAACTGCCCTTAGCGAACCGACCTTTCTTGAGACTATTGGTTGATAAACACAGGCGACAGCATCGGCGTTGGAACAAAACTTAAGACACAGCATCTGATCCAGAAATTTCTTGCAGTTTCATCCGCAAATAGGAATTTTTCACATAGAGCATCAAGCCAACCGCATTTTCATAGCCGTCATTTGCAATCCTTTTACGCCGCCATGACATCATACGCCAACATCGCCGCATACGGCACTGCTCCAGAGGCCACGCGGCCATCTGCATCGCCCGTCGATGCTCCTGTCGAGCTGAGCGAGCCGGCTCCTGAAGCATCCACCGAGGCACATGCTGCCCCTGTGGAGGAGGAAGAGAAGAAAGAAAAGAAGGTCTTGGCACCTGCTCCTGTTCCAGTGACATCTGCATGGGGTGCTTCCTCGCCCGACACCACCGCCATCAAAGCTTCGGCAGATGCCCTGATAGTTGACGAGAGCAAATGGCCCACTCCAGACACACAGGTAGGCGCACCCAAGACTCCACAGAAGTTTGTGAAGGCCGCCACCAACAAGTGGCTTCCAATCAACGCCAAGGTCATCATGCAAAGCTCGAGGCCAGCTAACCAAAAGCAGAATAGAAACAGAAAAAAGAACCCCAATACCAAGAACTCCGCTCAGAGAAAATCGATAAGCAAATCCGATGCCGAGGGCGATGATGAGGGAGTTTCGACAGATGATGCTGAGAATGTTAAGTTCCAAAACGGCCAGAAAAACTACAGGCAGCAGCGTTTCAACGGATCGGTACCAAATGGATCGCAGTTCAAGAAGTACTCGCAACAGCAGCAGCAAGCTGTCCAGAGCATGCCACAGAACGGCTACTACCAACCGCAACCTTTTGCGCAGAACCAGAACTTTCCCGCTTACCAAGGTTCGCGCCAATTCAGACCTCAAAATAGAAACGGTGTTCAACAGAACTTTGGTAACGGCTATCGTGGTGGTGTGCCAGTAGGCGCTTTGCAAGCACAGATCCCACCTCCTATCTCGCCTAAGCAGGACCCACAGGAGGCCTTGGGCCAGCAGATCGACTACTACTTTTCCTTGGAGAACTTGATCAGAGATATTTTCTTGAGAAAGAACATGGACTCTCAGGGATGGGTGCTGTTGGAATTAATTTTGGACTTCAAGAGAGTCAAGATCATTCTTAATGGTATCCAGAACTCCCTTGAGGACCCTTCGGTGCTCGAGCGTATTGTTTTGGACACTGTGCAGAAGTGTGAAAACTTGGAGGTGGCTTATTTGAATGGCAAGACCAACGAGGATGCTCGTATTACCGACATAAACTTGAGGGTCAAGAACAATCACGAGCAGTGGTTGTTGCCAGCAGAAAACTAGAGGTGTGAAAATTGAATAGCGTTTTTTTCCAGCTGATGTATAGAAACTATCGACAAGCTGATTTTTTTGAGCGAGACAAGGACGTCTTGTTGCATTTCTGTCTTGGGTACAAGATTGGATTATAGAAAGACCGGCGAGTAAGACGAGAGGCACGACTCGAAGGTACCCTGCACCTATATCTCTTTATGTTTTAGTCTGTACATAAATACATTTTTTACAGAGAAGTCTCACGGGGGTTTTATATTAAAAAGGACAGCATTTCTAATCCTCAAAGGCACAAAGTCCCCGATCCCTAAATAAACTCGCAGCTCCCAGAGCTTCTGCGAGAATTACCATTAATGTCCCATGATAAAAACCCTGCATACTTGCAACCAATGAGAATTTTCAGGTTTCCGTCGGACAGGGGGCAAAATTCGATTCCGGATAACAGCATTTCGCCATTCACGGCTTTTTCGTCGGAACTCGCATAGTGTACTGTCTCGGAATTATTATAAACGTGAGTGTGAGTGTACGTGTTTGAGATTTCGTCGAGACTGTCATAATCGTTATTTATGTCAAGATCATATGACGTGTCGGTAGGTCCGATCGAAGGCAGGTGTTGGCTAGTACCATTATTCCCCACGGAATAGTTGAATTTCGGTCCTGAAACGTAGTTAGGCATCAAATTCTCACTCTTCTTTGGCGGAGGCACAAAAACGAACTCGTCAAACAATTTAGGGAAAGACCGGAGATATTTGTAATCCCAAACCAAAGATGTGGGGAAATCTGGCTCTTCACCATATATATCAACCGATGTATGTTTACTTACTTCCTGCTTGGACTCCTTAAACTCCATTGGCTTTTCCTGTTGTGTTGCATACTTCCCGTACAGGTCCAAAGCACTTGGAACCACAATAACCTGGTGATCATCCACATTCTCGGTGGACGCCTTCCTCAAATCTAGCACGTGCACCCTGCCGATATGCTCCAGTACAATGAGCAAGTCATTGAGGTCATCTGCAGGGGAGAATTTGCATACACGGAAGGCCCCTGCACGGTGTGATGGCCTGGTAGAACGAAGTGTCAATAACGGTTCGTTGTTTTTGACATTACGCAAGTCATAAAGTAGGCATGTGCCGTTCTGAAAGACAGTCGACATCAAATATCCGTTGTGATGGAACGCAGTGCCAAAACCAAAATCCTGGTCTGTGTGAATGCTGGTTACAACTTTATTATTCTGTACCAAGAATATCTTCCCACAATCACCAGTGACACCCAAAACCAGTGTATGCACTGGGTTTCGAGTTACGTGGTTGAGGCACATATTTTGCTCACAACTCACCAGGCTGGTGGCAGCAATTTTCCCAGAATTGGCAACATCCACTGAGTACAAATTCCCTTCATTGTTACAAGCGTATGCTTCGTAGTGACCTCCAGCTGCGTACACCGCAACGTCATTATTAATCATCTCCCCCAAACGTACAGTCGTTGCTGCTTCCATCAACGGATTGTAGAATGAAAAGAGTCCTTTCGCAGTGCGGCTTGTGGATTCCAGGATAGTGTGAAGGTGCTGCGAGTTTAGAGAACCTGTACTAGTAAGTAACCCTCCCGCCACCACAGTTCCATCACCAGCGTGGCTAAAACATGGGGGTACATACGCCAAGCTTACGTACGTGTTTGAAGTATTTTCCAGAGTGTGGAAGGCTCTGATTGTACGGTCCCTAGCATAGTACACTTGATCGTTGCTCTGGTCGTACTGAACTAGGTCTCGTAACTGCCAATGCTTGACTGTGGTGCCAACCAGTGGCACATACGTTGGTCTCGGCTTGAGGTACCCATGTGCATGATGATAGTTCTGGAAACATCGACTATATGATTCGTCTCGGGCAGGGAAGGCTGCCGACCAACTTGTGGATTTGACTGGAGGTGAGTTGTCTATTGTCATAAGTTATTTCAGCTGATCTTTTGCTTTAAGTTCCTTTCTTGTTATTTGATATGACTTCGGATTCTATATCTCTGTACTTCTGCCCACGCTTGAAGCTCGTTCGTTATAGTCCTAACCTTAGATTTGATTAACTGATTTTGCGATATCAGGAGATTCTGCTTGATATCGTGGTCGTAATCTCGAAATGGTTGAGATCACTGTGACTCTATTGTCTTTGTTGCAAAAAGTTCTTTTGAATATGGCGGAATTCCAACAGGTCTTCCCTAAATACAAGTGTCGAAATTGTCTGCAGTTGTAGGGGGTTGCCTTCTCCAGTTATCTCCAAACTCGCCTGCATGTACAGAATTTATCCTGCACCTAGCGATTTCCCCTGGCATTGCTACGAGGATTACCATCAAAGCCTCCGACCACGGGGATGTCTCCCTGTCGACTCCTGGAGGTGTGTGTACTAAAACAAATCACGCGACACTTTAGAGTTATGAATTAGCTTCGAAACTTGCTACTTGTCTCCTTATTCCTTCAGCCACTCCACACTCAACCGATTGTGGGGTCATATGGTCACGAGCAAATATGGGTAGTAGTGCGAAACCCGAACCCGGTGGTGATTGTCCGCTTTGTGCTGGATTATAGCAGTTAACTTCTGTAAATCCTGCGTATTCGGCAACTTGTCCGAGCGGTTAAGGAGAAAGACTCGAAATCTTTTGGGCTTTGCCCGCGCAGGTTCGAATCCTGCAGTTGTCGTTTTTTGTTTTTAAAAATTGATTTTCCATTCCCCAATTACTTCTGAGAGTATATCCTTAAATTAAGTACTCATCTCTACCTATAGTTTCTATGGCTGTTTGCCGCTGTGGATGGGTATTTATGTGACGATTAATGCTACTTTTGTGTGATTTTGAAAGTGTTCATTAAATTCCGTTTACACCTCCGTATTCGGCAACTTGTCCGAGCGGTTAAGGAGAAAGACTCGAAATCTTTTGGGCTTTGCCCGCGCAGGTTCGAATCCTGCAGTTGTCGTTTTTTTTGTATATACTTTCAAAATATAGTATAAACACTATGTATAGATTCTTACCTTGCAAGTTTTTCATTCCTAACTGAGTGCTTTTTTGTATAAGGCTCCGTTTATGACATATTCTTCACTCAGCTATCAATCTAAAATTCAACGAATGTCTCAGTTGTAATTTAATCATTCGATTTTACACAAACCGTATGCATATCTATAATAAACCTATATCTGCGGACTGGAGGCGAGCTTTTCCAAGAACGGTGGGAGATCGTCCTTGCGAATCTCTATAACCGAACTGTCAAAACTATCGATCCTCACCTTTGCGCCCGAAGTACCTGCCAACTGTTGGAAAACAACGCTGAACGTGTTCAAACGCATGGTCACTGAATTCTCGCCATCTCCACGCTCCTGGGCCAACCGAGCACGTGTGGAATTGTCCATTCCCCTAGGGTATCTTGGGGCTAATCCAATAACTAAGTACGAGTCACTAGCCACATCCAAGCTCGCCACCACGAAAGGCTTCAAGGACTTCTTATTGTTCATGAATTCTAACTCGGTGATGTTTTCCACGAGCCAGCCGCCAAGCTTCAGCAATAGCAATGGGTTATTAAAGATTTTTAAGTCCGGTATCAGTCCATCATTTAACACACACAAACGGTATGTACGCATATTCTTTACCATCCGTCTCTCAAGTAAAGACATTCCGGTTCTAAACACAATCTGCTGGATTTTCTTTGCATGTTCGAGCCCATCAAGTAAAATATCAAGACCCTTCGATTTGGTGCCCTTATTACCAGTTGCTCCTGAACCCAATGCATCCCACAGTGACCAGAAATTGTTGACCCATGCCTTTTCCTTACGATCGATACGGTCGTTGATCGTGTCTTCTGAATCCCGCAGGTCGTCTTCCTGAGCAGCTGCTTCTTCATCGTGTACTTCCTCGCCCTCTTCAAGCTTCAAAAGCTTTTTGTCAAGCTCGAGTAATGCTGTAAGTGACTCAACACTTTCCATCGCGGAGATCTGACCGGCGAATCCATAAGTTCTCACGAACCCACTCCTAACAATGCCTTCAAGTCCATACATGGGAAGGTACTTGCCAAATATCACAGGTAATTTTTTCTTGACTCGTGTGTCCATGTAAAGCCACTTCTGCTGCGCGACAGCTAACAGCACCCCCATCTTGGCAAACATCTTATGTAACTTTTTCTTCCCGTCTTCGGTCCATAAGTTCAACTTCGAATTGACATGGCTCAGGTAGAAAAACAGGTCATATAGAGTCCAGTGTCGTAAAAGGAAAAGATGATAATCTGTCTCCACACTGAGCAATGTTGTGTCTGCTGTGCGCTCACTCATTGACAGTACATTTGAGGGGTTCAACCGCAACACCTCGTCTTTGTATATAGGCTGCAACTTATCGTAAACCTCAGGGTAATGGCTGTCTAGTGAAGATGTTCCTATAATTGCTAGCCACAAATTCTCGATCGAGGTTTCTCCTATCAGAGCCAAGAATCCATATATCACAGCACTAGCTGCGGTCATCACTGTAGTTCCTTGGTTGTAGTATTCCAGTAGCGTATCCTGGCTCAGGTTGCGCTGTCGCCTCTTTTGGCGTTTGGCATTAACCGCGTTTCGCTCATCGAGTTTGCGCTTACGAGTTTCGCTATCGTCGTTGTCGTCGTCTGTAATTTCCCCTTCTTCTTCCACCACGTCACTGTCGTCGTCTTCATCGTCCTCGTCTCCATCTTCGTCCTCGCTGTCCTCTACCAACTGCGTATATGCTGATTTGGGGTTCTGTAGGTTGGCGTCAATATACCCGTCGTCGAAACAAACCACCACAGACGACCCAAAAACGTTATCCAAGCTCCATGGTCTGTGTCCATCGATAATATAGATCCTTCTCTTCAATTCTATGCCGTTGCGCGTGAGCATGTCGTTGCGAAGGTCATCATTCACGTTCTGACCAGGATTGGAAGACTCCACAAGTGCATCCGGATCTATCTCAAAAAAACCCTCAAGATCAAGCATCGCACCACATCCAATGAGGAAGACATTCGATACATCCTCGTCTAGACGCAAGTAGTGCTTCTTCAAGTCCAGGTACCCCACGACGGGTATTAACTGGTACTGGATCAACTCCTTGCGCAACAACAAGCTAAAAATTTTGGCTGCACAAAGAGAATCGATGTTCAAACACGATACAAACACCACTAGCTTGCATGTCGAGTGCGAGAGTGAGGTTCGTTTGATGGTTCTGAACGTCTCCGCGTACTGGTCTGGAGTTATGTACATGGTGTAGACGCGTCTTGAAAAAAGTTAATCGCAAGGTCTAAAAAAAATAGATGCGACAGGACATCCAGGTGGTGGCTTTCTTATTCTAGCCTGGAAGCCTTTATTCGCAATTATTTAGCAGGGCTCGGTAGTTCGGTGTTTTTGTAGGTAAAGAGAGGTTTCTGGTGCTCATTAACTGGAAGACGTCTTATGACTGAGCTTTAGATCGCTGCCTGAGGTCTATAGTATGGGTAAAATTCAAAATGGCGTGTGTTATGACTGAGAAGAAGTGTATTCAATGCGTTAGGTGCAAATTGCCCAACTTCTAAGGTATACTTTAGATACTTTGGAAGCTGTTATCCAAAAATGTTTATTTTCAATGCTTACTGCCCACTCATTTCAACCATGTAATTTCCCATCATCTCCGAGTCCTTTTATATACCCTTGCTAGTTAGGTAGTTAAACCTGCTCTTCCATGGTATCGGGCATCACTATCGCTCGCTTCGTAATTCACATGTTTGATTTTTTCAAAATTTGGACAACGATTTGCAGCAATCGAACACATTTACCACCGTCAACTATTCGATTACTTTTATTTTAACCGTTTTTATCATGATCTAATACAGAACTATTAACTCGGGTTTTAGCTTTCAAATTACATAGGATTCTTGGCAACTCTTTAAACTTTTGACAAGTTTGCAGCTCACGTTAATTACCTGTTTATGTTCCAAGAGCACTCATCTGAAATTTTACATATACAAAACTTCGACAACTACACCATACAATCAGAACAATATTGTCCACAATTAACAAACCCTGCTCAACGGATTTTCTAAACCGTTGCTGCGCAATCGTAATCTTCCCCACCTTGTCGTCAAACCACCTGCATATAACCAAAAATGCCCCCAATCCCCCAAAAATTGAACCCCCAAAAGGATCCTCCAAACGAAAAACCAGTCTGTTACTAACAAATGCGGATTTGCCCCACATTATTTTAAGCCCCCCCACACAAACCTGACCATTCTCCTTACATTGGCACCAAGAAAACCCCAAAATGCTGACCAAAAGCGGTATACTTCTGATCTCTGTGCAACATTCATCGACCCCAGGTTTTTTTTACCCTTCAAGACACGCATATGCAGGTTTTGAGGTGGACAAAAAACAGAAACCAAATCCCTGAGCCGTATATATAACTAGCAGCAGTCCCTCCGTTTACAAAAAGTCATCGCCAACCCAAAGGTTCTTGCATCATGTCTAAGTCTATAGAGCAGGATGTTCACGTCGAGAAGATGCCATCGAGCACCTCGAGCCAGGAGCCTATACACAAGAAGTTCAAGTTCAAGAATATATTCGAGAAGATTGAGGACAGACCTACCCCCCCAGAGGTTTACAACTACAGGATATATCTTACTGCCATAATGGCTAGTGCTGCTGCCATTATTATTGGTTACGACGGAGGGTTCATCGGCGGGACCGTTGCTCTCCCTAGTTTCAAGCACGAGTTTGGTTTGGATGGCTCAGCCCATAGCAAAGCCATCATCTCCAACATTATTTCAGTTTTCCATGCAGGATGTTTCTTTGGTGCCTTGTTTTCATACCCAGGAAGTTACTACTTCGGCCGTCGAATTTCGTTGATTGCCGCAGCCTTGCTCATCACTGTTGGGTCTGCTATCATGTTGGCTGCACTGAGCTCGGTTGGTCTTGCTCCTATCTACGTTGGCCGTGTACTCGCAGGTCTTGCAGTCGGTGTTCTGACGAACTTGACTGTGGTTTACATTTCTGAAGTTTCACCTCCAGCAATCAGAGGCCAGTTAATTTCGTCTTATGAGATTGGCTGGAGAATTGGTGACTTGGTTGGATTTTGGATTGGATACGCTGTCGACACCAATATTCCATCTAGTAAGAGACAGTGGTTCATTCCATTTGCGGTACAGTTGATCCCATCGGGTCTCTTTTTGTTGGGCAGTATCTTCATGAAGGAGTCTCCTCGCTGGTTATTCCAGGTGGGCCGCCATGAAGAGGCTCTCAAAAACTTGTCTTGGTTCAGAAACCTTCCTGTTGAACACGACTATATGGTTTACGAAATCAACCAGGTGCGTGAGTCTATTCTGATCCAGGAACTGCGTATTGGATTAGGACTCTGGGATCCAGCAAAAGAAGTTTTTTTCAACAACAGAAGGGTCTTATTCAGGTTGATGATCACATGCAGTCTTTTCCTTTTCCAGAACTTCTTGGGTATCCAGGCCATTAACTATTACTCTCCAACTATCTTTGCCGGCTTAGGTGTCAAGGGTGTGAACGCCACTTTGTTCTCCACAGGTATGTTTGCTGTCGTCAAGTTTGTGTGCACATTTGTCTACATCTTGTTCATCGTCGATACCGTTGGTAGAAGAAAGGCTTTCATGGCCAGTTCAACTGTGTGTTCGATTTGTTTCTGGTACATCGGTGCATACTTGAAGGTAAACGACCCCACTAAGCCTGGTGTGGAGGCTGGCCCTGGTGGCCGTGCTGCCATTGGTATGATGTACATTTGGATCGCTTCTTTCATCTTGGCATGGTCTGGTGGTCCGTTCGTCGTTGGAGGTGAAGTTTTTGACCAGAATATCCGTTCGTTTGTGCAGGCCATCAATGCTGCAGTTTCTTGGGTGCCAATCTTCATCATGTCTAGATTCACCACTAATATGATTGACAAGATGAAGTTTGGTATATACTTCTTCTTTGCGCTGTTAGCTATCTTGTCGATTCCCTTCGTGTACTTCTTCTTGCCTGAAACGAAGGGAATTGCATTGGAAGACATGGACAGCTTGTTCGACAGACGCGTCCCTGCGCGCAGGGCGCACGAGGTCACCTTGCTGAAGGCTAGAGGCGAGTCGAAGATTCAGTTTGACAAGGCAGAAAAGGAGCACCAGGAATTCATGCTCACAACCAAAACCTCTAGTGACATTAGTCACAAGGAAGCTTAAACCAAAAAAGACTGTATAGAAGCTTAATGTATATGAATATATAAAACGAAACACGGAGGACTAATGTACATGGATATTGGAAAGCCAGTTACAAAATCTCTTAATTGTGACAAAGTATCCGTGTGTAACTCTTTTACGAAATTAATCACGTGAAGGTTTAGTAATCAACGTGAACACATAGAGGGGAATGAGCTACTCTACGTTACAAGAACACATCCATCATCAACATCAGCAAAATAGCGACGATGTTAGTAGGCTTACAATCTACTATAGCAGGCGCACCATCTACTTTAGCTGCGTACCATCTATTCAAATGGTACCCTTTCACAAATGACTCATTTTTGTGGTATTAAACATTGGAAGCAATGCGTTTGAGGCACCTCGTATTTGCCTTTTGGACACCCCCTACCTACGTCTACTAGCTTGCCCTCATCAAAGCATAGGGTGTATCTGTATAGGTTTGAAACTTTGTGCTAGAGCTATCGATATCGTCACTGTCTGGCGTAGTCGTGATGCGCAAGCCCTGAAGACCATCATTACCGTTACGAACGTTTTCCTGGTCTTTGATATAAATTAACATATAGCGGGCTCATAACAATATATATATGAGCCGCGGGGTGTTTGATGAAGTGGATGACTAATGAATATGATAGCACTGCATGTTACTGGAATGGTGGCAATTACGAAAGAGTGGCTAATTAATAGAAACAAAGAACAGCACTTGAGTGAAGGGTAGATAGAGCTTGTAGGGCCCATGGGTGTAGCATGAGCAGATCGCAGTAAACTGTATACCGCAGCAAACCAGAACCTCACAGTGAATATCATTGAAATTCCTGCTTACGAATCAATTTATGAAGCCATGTATACAAGGGGAAATTCTGCGGCTGGCTTTGTGACAGTGTCCAGGTTAAGATTGTTGCAAAACTTTGAGAGCAAAAAATATAATGGTGAGTAATCTTGTAAATTAGCCAAAGACTATTAAAGAGAGTGATTCTTCTACTTTTTCAAATCAAAAAACATGCTGCATTCATCTTTAAAGAAAGTCGAGAGTACAACTTCTGCTACTCAATCGGTAGCTACTACTACTCACACGTCTCTCAAGGAGAAAATAAAACAAAAGTTTACGCCGGGAAGTGCTCAGGAGAAGAGATCTTCAGGGACACATTACGAATCTGCCGCAACCTACTTGTCTTTGAAGTAAATAACCCTGAATATCACATACCAATGTCACAAGTATATTTGGACTGGCTTTAATTCGTTACTTCTAATACATTAATAAATTAACTTGGAACAACTGTAGTTGCGAAAAAGTGTAATAGAGTGCCCTATAAAATCTCTGAGGCAAGCGGATCATACGTTGTGAACTTTCAGAACGAAGATTGTATGTGAAGTAGCTCATTGACAATGACTGAACCAGTTGATAAAGCACAGTCCGAGACTTTGCAATCCACACGGAGATTTTGCACGGATATCATTTTTTCCAGATTTGTATCTAACTTTTAATTATAATTTATAATACAAGGAAGAAGAGAAGGTTATACGCATAGGTTAATGTTACTAGAAATTTCGTTATAAGATTTGGTTTATTATATGGTACCTTCAAAAGATAAAGTCCAGTTCTGTTAAATGAGGTACGCTGGAAACTCAACCTAAAAAGTTCCTGAAATTGACGTCATTACTTGTTTAATGTGGGGTTCGGGTCTACCACAGCTTCTGGTGCTCAATGCTTTGAGCTTGAATCTATCAAGCATTCAATATTATGGTCTGTCATCGCAGACATACTCATACGGTAATAATCTGATCATATCTATATTTTCCGATCATCGAGTGAGATATCCGTGCACGTTTAAAAATGACCCCGATTTTTTCCCGTGCATATTAGAACTACAATAACCAGTAAGCAAACGCAAATTTGTGCAGCAGCCCGAACACTTGACGTACATATAGCTGGGACCAGCATGAGTGCGAACCAGGAAACAAAAGCCACAGAAACTAAACTCGGGGTAGCCGGAAGCGAACACATTCGCAAAGGCGATCCGAGGACCCCGACTTCCGACCCAGTTACCAATTCAGATACGGCCGACTCTGATGAGGGCGACAGCGAAGATTATGAGGAAGAAGAAGAAGAAGAAGAAGAAGATGACGACGAATTTGAGAACATGCCCATTGAAATCACCCCCCACGGCGAGGGACACCCCACACTCAATAGGCGGCTTTCAAAATCAGACGCCAATTCTATTGTTGGAGGTGAGTCCATTGAAGACTACGGGGCCAAGAAAGCTTCCGTGTCAAGGACAGAACTGATTAAGAGCACGAAAATCAACACCACTGCACCAAATACTTCCAAAATTAGGAAGGATGACCCCCAACACAAGGTCTTTTCGTTTTCACTTCCATTTGGAGGCTTCTCGACAGTGCGTTCAAACATCGCAAAACAATTGCTGTCATTAAGAATAGGGAGCCTTCCGCTTATCGGAGGTAATCACAGTGAAGTCGATCATGAACAGATGAAGCGGGATATGGATCTTATGTTAGAGAGACAAGTGCTGATCGGAACAATCGAGGATGCCACTTATTTCAAGCACGTCAAAAAGTCTGATAACTCGCGTATGCGCGCGGTCAAGAAATCTTTGACAAACAACTTGAACGAGTTTCTCCCGCAAAAGAAAGAGCCCAAGAATTACCAGCTGATTTTCAATGAAATTGAAGGAAACATTGTGATTTTGGGTGGCTACAGAGGTCTGATATTGCGTGACGCAAAAACGCACAAACGTGTATGGATTCCCATCAAAGCAGGTTTCAACTTGCGCAAAATCAACTTGCTTTTGGGGCCAAATATAGAAGATGAGCTCCACGCAACAGACTTGATTTATCCAGATGGCGTGCTCGCAAACATTGGTCCTATTGACATCTGTAAGAAATTGATCAAGAAATTGAGCAATAATCCCAAGACAAATGTCAAAGAGTTTGGCTATGACTGGAGATTGGGCAACGACATTAGCAGCAAGCGTCTAGAAGCGTTTTTGCAGGACATTTACGATTCAACAGGAAAGCCAACTTTGGTTATAGCACACTCGATGGGTGGCTTGGTTGCCCATAGAGTTCTTCAGTCGAAACCGAGCCTCTTCCGGCTGATGATTTACGTGGGTGTCCCCAGTGAATGCCTTAACATTTTGGGACCCCTCCGTTACACAGACTCAGTCATCCTCCTGGACAAAATCTTAACCCACGAAGTGAATTTTATGATGCGCTCGCTGTTCTCATTCCTTCCATTAGAAGGTAAGATTTTCATGGATCTGAAGACACACAAGTTTTACCAATTGGACTTGTTTGACCCTGATGTGTGGGTGGAATATGGACTTAGTCCGTTGGTATCTAAGAAGCGTGCACTCCAAGAGGCAAACCAAAAGAACGCAAACAGAATTGGCCAGTTGTCACCTAGTATATCTCGACTGGCTCTGCCTACTTTACACGACGATTCGTCGTCAACATTCCCCAGCATCAATAGCTTAAGTAACAAGTTAAAACACTACCGCTCGATTTCAATAAAACGGAAACACAAGTCTACTGGAAGTGCTGCTTCGTCTCCACGTTCGACGCATTTCGGTGAAGAATATGACCTGCCAGGATCTCCCGAGATAGATACGCCTGCTCACGATCCTGCGGACCTTACAGCAGAAGTGGCTGGGGTTGGCATGCCCGCTGTTCCCTCACCTGATAACGAAGACCCTAGCAATGAGCACTATGCAATTTCCTTCTCACAAGCATACAATTACCTCACAGAGGCTTTGAAGCGTGCGAAGAAGTTTATACTCGCTTTGGACTACAATCCTGAACTCGAATCGCAATACCCGCCTTTAGCGATCGTCTACGGAAATACAGTGCCGTCAGTGAGGGGGTCTTTCGTGGATGGGGTACAGGACATCAAGGATGGTAACTACTTCGGCTTCTTTTACGGCCATGGTGATGGTGTGGTTCATCAGAAATGGTTGATGCCAGAACGGAAGGGTTTTACGCCGTATAACGAGGAAACAGGCGAGGGCCAGATAGTTGGCAAGTTTGCTAGTGATACAGGACATGTGAGTTTGATGACTGACTTCAAAGCAATGGGAAGTGCATTGAGTGCAGTGTGGGAGGCAGAACAACACTGGAGAAGACAATGAGCTGCACTTTTTTACGAACGCTAGAGATGCATTCATGGTAATCAAGAACCATCCCCTGAATTATCATACTGGGATACTGGCGAATTGCTTCTTTAGAATACTCTTGTATGTACTTTTTATCAAAAATAATTCTTCTACAAGCACCCTAACTTGTTTGGTGGCACTTTTTCTCACTGTCATGGAGCTGCCCCATATCTATGTAGTAAAATATGATAACTTTTTAGATGGAGAATATTTTCGATACCGTGACAACTATAGTTTCAGACTTCCACATTAATCATTTTTCTTTTAATGAAGCTACATTTAAAATTATTCTCCAAAAACTGTTCACCCAATTATTGCCCAATGCTTGTTAAAGGGATAAGGCAAGTCCTGTATATACATGTTCCACCAAACTGTTTCAGTTATTTACTCGCAGTTATAACTGATGTAGTGATCAAACAACCTCGTTACCAAATGAAACGTAGCAAAACTACTCCTTTTCTTGTGGTAGAGCCAACTTGAAGCGAGAATATTTTGCATAATTTGCCTGATTCTCATGTGGGGATCATAAGTTAATAAAAAGTGCTCGCGGATCTGCTCATTTCTAGAGGATCTACTGACATTGGGGACAGTTGATCTCGCATTTCTGTGCCAGAACTCATGCGTAAATTAGTGTATTAGGAGTAAGAGTCAGCTGAGTTTCATTTATTTCAGTGTATCCTTGACAACAGTAGCTGTTCAATATGAAGTGTTTTAACTTAAAGTATGACCACACTATGATTTAGCCGACATGCGATTGTACAAAGAATTTGGTGTCAAAGTTACTCTCTTGATTTCACTTTGTGCTAGTGCATGGCATTTCGTTCGGTGCAGCTTTCTGCAGCATATGGTTGCTGTCTATAATCCTATATTTATAGGACCAAGTAAATATCCTTGAAAGCTCGACCAGCGATCTTGGTTGGATTACAAGAACGAATATGGAAAGTCTGTTCATAAGTGAGTGTAGTCAGAAATATCGTGGTTGTACTTTAATCACTTGCGGCCAATAGTGCTTAACTAGACAGACAATGCATTCTTTAGATACATATCGTCCGTTCTATGCACGGGGTTTATATCTCAGTGTGTAGGGTGAAAACTCCTTACAGCGCTTTACATGATCGCACCCTTGAAATATTTTAGCCAAATACGTTAGCGAGCCTGTATGGCACTTAGGTAAATAGTGCCGCAATCAGGCCTAAGGTATATTACCTAAATTCGCTGCAGTAGAAGCATGCAAGCGACAGCAATTTATGGAAGCATGAATTCTCAGTTACAGTATTAGAGTTCTTGGTGATGTTACGAGGACGTACCCGGGTATGCCTGATACAGAGTGTTGATCACCCTGTTTATCAATGCATGCCTTCATACATATTGGCGGTTAGTATACTCCAGGAGAGCTGACATGGACCCTGGAACAGCGAGGATGAAATTCGCTAATTATAACGAGGATAATACATGCGGAGAAGCTCGGCGTAATCAAATGCTCTTATTATCGTACATCTTGCAGCTCGGCATTGTGTACACGTGTTCTAGGCAACATTCCGTTTGTTAGGCTTTCTGATTGCCTCAAGACGGTGCGGCTTCTTAAATATTTTGTGTGAGGTACAACACCCTATCATTTTTGTAATCTGGCACTTACATGCAACACCATTTGAAGCGAAAAGCTGAAGAGTTTCCACAGAAAATCATCCGTCAACGAATGTCCATGTAAGTAAATAGAATTTCATGTTCACAAAGCACCTGCTTTGATGTACTTGTTTATTTTAGCCCCATCCCTTACTTTTTTTTTCGTTTCAATAAGCGCTTCTTTTCCTATCTTTGCGTTTCCCATGTGCATCTTATCCTCGGCATTACACGGCTTCCATACAAACGTTTCTATCTTCTATTCGTATACACTTGCCTTATTGATTTCAAGCGACAATTGAAAGTTTTAATAATCGTCACTATCATAACCAATGGCCCTTTGGCTATAGCACCGGTCCTTCTGATTGAAAGTTTACCTTCTGATCTCGCATAGCATTAGAAGGTTTGGTTATTGCAGATATTGGCCCGGTGAACAAACGCCAGCATTAGCGGCGTACAGAATACATAGTTCGAATTATTATGAATATGCATCCTGCATAGCACAGCCGCAACATAGAGTAAGTGCGGGAACAACCCGGCTATGAATACTGAAGTGCACAATTCGTGATCTGGTTTAGTTACATCCCTTGTAAAGCTCCACATTTGTTTTGTGTATACTTGTGTTGTTTAGTAAATTATATGCTGGCTAGCGCATATGTTCCTTCTCTGCATGAATCTCTTTATATACCGACCTGCACATCTCCTACATTGGAGACGAGGAATAACGCATCCGATCTCCCATTCATTCAACTTGCTATAGACATTGAGCCTTCAATTTGGGTACAGTCGTCTATATCTACACTCTTAAATGGTTCGCTGTGGGATAATAATAAACAGAAAGTGACGCTGCCGTAAGGAAGCTAGAAATGCGGTCATCAGCAATACAAATACAAAAACTCTATCAGATCCTTTTATTTTGAAGCACATGCAGACAAGCGAATACCGACACCAGAAGTAAAGCTTTTGCTTATCTTGTTCTCCTGTATTTGCAAACATAGAGAAACTTCGTAAAATAACACGTGACAGATGAAGACTATACGACTATACGAAGCCTGTGCATTCATCTGTAAGAATATGCTCATGTGAATACGAAAGTGGATCTGTCTGTAGTCGCAGAACACTATCAGTGTCAGTGGTCTCTCGGCGAGAAGACAGTATTAAAGCTGTGACAAATCCAATCTCCGGTGTTTTGTTGTTCTAATTTCTCTTTACTTCTTTCACTGATGTGGCAGTCGATTCACTCAGCATGGTGTTTCCAGTACTTGCCTCACCGGATTGAATTGTAGAAGGCGTCGGTACGTTGTGAAGATGCTGCTGTTGAGGAGAGGCACCTGGCACCTGTGGCGGTGCCTGCAGTCCTTGTTGCCCATATCCGTAAGAATGCACAGGTTGTGCACCGTAGGCACCAGAATAGTTCGAGCCCAGGCTATAAGGTTGGTAATATTGGCCAGAAGATGGGGCCATACCTTGGGCTGGGTAGTAAGGCTGTTGTTGGTATCCAGCATATGGCTGCTGTCCTGATTGCTGTGTGGACTGCAGTTGTTGCAGGTATCTTGCGGTAGCGTTGGTTTGCTGGGGAGAATGCTGCCTCGAAGGCAGTGTTCCGTTGTATTGTTGCAGGTACAGCTGTTGCAGTTGTTGCTGGGGAGGCTGCAGCTGTTGCGCCTGTTGCTGGGGAGGCTGCAGAGGTTGTGGTTGTCCATACAGACCATACAAGTTTGCTGCAGGCGCCGACGGAGCAGGGGCCAGCTTCACCGCAGGTGCAGAAGTGTTGGGCGTGACACCAGTTTGTATCACCCTTTTGATGTCGCGCACAAAGAGTGGGTACAAAAGATCAACGATGCCTTCCCTTTGTGCCATGGCGAGAGCACGTTCAAAGGGAATCCACACACCTTTTAAGTGCATCAGTCCAATTTTAACTACATGTCTGATCTTCTCCAGCTTGAGAATACCGTCTCTGCGGCCACGAGTCATCTGAGCCACGTTCAATAACTTGGTGCCGTTGATCATATTATTATCTGCTCTCCTCACCACAGAGACATTGTTGGCATCGACCTGGTAGCACAATGTTTTCTCATCTTCCCACATGGTGGTGGTTACACGAGGGCGAATACCAGGAGGCTGGTATTGTCCAACCGTCAGGTTTGTCACTGTGTTTACTGTTTCCTGAACAGGTGTGGTGCTCGATGTGCCTGGTGCCCCACTGGCTGGGACAGGAACTGGAACAGGGACCCCAGCTGGAACCAGCGGTGGAACCAGATTCTGGTAGCGTGTGGGATTGTAGTGCTGGGGCTGTGTCTGAGGTTGAGGCTGGGATTGAGGTTGTGGAACCTGCTGCGACGGTATCGATTGTTGATACATCTGATAGTTTGGTGGAGCTCCCAGGTACCCGTAGCGAGAGTACGCGTAGTCTCCCGATTCTGGGGGCTGTGTGGTTTGAGTAGGTGCAGGCTGTTGGCCCTGTACCAGTCCTGATCCTTGGGCCTGCTGGCCCATCATGTAGTAAGACGCGTAAGGCTGGCTTTGATACTGCTGTGAGTTGAAGTTTCCATTCATGTCTGCCGCGCTATTGGATTGGTCAGTGGGAAAGGGATATCTATAGTCTGACATCAATGTTATCAAGTGAAGTTCGGCGTGTTAGGTCAATGGTCTGGCTGTGTTGTCAATGGCTGCTCTTTAAAACTCCATCCACGACTGTTGATAAAAAAACACCCGCTGTGGGAAAAAAAAAGTGTGCTTGTGTGTATATATATTTAATTTCGCTGACGTATAATGTTTTGTTTGCAACAGGCAAAAAAAAGGCTTCTGATAGCGGATCAGATTGGCAGTAATTTGGTCAGGGTAAGAGTAGAATTCCTCATACTTGATGATAAAGAGCCTGAGTTGTATTCCTCTTGGTTTGGAATTTTATCTAATTCACAACAATTCACACAGTCTTGCAATCTCTGAGAAAAATGCAGAGGAGTTATTTTCTGACACAAAATAACAATATGACGAACAAAATAATGCGGCCAGTTTCTTTTTCCAAATTTTTTCTTTTCGCTCTGTGAGAGGATTATTTTATTGGCCATACAGGGAATACACAAAATGGAATGCGTGAACGAATGCGCGACTATATGCATGATTGCACGGCGGCAGTATCTCGCAACTGTAATAACAGAATTTCAGGTGGCTAGGCCTAGTTTTATGGATTGATCACCGCTTTATAAGTAATTGAATAGGTTTGATCTTAACACATAGGAGGTGCTTGGGTATACCGATGATGTTTACATTTGCGGTTACATTTCTTTGAGCTTTATAGATATGCCGCATTATGGCCAACTGGAAAATATGCGGCAAATGCTTTAATCATATAGACGGTCAGTGATTCAGGTACAAGGTAATGCTTAATAGATGCATGCCATGCATCCAATGGTTCAGGTACACGGCAAGCTTCATAGATGCATACTATGCTTCAGGGATGTTAGCTGCATACTATGCTTCAGGTACAGTACAGTTTTCATGTATAGATCATGCATCCTTTTCTTCTATTGGATTGTACAGCTTCAACGGTGGCATAAAGTTGTTCTAATCCTTAGCGAATATACATGATGAAAAGTTTAGTAAATCTGAGTGATCCAGTGCACGAGAGTTGGCTAAGCCAAAGCTTTTAGGGTATAAATGTAATTTTAGGATTAACCGTCTCGCTAAGCCTTCAATAGTTGTTCTTGAGTCTACTAGTCATCGCATACATCACAAATATACAGACCAATAATCAAAAATTGCAGTCGTATACTTATATTTACTCGCCACAAAGTGTGGTAAGCTGAGGTAAGCTTAAATAGGTCTGTGTTGTGCGTTCAATTTATACCTTACGATTCTGGAATTACCGTTCCTTAGTGCGTCTTTTTGGAACTCTTTCAGCAGAGATTTAGTTGTCAACCTCTCTTTGCTATATCAGCATATTCCCTCAAACAATCAACGTAGCTTGTTTTCTTCAAACTCAGTATGCTCCTCCTCATGTATCAATATGCTGATTCAAGCATAATTCTTCTAATTACCCAAAGTATGATGATCGTATTTCCACAAATTATCAACTAATCGTAATTCTCAAGTATCGGCCCATATCCTTCTTTTTCTGCTTCCTTTTCCAGATCTTTCCGCACAGTGGGGGGTATTATTTCGGATAATCCCCATGCTTCCCCATACCGCACACCCCCGAAATAGAGTTGCTTCTGGGGTTAAAAACCCAGCCCCTACCATTTGGGTACAAAAGACAACATAATTTGCAGATCCGGAAATACTAAAAATATGGTATTCTGGAAAACCTAATTTTCTGTTTATTCCCCCATCTGCTTACACACCAGCGTAGTTTTTACATCCATAACTCCTTTCACTGCATAAACAAAAGTTGGGTGTCACACTTGATTCTTCCAGAACTCCTTCAACGCCCCCTTCCATGAAGTAAACTCACCCCAGGATTTTTTGTGGCCCAGGCGTGTATTTGTGTATTCAAGATAGCTCCTGACCCATCGTTTCAAACCAATATCTATACTTCCCCTCTTTACTCCTATAGGTTCTTCGCAGCAAGTGGTTTTAGACTTAAAATGGGAGATATTTTCTTCGGGGAGAAGATATAAATACGGACATTTCAGAATCTGTACCGTGACACCGTTTGGCAGTCACCGTGCGCTTGATAGGGCAAGTCTCTCTTACTTCTTCTTTTCGTTTACACTTGTTGGAGACGGTGGTTTTTGGCTTTGCGCTTACAACTTCGCATGTACGTGGTACGTGTATGCATGCACGTTCATGTCGCCATCACAGTCAACAGCGCAAAAATTTGTGCGCTTTCTGTGATCCGTTATTTGTAAGAACACATATCGTCCTTGCTAACCACCAGTTTTACTTTATGCAAGTAGTGTGTTCTTTGGTTGGGAGTTCTGCATAGTGTCAGTAATTTCGTGTGTGTGCCCGAGGGGGTGAAATTATGTAGTGACCTGTCTACGAAACAAGTTATTTTCAGGGGCTGCTTTAGTGCATGAAACCGAGTCCATCTTGCTGGACAGCAAACCATGCGGTCTTAAGCACTTGTGCACCACGCCTACCAAATCTTGCATGTAAAGATGCCTTGATTATAATGTTAGGCGCATATCGAAATGGCTTCCATAGCAGCTTTCGGTTGCGAAGCTTCCTGAAATTTGCTCGCCAAGCATCTGTTTTGGTAAGTTGCGTTTCACGCAGGAAGACCAGGATATAGTCATATTCTATTAGCGTTATTGACGGGCTTCTCCTAGGCTTGCAGACCCCATGCCGATGACTTTTGTTTCTCCATAGGTGTGAAAAACTTACTCAAGTGTAGAGTTTTCGACCTGCTCTTTTGCAAGAAACTTGTTCACCTCTTCCAGAAACACCAATACTTCACTTCACAGGTTACTTTGTCAATTGTACACCCAAGTTTTAGAGGATCCCCGTTGGTGTCCGAGAATCTGCACCATGCATCCTCGTTTCCTGGTACGCATTTCGTATATTTTCTACCAAGTCGTGTTTCGGAATATTGCACTTGTGGATTCCATTTCTCCGACTTGTGGTTGCGGGGGCGGGGGAGGTGGTAAGTGATCTTCGGTAGTCGAAGTGGCTTAAGCATTTGAGGTCTAGGCAAAAGTCTTCAGCTTTGACGAACCCGAACGCACTTGGTAGATGCAATCTTACCCTGCATAACGCAGGTGTCGATTGCATTACATGCTGTAGGAGGTCAGAACCGCAGATTAAAAGGCAAGTCAGTAATATGCCTAAAGAAGCCCGCCAAAGAATACTGTAAAATGGTAAACAACCGATCTACGTGCGTCTTCCTTCGTGCGTCTTATTGTACGAAGCGTCTACTGCACATTGAAATAGAATAGACAGGAGATGCCGCTTACGCAAAGCTCGCACGCTCCTATTTTTGCAGCCCGTGCCTAAAAACAAGAGTAAATAACGGAGGTCTGTAGTGTTTGTAGGAGTTCATGAACTTGTTTCGAGAGCATTGGCCGGAATAAAAAGATAGCTAGCGAATAATGTATATCCTCGCCAAAGATCGCCACAAAATTAACACAAGACATGCAATTTTGCAGCAATTAAACGATCGTTTCCAATAGTAAATGTTTATATACAAGTCTACTCCGTATCTAATACACCTCTGTATAAGTCCTTGATGATGCGTCCTTTCTGTATGGTGGTCTTTACTATTCCCTGGACATTTTCTGGAAACACCCTACCATACCACACTGGTTCTTGGTCCAGCAGCTTGGGGAAGTATATCACATTTCCCGCATAAGCGTGGCCACCAATATGGGAAATCATGCCGATATCAATGGCATCTGCGCCAAGTTCGCGTTCCACTACTCTAGAGAACTCTTCCTGCAACAATGGGGCCAATTGACCACAACGAGCATCTCTCTGGGTATGTCCACATATTACGAGAACCTCTTTTTCGAGCTGGTATTCAGTGATTGGGTGAACCGGTTCAACCTTGGACACTGGAGCCTTTGGAGCCATTTTCGTAAATGGGTTATAAACTTCAACCAGTTCAACTTCTTTCGGCGCCAAGTACATGCTCATAAAAGCTGCCAAATCCTTCTTATGGAATTGGACCGCTTTGTTATCTGGGTATATGTACACCAACTCGTGATCAGGTGGGACGTGCAGCAAGATCGACTGATGCCTGCGCAAGATAATATTTGATACCATGATTGGGTGTTCGGGGCTGCAGATGCTTGTCCTTAACTGAGAGATTTCTGCAATCAATGAACCTGGGGTCATTTCAAGTTTGGAGGGCATAAGGTCGAACGAAGGGAACCCATGCGTTAAAACCAACGCATGCTTCCAAGGCAGTGACTTTGTTCCATTTAAATCTTTGGTGTAGTCGATATCTGGGGAGAACTTAGGTATTGAGCAGTACGTGCAGCCCGTGTCGTACTCTGGAGGCGGGCAAGTTGGCACGACACTTGCCAGCAGATATGGACGGAGTGAGTAGCGCCTACCAATGCGTAGCAGTCGTGCGCTGTTCACTAATAATGTCAAGGTCTTCATTGGAGAGCTGATTTCAGTGCCCCCACGCATATTAATAGAGCAAGTAAAAACCCGGATCGGGCCGTTGCTGCCGAAAAGCATCAGCCTCTTTGAAATACAATCTTTCGGTGCAATTAACCGAAACTATAAACCATGGCGGATCCTTCCATACACTGTTCCATGCACTCACTTGTGCAGTTGGGAATAAAAGGGCTAACGTCAAATGTACACATGAGCGCAGCAGGCAGTTTTCCACATTGCTCTCGTAAGAGCACATTTATGCAAAGGTATATATGATTAAGCACGTTTGTGCGACCTCAGTATTTTAATACAGTAATTTCTCAAGATTTGGGGGATACAAATTCTGTAAAAGAAGATACAACCATCTAGTTTGATTTCCGTTAGACTAATTGTTTAGATATTGTGTGTTCCTCGGATAAGATGTAAAATTGGCACTTCTGCTTGGATTTCAGCTTTCTGCATTTGAGTTTTGTGGTGAAAATCACCTTACTCAGAAAAACGGCGCAATTCCGGCTAAATAATTCTCGATTATTTTCTTGTACATCATGCAGCACAAAAAGTATTTGATTATGAATGCAGATTTGTGGAGTTTCAGATTTATTCTGTAAACTTTCGATACTATTTGAGGCGCATTGCTGCGCGAGTATAACTGAGAAACAATCTTAAAGTGCAGGGTGCCTAAAGTAGGGTCTTTAAAGTAAGATGCTTAAAGCAGGTATGATTTAAGCTACAGGGATACTTCAAAGCGAGGTTGATTTAAATAAGGGATACTCTAACCTACAGGGATGTTGCGGGGACACTTCAAGGTAGGTTTTCCTCAAGGTAAGGGTACTTTAAGCCACAGGGGTGCTTCAGAGTAGAGATGTTTCAAAGTAGAGATGTTTCAAGCTACAGGGATAAGTTTCCACAACTCGCAACTCTAAAACAGCGACACTTTCGAACAAATCGGCATGTACAAGACATCCTTCTTCAACGTTCACTAATAACCAATCATAAGCAGGGGAATCCCGTATCCCCGATTCATGCAAGGTTGCATTTGGATTTTGCATTTGCGGTCGCAATTTGCAGCTTTTTTCAAAACCAATGAAGCTTACTGCATTGTGGATACAAACGTCTTTACAGCCGAGAAGCTTCGCAGAGCGTATTAGGAGATGATATGTATACTTTTACAAACCATTCGAGTAGCTTCAAAGAATGCCACTTCTAAATGAAATCGAAATGACCATGTATGAATCATTTTGTGGTAGTCCGAACTTCTTTTGCAGGGTTTTAGGAGCTAATAAAATCGGGTGTTTGCGTGTGGCCTTTGTGAAGTTATTCATTGCTGTCGCATACATCGACACAATAGAAATTCATATAATATACATTGTTTCAACATACATTTCTAGGGTAAACATTTCTACTGTCGACATTGCAACAGTCGGCAAGTGAATTTCAGTGAGTTAATGTTAATAGAGTGAATTGTAATTGTGGAAAGCATAATAGAGTGTAAGTTGAAAGCATAATGTAAAATCGAGTATTCTTCATAATAAAGTGTATTGTTATCATTCATGGAAACACAATAGAAGCGTACATGTGTGAATCGAACTGAACTTCTACCAAACTAATCACATCACATGACATATAACCAAGGTAATACCTTGGCGTTCGTCAACCTTGGAGCCGTGCCCTTTGACGTTTACGATTGGAGATACATCGCTCTATAGTTACAATACCATTTAGAATTGAACGAGAAACGCCGCTTCGGCGTTTTATACACACGGCGTTCCCAAGTTTTACATCAACGTGAGTCATTGGTTTGAGAGACCAGAAAACTGCTTGTCCTACAAGAACTGTATTATCTGCCATCTAATATAAACAAGATAGCTATTGAACCTTACAAACGTCGTAGAAGTCAAATTGATATACTATAGCTACATTAATAGCCCCAAGAGCCCTTTCCTATTGTACTCACATACAACTCAGTACCCATTATCACAGGTATGCATGTTGAAAACTAAAATTCTAATTAAATACCTTCACAAACCATTACGCATTACTAATTTTGCTCTCCAGTAATTTCAGGAAGAGCCTTTCCGAAGTCCTTCTTCAAAGTCCACCCCCTTCTCTTCACATTCCAGTCACAAACCTCCCGCAACATACTGCGTAACAACACCATTTCTGTTTCCTTACCCCCCCGAATAGCTACAGCCTTCAATATCTCATTGGAAGTGGCAAAACTGTCTCCTTTCTCCTGCATGAACTTCACCAACTTGGCCATCAACTCCTCCCTCTCGACCGTGGGCTTGACAAAAGCACTCGCACGCACATCTTTCTTCTCCTTCAACCCCGCAATAATTGCCAGTGACGAGATGGGCGAAATCCGAGACCGCGAGCCGGCCTTTTTTGGCCCAAACTTGCCTGCGAGCCCAAACTTGCCTGTCCATGTGGGTGTGCCGATTTCATTCTTGCGTGCAAGCTTCCGCGACTGCTTCAAGGCCTCGGCAGCAGCACGCGCAACCTTATTGGCCTCTCTTTCCACCAAGGAAACATCTTGTCCTCCTTGCTCAATCAACTGGTCATGCTGGAGAGTGCTGTGCACCCCGCTCTGCGCAAATATACCCTCCATGATAGACTTTTCCTCACGTTCGGCAGCCTTTTCCTCTCCCTCTTCGTATTGACCGAGCTTGGAAACTCCACTCATCTTCGCAACCTCGTAGAAGTCGTCGTCATTCTTGTGGCGGGGAAGCAAGTGCGTCGGCTTGCGCTCTTTTTCTCCCGCATACTGCTTCTCAGAGCCCTGGAACATGTCCCCAGTCTCTGTGCCCATCTCTGATTGGTCTCCAAGCGTGAAGATGTCGTGCAAGTCGTTCATCTTGAAGAAACGACGCTGCTTCGGGTCCTTCAAGATCTTGTTGGTGAGGAAGGTCTTGAAGATTTGACGATGGTAAATCTTTTCCTCAATCGAACCCGCAGTCATCAACCTGTAGATGGTGATGTCCTTCTTCTGGCCCAACCGCCACGCACGCTCTCGTGCCTGGATGTCGGTCGACGGGTTCCAGTCTGGATCGTAAATAATCACACGGTCTGCCCCAGTGAGGTTTACACCCAACCCTCCGACCTTCGTGGTGAGGAGAAATACGTGGATCAGGTCGTTGGCGTTAAACATGTCTACCAACGGCTGTCTCTTCCCGATGGGCGTCAGCCCATCCATCCTCAAGTAAGCATAGTCCTGGGACTTGACAAACTTCTCCAAAATGTCCAACATCTGTTTCGTCTGACAAAAGAGAAGCGTGCGGTGGCCCTGCGAGCGCCATAGCGCAAGAAGCTCCTCGAGAACCTTCATTTTACCGGACTTTGCAGGGTCGCCGTAGTTTGGCTTCATCTGCGAAAACTCGCGCGTAAGTAGGTCCGGGTGGTTGCAAATCTTTCTCAAGGTATCCACACCCTGGAGCATGTTGCGTTTTCCCTTCAAAATCGCGTGCAAATCCTCGCTGTTGAGGAACTTCTGGTATAAACTATGCTGCAATTCCGTCAACTTCACAAACAATACCATCTCCAGCTTCTTGGGCAAGTCTTGTGCAACATCCGCCTTCAATCTCCGGAGAAGGTACGGCTGCACCAAATCTCGGAGAACAACTGCACATTTATATCCTGTCTGAACTTGTACATTCAGCGCATTGGCATACCCACCCATGTTGATAGGCACCGAGAACTGTTGCTGGAAGACCGGGAGCGTTCCCAATCGTCCCGGGAAAACAAAGTCAAAGAGTGACCACAACTCGACCAAGTTGTTCTGGATCGGTGTACCCAGCAAAATGATGCGGTTGGGGGTCTTGAGGCGCTTACAGGTGAGCGAGATGACCAGATCTGGGTTTCTGATTTTGTGGCCCTCGTCCAAAACAACGTATCCCCACTGTCTTTGAAGAAGCTCTTGCGAGTAGATCTTCAAGCCCACATATGTCGTCACCAAAACGTGACCGTCATTCATCACGCGGTCCACAATATAACGCGCATTGGCATGGGCCTGTGCACTCCCCTTGAACTGGTTCAGCAGCGAGTTTGGATCGTGCTCCTCCAAGTACGCCTCCATTTTGCTCTCATCCACACTCTTGCCCATCCCCGAGCCAATTGAGTGGAGAATGACGCAGCGCAAGGGCGGCCACCACCGGTGGAATTCGTTCACCCACTGGTTAAGCACTGTGGCCGGCACCACAACCAACACTGGCTTTTCCAAAAGCCCCGAGTAGTGGAGACCCGCGAGAAACGCAATGACCTGTACTGTCTTGCCCAAGCCCATCTCATCGCCGATGATGCCGCCCGTTTTCTGTGTGTAAAGCTCCCAGAGCCACTGCACACATGTTTTCTGGTAGTCAAACAACGACGGGTATATGTCTCCTGGGAGCTTGTACTCTTTATTAAGTACGGCGTCGGCCACGGTCGGGTGGGGCTGGAACCACTCGGGTTTGTCTGGAATGGTTGTTTTGCGGAGAGAGGACCTGTTCAGAATCCACTTTTTTAAGCGTTGCTGGTAGTGTAGTTCGTCACCGTCGTCAATAGATGGGGGTTTGGAGCTACCAAGATGGGAATTTACTTTTATATCGTCTTGTATGTCATCTTCAACCTCTTCATCTTCCATAAGGTAGTCACCATCAGTATTTCCTTCGTCTGTGACATTTGCCTCGTCGCTTTCATTACTTCGGTTCTCTATGACTTGGGTACGCTCATCATAACCAGAATTTCCATCATTTTCCTCACCCATATCCTCCATACCTTCACCACTTTCTTCTTTCACCTGAGCTCGATCTGTGAAACCACGTCCACCAAATAAATCTTCTTCCTTATCTTTTACCTCCACTTCTTCGCCTTCCTCCTCTTTCACCACACCTTCGCCACCCTCCGCTTGGTCCCCAAAACCCGGCATCCGGAGGTGCTGCCTGCTCACCTGCTGCCCACTTGGCTCTCCATCCTGCACAAACGAGCTCAGACTCCCAAAGGCAGTGATCTTTCCTGTTCGTATCAAAAAGTCCTTCTGTGTTTCGCCTGGGAGCAACTCCGTCTTCTCTGCCTTTTCTGATCGGCGACTTTCCTCCAATTGCGCCCTGTTTTCCTGCAAACGGGCGGTGATCTCCTCGATATCGCGCTGCCGTGGTGCCAACTCATTCTCCTCGAACCATCGTATGTCATCTTTGAGCTGTTTGCGCAGGCTGATTTTGGTGCGCGGGTTTTCTAGCCGCTGCTTGAGCTTTGCGATGCGCGCAGCTGTGCTGTTGAGTGCGGTTGTGGCCTTTGCCAACCGCTTTTGGTCGGCTTCTGTATCCTTTGAGATGAGTGCCTCATTCGCGCGCTTCGTGATCGAAGTTTCGAGCTTGTCCTGGTCGACCAAGGTGACCCCAAGCGATTCGAGCATAGAAAATAAGATATCGATAAATTGGAACGCTTAACCGATGATTGATGAGCCTGCGAGCTGACTCCCTGAGAACGACGAGGGTATTGCGGTGTAATGAGAGATGTGCTAACGACGAACCGTTAAACCTACAGAAGGGTATTAAAGTGATCAAGTACGGTCTAGTTAAAGTTTGGAATGAATTAGATGCGATGCTCGTGTTAAGAGTACTGGAGGACGTCTCCTATGAACTGATTAATCTCTTGGTTATATCAAATGGTTACTAAGATATAGGAAATGTAGGGGATGATCTAAAATCATTGGGAGATGAGCTAATATGGATTTCGAAATGGTAGAAGATGAGAAGATGAGACGGAATAAAAGTTTAAAGAATGTGATACGAGGGTATAATGAGATAATGAATATACTATTAGATGTGGCGATATAATGAGATAGTGAATATACTATTAGATGCGACGATATGGAGGCACAGATATAGGAATATATGAATTGGACAAGGGGATATTATAGAAAAGTGGGATATCCGCCTTAAAAGATATATAATGTGAAGGTACAATTGGATATAAGATGAGATATGGAATGGGAATATAATGTGATATAAATAAGATATGAGGTACATATACGAATACGAGGACAAGCATAAGATAAGATAGAGGTGGGGCAGCACAAACAAATTGATGAGACTTCATTCCCAAAGGAAGTTGCCACACCCTTTGAATAAAAACATCAAGAACACTCTGGCTTGAGCGCAATAAAAATCTATGTAAAGACTATTTAAACGCTTTGGATATTCTCACTTTTGCCAACATCTTTGGAAGCCAGCCCCGAAAATTTCTTTTTCATTTGCAGCCATTAAATCAAATTATTGCTGGATGATGGATAACCCACTTTCATTTCAGCCACAGAAGCACTAATGATGCGCTAAAAGGTCGAGCTAGGCTTTAAGGGTCCAAAGCATTTTATGCCGTGCTCATGCGTCAAGCGCCATTGATCGATTATTGGAGACCCTGTGGTAAGCGATCGTAACGGTATATTCCAGACATTCACAAATTAGAACCCATTTACCGATTAGATCCTCAATGATGTCTAAATCTATTTTCTCCTTGAGTTCGTGTTTTTAAAAACACTCTATTCTCCATCATACACTCCGTCAAGCTCTTGGCCCTATGGACCTATTACAAACTCCTTCACATAAAAATTTATCATTGACTTGTCTCTATATTCTGTTATCAGTCTTCTATAAACTCAGTCACCACGACCCCTAACCTTCTTTTCCAACTCCTCCAAACACTCTCCATACACATCCTCGTCACCATCCAAAATACTTCTCCGTATTATAAAGTCCTCCTGTTGCACAGCTCTTCCTCCTCTGCCCACACTTCTCCCCAACAGATGCAAGAAGCGCGACTCACCGTAACCGTAGGTGAAGTTCCACGCATCACCGTGCTGGTTTGCTCTAGCAGTACGACCCACTCTGTGGACGTATTCCCTTGCTGAGTGAGGCAAGTCGTAGTTGACCACATCGGTGATGGATGCCACGTCTATACCACGCGAGATCAAATCCGTGGCCACCAAAACGCCGATCTGGCGCTCGCCAAACTCGCGGAGAATCTTGTTACGGGAGGCCTTGGTGTTATTGGTGGAGTTGAGGTACGCCACGGAGGTCTTTTCTGGCGCAAGCCTGTCTAAAAGCATGCCCAAGATGGTAGCCAAACGAAGCGACGCCTCGTTGGACTTGGCAAACACAAGAACGTTGTGCAACTTGCCCTTTTCGATCAAGAAGCGCGCCAAAATCAATGGCTTCATTGGCAAGTGAGAGTCACCCATACGGATATGGTGCTCGGTCAACGTTGGTGGAATTGCAAAGAGCTCGTGCACCAACTCGTCCAGGTCGTTGATGACCACCAAGCGTGGCCGCGTAAACTTGAGCTGTGCGAGCAACGACGCATCAGTAGTCAACGTCGCTGAGAACACCATCTTCGTGGGCACTAACTGCCACCGCTCGGAAATGTCCACCTCACTCACGGTGTTGGAAAGAAGAACCTCACACCAATTCTGGAAAGACTGGTTTAACAATCTGTCCGCCTCGTCAATCACCAAGTACCGCAAGGACAGAAGGTCCAAGGACTTGCTGGAAAGATGGTCCACCAAACGACCTGGGGTCGTGATCACCACGTCTGGCGTGTTCTCCGCCAACTTCGCACTCTCCTCCTTGAGCGAGATGTCCAGCTTCAACGTGGTCACACGCAAGTTGGTACCGGCAGCCAAAGCCAGGATAGTGGAGTACACCTGTGCAATCAAGGGTCTCGTGGGCACAATCACCACCGCACGCACCCTCGGCACCACTCGAGTATGCAACGCTTCAACAATAGGTATCAGGTACGCCAAGGTCTTACCAGAACCGGTGGCGGCGTTAACCAAGATGTCGCCCTTGGCGTCAGGCTGCAATCTATTGGCCTCCAAGTCCGCGAGTGCCAACTTTAGTACTTCCACCTGTACAGAAAATGCCTGCTTGCACCCCATAGTTTCGAGGTTCTTGAGCAAGAACGGGGAAAGCTGCGGGAAAGACAGGAAGTCTGCGGTGTTGGCTGGACGTGCATATATGGGGTCTGCCAACCAGTCGAGCGTCTTACTGTGTGTGTTCACAGCGTGCAAACGGCGGTCGGTGGGGAGTTCTGGTTGGGGAATTGGTGCAAGGTCTTGCATGTCCACATCAGAGTCGGACTCAGACTCGTTTTGCTCGGGCTGTTGGGAAAGTGTGTTTTTGAGTTTGGAGAAGACGCTTGAGTGTTTGGAGACGTATGTGGGGTCTTGGGGGACAGACGTATCATTTGTTTCCATGTCGATTTTGCTATCTCCGTCATTATGCTCTTGACTTTCAGTATTGCCACTTTCAGTACCATTCTCTTCGCTCCCACTATGCTGTTGATTTTCATGCGCGCCCTGTTCATTTTGATCGTCACTATCGTCATCACTTTCTTTGTCACTATCGTCATCACTATCTTCTTCATCACTTTCTTTGTCACTATCGTCATCACTATCTTCTTCATCACTTTCTTTGTCACTATCATCGCTACCGTCATCGCTATCGTCCATATTTTCATCACTATCCAGCTTATTATCACTCTCATCACTCTCATGCTCATCGCTCTCTTTGTCGGCACTTTCATCGTGTTCTTTATTGTCATCGTGGTCACTGTCATTGCTGCAATCCACCTCTGCAATGCGCCGTTTCAACGGCATCTTCGCACGCGTGCCTTGCCTGCTCAACACATCAACTCTAGCACCAAACATGTTGTAGCTTTTGAGCTTTTTAGTAGCCTTTTTTTTGCAGCACTTTTTTTCGAAAATCAACATTCATTGACCATGAGACCATCGTTGGCGTTGTTGAAGAGATCCGTGTGGAAGGGCCCACATGTGGTGCCATTGCCCGTTGCCGAGGCCATCAAGAACGGCTCGCCAATCAGAACCAACGCTAGAAGCTGCACCATCCTCCCTCAGTTCGTGGGCTTGCAGTTCGAGATCCACAACGGTAAGGAGTACGTGCCCGTGGAGATCACCGACGAGATGGTGGGAACCAAGTTGGGACAGTATGCGATGACCCGCAAGAGGTTCGTCTACAAGCACACTAAGAACTAGATGGCTCACGCTGAGCTGACTGAGTCAGTATGGGAGTCGGTGCAAAGCGGACTAGTCTACGAAAACGATCTAGTCTATGAAGAAATAGTCCATGAAGAGATAGTCTATGAAGAAATAGTCTATGACGAAATAGTCCATGAAGAGATAGTCTATGAAGAAATAGTCTATGAAGAAATAGTCTATGAAGTGATATTGGATATGGCCGTATAAGCTGACAACTATATCAGTGAGGAGGTTCATGAATGGATTAGTTTTTGAAAGAGAATTAGGCTGGGTGTACAAGTGGACTTGGTTTGGGACGTGATGTGAACTGATGACGATCTGACAGGAGATCATAAGAGCTGGGAAGAGCTGGACTAGGCAAGAACTAGCGTTAGGGAGAATGGCACTGCCTGTTGTATATAGTGAGGGAATACTTACGAAAAGGTACGGCGTGTAGGGATTATGTGGATTGGTATAAATTAGCGTGGTATGTGGGGGATGCACTGGTATTAACATAGGAGGTAGATGGCACAGAATTACAGAATTTGCAGAACCAGCACAATGGAATCAGCAAAACTGACAGAGTAAAAACCCGAAAGAGTTCTGCTTACAAGAGTTGTTAAAAGGAAGCGTCCAAGGAGATTTAGACAATTACAACTCATCGGTCTCTAAAACACACTGGCTATTCCCTATGGTGAAAAGACAAAGAGGTGGTATTTGAAGTTACAACCACAGCCCGAGAAGTATAGCAGCAAAGGGCACAAATATACTGAGACATTATGAATATAGCAAGACATTATGAATATAGTAAGACATTTAAATATGGAAGACATTTAAATGTAGAAGAACAAATATAGTAAGAGAATCTCGGTGTATTTAGTGCTGAAGTGATGGGAAGATTTAGATATAACCTGTGTCAGAATTCGTCAACAGAAATAGTTCTAATGTTTGTTCCCTTTAGTACTCTTTCTAATTCGGCGTAGTCGTTCTATCTAGTTCTTTATAGTGGTTCTCTTTATTGTCAATCTATTGGACCTTGATGTAGACAGAAAACAAATCAACAGTGAAAACATATCAGTGCAATTGCTCAAAAATAAACGAATGGTACCAGTCCTACTTGATTACAGATCTTGCTCCTGTGTTTGCTTAACTGAGCTCTTCCACATCTAATTTAGCTCGGTCTGTTAACGTCAGTTTTTGCTTTTCTAACAGCGTAATTGAATGACAACACCCTTTACACAACTACGAGCTCTAGCAATGTGCTTTATGGTTTACAGCTTCTTTAATCAAATCCAGGCTTTAATTTCTGCGAATTCTAACTTTTATTGGCTGCAAATTTTGGCTTCAAAAATGTTGAACTTGAGGTTGGACAAAACTATTACAGGATCATTCGTAGCCAAAACTTATTCTGACCCTCTACTGACCTGGTGAGAGCTCGAATGACGGGTAACCTCAATGCAGAAATAAGATTAAACTGTATGGACTCCACTCGACTAATGTATTGATTGATTTAACTCAGAGGTCATTATTCCTCCAAAGCAAAAACACACCGATAACCATATATTTTGGCGTTGTTGGATTGTTATATATTAACTTGTGCTCTTTGCAGCAATCAGATAAAGCTATTACTATACGGATTTTTACTCCTCCACTACGAATGAGTTCAACAAATATTGTACCTTACGACAATCATAACGTAATATCAATAGTAGTAAACAACCGTGTCGTACGTTTAGTAATATATTTCTATGAGCTTGGATTGATGGAAATAGTGACCGACATATACAAAGGAAAATTAAAGATTTCGTGAAAATGGCGCTGGATCGTCAAGGAACCAACATACAATTAACATGAAGTATGTAGAAGTGCGCCCAATTCGTGTCAATAGTCACAGAATAATGAAATGACAGTCACTATAACAAGCACAGTCGATAAGAAGAAAAAGTAAACGTGCATGTGTCTTAAACCCATTCATCAATCTTACAATTCATTTTTAATACCAGCTTTATGTACCAGTTTTCTGTACCAGCTCCATCTTTCAACAACCACTTCGCTTCTAATTATCAATGTCCCTTCAATATATCGGCTCGCTCTCAGCCCCCCAACTTCCATATCGATGTCGTCGCTTTATCGTCATTTCATCACGTACTCTTACGCCAGCAGCCATTTGCCTAGCCATTTGGCTAGCCCTTTCCTGACCTTGGATTGTAATCATCCATACGGCTCTGACGCAACTCGCCTGTACGGTCCATCAACGGCCACTTGCCCCAGCCTGTCAAACGAACCACCAAGCACGACGCATTATCATCACCCCCCACATACTCAACGAACTTGACCACCTCCTCAGCGCACTTCTGCGGGTTCGATTTGGCGTGCCCGTTCATGTTGAAGTGCAGCATAACCACGTCGGCAACCTCCTGGTCTGTCAACACACCAGTGACTCCATCGCTCACCAAAACAAGAAAGCTCTCGTCACCACCAAGTCCCCCGATGGTGTAGTCGCGCACCTCATCTGGAGTCAAACTGCGCAGGACCGCATCCGCATCACCAATAACAATTTCCGTGAGCTCGGGCTCAGCCGTCACTCCCATGTCCTTGAACTTGACGTCGCCAAACGCTCGCGTGTTGGCCAACGCTATGAAGCGCTCCTCGCCAAACAGGTCCGTCATGAAGAAGTTGGTTGCGTACTTGCGCAACCTCAGCGCCTCATTGGGGTTCGACGGGTGATGTGGCTGGGTCAAAGCGTGCGCCAAGCCATTACGGTCCACAAGAATCGCCTTGGTGTCTCCCACGTGTGCTATGGTCAACTTGGACACTGTTCCGCGCTGGAAGTAGTGCGTGTCAGGCTCTGTGCAAACAAGCGTCTCGATGAACGCAGATGTGCACGTGGACCCCGCGGTATTGTCGTCCTGCTCGAAGAAGTCGTAGTCTGTTTTAAGAAACGACATGATGAGACGGAGGTTCATGTCCGAATCGGGAGCTCCCACCGAAAGTTTGATGGACTTGCGCATCAGCTTGAAGTTTTCCTTCCGGTGCTTGTACCAGCGCTTCCAGTAACCGCCGATGGTCTTGGCGTACTTCTTAGCCAAGTCGTCGCGGTGTTTGTCTTTAGTTTCAATGAGATCGGCTGCTTTTTCAACTTCCTCGGCAAGTGTTTTGGAGAGGAAAGTCAGACATTGGTCTCCTCCATGGCCGTCAAAAATGCTGAAGTTGAAGATCGTGGACGTGCTGGGTTTGGCAGCGATCGGTTTGTTCTGTTTAGCTTTGTTCTGTTTTGCAGCTTCGGACGTTGCGGACTTGGATTTGGCCTTGCACTTTCCGTTTGGCACTTCCAGGTCCAGTTTCTCCTTCCTGCCTCTCTTCTTCTTCGTCTCACGCACAACTTGGAGCACTGCTGCTGCGTATTTGTCCTCGTTATATAGCCTGTTGACACGCAGTGTGAAATGGCCAAAATGGGATGGGGCCTTCATGAGAGAGATGCGTAGTTTGTTGGACGAGCCACGGTCTGCAAGTGTGATGTACTGCGACACGTGGCGACGTGAGTGCCACATTGGTGTTGCTAGTGACCTTAGCATGGTTTGTGGAGATAACAAGGCGAAAAAGAAAAGTATATAGTACGAACGAGGTCAGTTACCAAAGCAAACAAATTAAGCGGTTTAAGTGCGGGAGGGAGAATCAGGCAGTGATATACGGTTAGTTTGATAGATCTGGTGGCCAGAAGTGATGTAGGTGCTCTATCGGGCTTAATTATCTACACTATTGGGGTTCACTTATTTGAATAATCCCTGGACTGATGTTCCATTCGTAATGTAATACCGGATTTTAGAATATTAGAGTTTCGAGCTTGGAGTGAAATACGGATAGCCTAGTTACAAAATCTGTCAGTACCTGGTAACCGGTAGGATTTTGAGCTTCAAGATTTTCCCACCCTAAGCAGCATCAGACGCTTCTGTGGATCAACGCTATAAAATATTGAACGGGAGCAACGGCGAATCAGAAACTGGATATGTTATTGATGGGGCTGACTGAGAAGTGTAAGTACATAATGGGTATCCTAAAACTCCAATAGAGGCCGAACTACCTTTCTGAGAAGTCGATCCTTCTATTGGCCGAGGAAACTTTGGCAAGGACGTTGAGTAATCTGCCAATAGGTGTGGGATGTAGAATTGTGAAACAATCGTTAAGCACGGCCAAGGCTCATCAACACACATGAAATGGCAAACCCAAGAGAATTTTGTGTCAAAGAAAAGACCCTTGTAGGCAGTCTTACCACGGTTCAACATGATGCAAGACAAGAGAATGGAAAAAAAGCCCATATTCGGCATGTGTTCCTGCATTTGGAGTGGCTGCAAATTTCCTCCAATATAATTATTCGAAGTACAGTAAGAAAGTTTCCTAAATCAAGCGCAACTTACTTCTTGGAATTGTTCTCTGTATGAGCTTATTCCTAAAAGTTTTAATCAGTCAATTGTTGTTGGTATGGTCAGCCAACTTGTCAAGTCTGTCAATTGCGTTTTTACAAGACATTAACAATATAATGCTTTCACATAACAATCCAGACTGGACTGAGAATAGGCTTCTCGTAAGCAGTGGAGTTTCGGGTTTTTTTTGGGAAACACTCAGGTTTCAAGTGGAGCCATTTTCTTGTATGGCCCCATTTACTGTGGCACAAAATCGTATTTTGTGGTTCTTTTAACCTTTCGTCTAGGCATCCTTGGGCTAAATTCCGGCTCCATTGGCCCTATGGCACATTTTATGGTTAGAAGGAAAGGGTTAGGAGTTTTATTGTATTATTTGTTCGCCATTGCAGTATGGTTTGAGTAACATTCTCATGAACGCCGTCATTCACTAGGAGACTCTTAATATTAAACATCAAGTTTTTGAAACTAAGCAAGTGTGAATGAAATGGATTAATCCTGTAGTTGCAAAACCGAGGGAGAGCCCAACTTCCTGCACGTTCTGTGAGTCTCACTTTTTGCTTGTGAATTAATTCGTCAGTCTGCATACCTGGAAAACAATCTCTTTCCGATATCCCACAAGGTTATCTTTGGGACCTATGTTAGAAAGGAATATTACATACACGGAGATACCACGCTTTTCACCACCGCATGTTTAAGGCAAATGGTTGTCCTGGAAAAAGCCTTCGCTGCAAATCCAGTGGCTGCGAAAAACTTACTTTACACAAAATGTAACTTACTCCAAATTTTACATGGTAGCCATCAAGAAACTAAGGCCAGATATGAGGTTTATGTGACGGAAAAAAACATGGATATTTCTACACCTCGCGTATTTAACACAATCAAGATATATCCATTCAAATTCGCAGATTCCATTAATTTGGTGGCCGTATAGTCGATGATCATCGACGTTTACAAAATTTTTGGTATTATCCGGGCCACTTTGTCCCTTCAAAATTTTGGTTTGGGTAGCGGATGATTCGGATTTACCTATGGTCTCGTGCTTACCAAAATGTGACTTTTATATCGATAGTACCTGTGTATTCAATAAGTTCAGTCCTTTATCGGTGTTTGAAGGGCTTCTCTAAATGCGCTTGTCAACGTGCATAGTTCTTGACTCGAATATCCCAATACACCCACTGCATTGATAAATCGCGACATCAAAAGAAACACGCCGAATTCTTATGCCCATGGGACAAAGCTAAACGCACCGCCTCCCGAAGCTCGTAAAAATTGCATGAAATCCAGTGTATACATTTTTTCCAATACTAGTTGGGATTGTCGACTAGTAACTACCTCCTTCACAGACTTCTAGAGCTTACAATAAAAAACTCATTGCTTCAGCTAGATCACCAAGTCATCGGTATCCTTCGGATCATCTCTATACGGCACACGCGCACCAAAAACAGCACCCCTGATCCCCTCTATTCGTTTCCCGATAGTGGTCCAGATTGGACTCTCTGCAACAACGCCTCTATTAAGAAAATCCATGTGCGCATTCACCGCATCATCCTCGCCATCGCTGTCTACACGACTCGAGTCACGCGCGAGGTTGAAAGGTCGCAAGTCCAGTGTACCACGCTGCTTTGCATACTCCCTATTGATGATACGCTTAGCCTCCGCAATAATCAAATCGGCGCGTTTGGTCGGAGCACTTTCCTCATCCTCATCGTCACTCTCATTCATAAGCCACGAGTCGTAGAAACTCAATCCAAGACGCTTTTTCACACGATCGTACACATTAAAAACACTCAAAGCCATAGGAACCAAAACCAAGCGTGGCAACCAGTTGTTAAGAAGGTTGAAGAGCCCCGTGAGGTGGATAGACTGGCCAAACCATTCCTCGAACGTCGACTTGCGCAGAATGAAAAGCGTCACAAAGTTGTATGAAAGCGGAATGGTCATCCGTGCAACGTAAGTCGCATAGAAACACGCCAGGACGGGATCAGAGTTGCGCGGCACCAAGTGGTACATGTTGAACACCTTGAGGTGGGTCAACAGCCGCAAGGCCGCAAAAAGCATGTAGGCAAAGAGAACCACACAAGCCACAAAGCGTGGAAGCCCCAGCTCCGAAGTTGGCTTGTGGATCGCAACATTCACTAACGACAACAGGGTCAGGTGGAATAACTCCGACTCAAGTACCACGAAAGAGCCCACGAGGAGCACCACCAGAAGAAAACGGTTCCCAAGCGGCCGCATGTAGCAGTAGTAGTAGTAGCTCCAGCGAGGATTGAGCAAGGAATGAAACTGGTCCACGCGGAGAACCACCTCGTGCGAGTTGTTGGCCACTGCCGCGAGCACGTCCTCCAATTTGATGATTTTCCTGTACAAAACATTGAATTCCAGCTCGTATGCAATGAGCTTACGGCGATTGGCCGTGAAGCGGTGCGCCAACTTCTCCATAGCCTCGTCGGTCACTTGGTCGATGCGCACGCGCGTGTCCATGCGCGACATCTGCTCGCGGAGATCGCCGGGAATGTCGCGGTGCAACAGCATCACCCAGTCGCGTGTGGTAATGTCGAGCGACCGCTCATGTTGATGGAATGCAAGCACCTGGACGATGTCCTCTTTGAACAGGATTTTTGTGTCCTCGAGCGAATCGACGAGCTTTGGCACCGCAAGATAGAGCTTGTTGAGTTGCGCAACGTTACTGCCCTCGACCCACTTGTCCTTGGGCAATTGCACCAACCCGTGAGCCATCAACCAGAGTGCAAGAACCAACGAGTATATGTGCGAGAGTGCTATGACCAACATGCGTAAATGCGCGAATGTGAGGCCGGTTTCCAACGTGAGGTACACAATGCCACATATGGATGCACCCAAAACAACGAGCTGGAACCGGAGGTTCTTTTTGAGCGCGTCCTTTAAACGAGCCATTCTGTTCAAGTATCCCAGGCGGTAGAATTCCTGGAGAACTGGCAAGATTAGCCAAGTTAACAAGAAGGTGGTCCAGTAGTTCAGCTTCCACAAGACGAGTATCCAGCGCTGCGGCAAGTCAAAGAGCTGGAGCGTGAAGTTCAGTGATACGTAGTCAATTGGGAGGAGCAATATGATCGAGAGAGGGAGGAAGATCGCCAGCGTGAGCGCCATTCCGAAATACGCAGGGTATTTGTGGAGGTTAATGTGGATCTGAATGCCAAATAGCGAGAGCGCTAGAATGAGTCCGAAGCATATTGCGGGTAGGAGCATGTGCGGGAAGGTAGAATCAGTGGTTAGTACAAAAAAGAAAAAGGCAACCAAACGTTTCGATTTACAATTCGGAGATTCGCCATTCTTTCAGAAGTGTAATGTTGATTTGGCACGTTTATTTAGCGGGTAGGTGAGGTAACTGAGACAAATAGTTTGTTGTGATATTGCATAATAGGGGAGAAGCGGAGTGCGTGAAACGTTGCGTTTAGTGCTGGAGTTTATTGAGTTGTGGGTAAGCTTTAGTGAATAGCATTATTGGTTGAGTAATAAAACAGGGTCATAACTTGGAGTGGAAATATTCCTCTGCTATCTTCAACCGTTCTAAACACTCAGCCTGTAAGGCTGCTCTATAATTGACCCCATGCTCCGAATACTTCGCAATCAGTCTTTACATCTTGAAGTCAGTAAAAAGCAAGTATTGTAACTAATCTCGAGCAAATTCTGAACCATGCTCGCAAGCACGGTTGTGAATTATCAAAGACCTTTATCCTTTTAGACCGTCTTTATTGTCTTGGTCATTTCCTAAAATAATCGAGACAATCAGATTTCAAGGCTCAGTCAAGGCAAACAATCTCAAAAGAGACACTCTTTTTCCATTCATTTCATGTTTCGATTGCCCATAGTTAGATCTATCTATGGTCAGCTTTCTTGAAATACCTCCGTAAACTACCTATGGCCAACTCCACCACTTCAAATAGTTGACGTGGTCCTTCAGTCGCTTAGCATTTACACTGTCAGCAGACTCTTAGCGGCATCCACATACCCTTCAGTCTTTAAACACACATCCGATAGTCGCGTTCCTCAGATTGGGCTTTACAGTCGAACACTCTATTTACCGCCTAACACCCCCCAAGAGAATCCGCGTGACTACTAGGAAAACATCGGATTAGGAAACTTCGGATCAAAAACCTTTAAATTGACGCCGGAGAGTGTAGGAATTACCACAACCAATCCGCGCTAATACATCAAAATAAACAAAAGAGCGACTAATCTGAAGGCATAATTACCATCACAGCTATTTAATCCCCATAAAACTACAAATATGTCTAGCGAGGGTGAATTCAAGGACGTGCAACTTGAATCAGCTGGTATTACGGAAGAGAAAGTGAGTGGCGCAAACACCGATCTCGAATCAGCCAGTATTGCGGATGTGAAAGAGAGCGGTGATTCCCCCAAACCAGAAGAGAAATCTAGCGGTGATTACTCCGTTCTCGAATCAACCACCAACCATATAGAGCAACCGGAGGACGACCCCACCATCCTCAAAAGAAGCTCGGATATTCCAACCGCAGATCCAGCTGATGACGCGTCCAGCCAACCACCCAAAAAATCAGTTGGTTTCGCAGCCCCACCGCCCGAGATCAAAGAGCTACACAAAGAGAGACAGGACGATCTCGTCAAGTCCAACCCTTTTCATAAGATACCCCCCGAATTGGCCTACTTGCAGAAGAAAAACGCCCCTGGACCAAAGCCAATCACCACATCCATGGCTGCAAAGAAAGCATCTCACGGAGTGCTTGGTGACCTCAGAAACAGACCTATAAAAGAGCTCTCCATGCTGAAAGTCGAGGCTCTGGTCAACTTCGAGTACCCCACAGTCCTGTTACCCGTGGCTGCAAACCACGTACTTGTGAACACCAAGTATGCGTCGCTCAATTCGCTCGACCTATCCAAGATCAACCAGTGGTTGACCGGCAAAATCGGCTACAAAATCGGGATTGGATACGAGTTCAGTGGCGAGGTTCTCGAAGTAGGTGCAAACTGGAAGAACGACTTCGCGGTGGGTGACTTTGTTTTTGGTATCACTGACCCACTCGATAAAAAGGGCTCCTTCTCTACAGAGATTGTTGCCAGCCCACTGAGAGACATATTGGTGAGAGTTTCCGAAGAAGAACTCGCAGCATTTAAGGACATCAACGTTGAGTTGGACTTTACCGAGATCAATAAGTTCGCTTTGAGTGATAGAGAAGACGAAGATGATGATGCCAACAGTGGAATTTCCAGTACCGCTGAAAACACAAGTTCCGTTCCCGCGTTGGCTAAACTATGCACTTTCCCGTCCCTTTACTGCCGCGCAAAAGATGTGCTTTCTCGTCTCAACCCAAGCCTCACTTCTGCTGGCGTTTTGATCAATGGAGGTGACACAAATCTTGGTATGACAATCGTGCAGGCGCTCCACCAGGATTCTTACCAATTCGAGAAGTTAAACTTGATTTTGATAATCCGTGATTCCAGCTACCGTGAAATGGAGGCTTTTGCCGAGCACTTCATGAAGACTTGTGATCGCTTCCCCACACGGATCACAAAGATATCGCTTGTGACCCACGATATGCTTCGCGACCCCAAAAAAGAAATCGTGCTCCGGGGAGAGAACAAATATATGGAGAAGAAGCCAGACTTTTTTGCATCGCAGGTCGTGGAGGCTCTTTTTGCGACTCAGTACTATGACGACGAGCTGCCCATTAACGAGACAAACATCAACCAGTATAGATTGGACTTGTTTGTTGACATAGTTGGATGCAAGAAGTATTTCCAAAGAACAGTTAACTGGGACAAGCTTGATGAGATCAAGTTGCCTTTGGCAAGCCACTTGTCATCCCCTTTAGCAAAAATATTCAACGCCAAGTCATCGGAAAACTTCATCGCAAAGCTCTTGAAGCCCAAGAAATACGGCTCCAGTTTTGTTTCGTGCTGCAGGTTTGCTGTGAAGAATCCTACTTACAACGTCGACAAACTACTTCCTTATGAGGCGTCGACACCAAGCCCGTGGGGCTCGAAGTGGGCGTCCAGCATAATGAATACCATGACGTCGTACTACTACTACGAATGTTTTGTGTTAGTGACGAAGCCCGAGTGGGTTGTGGAGGGTTACCAGTTGTTGAAGCAGGGTACTTTGAAATTCAAGATTGACGAGTATGTTGACTGGCGTGTAGGATATCGCGAGAGGGTGAACAAGTTGCGCGAGACCGATGGTAAAGTGTTGGTGCAGATTGAGGATTTTTAGAAAGATGGGTTGAAATGATAGCTGCATGGGTGCTTGTTCTGTTTGGTTAAAGCAGACAATGTTCCCATCTACATAAGTTGAAAACCGAAATTTGAACATACGGGAAGTACATATACACAAGTCTACGCTTGATACGCGATCTCTGGATAATGCAATGGGGGTGGAAATAGATAAACTTCTCGCGGAGGAATATCGGTTATAAAATTCGCTAGTAGGATTTTGTTGGTTTATACGATGTCCTCGGTATTCTCTCAATCGTAGTATCCGGACTTGACTCCCGTCTAGAGGCAATTGCAATGTCTGTGTTGGCTTACCATTCTGAGTTGAACACGCATAGTCCCAGTGTTCAAATCACAGATCCGTTGAGTAAATTCTGGATAGGAGGCGAGCAAAACAAGTGAACCCTACCCCTCTTTTTGTATTATGTATTTGTCTTGGACGTCTGCAAACGACAATATGTCTTGTAATGCAAAGTCATACCGGCAAGCGCAACGTCTTATTTCGCTGAAGTTCAACGGTAGTTCGTCAGCGCTGTTCCCTTTGACAAAATAAGTAGGAACTACAGAAGACGTTTTGCTGCCACAATTGATACGGGCCCCAGGAAATCGCCACAAAAGGTTCGTAGATGTTTTTCACCTTACATATGCCAGAAGCAGTTTCCTATCCAATCCAAGGAGAAGATTTCATGTGTTATTAATAGCATTACCAAGAATATCGTTCAGGGGTGCGAACCCTTGAGCAGCATAGCCCAGCAGGGTATACAAATCATCTATGATATTTTCCCTCTAGGTGCGCAGAAAATACCACTGTGCAGATTGACAGCAGCTAGCGAGAATACATAAAACCACGACACGCGAAATACAGAAGTTGCTCTAGCTTCCTAGTGTGCTGTAAAAACTGGAGTGCTTAATTTCAAAAATGCACCCCATCACCCCTGCACTCTCCAATGGGATTGCGTTACGAGCTCACTTGTCCTACTGTCTATTTAGCCAGATTGCAGCTATCTTGGGCGGTTTTGCGCTTTAAAGGTCATGGGATGGTAGTCATCGTTGACAGGGATTCGTAATTGCTGCAACGTTACATACACTGGTGGTGCTTATGAAGATTCCTAAAAAAGGGTGGTGCCCAAAAATCAGAAGAGCATGGATTTTCGGAAAAGTAGACGTGGAAACAATACCGGTTGTTCACCTTAATTTCTGCTTGTTACTTTCTGCTTGCGACTTTCTGTTTCTTGTTACTTTCAAAGGAAATTATTTCAAGATTTCTCAGACCATCTTTAAAAGGCTTGCTTTGCCAGATTCTTTTGACTTTAGTCTCCCTGACTATTCTTTAAAGACATTCCTGGACTATTCTCTAAACTTTGCTGTCCCTGCGTATTGTTCACGCTGACAAAGAGGGATGCATTTCAGACACGGAGTTTCAAGTCAAGAAAAAACGCCTTTCTGACTAATGAAATCGTCGGACTTCACTCTACCCCAGTTCCGTATATTTCGACAAATTTAGCATACCTATTAGTGATCCCGCTAATTAAAAGACGACGAAAACAAGTTGCCCACAACGAAATTTATGGCAGCAAACATGATCACCATAAGCTCGGCATACGCATATTGGTGAAACACATGGAAATCTGATACTACCTCAGCTGATTGTCTAAGAACGCTCTATGACATTCATGATTGCCCCGAACATTGGAACAATAGCTGAATCACTAAATATCCCATTGATGTTGAGATACAAAGGGCGGCCCAACTTCTTGCCGAGTAGCTGCGCAAGCGTTGTAAGTGCAGATCGCGTATTATCAACAGCGTTTAATTGCGTGGAGTACCCCGCGATTGTGTAGACATACTCTCCGAGAGTTCGGTTGTTGGCTTGGTTCACATATACCGTGACAGGGGCCTTTTCCAGACTCTGATCAGCGCTGACCACAATCACATATTCGTTGCCCTCTACCAGAACCTCGCGTGTGCAAGCATTCATCATGGTTGTAACAACTTTTTTCTTCAAACAGAACCTGCATAAAAGCCAAATGATAGACGCAAGTTTGATGGATATGAACTCATAGAAATTTTGAGTTTTATCGCTTGGAACCACATTGACAAACCCGTTTACACATGCCAACAAGTTTCGTGCCGAGCTCCAGCTTGAAGTCATTTTGCGTACTCACCCCCAAAAAAAACCACCCCAGACCTTGAAGGGGTAAGTGAAAGATCAACCAGAAGCCCTGGCTCACAATGTACGTCAATGGTGGAATCGCAATGCAAATAGAGCGTTTTAAATGTAGATGTACTGATCGGCATAACCCCTGCGTACGAGTCTCGCATCGCTTCATAATCGACATTTTGGTAATAGTGCAGGAACTTTATTGGCATAACTGCATATTCAGGTCTTTGTGACGTAAATATTATTACACTACTATGGATGTTGCCTATATAAGTTACCCAGTGGCCATATCGTTGAACTTCGAGAGAAGGACCCGCCCCAGGAATCATCAGCGGTTGCTTTTTATCACCGGTTTGAAGTTCAAAGACATTACAACACACCTACCACGATTGGGACCTCTTTGCAGGTGTTCGCGGCTTCAACATTCTTTTCTACAGATATACACAAATTTTCTTTTATGATATGGCCTTCCTAAAGAAGGGTACTGGTTTGCCTACCCAAAATTCAAAAGCAAACGACGACTTGCAAACCATTCCACCTAATGCAGTATCTGCAAGAGCTGCAGCAGAAGTGGTACAAACGCACAAGGAAGATGCACGCTCGCTGCATAGTTTGCGGATAGGGTCCTCACAAATTTTCAGAAAGACCGACCAGAGAGCTCGAAGAAACGAAAAGAGAAAGAATAGCAACCAATTTTCCCGAAACAGTGTTTCAGGTAGCACATTGGATGGTGAAACTGATCAAGCACATCTTCAAACATATATGGATAAGCAAAAAGACGACTACCTCGGTTTGATTGACGACACCAACGAGCCTGAACACCCAGCATCAAAGCTAGTTCCAGATAGTTTCAATGACAGTGGCCACGCTGAAGAGACAAGGGCAGATTCTACAGAAGAAGGCAACAGCGCGCCTCTTTCTGATTTGACCTCCGCAGTGAATGCGTCTCTTTTTGCAATCGACGGCACGGCCACAACTGCAAACAACGGCTTTCCATTGGTACTCTTTATCGAAACTTGCTCAAAACGCGAGAATAAGAGCTTTCAAAAGCTCTTGAACAGCCTGGTATTTGCAAACATCGAAGTCAAGGTGAAGAAAGAGCCTCTGGGCACGGGTTTGCGGAGTGATCCACTGCACTCTTTAAGCAATGAAGAGAATGACGCAACTGATGGATTCAAAAAAAACCGGTCAATACATAATGGACAGAGTGGGTTGGGGGCTCACAGATCTGCACTGAAAACCTCCAAATTACAACATGAGCACTCGGCAAAACCGGTTTCCGTTTGTTCAAAATCTACAGAACTCGACTCACAAATCGTTGCCTATGAGCTCTCTAGCGCAGAACCCAAGAAACTGTGGGAGTCGGTTCTAGAAACACTCTACAACCACAAGTTCACTTACGTTATGGATTACACCCACTTCCTCTCCCACCCAGGTATTCTCTTTGTCAAGAACTTGAGTCTGCGGTTAGTTGGGCTTGCAGAAGGCCAGCACACATTGACTATAACCAAAAATGATAGCCGTGACAGCAGGATCTTCGCATACCTTAATAAACATTCGCTCTACGCCACACTACGCGAGGTGAAAGTTTTTGCAAATGAGCAGCTAGGTACTGCATTTTTATTGGCCAAGTACGACAACTACCTTGATGCTGATAAAGTGATGGCATCTTTGAATAAGGCTGTTCCTAACGAGTTTAATATCGACCCTACCACGCCCTTATATATCAACAAGTACTTGAATAAGCGTGAGAGATCATCTGCTATCACAGGAGAAACACTGGCCAACACATTTGCTCCGCCGCAAGGGAACGTCTTTGATATCGTTGTATTCGAAAACCTCCGGCAGTTTTTCCCCGACTATTCCTTTAGCAAGGTCGCGTTTTTGTTGCAGAAGGTATCTCAGTTTGGTGTAGAAATCGAGTCCATTTACTTCCCTGAAGACGACAAAAATTTTGCACCCAATTCCCGATTGGGTAGTGTTGCAACGGCTGCAAATGACAATTTTCTTTGTGGGGATTACGGCTTTGTGAAATTCAAACAAGATGCACAATTACTGCACAATGTATTGCTGTTGCTCTACCATCTCAGCGAGCTCACGTGGCCGAACTTGGTGGCCTTCGACGTGAATAGAGAACGGCCCCTCCACGAAACCACTACCGAGGACACTACGCCGGCTCCCGAGTGTCTCCAGCTCACTCTTGGTCAGTTCAAGCACAATCAGTTGCTCTATAGACACCCGCAAAACCGGTGCTTATTCTGGGACCAGACTCAACGGGCTGCTGTGGTCGGGTTCCAACTACCAGACCACATTAGGCAGACTTTCACGCGTACGCTAAACTACCAAGAGACCAACATCTACATCAACCACCTTCCACTCCTTTTTCACAATGACGATACTTTGTGGGAGGAATTCTGGAGACAATTTGGGGTGATAAAGTCTGCTAAGATCATCAAACCCCAGTTTTATCGTACGCACCAAGACTCTCCAGCGTCACATGGAAAAATTGGTTTCGTTTTCTACCGCAACTTCAAGATGGCCATTAAGGCTATTCTCTTGACAAACAACAAGGTTGTGACAGTTCCCCAGTATGGACAGCCCATCCTCATCCAGTCGTCATTTGCATTGCAAAAAACAACTCGCAGTGCTTCCAAATCGGAAGTAACCCCAACACTGCGCTCGCTTCCATATAATACGCATGGTATGCCGGTAATGTACCCTAGTCCAATGGTTCCAGTGACGTCTCTGCTGCAGTATTTCAACCCATTCTTTCTTCGTGCACAACCGCAGATGTATTACCCATCCACGGCACCGAATGGTGCAATCAAGCATGCACAAGCGAAGGACAACAAGCGGAGAGTGCAGCACAGTAACCTGATATACAATGTCCAGCAGTATAGTGGAATATTGCCCCAAGATGATGGGCAGCTATTTTACTACGGCTACCATTACCCTCTCCAGCCTTCGTACTACTACGACTACAATTACGAGGACAGTTACGAGTCGTGAGAGATAGGGAGGGTTGAATGTGGTATGCAGTATTTGGAATTAAGAAGGGGAAAACCAGAGAAGAGAGAGAAGGTTTGGGAGGGTCCCAATAGGGATGAGAAGGTGGGTTTCAAGAATGTAGAGGTAGTAGACATTCTGAAAATTCTAAACAATCTCGAAACTCTTCAGAAATCCTTACAACATGAAGGTGTTTGCATTCTAATGAATTGAAGTCTCCTGTACAACTCTATAGAAGATATCCACAGCGTTTGCAGTTAATATATACAGCCTCTGATAAACACTTTCTTACTCGATATTATTCTTAGATTCCATTGCTTTATACATAGTTCGTTGTCTAGTTCCCTTCTCGTTCCCTTTACCTTTCTATTGCTTTCTATCTACAAATTTGGAGGTTCAGCATCCCGCAGTCTGGGAGTCAAAGGAGCGGCCTCAAAAACAGCCTCCTCCATCTCATCGTCAACTGGCTCTACACTCTCCACTTCCTCGATGTAATGCTTCAACATGCTCTCAATACCGTTCTTGAGCGTCACCGAGCTCGAGTCGCAGGATCTGCATGCACCCTTCAACCGCAAATACACAGTTCCGGTGTCTTCCACAAAGCGGACAAACTCTATGTCTCCACCATCATCCTGAATGGCTGGTCTGATCCTAGTAAAGATCAACTCCTTAATCATCAGTACCACCTCGTCGTCTTCCTCGTTAATCTGCATATCCTGACTTACATCCAGCTCCGTAATGATAGGGGTACCATTTGTGAGGTACTCTGTGAGGATCGAGAAGATCTCGGGCTTGAGCAATGCCCAATTCGTGTTGTTGTCTCCTGACTTTTCCACTGTGATAAAGTTGGACCCAAACATAATGGAAGATACGCCATCGATCGAGAAGAGCTTGAGTGCGAGTGGCGACACAGCAGCCTCGCGGCCACTGAGGAACTCTCTGGTTTCGTTTTCTTCGAGTATCTTCATGGATGGAAGAAACTTGAGCGCGTTTTCGTTCGGGGTTTCAACGGTTTGGATAAAGAGATTTCTCAAGCCCATCATTGGTCTAACTGGGAGGAGTGTCCGGCGCATGCCAGAACCAACGACTGCCCTCTGTAACATTCCAATCATTGTTGTAAGTGATTGAAAAATTAAATTGATAACGTGATTTGAGGCACTTGACCGCAATGAATCATAAAGTGATGGAAGGTGTCTGATGGATTATGGAGATGCTGAAAGGTCGAATAAAGATAACTGCAAGAGGATGGGTATCTGGTGATACTATAATTTATATCCGGGACTAGCTCAGAAAACCAGTTTGAACCAGCTTACCAGCTTGGAAGTACCCTTAAAAGAACAGCTTAAAATAGGTAATATCAGACTAAATATCATCGTGCACTTACCTGACGACAACTTTCCTAAAGAACCCAAAGTAGACTCCAGGCATACACAAACATACTGCTCGAATGAACTCAATAAATATTTCTATACAGCAAATGGTCGCAGCCAATCAAAGCAAACCCACAATTTCCCCTTTGGCCCATCTTGTTAATTAGTTGTGCATGTCTTCGATGTGCCAGATTGACGAGGTTTCTGTGGTGAGCTGCCACAACGCATGAAGTCAAAAATGAGGGAAGGAGTTTCCATGCTAGAACAAAAACTTCTCGAAATCACTGGCAGCCTTCTCCTCGGCCTTCAGGTCTCCCTCTGCACTTATGCTCTGATCCAATGCAAGTTTGTTGTCGGCCAACTGCAAGATATTCTCCTCAATAGTGTTGCTGACGATAAGCTTATATACCGTCACTGGCTTCTTTTGCCCCACTCTATGTGCACGGTCTTCTGCTTGCTTATCGTCGTGGGGGTTGAAGGACTGGTCAAAGATGACGACATTATTAGCAGCAACCAAGTTGATACCAAACCCACCGGCCTTGGTCGACACCAAGAAAATCGGAATGGTGTCATCTTCATAAAATTTGTCAATGATGTCTTGTCTGGTGTCGACCGATGTGGTACCGTCCAAACGAACAAACTTGTAGTTAAGCAACGAGAAGGCTCTCTCGAGAATGTCCAACATCTGCGTGAAAAGAGAGAAAATGAGCACCTTCTCCTTCTTCTGGTTGATGATAGTATCGAGAAGCTTGGTCAACTCGGTGATCTTACCACTTTTCAAGAACTCGTTCCTATCTAGCTGGTACTTTGACAATGTGTGGGGAAACTTCTCACAGAGCGCATTCAACTCGTAGTCACACATCACCTGCATGTCCTCGTAGATGAACGTTTGATTGGCCTCTACATACTCGGGCTCTTCCATGATGCTCTTGGCCATTTCCTTTAACATCTCGTCGGTGTAGAGCACCCTGAAGAGAAGAGGATGCAATGACACCTTACGCAACTGCATCAACACATTCAGCGAGGATGGAATTGGGTTTTTGCGCGCGAAATCGATGTCCTTCTTGTCAGTGAGTAGCTTCCGCCTTTCACGCTCTGCGCGTGTTTCCTTTGCCTTAGTGAGCTGCTGGTCGTAGATCTCTCTTTGGGCTTTTGTCAACTCACATTTGATGATTTCGTGACTCTTGGGGGGTAAGTGCTGCAAAACCTGGTCCTTTTTACGCCTTAACACAAAGGGTGTCATCATTGTCTTTGCTTTGCTAATTGCCTGGATCGAAAGAAGCGGATTGTAGGAGGTTGGGGTCGACGATTTTGTGGACGAAGACGACGTGACAGCGCCCACTTTCTGATTAAACAACCCATGGAGATCCTCCTTCTTCTCGTTGAAGAGTTGTGGCAACATGAACGAAAGCAAAGAAACCAACTCCTTCAAGTTGTTCTGCAATGGCGTACCAGTCAATAGAAGCCTGAAACGGCCCTGTAACTTCATCAACTTGGTGTACCTCTCAGTTCCTGAGTTCTTGAGGAAATGGCCCTCGTCGTACACAATGATATCACAGTTCAAGTTACGCAAGAACTTGAAGTCGTTCAGCGAAGAAGTCGTCAACGTGTACGTTGTCACCAACACATCAAACTCGGCATTGCGCAACTCGTACCGCAACTGCTCTCGTTCCTTGACAGATCCATAGTATGCCTGCACAACCATGTCTGGGCAGAATTTGGCAAACTCACGCATCCAGTTTTCAATTGTTGAGGCTGGCACCACCACCAAGTGTGGACCTTTCTTCTTGTTTGTGGCCTTCAAGTGAGCCATGAACGAAATCACCTGGCACGTCTTTCCCAATCCCATCTCGTCGGCAAGAATACAGGAGAGTTGATTCTGGTAGAGCATGTTGAGCCAGTTGATTCCCACTTGTTGGTAGTTATTTAAGGTAATCTCTTCAGCAAGCAACTTTGGCTTTTCGCTAATATATGCTAAGTTTCTTTCCCCGGTGATAACAACGTCTTCGTCATCATAATCTTCTTGTTTGCTCGCCTTCACGTCGAGATCCACCATGTCCAAGCCACCTTCACCGGTGACGGTGACGCCCCATCTTTCCATCTGGCTGGAGATTTTCTCTCCGTACTGCGAGCATGTCTTGATCAAAGAGTCCACGGCCCTGTAGCCCTTCAATCTGGACTCAGTGTTCTCAATGAGACGAAGGCCCAACGTCTTTTTCTTCTTCAGCGGCGCAGGGTCGTCTGTAAAGTTGTTTTCTGCAATCTCGTAGATGGTAGAAAACGGCCTCTGTTCTATCACAAGCTCGGCGACCGCGGGCTCAAGCACACAGATCTCGATCATGTCCTGTGTCAGACACGTGTTTACAAACTCCAAGATTTGCGAATCGATGCTTGTAATGCCCGAAACCACGTGTTCATCGTCCTCGTCGCTCATGGCATCGCTCGCACCGTCACTGCTGAACTCGTCCTCCGAATAGCTTCTGCGGCTCTTTTGCGCCAGCCTCTTTTTACGGTTCTGCTTGATCTTTTCTTCGAGTAAGTCCAAGTCATCAATCTCTTCAACATCCTTTTTATTCTGGTCCACGATCTTGAAGGTGAATTTGGGAATCGGCGATCCCGTCATGGAAGCTGGAGTAGTAGATTCTTCCGACTTGAACACAGAGCCGCGCACAAGCTTTCTTCTCTTAGGGACCAATTCGTCATCATCGCTCACGTTAATAGGCTGGTGTTGCATTCGCATGGAGTCCAACGTGTACTGTGCCTTGGGTTTGAACTTGTACTTGTCAAGAATCGACACCTTGGGCTTCTTGATCTCCACTTTGGTGGATTCGGTGACGTCCCGTACAGGCAGCATGGCGGTCTTTATGCGTGCCTTGCCGCGCACTTTGATGGGCGAGTCTTCTTCCACCATGGTCGGAGCCGAAGCGTACACATTTTGCATGCGCTTGATCTCCTCCAACTTCTCCTGTCTGATTTTCTCCTCCTCGGCCCTGCGCTGCTTTCGCTTCTCGTCCATGCGTGCAAGAATAGCTTCCTTATCGTAGTTCTCAGTGAGCCACTGAGAGATTTCGCGCACGTTTCCCTTGCCTCTCACAAAACCCTTGAACAAATCACTCTCCTCAAGGTAGTAGAAGCTGCGCTTGATAAAGGGAAAGTCTTTATGCTGTCTTATTGCCTGTCTTTTGGCCTCGAGAGCCCTCTCTTTGTCGCCCTCTGTTGGCTGAAGGTTGTTGGTGACTGAGGGACGAACCATCCTTTCTCCCTGCGGCGATGAGTCCACCTGGATCGGAGACGAAGAAGGAACTTGCACGTAGTTATGTTTAGGTGTTTCCGCCATCTTCTCAAGGTTGGGGTTATCCCTAACGTACCAGCTCATCGAATTTTTAGATATTGAAAAACGCGTGTGCGCTACCAGATGGCTGCAATACGCGGAACTCTACGAGGCTTTTGTCGGTGTATGGGCACAAACAATAGAGAATAAATAAATGAGGACATGGAAGTGTTTGTATCTGCTCTCTAGACTTTGAGCTACTTGGTCTGGCAACGGTTAGTATGCGAGACTTTTTCGTTCGACCAACTGTCAGTTCAATCAACCAGTTTAATCAACAACCAGTTTAAATAGGTTTCCATTAGTTCAACAACCAGTTCAATCAATCGATTGCTATGTCTGAATACAAAGTTTAAGATAGTATTGCTTCACAAAATCAGTTCAAACTTGGGACGTCCTTTTGTTCAAATCATCTTCCAATAACCAAGTACTTCTCTTATCAGAGCAGTCTAACTTAACTTGAAACATGTAGAGGTTGCCTCAGGCCTTCTTCACCATAAATATCGCCACATCAGCTACTACGTGATTTGAAGTCCTTCATACATGAACAATCCAGAGCATCTTGTTTCAGTAACAAAGTACTGTCAACTTGAATTTCAGCTCAAACATGTCTACTTTATATCATCCTAACTTTTAATTCCTATACCCATGCAATCCTATTTTCCTAACAACTGTGGCGTGAGACCCTTCAACTCCTTCAAGTAGCTGTCGTCATTCAACTTGTCCAAACTTTCCACTGGCCTTTCTCCCTGTGGAGAGATGCGCACTGCGTGTCTCAAGACGGGAGTATCCCAGTCAATCACTGCAGAGTGAATTGTGCTACGGTTATCCCACAATACCACAGTGTTGGGCTCCCAGCTTGCTCTGAGCTGCAAGTCATGCGCCTGTTCAACGTGGTTGAACAAAAATTCGAGCAAGTTGTCTGACTCTTCTTGCTTCAACTCGACGATCCTTCTGCCAAACTCCCTATTCAAATACAAAAACTTCTCTCCGGTAACAGGGTGCTGTCTAACCAACGGGTGGATGCTGGAAACTGGGTCACGTCTGAGTACACCGCCAGCGGCAATATTCATGTGGGCCTGGTCCTCTGCCGTGTGCAAGACGTGCAATCCCAGAATGATATTTTGCATAGCAGGACTAAGCCTTTTGTAAGCCTCGACACAATTTGCAAAAATGGTGTCTCCCCCCGCATCTGGACCCTCCAAAACAGTGAAGAATGTGTAGTGTGGTGGGTTGATCTCATAGGAAACGTCTGAGTGCCATGAAATACTGTTTGTTCTCGTCTGGAACGCACTCTTGAGCTCAGTTTCTGAGGCCCCCCTGAACGTTACATGAAGCTCAGGAACACCTTCAGGAGACCCAGAGGTTGGGTGAACGTGCAACGGCCCAAAGTATCTGCCAAAGTCCGCCATGAACTGAGGTCCAAAACTTGCAAAATCCTGGTCTCTCAAAACAACCACTCCGCGAGTAGCCACAAGCAACGCAAGGTCGTCTTTACCCTCGTTGCTCAACGTGGACAACTGCAAGCCTCCTCTAATCTCAGTGCCAAACTTTGGGGTAATCGGTTTCAATACAGAGTCCGGGCCACATGCCAACAAGTTGAAGTAGTCTGGTCTCCCGTTCACTCCCCTGTCCAGGTGCGAGAAAAACTCCAACGGCTGGAGCTTTTGCGAAGGGTCCCACGTAGGCAAGAATTCAGGGAAGTTTGACTGCGCCGAATTCTTTCTGCTGATGGTGAACGCTCCCTTGGATGTCACGTCATTGTGTTCTTTATTGAACTGTGAGGGGTCGTACTTAGTAGTTGTTGTTGCTATTGGAGCCATGTTGAATGAAGGTCAAGATTGAACCTATTCCGTTACATCTCAAACACAGAGAGTCCAACCTCCGTTATATATGCCGCAGACTGAGTTGCGAATTTCTCTGTCTTGCGACATTTGCAGCCACATATTTCTATTTTTGTGTTACAGACTATCTTTTAGCCATCTGTCACCCGAGCCGAGCCGAACAAGAAGACTAAATTTCGTCTGAGGGCCTCAATCGTGCGCTCGCAAGTGTTACCAAATGGGCTGATTCATGTACTTTGTAGTCGGCGCCGGTCACGGAGACCTCATAAGACCGGAGTCTGCGACATAAATCCCCAGAAGGGAAACAAAAAACTGTGGCTGGAGAGCCTCAGTCGTGAATTTCACTAGCATTAAAAGTGTGGCAGGTCATAATATTTCCAGGCCAGAAGATCCTTGTTTGTAGCCTTTGCAAGGTAAAGCGTCTATCACTCACAGGACACCCAGCTGGTTCGATTCTAGCACAAGCCTTTCCTCGGCAAATTTTTTCCCAGATCTGATGACATAAGCGGGGCTTCTTTTTGAACAGCAACATCTACTAGCGCCGAGTAGGGGTATAATGGAAGTGAGCTTGTGAGGACTACAAAACAAAAATGTCAGATTGGATCACCACTTTCCCTGGCTATAGCCAGACTTTAAAGTACATAAGGAAAGGATTTGGGCAGGTCCTTCAGACGGGGCCCATACCGAAGCATGTTGGAATTATTATGGACGGTAACCGTCGGTACGCCAAGACGCACAAGATGGAATTGAAGGAAGGTCACAATCTTGGATATGATAGTATGGCTAAAATCCTTGAGACCCTTTACGATAGCGGTATTAAATGCGTCACGGTGTACGCCTTTTCTATTGAAAACTTCAAAAGACTGAAATACGAGGTCGAATGGTTAATGGACCTTGTCAAACTGAAGTTCCAGCAGTTGTGTCAACACGGGGACTTATGTGAAAAGTACGGCATTCGCATCGAAATTTTAGGCAACACGCGTTTGTTGCCCACTGACATCCAAAACATATTGCACGAGACCATGGAGATCACCAAAAACAACAATAACGTGGTTTTAAATGTGGGTTTCCCGTACACTTCAAGGGACGAGATGACTGCACTGATCAAGCGTATAGTTAGTGATTCTACCGTTCCCGGAAACAGCCTCACTATCGACGAAGAATGCGTAACAAATAACCTATACACAGCCAAGGCACCTCCCTTAGATTTGTTGGTGAGAACCTCAGGCACTTACAGACTATCGGACTTTTTGTTGTGGCAGTGTGTATCTTCCGAGTGTGATATAGTTTTCACAGACAGATTGTGGCCTGACTTTCGTCCATGGGACATGTACAAGATATTAATTGAATGGAGTTTTAAGAGGTACTGGTATGGTGTACACAAAAGCCCCGCCGCCAAAAGCATTATATCCAAGTCTGAGGTTTACGATAACGAAGATGAGGAAGACGATAGTACCGAGGATAGCGAATCGGGCAAGTACGAAGTGGAAACTATCACTTCTGAGGAGGAATCAGAACACAAGTAAGATGGGCATGTATGCATATACTAAGGACTTTAAGGTACTCGTAGATAACATAAGATATAATTCAATAGAAGAAATGATACAATACAAGTCATAATATCATTGGCATAATATCATTCTAGACATAATATCTCCGACATAATATCATTCTAGACATACTACCATGTCAACACCAAAACACTTTACACCCTACACGAAAATACGCTGAATGCAAGCTAGTCTAAAGTAAGGGTTTTGTGTTCCCTGTTTTCCGGAACAGGCCTTGATAAGCAAACAACGTCCCCATATTCAATGCACTCTACGAAAGGCCCTTCGTAACTTCCTCTATCGGCTCTACTCACAGCTCATCCAAAGTTTATAGAAATGCATGTATTGGCTTGTGTATGTTCATTCCGTCAGATGGTGTAGACATAGTCTTTATCGGTGGTTTTGTGCAATTTTGTTGACTCATTCTCCGGTCAATTCTTTTTCAACGTGCCCAAAAAGTTTCAATCACCAACGATGGACTTAGTTAACCACCTCCCAGACCGTTTGTTGTTTGCGGTCCCAAAGAGTATGTGAATCTAATTTGAACTTGGAATTTTTACTAACAACGACTAGAGGGCCGTCTTTACGAGAAATGCTGCAACTTGTTGAGTGGAGCTGACATTCAGTTCAGAAGATCTAACAGGTTAGATATCGCCCTTTCTACAAACTTGCCAATCGCCCTCATTTTCCTTCCTGCTGCAGACATCCCAGTTTTCGTTGGTGAGGGTAACTGTGACTTGGGTATCACCGGTCTTGACCAGATCATGGAGGCTGAGATGTTTGACTCTATTGAGGACCTCGAGGACTTGAAGTTTGGTCTGTGCAAGTTGCAAATCCAGGTCCCAGCCGACGGTGGAATTAACGAGCCATCTCAGCTTGTCGGAAAGAAGATTGTGTCGTCATTCACAAAATTGTCCGCCGAATACTTCCAGAAATTGGAGGGCAAGAAGGACTTGAGCACCAACATTAGATATGTCGGTGGTTCCGTCGAGGCCTCGTGCGCTCTTGGTGTTGCCGATGCAATTGTGGACTTGGTCGAAAGTGGTGAGACCATGAAGGCAGCTGGCCTCAAGCCCATTGAGACTGTCTTGGAGACCTCTGCTCACTTGATCTCTGCCAAAAACCCCAAATTCCCAGACTTGGTGAAGAAGATTCACCAGAGATTCGAAGGTATTTTGGCCGCTAAGAAGTATGTCTTGTGCAATTACAACGCTCCTCGCGCCATCTTGAGTACAGTTTTGGCAATAACCCCTGGTAGAAGAGCTGCCACTGTGTCGGCCTTGGAGAAAAAGTCTCCAGAGGAAGAAGAGTGGGTTGCTGTTTCTTCGATGATTGAAAAGAAGAAGATTGGAGATATCATGGATGAGTTGAAGGCTGTGGGTGCTTCGGACATTCTTGTCTTCGAGATACAAAACTGCCGTGTTTAATGACTTTTCATGGACTGAACTAATCCAATATAGACAAATCTGAATATAGTAGACTGGATTTTCGAGAAGATGGAAATGTAGGAATGATGACAAATGAGCATAATTGAAACAAACCCACCAAAGACTCCCTGAAAGTGGTTCGCCGAACAAGGCAATCGTGAACAAACTACCATTCTCCAACTCGTAACCCCATTAAACCTACACATAGAAGTATCTCGTACTTTATTCCTGTCTACAGGATGCAACTTCAGCTATTTAGTTCAACTCGATATCCTTGATACCATCCTTCCCCACTGCTTTCACGTAGACGCCCTTGAAGTCAACGGGCATTCTGGTTTCCAACTCCTGCAAGCACATCTTCAACAACTTTAAGCCGTCCTCCAAAACCATGTCTTTTCTGTAATGCCTGTCCAAGAGCGACGAGGCATAGAATGCGGCATATCCGTGAGCACCGTAAGGCAACTCTGCACGTGTACCCAAGTAATCTATCCAGTTCAAGGACGCGGTATTTGTCTTGGTGTCAAACCCAGCCAACAAAACATTCACCTGGTACGGTTTACGCGATCTTAACGACGTAGCCAATTGGTTTCTCACAAAAGAAGCGGTAGCCTTCGGGCTCAACACGTGGCCATTTTCGCGCATTGTGTGCAATTGGATGTTGGCCTGAATGTACTCAGCAAACTGAACGGTGTCTCCGCTCTCTCCAGTGTATGCAAGCAAGTTGTGCGAGTTCAACGCGCGGGTTTTGTCGTCATTGTCCTTCAACACAGAGATTCCTCTTGTAGCCGCCTTAGATGTGGCAATAATAGTGGCGTCTTGCACCTTGATCCCCAAGATAATGTCCATCTTTAGAGTTTGAGATCTATGTACACCTTTTTTGCCATCCAGACCAAAACGCCCATATTGGGGTAGTGCGAGGGCAAATTTGGGAATCTAAGCTAGGAAGAGGTAATACGCAAGAAACGCTACTGATAAGTTAAAAGGTTGAGGGATCTCGTGTTGAATTCAGTAGTAAAAGCAAGCGAAAGCGCGCACTTCTTTATACTAGAGACCACACGATTTCAAGATGTGAAGTTCACTGCTTAAAACTAACTCCCAATAGTTTTATCCGACCAATTTGAATTAACGTCATACCGAGAAGGCTTAATTGGTAGGAAGGTCGGGAAACCTTGATGATTAGCGGGAGCTCGAGAAAGCTCACTCATGAACTTTCAGCCAAGTCAAAAAAACACTTTGGTCGTAAATTTGATAAAAAATAAAAATAATGACTCCTAGGCGGTTCGAACGCCTGCATCTTTACGATAGTAGAACTTGAGTCTACCGCCTTAACCACTCGGCCAAAGAGCCAGTTTCTTGTGTTTTGTGGCCTGTATTAATTCATACCACTTATCGGTTATATTCTTCTATATAAAATATACGGAGGAATTGTTGGTTAGTGTCTGTTTATTGAGATGTTTAGCTTATAACTCACTTGTTTATTTGTTAAGGGAATTTAAACAGATTATTTAGTAACTCTTGTTTGGCGTGGCTTATGCTGGTATGGTAGGACCGATGTCCGAAGCGTGGACGATGGAACTTATGCCAAAGCGGGTGCCGCGGTACTGATGGCAGGCATGGGGATAGTATCGTATGCACTACCCAGTACCCTTTGTACCTGAAAGTAGTTTTCAAAAAGCATTACACATTCGTATACGAGATTAACTGTCATATACAATGAAATACAGCACTTAAAGAGGGTAATTATCAATTATGTAACTAGTGGACTATAAGGAGACATTTATATATACGACTTCCTTCACAATACAAATGCAAAGCCCAATCGATGCAACAAGTAACGCAGCTTAGGGTGACAACTTGTGGCTAGCGCTATCATAGTATTGGATTAAGCCTGGAAACCCGTTGGCTCATACAAATTCGTTAAATTTGTTGGTTAAAGGCACTGAGTTAACTTGCGGTGGTGTTACTCTAATCTTTACTGTAGAGTACAATACCTACTACTGCTTGGTTAATTTCCAAAGCTACGTTTTTGCGGTAATTCATTCTTTGCTATTATACAGTCTATATGGAGAAAACTTACTTTCTTCCCTTTCCCTTCTTCCCCTTTGAATTCTTTGCGTTCCTCTTCTGACCGTCAATTCTGTCAACCCTAGTTTTCTTATAAGACTTTCCATTGTTTTCTTTTCTGTCCTCCAAAACCTTTCTCTTCTTAGAGTTGATTTTTTGACCCTTGTTAGTCAACTTTTGCATCACCTCAGTCTTGTGCTGCTTCTTTTCTCTCTCGGTCTCAAACCAAGTTCTCTTTGGACGAGATTGGATTTCCTTCTCGTGCGTTATCAAGTTTTGGGCCTTGGAAAGCTCCATTTCGGCTCTCAACATAGCCTTCTCCTCCTTCTCCTCCTCCAAAACCTCCTTGACAATGTCGCCCTTGCTGACAATGATCTTGTTGAGCAGTTCAACCTCCGACCAATCCACATTACGGGAAACTGCTTTGCCCTTGTTGTTTTCATCGGCAGAGAGAGACTTTATGGCATCCTTGACAATGGCTCTGTCTTGAGTGGCTTCACCGACAAAGGAAATCGAACGACCGTCTCTTCCCGCTCTTGCAGTTCTACCCACTCTGTGGAGGTAAACCTCGTGGGACTTTGGCATGTCGAAGTTAATGACCATCTCAATCTTGGGGATATCCAAACCTCTAGCAGCCAAATCGGTACAGATCAATACAGGCACCACCAAGTTTTTGAAGTCGTTGACGTTGTTCAAACGCTGCTCCTGGGTCAAGGAACCGTGTAACTCGGAAACCTTCATTCCCAACAAGCCTAGAATGATTCTCAACTTATGTGCCATTTCCTTACGTGCAACAAAAACCACGGTACGGCTTTGTTGCTGCGGATCAACTTGCTTAAGTGTGTGGAAAAGAAGTGCAGGCTTGAGCTCCTCTCTCTTACGGATACGAACAAATTCCTGCACCAACTTGGTTGCTGCGGTTTTCGGTGGATCAATCATGATACGCATGGGCTTCTGCAACGACAACTTGATCAAGTCTTGAATTTTGGTGTTCATGGTAGCAGAGAAAAGCAAAGTCTGACGCTTGTGCTTTGGAATAAGAGACAAGATCTCTGTTAATTCAACTTGGAAACCTTCATCCAACATACGATCAGCTTCATCGATAACCAAGACCTCGAGTGTCTCGATGGTGAAAGATGGGGAGTTTCTGATGTGGTCAATCAAACGACCAGGGGTGGCAACAACAATATCCGGTCTGGTCTTCAACTGCTGCTCCTGCTGTCTCAAATTCAAACCACCAACGGCCATACCAAAGTTCAAATCGTTGACAAATTGTCCAATCTTCTTACCCACGTCAAAGACCTGGATTGCCAATTCTCTGGTTGGTGTCAACACAATCACACGAGTGGATGACACTTTAGCAGGCTTATAGAGCAATCTCTCGATAATAGGAATCATGTAAGCTGCAGTCTTACCGGAACCAGTAACGGCACCGGCAACAATGTCTCTACCCAATAACGCAGCCGGGATGGATGCAGACTGAATAGGAGATGGCTTAGTGTAACCCAACTGTGCCAATCCTCTCAACACGGGCCTCGATAATTGTAAGCTTTGGAAAGTGGTATGCTGCTGCTGCTTTGCTTCAGCTGCCTCTTCGGCATCTGCGTAAAACTCGGCGATTGCCTCGGCAGAGTCTTCGTCGTCAGATTTTTCGTCCTCGGACCCTGGATGCTCTGCATCCATGTCAGCATCGGCATCCAAAAGAGTAGTAGACGGCTGCAAGCTACCTTCCTCTTCCTCTTCCTCTTCATCTTCTTGTTGTTCTTCGGACTTCTCTGAAGCACCCATACCGAAACCATCCATAGCCAATTCATCATCAGAAGATGCATTCTGTTCTTCTTCCTCCTCCTCCTCCTCCTCCTCCTCCTCTTCTTCTTCTTCTTCTTCTTCTTCTTCTTCCTCTTCATCCTCTTCATCCTCTTCATCTTCCTTCTCTTTCTGTTCATTCTTAGAACCTGCCAAGTTAACGAGACCACCCTTTCTTCTCAAAATACCATCCAAGTCGACATCTTTTGGCTTCTCGCTCTTGTTCTCGACCTTAAAGTCCCATCCATCGAAACCAGCTGAAGTTTCCTCTGAATCAAGAGCAAACTGAAAGTCTGGGTTGATATCGCCATCCTCCTCTGGCTCTTCTTCAGCAACAGTCTTCTTACCCTTCTTCTTGGGCTTCACTTCTTCCTTGACGGGTTCTTCCTCATCCGAAGACTGCTCAATCACATACTCAGTCTCAGAGTCACTGTCTATAGTCATCATCATGTCGTCCTTTGCAGGAACATTCTGCTTCGACTTGGCCATCGCGTTCTATGGTACTACTTTTTCGGAGATGAGCTGAAAAAAAGTGGAGACGATCAGGCATGGATCACGTGAGTTAATTAAAGTGTAATAGCTAAGGAGTCTTATCCATACAAAAATGTCTGCTTTGAGCGAGGATCAAACCCGCAGTTAGGTATTTAACAGTCTTGATATACTTCCTGTAGGAGTGTATCATCTTTGTCGCTTTTGGGAAAAAATTTTATGCACTTTTTATTACCAAACATGTCGAAGCACTTGGAGCATTTTTTGCATCGGCGACCCTTTAGTATCTTAGTAAGATACACTACACTAAACTATTGGCATAATTCACTAACTCTGTCACCCTTTAAAGCGAACTTTATCTAAAAGTCCAAACTAATTACTCACCTGTAATGGAATTCATCTGAATCCGTCACAGTCAACAACTCCGTCATCGAGTAAAACTCATCATCGTCCAAATTATCAAGTTCCGGGTCCACGTGAACTTTATTAAGCTCCAATGGTAATAGCTGCGTGTTCATCCTGATGTCAATCAAGAAATCAATCTGCTTTTCAGTGTCCACAGACAAGTCACCCTTCTGTCTAAACCCCTGCAACATTTTCAAGCCGTCCAACCACACGTACTTGCTGACCTCAGTGTCAGTGTAGAAACTCAATAACTTCTTGCCGTCAGCCCCCAAAAGCGTAATCTTTTCGTACGAAATTGTGCCCTTGACTGAAATCAACATGCTGTTCTTCTTCTTGTCCTCTTCGCCCAATTGTTCACCAATCTTGTTGGCCCTGAAGTCAACTATATCGGTGATTTTTATAGCCTGTTGTTCCAACTCCTCGTATGAAGGGGTTGTGAGTGCCTTTTCCATATACTCTTTGTAGTAGACGTACTTTCTGTTCGGAGAGAGAGCAATGAAGTAGTATTTGTAACCCAGGTGCTTCTTCTCCTTGTGATATACCAACTTTTCTCCCTGTGCCTCAGTGTACACCCAAGATCCCTTCAATAACTGGATAACTCTCTGCTCGGCGACAAACTCAAAAACCTCATTGGTCAACTCCTTGCGGAACTCTGTGAATCTGTGCAGCCAGTAGTCGCCATGTGCCTTATTGAGGCGAGCAACCTGGTCTTTTCTCATCTTTTCTGTAGAGTTTGACGCTGTAATATCCACACATTCCTCTATACTCTTGTGCTTCAAGGCCAAGTCCGCCTCCAAAGTGTCAATGTTTGACGCCAATAATGCCAAAATACGGTCCACGTCGTGGTCACTCTCCAATTGCGCCAGCGTCTCCTGCCACAAAATCAAACAGTTATTCATGGTGTAGTAAATGACAATCTCCCAGGACAAAATTGAGTTGTACAATTCAGGGTATTTCGCGCTTTGGTGGAACGTTTCAATCCACAACTGAGTGCACTTGTTGATAAACAAGTACAAGGGGAAAGTTCTATTGTGGTCGCTCATCATCAACTCTTCGTGGAAGCGCTTCTTGAAAGTGAAGTTGGGGTCCTTTAAAAAGATTTTGAGATCCATAGCCAATAAGATGGTGAAATTGTCAACAACAAACTTACGAGGGTTGTCAGTAAAACCAGCTTTAACGTACTCGTCGGCAGTGGCAGGTGTACCGTATTCGTTTAAAGACACCTCTAAGAATATAAATAAGTTGTTCAACATAACCTGATGCGACTTGATGGACATGTCGAAAGTAGTGCCGTGGAGGTACTCGTTCAAGTCATAGTAGGCGGTTTTCAAGGCCTCGATGGCCTCGATTATCGCCTTGTCATCTGTTTCAATCAAGTTTCCGACTGTGCTGAAGAAGGTGACGTGCTTCAAACGTCCTGCCAAGGTAATAATGCCACTATACTGGAACTGTAAGGCCTTGTCAATCAAGTCCGTCACCAACTTGATCGAGTTGTAGGTGATTTTGGAGTCCTGTAAATACAATTTCTGGGTCATGATATCAATCACATCCAAGTACTCAATCAAACTCTCGAAAAGGGGCAAGTACTTCTCCACTCCCACTTCCCTTGACTTGAAAATGGAGCCCAGGATCAAAATCACCGAAATCTTCAAGATAGCTTTGTAGGTCTCCGTCGACATATTGGACGACACTATGGAGAACAAGGTGTTGAACAAGGTGTAGTCTAAAATCAAGGCAAAGTCGTTGGATACTGCATCACTGCCGATGATACAGTCGAGAAGCTTAGCGAGCACAACTATCGAGTTGACCTTCTCCTGTTTGTCCTTCCCTAAGATATTCGTTCTGAGTGTAGTGGCATGGTTGAGCGCTGTAACTGCGTCTAGTTTGGTCTTTGTAATGTTGTCTAGATGTTAGTGATGCTCATGTTTGTCTAGTCCGATAACTAAACTCAAGAAGCCGACAAACCGTAGGGGTATGCGGCATAATAACGTACTTTTACTCAACAATTCGTTCAACTTATGGTTTATGCTCCTCGAAGACTCCGTCATGATGGTGTTAATGCGTTGAATGCCAGTAAGCTTCGATGGTCGTTGAGGGGCTAATTGTGTCGTTCTATTACGTGTTGAAAAAATCCAATTGTGCTCGATAATTAGGTCCCCTAGCTACAAACCGGGGATACAGGATGCATCAAGCACAAGAGACTAAATTTTGTACATGGAGAATACGACAATAGCCAAAGTACAAAACCTTGCACTTTGCGGCTGATGTTTTTTAACGAAGTAATGAGTAAAAGGGGTGTAGGGTGTGCTGAGACAAGAAGGGTAGACATACCGTTAGGTTCTTGAAGCGGTGCCCCCTATATTGTTATGGGGCTGACGGCTTTCCAGAAATTTTAGGAAGTCCCCATAGGGCGAGCTTATGCATAAAACAACTGAAAAAACGTTAGGCTGATGAGCATCTTCACTCTTTGTTCTTGACAAGTTAATAGCACCATGGGGTGTTAGCTAAGATGTGTTTTTATGGCAAGAAGACTTAATATATAAGCGATAAACCTAGTCAAAATGTAGGATTTTGTGCAATGTGAGAATGCAAGTTGGCTGCCGGTTAAAATAGGCACTAAGGCGGCTTTGAGGGGGTATTATGACGACATAGCTAGAATTCTTCGTCTGGCATTCCATGGGAACTAGTGTTTACAGGTTTGAACGATAGGGTTTCCATCACCCAGGTTTTATCACCCTAACTGCAACTGCCAAATCACATATTTAAATTTTACATCTACTACCGTCGTCAAACCTGCGATTTTGTGTTGATTGTGCACGTGATATAATCTAGATAGTTCTCAAGATTTATCCACCAAAGAGTTTTGAGGTGATCCTCTGATGAAAATATTTCGAAATTCGAAAGGGATAACAGCAGCATAGATAATGTCGCATTCAACTTCGTTTGCAGAAAATAGTGGCTTGTTTGCCCAATAATTGAAAAATTTCTTTTTCGAGAGAGGAAGTACATAACTGAGGCCGAGGCGCACTTTCGAATATTTCTATAAAACGTAAATCTGCTTATCCTATCACTGTTTTCCTTGTTAAAGTTGGCAATTTTGGTTGGTTCGTACTGCGGTGATGCTGGTAATCTCGAGAAGAAATTTCCCCTCTTCAGAAATGCAACACACTTTTCTATATCCTCTTGGCCTGAAATATGCTTCCACAGATAGTGTGATGTACATTTCCCCCAGAATTCTATTTCAAAAAACGAGTTTTTGCAGCCGTTTTTCCCGCAGATGTTTCAAGTGCCAAATACTCTATTCAGATAAACCTAACTTCAACTTCACAACCATAAAGCACTTCAAAAAGTCTTTTTCAATCAATGGTATAGCAAGTATACATTATAAACACCTCCTGAAAGGTAATCAAATATGTAAACACAAATGCAAGTGTATTGTATGAGACCTATACACACCCTTCAGCAGAGCACATCCCAGAAGTTGTTTGGAGATTAAAAAAAAAAATAATGACTCCTAGGCGGTTCGAACGCCTGCATCTTTACGATAGTAGAACTTGAGTCTACCGCCTTAACCACTCGGCCAAAGAGCCAATTTCTTGAAGGTTGTTTCAACCCCAACTTCCCACTGTCGTCACGATGATGTTTCGTGTGTTTCAAAAAATAATGACTCCTAGGCGGTTCGAACGCCTGCATCTTTACGATAGTAGAACTTGAGTCTACCGCCTTAACCACTCGGCCAAAGAGCCAATTTCTTGAAGGTTGTTTCAACCCCAACTTCCCACTGTCGTCACGATGATGTTTCGTGTGTTTCAAAAAATAATGACTCCTAGGCGGTTCGAACGCCTGCATCTTTACGATAGTAGAACTTGAGTCTACCGCCTTAACCACTCGGCCAAAGAGCCAGTACCTTGTAAAGCGAACAGGCCAGAATTAATTTGTTGATTTCAGTAGAATTCCATATAGGTTACACTATCAACTGCGCAGTATACCTCAGTGACCGCTCCACACAACCCGGTATTCTGTTTCTCAGTACTAATTTAGAATACTAGACGACACATAGGCGATGTAACCTTCCTGCTAATATTTGCCCACGATGATAATTTTCCTCTGGTAATGGCATGACTACTGTAATGAACCACAAAAGTTGTACACCTCGCTAATGTCTAGAATGACCCTAACAAGTTATTGTACATTTTTTCGTATTACATTCTTGGGCACCAAAAACTGCCACAAAATAGCATCATTCCGAATTCTCACATATACCTGCATTCGCTAACTCCGTTTGATTATAAATAAATCTGGTGGGACCATTTTGATAGTGTTTGCTTCTGATCTCCGGAAAAATAGGTTCGGTGTTAACGGAAAAACCTAGCTTAGAAATCAATCAATGTAAAGTCCGGAGTATAAATAAGACACGGGTTTGAAGCTTATCATTAATCAAGCATGTCTACCGTTAAGCAAGTATACTTCAGCGGTGGCAATAAGGCGGGCGACTTCACGAAGGTTGGCGAGGGTCAGGTTCGCGAGCTCCAAAACGACGAAATACTTGTGAAGACTGTCGCATACGCAGCTAACCCAATAGATTGGAAGCACACTCTTTTCACACAGGGAGAAAATATCATAGTCGGAAGTGACCTCAGTGGAACAATTGCCAAAGTCGGCAAGGATGTGGAAGGTTTTGAGGTCGGCGATGTAGTTTCTGCTATGCTCCACGGCGGTTGGTCTACAGAGGTTGGTGGTTTCTCCGAATACGCCATTGTTGAGCCCAGTGGGTTCCTCAAGTACCCAAAGGGGCAGATTGACGAGAATAAGGTGTTGATAAAGAACAAGACATACGATCTGGGGTTAATTGACTCATACGAGGCTGCTGCGGCAACGACAATGAGCTTGGCCACCGTTGGTTGCGCTGCTTACGCTTTGGACTTATCTTATGATAAGATCTTAAACTCCAACACATACGTTCTTGTGTGGGGTGGAGCCAGTGCCACTGGTATTTTTGCGATTCAGGTCTTCACACAGATTTTCGGACTCAAGGTCATTGCTGTTGCATCTGAGAAGAACCACCTGCTTTTGAAGTCGCTTGGAGCTGGGCACACTTTTGACTACAAGAATGCCCTGGTTATTGACGACATCAAGAAGGTTGGAGGTAGCAACATCAAGTATGCTTTAGATGCGGTTTCTGATGAGAAGACAATCCAGCAGGTTTATGATGCCACTGCGGAGACCAAAAGCGTCAAGATCGGTACCGTTCTCCCCGTCAGCTTGGAACACGCAGACGAAGGCAGGGATGTGACGGTCACTCCCGTCTTTGTATACGCAATCAATAACAAACCTACCATTATGGCAGGTTCAGTGTTTGAGCCACCGGCTGGCTTGGCTGCGTACCACGACAATTTCTGGAACACCGAGATGCCCAAGTTTATCTCCAACTTCAAGACGCCCAAGTTAAAAGTTTTGTCAAGCGGCTTAGAATCTGCAAATGAGGCATTGACCTTGTTGTTTGAGAACAAGGTGTCTGCTGAAAAGATCGTGTTCAGAAAATAAAGATACGCACAGTGGCAGTTTAATAAATATACCATGTATACATTTGTGAGGGGTTGTACAGAGTCCAGGCCCTCATTCTACCATTAAGGCATCAACTCCTTGATCTTCTTTTCGATCAACTTTGAGATGAGGCTATTCAAAGGGCTCTCTTCATTCTCTATCTGGCCCTCCAAGTTGATTTGGATCTGCTTCTCAATCAACTTTCCGGTGAGATCGACTTCAATATTGACCAACTCACCCATCTCCCTCTGAGGAAGAACAACTTTTTCCTGTGTGTAGCTGATCATCATTATGCTGAACTCGGTCTTTTTGTAGTCCACAGCGGTGACGGTCAATGACGTGCCATCTACCGAGATAAACCCCTTCTCCACAATATAATTGATGTACTCAGGGTCCCTTAATTTGAATGTGAAGGTGATGGCATTGCCATCTGCGACCCTTGCCACAATCGAAGCAACAGTGTCGACATGGCCTTGGACAATGTGACCGCCCAAGCGAACATCACTAGTGACTGCCCTCTCCAAGTTGACTTTGGATCCTTTCTTCAAATCACCCAAGTTTGTTCTGCGCAAGGTCTCTGGTGCGACACCAACTTTAAACTGTGTGCGTGCCTCGTCGAAGGCTGTGACTGTGAGGCAAACGCCACTCGTGGAAATGGAGTCTCCGAGGTGGACGTCTCCCAAAATGGATGAACATTCTCCAATGACAATAGAAACACCATTCCCTCCTGAAGCAGTGCCATCGACCTCGGTGTATTCGAGTACGGTTCCAATAGTCTCGACTAGTCCTGTGAACATGGTAATCGTGATTTGATTTTGGCACGCCGATTTTACATTTCACTGAAAAAATTCTGTATCACCATGGTCTTCAGATTCCCTGTCTTCTTTGACATTCCAAAGCACTCGTACGTTAACGCGAGAGTGCTCAGAGACCACTTCAAGAGACTCCAAGTGGCCGAGCATGAGGTCACCAGAAAAGCCTTGAAGTACATCGCCAGAAACACTGAGTTGCCTGCTAGAGCAAGAGTGGAAGCACAGTTGCAGTTGACCTCCATGCCCAAGTACACCGCTGAAAACCAGATCAAGGACAGATGTGTGGCTACAGGTAACTCCAAGTCTCTTATCAGAGACTTCAAACTCAACAGAGTACGTATTTATGAATCACTTTCAAAACTTACTAACATTTAGACTGCGTTCAGAAACAGAGCCAGGGCTGGCCAGATTCCAGGTGTCAAGGTAGCCTCGTGGTAGATATGTATATAGTGTATAATAAAAGGAAAGGCTAATACCGTAGGAACCAGTGATTCAAAAAGGTTGCGGAATGGTCCAATGTTTTGGTACTTGCAACTTCGCTGGTGCGCTTTTCGTCCACTGGAGCTGATTGCTGTTCTTGCAGTTTTCAATTCTCGTTTACTATTCTTGCAGTCCCCCCATTTCCTTGCCCTCCAGTGTTCCCACATTTCGGCTCGCCGAGGCTTAAGATGCTGTGCAATCCTCTACCTTAGTTAACACCAGTATTTCTCAATTTTTGTGCTTTATTGATCCTACATTTGCCATATCATTAATCAATATTGTCTTTCATTTCTTGCCTTCCCATTGTGTATTACTTCACTAAACCATTACTCTCTTTTCCTTGTGCCTATTTTCTTTATTTCTTCATCTAATTTTTGTTTGCAAAAAATCGTCACAATGCTCAGCTTATTCCGCCCTAGATCTCCTCTCAGCATAATAAAGCCATTTTCTAGGCCGCTCTCGTTGAAACCCAACTTCAGCAAGCTCAAGTTGATTGAGCAGCCACCTGGATATGTGGTGGGAACCGTCAACGAGCCGTACAAAGTCCCGCCTCCTGACTTCTACGAGGGCGGCTTCCACTGGACATACGAACGTGCACTTTCTGCATCGTTGGTGCCTTTGACATTAGCTCCGTTCGTCATCGGTGTGGATTATCCCCTCGTGGACACGGCATTCTCGATGTGTGTCTTGTTTCACTCGCACATGGGTATAAAGTCTTGCATAGTCGACTACATTCCAAAGAGGGTTTACGGCGTTTGGCACGGTGTTGCCTCCAAGTTGTTGACACTCGGCACGTTTGTGGGAATATATGGTATCTACCTCATTGAAACCACAAGCAACGGTGTCTTCACCTTGATCAGGGACTTGTGGATGGCATAACTTGTATATATTGCGACGAACTCAAGATTTCAAAGAACAGAATAATACCTGAGTATCGATAGATGATACCTCGACAGCATGCAACCACATAGCTTACCCACAATAACATTTTTAAAACCACTATCATCAATGTACGACAAATTTCAGCCCATCAGTGTATTGCCTGTTCGGCATTTTTCACCGACAACACTCCACTACTTCTCCTTTTATTCCTTCACCCGCAAAGATTCAACTTATTCCAAAACTCTACATTCAAGAAATCCAACCTACCTGCCAACCTCATTAGTACTAACTCACTCTACTCCTGCAACCTCACTGATTACCGTTACCTGAATTACCACTCACCATAACTAATGCCATGTACTAACTGCTCAAAATAACTACTCATAAACCATTTGCAGTCACAATATCTCCAATTGGCTACTCAACAGGGCTTCTCCCAATAAATGCTCATATACACTAACAATAACCACTCCCCACATCTATAATCCCATAAACCAAAACCACCCACAAACTAGCCGCATCCATTCAACATACAGTGGTCCAATCACCTCGTGACATTACAACTCTCACGTTGGCCACTCTCACACTCGCTATTATTCACCAGCACACGACAAAAAAATTTAGTTCAACAACCATGAACGATAACTACGAAGAAAAGTTGGACAGGTCCCCCGGTGAGTCTGCCGACTACCGTGCCCCACCACAGGACAATCAAGTGACTGATGACCGCATCGAAGGAGATCGTCCCTCCAACAACAACGGCGAGCACGACGATCGCCCTTTGCATGACGACCACTCCATGCACGACGACCAAACGCGCGACGACCGCCCAACACATGACCACCACTATCGGGATGAGGACGACCGCCGTGACCCTCGTGACCACCGTGACCCACGCGATCGCCGTGATTCCCGTGATCGCCGCGATCACAGAGGTCCCAGGGGCCGTCCAAGCCGCGACGGGTACCAGCGCAGACCTCGCCACTACCACGAAAGATCCGAACCAGTGGACCACCAAGGGTTATCTGCCAATGGAGAAGAAGAATTGCAGGACCAGGTGCTCTACGAGGTCAAAACTGAGCCCTCTTTCCACGTTACACGTGCATTGTTTATAGCCAACTTGAGACGTCCTCTTAATGCGATCCACTTCCAGCAGTACTTGCGTGCATTAGCCGACGAGGCTGGTGGCTATTCTGTTGAGCGTGCGTGGCTCAATAGAACCAGAAGCCATGGTATCGTGCTTGTGGACAAGGAAGAAGGCGCGGCTTATATCCGTGAAAAATTGGTGGGGTCCATATACCCTTCAGAGGAGGAGGACGAGAAGTTGCGTGTTGAGTATGAAGCGCGTGAGGTTGAGCGCTATGAGGCCGAAATGAGGGAATTCTCGCCAACCGACCCAAGGTACAAGACCCCTCAGGAGCCCCGCAAATATGTCACCGAACGTCACCCATTATATGTGGACTACATTCCTGTCAAGGCCATTAACCAGTGGGTTTTTGAAGAGGACAAGGGTGCTAGAAATGGAAAATGGAAAATCGACTATGAGAGAAAGGGTGATGATGTCATAGCGACTCACACCTTATTGAATGGAAGTTTCATTCCTCGTTACAACCCATCCTTTAGACGTGGTGGTGGCCCTCCACGTGAAAGAGGCAGATACCGTGGTGGAAGTGGTGAGTACCGTGAAAGAGAGCCCCGTGACAGTAGATCAGGCTATAACAGAAGAGATGCTCCTCCTGGTGGACCCCCACCATATGGTCGCCGTGGCAGAGGTGGTTACAGCGGATATGACAATGAGGATGCTCCTCCAGGCGGCCCAAGACCGTACAACATGTACCCGCAGCGCGACAGATCTTACAGAAGAAATGAAAGGGACACTTATGTGCCGAGAGAATCGGGCTACAACAGATACCCTAGAACCGACTCATACCACCCTCCTAGAAGAGGGGGTAGGTCTAGGTCTAGATCGAGGTCCAGATCACCGGTGAGATCGCGCTCAAGAGAGGACTACAGAAGAGAGAGGTCCAGATCCCCTGTGTAAGTTGAACCGACACGAACAAATCGGTGAGATATATATCCTCACCGAATGCTACATGAATAAAAGGAGCTTAAAATGAAATATTAGATAGAAATGGCGGTATGTGAAGATGAAAAGATTGTAGAGAACTAAAATCAAGAGTGACATTGACAGTTAATAACTGACATCAATGACTGACTGCGTAGTCCTATTTCAAATCTGACTAATAGTGGACTCATGTGGACTCGTGACTTACAAAAAAGTGTGCTGCGTCCATCGTGACCTAATTCTTGGAAGATAATCGCTTCAAATAGTAATTTGTGCACTAGGTGAATACTTGTACGCGTTTATTTAGGGAAGTCTTCTCATGAAAATACTCGAACTAGTGTAGTGGTATTAGCGCACCAATGTCTCCTCTTCCATTCTAGACACCTTCTGCATTTTAAGCTTTTTCGAGATGCTCCCAAGGGTATCCAGCTTCCTTGTCAGCTTGAGTGACACCAGGCCCAACTCCAGCGACACTGGAAACTGCTTTATATCCTGGTTTTCTTTACCAGCTATCGTTGAGAAGTCATTTTGAAGGTCTTTTGCGTCAACGGATATGGTTGTATCTTCATTAACGACAAGCCCGTGGCCATTTTCCGATATAGGGGCATCTAAGCAACTCTTGACGTCTTTTTTCTCAGTTTCGCCCTCTGTTTTGGCGTTTTCAGTCTCGTACTGCAGCTCTTTCTCGGTCCTGCTTGCCGATTTGTTTCCATCCTCGGTTTTCCCAGTTTTCAACCAGGGAATCTCCACCAATATGGCCATTTTCTCGTCAGAGCTTGATGAGCGTATATTCCCATTCATATGGGAACACACTCGTACCAACTTGGTCAAGGAGTTATAAAACTTGACAACTGACGTGTTGGACATCATGTCATACCCATTGCTAGGGGGATCACTTATTAACTCCGCTATTCTCACCGCGGTAAACGGTGCTTTCGCCTGGAATCGTTCATGCAAACCGGTTAGGATATTGTCGTGTGCTTCTGTTATCAGGGCCTTCAAGTCAATACCCTTGTTGTACTGTTCACCGTGTTTCACACATACATCTTTGATCTCTGTCAAACGCGCGATTATCCCGGGATAAACCAAGTTTTGCCATTTCTCTGGAGTCACATGGAGCTCTTTCACCACCAGTTGCAATACCGCTTCAAAATCACAGCTTAAAGGAGGTAGTTGAAGGACCATCAATAGTCTTTTTAAACCTCTGAAGAGACCTCTTGTTTGCGGAGCTTAGCGGGTAATGTGTATCGTGCGTACTTTTGTACGTGATTGTGTACGTCTGTTTTGTTTATGTACTTTCAGTACCTAGAAGTTGGTATCGTTTAACTAAGTCCTATTAATGTTGTAGTCACGTCTATATATTATTTTGTGTTATAGTTCGAGACATTTTTTATCCGTCTTTCGGCTACCATCAACATCCGATGTGACGGTTGTGTTATCGGCGCACAAGGCGGTTGCCGAGATCGTGCTACTCTTAGCCCCTGACTTCTGCATTGCTGGCCAGTGCATGTAACTACAGTGCTGATATTTACGCGTTGCGCACAAATCAAGGGTAAATGTCAGCAGGCTCTCGTTTTTTTCGAGACTAAATTTTTCAAACCACATGTCGCTCAGACTCTGTACCAGTTTATTGCGTCTGCGGGTGCCTGTGAGGGCATTCCAGACTGGAGCCGTAAGGTTAAACGAGGCTAAGGCTATGGCGAACTTGACTGCCCAAGTTTTCCCCGTGAATAAGGACACCATAACTGAGTCTGACGTGGATGAGTGGTTGGCTGCTGTTAAGCAGTTGAAGGCCAACGGCGTCGATTCACACGTTGAGAGTGAGGCTGGTGTTTACTTGTCCACTCTTGCCAACCCTGAGCCATTTGTGAATCAGGAGTTTGAGCCTACCGAGGAGCAGTTGGCCCAAGTTGCTGCATATGCCAACAAGGGTGTGCCATTGCAAAAGGATGAGGCTGTGAAGGGCTTGACCAACTTTATAATGAGACACGGAAAAAAAGCACAAGCTGAGAAGACCGTTTCCAGAGCGTTGTATTTGATCTACTTGAAAACAAGAGCAGACCCTGTGGAAGTTTTGCATTCGACATTAGACAAGTTGGGACCTTTGGTTACCACCAGAACCGAGTTGACTGGTACTGCCAAAAACAAAATCGTCCCTGTGCCTTTAACTAAGAAGCAGAGAGACAGATTTGCATTCAAGTGGATCTTGGAGGCGTCTAAAAACAAGAAATCCCCAGAGCTTTCGGTGAGGTTGGCGGAGGAGATCATCGCCGCCAACGAGGGTAAGTCCGCAGGCTATGATAAGAAGGCGCAGATGCACAAGACTGCCACCAGCAACAGAGCCAACCTCAGGTTGTGATTGTAAATAGAAAGAGGATATCAATGTGAATTTTATTGTATTAATTACTGCGTTTAGACCGGGTGTCCGTATTTAACGGGATCATCACACAGGTCGCCATTTTTCCTTCTCGGTAGTTGTAGCATAAAAGCTGATTTGAATGACTCCTCATCGGCGATTGTTGATGTACTGCATATGACCCCAGTTTGGTACTCTGTGACAGACATCTATTGTGTGAATAGGCTAGACTGATCACAATGGAGTAATTGTCCTAAAAGAGACCAGTAGTGACCGCTTGTTTTTTCCAGTCTACAAACACGGACTTGAAGCTTTTCTCATATTAAGGCTAAATGGTTCATAGTGGGAAGGCCCTCTTTACGATCAAAACCTGGGATATCTGTATTTAGAGGCAAGTCACGGACTTTAAATCAATACTGTAAAAGTGGTGGGCCGGTGATAGGTTAAGAAACCATAATGCCCAACCAACATTATTCAGGAAAACTACGAATTCTGCTAATATCAAAAAACACACATATTGTATCACATTCTCAAAGGACCAAGTTGCAATTCTCTGGAGATTCTTATATCTAACCTTAATCACTTGATATAGCCGAACAATTTTGCCAACGCTATTTTCTATTTGTACCAAATATTGGGTGCAAAAAAATACAACATGGGCAACTTTCTTGAAATGCCTGCGGCAACTATACAAACAGCAGCTTCAGATACCAAAGATATCTGGAAGCAGATATTCCATGACATCAGGTACGAGTTTGACTACTTAAAGTTGGACTACAAGCAAAAATACTACAGCAACAGGAAGAACCCTCGAGTGGTACACACAAAGCTTAAAAACCAAACACTCCTTAGCTTGAGAACATTCCCCAGGGACATTTACAAAGTCAAACCAGGCGGATTTTTGCGGATTTCCGAGCAAGAACAAAATGATGGTGCTGACGATGCTGATGATGATCAGGAGGAGGAGGAGGGGGAGGAGGAGACCTCTGAAAACGTAGAAGTTTCTTGCCATAACGATGTCGCGTCTCCACCCCCCACCCCCAAAGGGTATGCTGATTTCCTCTTGGAGAAGCTTGGTATTGGATCAGGTGACGCCAATCAAATGGACCATGAAGCCAGGTCGCGGGATATGAAGAAAAAAATCTGCCAGTTATACCGCCCAAGAATCTCGCAAGACTACGAGAATATAGACTTTGCGTTGAAAAGAGACATTCCTCCGCTCCCCGTGAACCGTAACACAACAGTAGGAAAGAAAGAGTCGTCTTTAAACGAGCGCTCTGCTGGCGCATGGAAGGAGATATACAATGATATTTCTCTTAGTGCTGCACGCATTTCTACGGGCCAGTCCTCAAATGCCGCAATTGAATTTTGCAACCTCAGCAGCGATTTTGTGGAAGCAAAATTCAAAAAAGATGTTTTTGCAGTCAATCTAGAGCAAGCCAAGGTGATGTACCTGGAGGAGACCTACAGTGAGAGTGTTTTGTCCACATATTTTGACGACGAGTGGGATTAGCTTGAAATTCTGGTAGAGTTGTTGATGTGATTGCGAGCATGGTAGTAATCAAAAGTGTTCAAAACATTCAGCAAGGTATGATAGCGAAAAGGCTGAGTATGTCTCTATATTGCCCCCAAGCACTAAGCATAATATACAAATGAAAGATTACACCCTATACTATTTTTAAAATATCGTTTGCAACCAACCACAGGTCTCTTGAGTGGGACCCATAGATTAAAATACCCTTGTATACGTTCTTTTGAATTATCACACCATTTCTCTTGAGTTAAGCTTATTGTTCCGTATCCCTTCATTTCACTTGCCATTATTTTGCTTGGTCTTAGTCATTATTCTCCATATTCGCTACCTTCAACTTCGCTTAACTTACTTGTGCTACCTGCATACACTCTTGTAAATTCCCTACCTCTCATTGGCCGGAAAAAAACTACCCACAAATTTTCAAGCTCTTAAAAAAAATACCACATCCAACTTCAACAATGCTTCGTGGAACCCGTGTTCAGAGATTGGCCAAGACTTTGACTGCCCGTCGTTTTGCCTCCACTGCCCCAGCGCAGACCAAATACACCACTCTTTCCAACGGTGTCACTGTGGCCACCGAGTCCAACCCTCTGGCCACCACCTCGGCCGTGGGTGTGTACATCGGTGGTGGTTCCAGATCGGAGCACCCCCTCAGCAACGGTATTGCTGCTTTAACCACAAACGTCTTGGCTGCTAGTCAGTCTGAGTCTATCAAGGCCGGTATCTTGTTGAGTTCCGTGAACCAGAGAGAGCTCAACGCGGTTGTTGCGCAGTCTACCAACGCCAATGTCCAGGACGCCGCCAAGCTCATTGCCACCATTGCATCTAACACCGACTCTATCTTGGAGAGCAGCAACTTTGCTGTCGCCAAGGGATTCCTCGAGAAGAAGGCTGCTGCCATCGAGGCCAACCCATCGACCAGAGTCTTGGAGCACTTGAACGCTTCTGCTTTCCAGGGTTACTCCCTTGGCTTGCCAGTCAACGGTACTGAGGAGTCCGTCAAGGACTTGGAGGTTCAGGACTCTGCCCGCTTCTTGGAGAAGTACTTGGTTGGTAACAACACTGTCATTGCTGCTTCCGGTAACTTTGAGCACGATGCTATTGTCAGCGCCATCGAGGCCAACTTGAAGGTCAAGCAGGGCTCCAAGCCAGAGGCCAAGTCTGCCACCTTCTTGGGATCTGAGGTTAGAATGAGAGACGACACCATGGACAAGGCTTACGTTTCCATCGCTGCCCAGGGTGAGGCCATCTCTTCGCCAGCCTACTACGTTGCGAAGGTTGCCGCTGCCATTTTCGGTGACTTCGACCAGCAGAGCGTGCTTGCCCACTTCACCTCGCCAAAGTTGGCTTCTATCGTGCAAGAATACCACATCGTTGACAAGTACACCCACTTCTCGCACTCTTACTCCGACACCGGTTTGTGGGGTTTCAATGCCGAGATTTCTAACGTCGCGGCCATTGACGAGTTCACTCACTTCGCTTTGAAGGAGTGGAACAGATTGTCTATCTCCATCACCGATGCCGAGGTTGCCCGTGCCAAGGCTGCTGTCAAGACCGCCCTCTTGCAGAGCTTGAGCTCTTCCACTGACATTGCCACCGACATTGGTAGCAAGGTCTTGTTGGCCGGTTACAGATCGTCGCTCACCCAGGCTTTGGAGAGCATCAACGCCATCACCACCAAGGACGTCAACGCCTGGGCCCAGGCCTCCTTGTGGGACAGAGACATTGTCGTGTCTGGTACTGGTCAGATCGAAGCCTTGCTCGACTACAACAGAAACAGAAACGAGATGGCCATGTTGAGATGGTAGTTGCAGAATAATATAGAAATACGATTGAGGATGTAGAAGGATGAAAACGACGAGCTGATCGAGTAAGAGATGTGTAATTCTAGCTGACGAAGAAAATCCCATTTTATGAACTTTGCGCATTCATTAGTTTTTGAGCGGGAAGACTAAAAGGTTTAAACAGGTTTAAATGTCATGCAATATTAGAATAGCTCAAAAAAGTTTTATGTCGAGAGAAAGGGTCACTACAGATTGTTTTAACTTATCGGTTCACCTGTGTTCATCACTGGTTTGCTACAAATATCTTATTAAACATAGGAGTAACATAGCTTGAAAAACACAATATTATCAAATATAGGTATACATAATCTTACATGTGCGGTAAACTCACAAGATCCCGCTCCGCTGCAAGTTTTGGTGAACAATCATGTCAGTCACCGCTGAAAGAACAAATCTCATGGAGTTTGTGTCGGTAGCGCATGTTCGATGTACATACATAGGCTTTTTCGTACGGTTCAACTTTAAAAAGTTCGATTCAAAGAACTTTATTGCCTCGTCCACATCGTCGGACTTGCCTTTGTAATCTGGAAAGTAGTCCCTAAGTGGGCTTATAGCGAGCTTCCGCTCAAATAAGTCAATCTTGTTCAAAAAGAGAATAAACGGAGTATTGGTAAACCACTTGGAGTTGCACAACGACTCAAATAAAACCACCGCCTCGTGCATCCTGTTGACCCGCTCGTCCTCAAAGAGCATCTGGTCATACTCAGATAAGGCAATTACAAATAAAATCGCAGTGATATCCTGGAAGCAGTGGATCCACTTCCTCCTCTCCGACCGCTGACCTCCTGCATCCAAGACATTGAACTTGAAGGATCTAATTGTGAACTGCGTCTCGGTGATCCCTGTCGTTTTTATTCTCCCCTTGAGGATATCAAGATCGCTGGAAACGTAAGCGGGGTCTCCGAAATTTAGAATGCGGTCGAAGTAGTAACTCGCAGAGTCTTCGAGCTGGAATTCGTTGGACCGCTCGAAAATCTCCCGGATGCCAGAGTCCTTATTCCACAACTCATGAATGGCCGTGGCAACCTGAACCCGTGAGTAAGTATCTTTTCCTTGAAGCAGAAGCAATGGAGTACTATCTACAGCTGTGGACATCAGAAGCTCCCCCATCACGTATTGGTTTTCCCAGAGACAATTGTCTACTATTCCGGTGCTGCTCATCTTACGATCCGATATTGTCTTCTCGCTGTACCTTAAAGCGAAATTACTGAGGAAAGTAGCCCCACCAGCTGTATCTGTGTCTACCTGAGTGAGCGGATCAGTGTTTAGCAAGACTCTTTTGTATGCAAGCAACGGGCTATCTCTTCTGTCGCATTCCAACAATACACCAAGTTTGCGGGCCTGATAAATCAATATCTTCATCGATTGTATTGCATCACACCAGATAATATGTGAGTATTGAGCTCTTTCTTGTTGTGTAAACCCACCTTTATGGAGAAGCTTCAATTGCTTCAAAACAGTTGATTTCCCACTTTCTCCTGTTCCCAAAAGGAGCAACTTGACCTGACCTTTTTCATTCATTTTGCCCATCTGAAGGCCCTGGTCGATGGCATCATTAATGCGCTTGTCTTGGTAATATGGGTCACTGTCATCCCCTAAGGTACTTGCGTTGCAACCCATATTTTTGGTAAATGTTAGGCTGCTGCACAGTATATGTCCTTTCAAGCCGCACAGAAACTCCCACATTTTTTGCAACCAAAATCACGTGACTACACTTGAAACACCGAGGAGCTCGCTGGGGCTACGACATGACTTCAATTACCGAGGAAGGGAATGAGTGGCAAGCTGACTAAATATTGCTGAATAAGTCGCCCCGATTGAAATTTACTGATAGTGTGCTGGAAATACTCACTGGATGACTTCACCGGTTTGCAGGTCTAGACATTTTTTATCGTTTGCATTGAGCCCTATTCGCGTGGGCCCATTTTATATTACTCTTATATACTTGGTCATTCTGATCTCTATTTTGAACTTACATTAAGCCTCGCGTGATGATTCTTTGCTTGTTGCAGCACTACAAATTAAAATACCAACTATCATCTCTGAAATCAGTCTTTATTTAGTCATCACTTTTTCGCTACCTATATCAGCGCACGTCAACTGCACACTGAATTTGCCCCCACTAGTATATCACTGATCTCTACTGCAAAAAATCCGCTCGTTATTGATGATCCCTTTATCAGTCTTTTTTCAGCCCATCATGAAGTTATCGCTCTCTTAAATGGTCACACAGAAGGAAACATATAGGAGCACAGCAACCACCCCCAGTAATGCGCAATGATGAGCAATGGCAGCTACGCAATACTTCTGCATCAACAGCTCAGTGGGCTTCTTTGTATACGAGGATGGACCACGTAAGTCATCGGTCAGGTTATTCTCTTGATCTCTCAAAAACTGGGTTACTTTCTTGTACGTAGGCAATCCAGGTGATACTAGCTTTCGACTGATGTTCCAGTATATGATAGCGAGTCCCGAGAATACCGCGAGTATGACGTAGCATACGACATTGTAGTATGGCGTGGGTAGGTAGCACATCTCTGTGCCGTAAACGAACTTGTTCTTGTTTGTAAATGAGAGGAGCTGTACCGCAGGATATTTGATCCCCATAGCCATGCTTATGGATTTGACGGTAATTTCCTGCGCTCTAAAACCACCCTCTTTGTGTGTTACTTCACAGTAATCATGATCGTCGCCTGAAAAGATCAACACTGGGCGAATTCTCTTCAACAATTTCAGCGAAAGTTCAGGCTCAAGACTATTTTGGTACTGGTAACCATGTCCATCACCGTGGAATCTTGCAGACTCGCGCTTTGGTCCACAGCTAATCGCTGCATCGCGGTAGAATGGCACATGAGAAAGGAGAACCTTAGGGTTCACTGAGTTCAACGACGATACAAACTCAAATGCTTCGCTGCTGATTTTTGGGTCCTTCGAAGAGATCGACACCGAGTCCAACATGACAAAATCCACTCCTTCGATCTGCTTGACGTAGTTTGGCTTTCCAAAGACCTCCCGAAACCTGTTCCGGTAGTCTACTCTAACACCATCACCAAATCCTAAGTCGTGATTTCCAGGCACATTTGCAAACCAGTTGATCCCTGCAGTATACTCAGGGTAATTATCATGGAACAAAGAGTTGAACCTATCAAGCTGTTGGTAAAAGTACTCGTCCGTGGAGTTCCGGCCATTATCGAGCAAATCACCAAGCCAGAATATATAGTCAGGCTTCAATGTAGTCACTATTGCCCGGTAGTTTTTGTTGAGGTAAGCATCCACCGTGTGCTGTGACAAGGAAAGTAACATGCTGTTTCTTCCTGGGTATGTATGGTTGTCAATCAACTGCGGATCGGCCACCAAGAGTACCTTGACATAATCTGGGGAAACACTGGGCCAACGACACCGTGAGGCAGCCATCCATGGGATCAACCGCTCGTTTAAGGCAATCACAGCGAGCCATATTGCAGAGATTGCCAATATAACATGCTGAGCGGTCTTGAGTCTAAGGTGCCGCATTTCAGATTAACGCGACTAAAATTCATTCTGACATCACGTGCCGATATTTGTCTACAGTTGCAAACAAAGGAGTTGAAGAAAAACGCTAGAAATCTGACTCTACTCAAAACTTTGTTTGTATACATCTCAGAGCAGAGGGATATCAATCAATGCCATGACCGATTTTAATTCTTTGCTTATTGCGTGTTTAGCAGCGTTGGCTATCCACTACTTATACCTGCAGTACATAAACGCGACCAAAGATGTACACGAGCTTTATTTAAACGAGCAGTCGCAAATCGAGGCTGTGAGAGAGGACGGTGAAAGTGCTGTGCATAAGAGCAACAAGTTAGACCATCTGGGCGGTCTCAGAGCTGGCTTGGACATTCGGTACGACTATTACAAAATCCGCAGCGGTAACTTGCTGGATGTGTGGGAAATTATGGTCAGCTACGTGAGGAAGAAAGATCCAAAGAAGGCGATAAATATCAATGGTGCCCAATTGCCGTTTTTACGTTTGAACCATGCTGTCCAAAAATTGGGCAATCATTGGAAGACGGCAGGCATCGAGAGTGTGAAAATTCCCCTCCTGATGGTTTCCTTGTTGACATTCGATAGCTTGGTGATACTATTTGCAGCGTTTACCCATCAGGTAAATGTGGAGGTCTTCGAGGACTTGGAATGTATCTCTGAATCACCAAATTCCGTGATTGTAACCAGAGAACAAGACGGCGATGGGTATTTCAACATACACACCCAATCTATATACGACTACACCGTGCATGACAACACACTTGACTCTTACGAGAACACATACGTCTACCACAAAGATCGCGGGATCGCGCTTACAGTACTGAGAAGGCGCTCAGTCAAAGTGCTCGCAACAGTCGAATTCACACAACTAAACATCGTAAGCGCAATAGCGTCGACTTTGAAACATTTACCGATGAGCCACGAGTTAGGTGACAAAGACAGGTTACTCATAATCCAAAGCCAGGACTCGTCCAATGAGAGTATCTTCAACAACATGGTGAAGATTATGACTACTTTTATCTCACACTCCGACGTCGCCATTGTCGACGGCGATTTAGTGGCAGACTGGGATCTGTTGGTTGCCTTTTACGACCCTACCATCTTGTCTTTGAATGATAAGAAATGGACTCAGCTCGAGTGCGCAATCGACTTAAATATCTTCCAGAAGCTTTTGTTTGACCAGTGCTTGCACACCTTGAACCGGGGGAAGTTGCTGTCGTTCCGTTTCCGTAAAACTTCCCTCAGGCTTGTGTACATCAACAAGCTGTTGCTGGAAGCTGAAGATAATTTAGCAGGCGAGAAGTTAAACTTATGGAGGTGCTATCTTAACAGTCGCATTGTGGTGGAGTCAGGATATTATAATATCATGGGGCCTGTCATTTTAACAGACTTTTTCGACTACCGTCTCGTACAAGTACGTGGCTTGAAGTCTTTCGGTTGCATAGCGCAGTCCTTAGAGATTAAATTGTCGAAGATGACGGAAAACCGTGGAGAGGTTACGGTTAGAGGTTATACCATTGGTAAAACTACAACAACATTGCTTGCTCAAAATATTACCGAGGATAACAGGAGCATTGCTAGCAAGAAGGATGGTTTCATGCCATTAACAAATGTTTTTGGCCGTTTTGGAAACGATGGTTGTTTGTATATTATTTAAGGTTTGTATATAGTAATAAGGCTTGTAAGAAAGTTTTGTAATCAAGTTTGTAATACCCGTGACTCAAACCTAGCCGTTGCGTGATGCAAATACACGCATCTCCAGTCTACACTAATATTTGCTGCATTGTAATAGCTATACACAAATTCTTTTAGTCTTGTGGATATTCTCCATATCAGCAACCCTCTTTTCTCCAACATTTTGTCTACCTTCGCCGAATAAGGAAGGCACGGATGAATTTGGAACCGGTGCCTTCTTCTGAATCAAAATCTTCTTGCCCAATTGGTTCAAGTAGTAATTGTTGAAATTAATTTTGATCACCTTCAAGTTACTGACCTTCAAGTTTTCGTGGAAAAACCTATACCACTTCTGCATCTTGATCTGCAACTTGTCGTGGTTCAGCTCCCAATATATGTTGTTGTTGGAGTGATTGATCAATTGAAACTTGATGAAATCGTATCCGAATATAATCAAAATGTTGCACCAGTTTTCGTAGTTCAATCCATTGAGGTATGTGTCATAGTTGAGAGCAGATAAACATTTGATCTCAATCTGTCTTAAAACCTGTACATTGAAGCCATCAGAGTTACCAGAACCACAGTCGGCGACGCCGCATATCTTGAGCCACGACTTGAACGAGTAGTTGTAGTCCTGGTTGAACTTGGATGCCAAGATGAGCAAGCCCAAAAACAACTTTTTTGGGTTCTTCAACATGTTGTCTTTAGAGATCGAACCAGCCGACTTACTCTTTATCAAGCTCACAAGGTAGTAACACGTTAACTGCAACGACTGGATGGAGGTCTTGGACCTTCTCAAGATCTCCACCACAAAGAACTTGAACTCTTTCTCATCGATGGGCAACTCAAAACACAATTCTTCGTGATAAAGAATCTTGGTCAAGTTAATGGAGCAGTTGATCAAGATTGTGTTGAACTGGTTTTTGTTCAAGTGCTCTGTGTAGTACTTGAAATTGTTTGGGAGAAGCGCCTCCTTGTTTAAGGGCGACGATGAATTGGTTGGGGGTGGCGTAAGTAAATCATTGCCACCTTTCGAAAGCAAACAATCGGTACTTTCCTTCTTGCCATGCACTTCCATTCCGTGGATCGGTGTTTGTGGATATTGCAATGACATTTCAAATATTTACACTCGTAGTATCTCAAGATTCACTCAAGATTTCTTTATACTCATTCAGCCCAAGCTAATAGGCCTGAGACATCATTATATTCGTTGTTCCAAAAAAAAAAAAGTAGTAGTAGTTGTAGTGACCTGCCAAACAAGCCTATGACCCCGATAAAAACTAGTAATAAACCCCAAGAATTAAAGACCTTTCCGATAAAAATAAACCAATGAACTCCCAATCGACCGTGCGGTAGGAGCTATATGCGATGTTTGTGTGTTCAAAAAGCTGTATGATGTATGATAGGAATGTTTTCGTCAACTATTCAGTTGAGTGTGGTGTTGACCATCCACGAATTTTCAACTTCTTAAATAACACGCAGAAATTATGAGTAACACCGTCGATATTTCTAAACCTGCAGATAGTCGGTTTAGGTTCAGTCATCTTTTTTACACAATCACAAAAACTTGAGGTCACACCGATTGGTCATTGCCTAAAGTAGAAATTTCACCTAATCGATGAACACAAAGCCCCTATCTAGGACAAGATATCAGTCATGTCAAGCTTTGTGAAGCAAAGCAAGTGAATCCACGTGACGTCTAACAAGCTTTTGTTCTCGACGCACTGGAATTGAGAGATAAGGCTCCGGTTACGGAAATGGTTAAAGTCCACATGGAGCTGTGGCTCACTAGACGAGAACACTGAGACTCGGTGTGGTTTTACTATGGCCGATATTTGCACTCAGCCGGGGCATCCATGAAATGATGCTCAGCCAAGGTGCTGCCAACCCACCTCTACAAGCCTTCATGATATGAGCTCTGCAATTAGGGTCTGGGTTTAAGTCCTTTAGGTATTCTGTCTCTAATCTTCTGAGGTTCTTGTACAGGTTTAGGGAGATGCGACAAAAAAGAGAAATCCACGCCTTCAGGAGTAAGACTCTGGTGAAATTCAGGGTGAAAAAAGAGAAATAGGAGGAAACATGGTCTCGCCCTTTTTAGGCGCGATCCCCGTTGTGGCTTACCTCACGTGCTTATCTCCAGCGATCCCGCATATAACGTGCCGATATTCGTTAAGCGGGGCAATATTCCAGAAAAAAGCATTTCGTGGTTTAGGTTAAAAAAGTGACTCTAGCACTGAGGCGTTGTCCCTTGGAATAGAATGAAATATAAAAGGTTTTGAGACAAATGATTTTCTTGGATAGATAGAGTTCGCCCCTGTAACCCGGCTATTCTATACAAGAGCCGAGTTGGATTCAAGATGCGCAATAAGCCAGAACTGGAAACTCAAAAGTGACTCCAAGTGAGTCTAAGTTCAGACACACAAAAGTGCTTGGTTTGATACACAAACGTCACAAAGAAATTCAAAGGTAGAAGCTCTAAAGGTGTCTCACAATTTCAAACGCAAAACTGTACCCCCAGGTTCAAACTCATAGATTCTCAAGAATAGACTGAAGGACTCAGGATAACAAAGTGCTTAGACACTCTCGACTTGAAGTCGGCGGAGAGTGTCCTAAGGGGTAGAGAGTTGCAAGTTTGCGGTTTCTCTCCCTATATTGTAATTTTGTGTAATGATACCTTCTATCTGTGTTTACTCACTTTTCTTTTAAGCTCGGTCTTAAATCTTGGCTGCCCACTTTACACTCCTACAACCCACAATTCTGATATTACATTCCTAAGATAAAGACTTGACAGATTGTTTGGAGCAATGAAGCCCACTTTTCACTCGTGGTTCCAGTTTGATACCACCCGACTTTTCCCGAGTACAGCTAACCCGACAAATCTTCACCCTCAAACCATCTCTCCTATGCCTGCCTCAACCCCCTAAAAGCCAGGTCAATCAAATCCCTAACCTCCCGGTAACTCACTATAATACAAGTCTTTTCGTCCCTACTCACCAACAAAATCCTCTCATCTATACCCGCATCTAATTTGTTGAGACATGTCAACACACGCGCCAAGTCCACGCTCGGCGCGCCAGTCTCATCTTGCTGGAAAAACACAAAGTCCCTAAAGAGTTTGATGACGTACTTGTTACCTGTCTCAGACATGTCTGCCTGCAACTCCGGGCGGTCGATGATGAAGTTGAGCTTGCTGAGCAAACGGAAAAGCCGTGCATTCTCAATCTCGTTCTGCAACTGTCCTTCCACGTAGTCGTGCGCGTCGTGTGCATCATTGAGCGCACGGAACATGCGCTTTGTAAGATGCTGCTGCGAGAAATGGCCCAAGTCGGTCACAGACCCACTGGCCAATTCCAACAATGCATGCGTAAGCTCGCCTGAAAACCGCACAGTCGAAGACGACTTGAGGTACTCAACCACACGCGCAGGCTCTTCCGCGCGCAACGTCGGCGGAAGGGTGAATGCGCACAACTCGAGTAACACGGAGCCCAACCTCTGCGCATCTTCATTTGGCGAAACCGCACCCTTGTCCTCCAGAAAGTTGATAATCTCGTCAATGCCCACGCCGCTCAACCGCACGCGATTTTTGCTGGTAACAATAATCTTTGTGAGGTCCAAGCACGCACCCACAGCCAAACCAAGCTCATGAACGCTCAACAAGGCACCCACTAACTGCACCAAATAGCTCCACACCAAGTCCTCAGTGATGGGCTCAACAGTGACACCACCTTTGCGGTGCACCTCGAGTAACGTCGACGAGTTGGGGTAGTAGTCGTACACCACAAACAAGGCAGACTTTCCAAACGCCATCGAAGTGAAACAGTCCTGGAGTGTTGCCACTGCAGAGCTGCGAACCTTCTTCCAGCGCTTGACGTGGCGGAACGGGGCGTCGTTCGTGATCTCTGTGGGCAAGTCCAATTTGCGCATCACGTAGGCATTTCCGTCTGCATTGCTGAATACCTTGTACACCGCGCTACCTATTCCCCACACGCGACTCGTGGCTTCATACGTCTTGTCTATAGGCACAAGCGAATGGTACACGTTAATGTGGTCAGGTAAGTTGGAGCGCGGGATGGTCTGCAAGGTCGCCTCGTTCTTCTTCTGCAATTGCTCGCGAAGATCGTTCGGAATGAACATGTCGTGCACGTTGGTGGCATACGGCGGGCATGGGATGGTCATCCGTGGCGGCGGAGCAGGTGCGTATAAATGGTACTGGAGTGGGTAATTAGCAGTCTGGGGCTGGCTGAAGTACATGTCCAGTGAAGCGCTCGCGAGGGGTGTGGTTGCAGCCAAGTATGGGTTGATTTCTCCAGAAAGAGACACGTTGGAGCCGTTGGCTGACTCCATTAAGCCGTTGCCCTGGAATGGAAGAAACAGTGGTGTCTGCGAGTTGAACTTTTTGGTGTCATTAGCGACAGGGGGTTCTGCAGACCCTGGTGCAGTGCTGGGCCCGGCGGAGCCTGGCGTCAGCGGCACAAAGATAGGAATCTCTTTGACCCGTGGCGACAATGTTGAGAATTTGTTTGTCAATCCCAGAACTGAGGGCTGGAACGACGGTGTTTTGAGATTGAATTTGCGCTTTGCCTCCGCGGCCAAACCAGACTTCTGTGCTGCATTTAGCACTGCCATCTTGGATGACGACGCGAGAGCCGCGTTGGATTGAGGTGGTGTTGGTGCATCTGCTTGTTGAGGAGTTTCTTTGGCGGCTCTGTTATGGCTAAACACGCATCCCTTGTTCTCGTATTTGCAGTATCCGTAAATAAGTATGTTCTTGCAAAGCGTGTCCTTCGCTGTGTCGAGGTTGATATTCATTAAGAAGGCAGGTTCCGACACGCATGTATATGCTATCTAGTGTTGCCCCTGTACCCACAGTCTCGTGTTGGAGCAAAAAAATAGGAGGTCGTGTCGGGCGAAAACCAACGCGTTGATTAACTGAAGGAGTGTTAAATGGACGGTGGACTTGTGCCGTCCTGATTTCACTTCGTGTGAGATGGTGTGTGATTGCTAACAAAGAGTGGGTAATCGATGAACTAACGAAGATATTTGAGAGTTCTTAGATAAGTAGGACTGCTGACTGAGAGGTGCAGTTAATACGAGACGTAGATTTAATGAGTAAGTTAGAGTGAGTTGGGGTAATTTGGAGTGAGCGCAGTTAATTCAGTTAGTGTAATGAGCTGTGAATGTAGCAAAGTGAGAATAAAGTAAAGTGGGAATGTAGTGAACTAAAAATGAGTGGGAATGTAGTGAACTAAAAATGAGTGGGAATAAATGTCCTAGTATTTGCACTAGTACAAATACTAAGCTAACTCTGAATACATCGTAATACAGGAACGCGGTCATCTAGTTAAAAACTGGAATTAGTCCAGTCCATGCAAGCTTTGTATGTTGATCCAAAAATTTTCTTGCTTGTTTAGACTCTATTGCAATCGCCTATTCATATTCACTTTTGGATTTACTTTTTGTACCAAAATGGGTGTTGGGTCAAGCAGAATATTGGACTCTCTCATGGAGGGCACCAACTTCGACAGGGACGAAGTGGACCGCTTGCGTAAGCGCTTTATGAAGTTGGACAAGGACGGTTCGGGAACGATCGACAAGAACGAGTTTCTTGCCATCCCAGGTATCTCGTCCAACCCTCTCGCCACACGGTTGATGGACGTGTTTGATGAAGATGGCAGTGGCACTATTGACTTTCAGGAGTTCATCACAGGGTTGTCTGCGTTCAGCGGCAAGACATCTCGCGCTGAAAAGATGCGTTTTGCGTTCAAGATCTATGACATCGATCGCGACGGCTACATTGGCAACGGTGAGTTGTTCATTGTGATGAAGATGATGGTGGGAAAGAACTTGCAGCCTGAGGAATTGCAGCAGATTGTGGACAAGACCATGATGGAGGCTGATAAGGACGGCGACGGCAAGTTGAGTTTCGAAGAGTTCAAGAATGCAGTCGATGCCACCTCCGTGGCCAACAGTTTGACGTTGAACCTGTTTTAATACATTGGATTCATTATTTTTCCTGCTTAGAATGAGATACATGAGAATTCAGTCAAGAGCGAGATACTGAGAGTTATACCCTCGCTTCAAACTGGCAAACTGACTCGATCAAGATGTTCATTATTATCTGACGATGAATAGCAAGCCACCTTAATCATGTGTGATACCACCACCGAGGTAAGCTTGTACTAAGTAATCTCCACTGTGGGGGTTCAATAGGACTTGTTCCAGTTCAAGGGAGAATAGTACAAGTGTGTATGGTAAAATGATTATTACGAATAAGATTAGAGGGAAGTAGGTACGATTTACATTGGAAGTAGGTACGATTTACATTGGAATCTGTAGGCACATAGAGTATCTATATCGTTGGTTCGTTACTAAACGTCACCAATACTCCATAAATCGGTGATAAAATAACGTTTTCTGGTTATCCATAATGCGTTCTTGGTGGCGAGCTTTTGAAACCATACGCCATGATTACCCAATTAGCTAAAATACAACCACTTATCTATGCGGTACAATATGGCCAGAGTTCCTAACAATATCCGCACAGCCGTTTTTTGTATCTACTAGAAGGTTCTCTCAGAAAAGAGGAACGGATTTACCTGATTTACATCGATAAAACATCGTTTGAATCTCATAGCCAACTGTATATCGCACAATTTCTATGTTCTGTAGCTCCAAGTTCTCTCAAGTACATTCATACTACCGCTCAACTAGAAACAGCCTTACCATAGTGGGATAACCCATTACTCCGTATATGAGCACTTCGCTCAGTATCCCCAATCCAGATCGCTAATCACCAGTGACTCACCACCCTCTAGAACCTTCCAAACCTTATCTCCATAAATAGATCGAATATAAAGTAGAGTGTTCCCTGAGAATTTTGAAGCCGTATATTAGCAACCGGCTCTCTTTCCCTTGCTCTTCGCTACATCTCTCATCCTTGTCGAGATGATCCTGGCAGCCTCATCTCATCGGTCACCTGACTGGAGATCAAAAAAACCAAAACCAACCATGTCTTCTATCAACGACAAGTTGAGCACGCTCTTGGAATGGATCAAAAACACACAGGATGAAACTCTGTCTCCATCAAGGCTTACGTATATATCGCCTAATTTCGTGGTCCAGGAAAAGAAGGCTTCGGGTAGAGGTCTTTACTCGCGTCTGGCAATCAATGCCAAAGAGCAGGTTCTTCGTATCCCACACTCCTTCTTACTCAACAAAACCACCATCATCAGGCATATTACGAAGTTCAACAAGGACATCACGTTAACTGATCCTAGTTTCTTGCAGATATTTGTGCCCTACAGCTCGCACAAAGACCAGTTCACTGAGATATACGCCAAGTTTTCGCTTGAGGAATTGATGGCGATGACCTCGTTCGAGATTGTCTCGATGTACTTGGTGTTTGAGCTCCAAAGAGGTAAAGACTCTTTTTGGTGGCCTTTCATCAACTCATTGCCTGAAATTTCAGACTTCAACCTTACTCCTCTTCTATGGCAGGTCCTTGAGGTAGGAGAATGTGCTGAGCTCATGGACCATCTTCCAGCCAGCACGCGCAAAATGGCAGATAAGATCTACGAACGCTTCACCAAAGACTATGAGGCAGTCCAGAAAATAGTTGCATCTAAAACAGACGCAGATATACTCCCACTCCAGACTTTTCTCTGGGCCTGGCTTTCCATCAACTCCAGATGTTTGTACATGAACATCCCACAACTGCTTACACACGAAGACAATTTCACAATGGCGCCTTTAGTTGACTTCCTCAATCACTCGCCTGACGACCACTGCAACTTGAAGATCGATGGGACTGGTTTCCGTGTCTTCACCACCTGCAAGTATCTTGAGAACGAACAGCTCTTCTTGAGTTATGGGCCGCATTCGAACGAGTTTCTTCTCTGTGAGTATGGGTTTACGTTAACTGGTGACAACAAGTGGAACGAGTTGGACCTCTCTGACACAATCTTGCCTCTTTTTGACGCAAAACAAGTAGAGTTTTTGAAGGAGAACGACTACTATGGCGACTACACCGTAAGCTTCGAGTCAGGGCCATCTTTCCGGACAGAAGTGGCGTTAGCGGTTCTCCAGGAGCCTGTTCCTAACGAGTCGCAGCGCCTTCGTGCGTTGATAGACGGTATAGTGGACTCCAGTGTATATGCGAAATCTTCATCTGTACTTCTTAAAGAGATGATGAAAAAGGTATGCCATCATTGCGAATCCAAGCTTGCATTCGAGTACAACACCCATAAAAACGTCTACACCAGGGAAAGGTTCAAAACCATTGGGGTTTTGTACAAGAACATGAAGCAGATTGCAGAAAAGGTGCTTTCAGATTTGAGTTGAGAAGGGAATGACTGCACTTGCGTAGATATTTACGTTATCATACTTATAGATTGACGAAGGAAATCAGAATAATCATTATGCAATCACAAGCTTAACTCTTGAATAAATGAATGCGGTCATAAGAATGCTTTTAAGAACCTTAAGGAGTCTTATGGACTTCAAAACTCTCTACCCAAAGGGTTACATATGGTATCATTGGTACCCGGCACCTAAAACCTAGTATTATTGGTTTTTATACACTTCATCACCTAAAGGTACTATTCTTTACCGTCACCTAGTTACTATTAGTCTTTATCGTCACGTTGCTATTAGTCTTTCCAAAAGTTACTATTCTTCTTTATACGCTTCATTACGCAAATAATACGGCATCACTCCAATCCCCGATACTACATGTATTCCCCACTTTGTTCACAAGACTACATATGGTATTATTCACTACCCAAAAGGTATTTATGGTCTTTATGCACCTCATCGGCAAAGCTGCCTCTTGACTGAGATATAAACTCACCGCTCTTGACATCATTCACGATTCTTCAGATAGAGAGTAATGACCGGTTCATCGAGTCCGTATCAATCCCCTTGTTGATAGACAACTTGGACCTGACTAAGTTCATCAACAACCTATTCGTTGGGGTAGGAATATTGTGTTTGCGGCCAAGTCCAACAATGTATCCATTCATGGAACCGATCTCAGTTTTGTTCAAGCTGCGAACATCCTCGCGCATTGATGAGCTGTTTGTGCTGGTGCTCTTGCAAAGCTCAAGCACCATCTCCAACATAGTCTGCTTGTCCAACGCGGTGCGCGCCTCGGCAATGCTCTCCAACTCGGGAAACTCTGCGGAGAACACAAGAACGGCCTCTTTAATCACACTCCGCATAGTGCTGACGAGTTCATCGCCATAGAGAAGATCTCCATTTAGACAGTCGAGCACCGCGGTCAATGGGTTGATGCACGCATTAGCCACCAATTTCTGCATCTGAACGAGCAAATGGGTCTCATATGGTAGCACACTGGCCTCCATAGCAGGCGTGTCTATTATCGCCTTCACGATATCTGGCAATTTCTTTTCACCATCCTTCAGGTTCGGGATGCGTGAAATCATTAGCTTTCCCGGTGAGCTATGATGCACTGTGGACGGGTTGGTTCTGTAAGCTCCATGTGTTGATACGGCATGGAAGAAGTTTGGACGGTCGTGTTCGGCTGGCCAGTATCTTTCTGAGAGGCTCTGAGCCATACCCATCCCATTTTGTAAAATGATTATGTTGGACGTCCGGGATAAATGTCGAAAGTAGGGCCTGAATGCCTCCAGAGTCTGGTATGTCTTAGTTGCTATGACAAGGTTATCGATACGTATTGGCATTCCTTGCGTATCGAACGGAGGTCTGAAGTCTGCATCGAAAGTTGACTCCAGGACATCGATATTCTGGTTCCGGTGCTGGATCACCTTGATTGTGTTATTTGCATCCTTGAACTTATCCACCCTGTTGGAGTTGCTCATGAGAAGGGTTATGGGGATGTCACTGTATTGCTTTTTGAGATTGTGGGCTAGAAGCGAGCCCATGGAACCCGCGCCGAGAAAGTACACCCTTGGTAGCATGAAATCAAATGTTAAAAATGTAGTTTGGAGATGCAATAATACTTTCATAAGGTTTTAAAACTAGTAGAGACGTGACAGAACTAAGTGATAGGTAAAACCAAGAAGTACCATTTCAGGATTAAATAAGTCTGTTTCTGAAGGTGTTCTGTATTCCATCAGTTATTTTAACTTTTGGCGTTTAAATCCAATGCTTATCGTAGGACTCACTGGCGGGATTGCCACAGGTAAGTCAACGGTCTCATCGCAGCTTGCAAAGAAACACAATCTCACCATCGTCGATGCAGACCTCATCGCCAAGGACGTCGTTCTCCCAGGGAGAAAAGCATACAAGCAGATCGTGGAAACATTTGCTGATGTTGAAAACCTAGTCAACGACGACCAATCGCTCAACCGCGCTGCCCTCGGAAGCGCAGTTTTTGGAAACAAGCAAAGACTTTCCAAATTGAACGCAATTGTGCACCCTGCTGTTAAGAAGGAAATTGCGTGGCAGATTTTGACTGCTTACTTGACTTTCAAGCGCTTGGTCGTTTTGGACGTGCCGCTTTTGTTCGAAAGTGGCCTTGATAAGATCACAGGCCTCACCATTTCGGTGACTAGTTCCGACGAGTTGCAAATACAAAGATTGTTAAAGAGGAACCCTGAGCTCTCGAAGGAAGACGCGGAAAAGCGCATCTCAAGCCAAATGCCTTCTGCTCACAGAAACTATAGAGCCGACATTATCATCGAGAACAATGCGGACTTTGATTCTTTGAGTGCTGAGGTGGATTCTGTTGTCAAAGCCATCACTCCGGGCTTTTTCCGCACCGTACTCGAGTTCTTCCCCCCGGTGGGGATACTTGCAGCTATGCTCTCATTCATACTTCGCCAATCAAGAGATAGGTTCAGAGGATACGCTCCAAAAGAAAAGGAAGAGTGATTGTACTTACTGATTGTTCCTTTGTCTATCATATTTATATTTAGTGATGCTAGTGACTCAGTTAGGTCAGTCTCCTCAGGCCCTCCAGTATTGCGCCAAGCTGTGCAAACGGTCAATCACAACAGGCAAAAACGCGTTGACGCTGTCGTTGATCAAATTCTGGAAATGCAAGATGGCCTCTTCTTCAGTCATCTCCAAGCAGAATTTCTCCTCCACTTTCTCTATAGCGCGCTTGGGGTCTATTTTAACATCTGGGATATTTGCGTCTAACATCAATTGAAACAAGTTCAAAATCAAGTTACTGTTTTTGCGCAAGGTAGTGTAGGTGATGAAGCAGTAGTTTTTAAAGATAGTGAAGTTTTCGTGTTCCATGCCACCCATTCCATCGATCACCTGGATCGGGAGTTTCATGAGCGGGGGGAATGGCTTGGGGTCTCTCCCTAAAATGTATCCAAAGTCTGCGTGCCAAAACTTGCCATCAGGCGAGAGGAGAAGGTTATCGAGATGCCTGTCACCAACCCCCAACAAGTACGTAATCACACAGTAACCTGCGCAAGACTTTACATAGTTGTCCATCAAATAACTTGAAACTCCCAAGTCTGAAACAATTGTTGGTCTTTGCTCGACGCTGGAGTGAGTGTTGCCCAGAAAACCCAACACACTCTTTGCTATTGGCTCTGTTGGTGCCGTTCCGTTGCTGTGTAGCCTTAAGTAGTTCAAGATGCCATTACTGCGAATATTTCCCTCACCTGCCGACGCAGTATCGGGATAAGTGCTGGCTAGAACTGTATCAAGCGTCTCATTCGGCACGAATTGAATCAACCCAGCAACCGGGCTACTGGCCAAGATTTTGTATGGAGTCAACAGCAAATCCAAATTCTCGTTTTTCAACAACTGGTCCATCAAGTTAATGATTTGGATGACGAGCTGGTCCTGTCTCAAGTCGTCGCCTATTTTGAACATAAGCGGGAACTTGCCATACTTGTTTTGTTTCTTTCCAAAAAGTTGGGATGAAGACGAGTGCACTTTTGTCAAAGTTTTAAATGTGATCTTTAACGGCGCCAAACTCGATTTGAAGACAGACGACTCCTCGGGGTAGCATCCACATATAATAACCGAGGGATCCAACGGCAACGGAAATGGTTCTGGGAACTTCAACATCTCGTTGGAGGGGTTTGCAAGATATTCCTTCAAAAACTCCTTCTTCTTGGCTGTTGTCTCGTTTTTCTTGAACGTCTTCCTAATCAACTCAACTAAGCTTGTCAACTTTTTGATGAACCACGTCTGCCTCTTGAGATGGTTGTAGTACGGGAGCTTGTGTGTGACGGAGTACTTCTTCAAGCTCTCTATGTATTTGTTGAGGATTGCTGTGTATATTCTTGCAGATGGCCCATTACTGCCTAACTGATCTTCGTTCTCCACCTTCACGTACCAGTAGAAGAAGTTCCCTAAGTGCTCGTTTTCTACAGACTTTTCAATCAAGAACTTGGCTAGCGGAGACTTTAGCGTGTCCACATCGTTGTTCAATTCGTTCACAAATTGGAAAGTCTCGGACGTGTGTTTCAAAGGTCTTTCGTATACCAATGCTTCGTACTTCAAAGCTTGGACAAGCTGCAAGAGGTACAAAAGTAGCTCTTCACTATTGGCAAACCGCAACCTGTTAACAGCAAGTTTACGTAGAAACGTGACATACTTGAATATCTTTACCAAGCGAGGCTCCTCGCTGGAGCTGTTCTTCTTTGTGAGATGCGGCGGCTTACTCTCGCTATCTTCAAGCGACGAGGTCAACGTGTACGGGTTGAAATAACTCGATAACAACTCTAGCGCGTCACCAATCTGTAAGCGGTCCACTGACCAGTAGTTGGGGATGATCTCTTGAAAGACATGGTTCAACTCGTGGTCGTTTTCCCAGTTTATCGACTTTAAAAACTTGGGCAAAAACGACTTCGTGGACAGAGACGTCATCTTGTTCGGGTCACCGATAGAAGTGTTTTTGCTGAAAAAGTACCTGTACTTCCAGATTAAATTCTTCTCGATATCCGTGAGCTCCATATTGGAGGGTTTTGCTAGTATCTTAATCAACTCGTCACGAATCTTTGGCGGTGGCTTCAATTCCTTGTCGAGAATGGAGTTGTTATTGGCGTTTCTTTCTAGCCTATGGTACTTCATTTCTATAGGGTCCAATTGCGCAGATGACTTGATGGTGCAATAGTCGGGATCGTGAACCTTCAACAGTTTGCCTTGTGGTAACGGGATGTCGACAGAATTTAATACCACCGTACTCTGGGCATCCGGGTGCAACTCGACCCGCGAGGATTCGCTACTTTCTTTCACTGAATACAGGATATCCGAATAGACAACAGGCAACTCGAAATTCGGAAGCTCAAAGTAGAGGTAGTAGTCGTGGGTACGATCTACCTCTTTAGTATTGCTTATAATCGGAAGAACTAGGTCATCGACCCACTCGACTCTCTTGTATTCGCCATTCTCGAACCCAATCAAATACTTTTCTGTGGCTGTGAGCCCCATTGGCTCGTAGTTGTTCACCATCGGTGGCATATCGCGGTAGATCGGAACTTTTTGGGAGCCCCTACGCAATGTAGATGAGCCTTTGTCAAATAAAGAGAGGAATCCGGTTCCAAAGCATTGTGGTCGTGTATCCACTATTTCAAAAACTTCAAACTTCAAGTACGTATCAATGGAAATCTGGTTGTAGTAGATAGGCAATTTCAAGTAACTGTTCCACACTCTTCCTTTGCTCCCAAATGCCTTGTACGGTGTTTGCACTCCTATGGTAACAGGAGTGTGGTTTACTCCGTCGTATATAGTGCAAACAACATACAAGTCTGAATGCTTCAGAATTTGAGATCTTGTCTTGAATACCAATGGGTTCTCAAACTTAGTCGCAAGGTCCACAATGTTGTCACCAGGCTCACCTGTGTACTGTAAATTGCATATCTTGACGACTATTGGCGCCCTTAGGTCTGTCAGTAGTCCAAACGTAGTGGTGTTGGACGTTGAGACCGATTCGTTCCGCAGCATACTCCGTGCGTTTTTTTCGTATAGGACCGATTTTATCTACACTTATCTAAATAATTATATTCCAGCTGTACTAATCCTAACAGAGTTACATGGCAGAAAGCTTTCTAGTTGTATATGGCTCCATTTAGGAAAACTTTCTAATACCTTGCCTACTTGTTTTCAGCGTTCCCAATTCTTGTTATTCAGCCCGAACCAGACATACGGGTTGCCACTCGCTTCGCTCAACTTTTCATCCGACTCACTGTCGGATCCAGAAACACTGCCATCAGACTCAAGATTGTAAAAAATGTGCTTCTTCTTCTCTTGCTTTTGCGGTTCTTCGGTGGTGCCACGGTCCTTCAAGACCGACGGTATAAATTTGAAGGAATTCTTACGCGAGCGCTGTCGCGTCGGCTGCGAGGGCGAAGGGTTTGTAGTATCGACTTTCTTCGGTGTGTGAAAGTAGTTGCTACTGTTGCTATAGTTTGAAATTCCGAGAGAAAATAACCGCGCGTTCATATTTGTGCTGCTGCTCTCATTACTCTCAGAGTCGTCGGCATGCGTCTCCTTATATTTGGCTAGCAACAGCTTGCCTGTGGTATTTGACTTTTTCTGGTTCAATGAGCGCGCACGACTCAAATCGCTGAGAATGGGTTTAGATTCTTCCTCCTTATTCTCAGAATAGCCATCATGCTTCAGCCTGTTGAGCACGAGGGGTTCGTTGGATTCTTTAATGATGTGCAAATCCTCTTCCGCAGAATCCGTGGGCGATGTTATCTTGGACACAACCGTCGAAGGAAAGTAAGAATCCTTAGCATTGTGTGCCACCGTGACATTTAGTGGTGGGTTCGAAGCAGAACGTTCTCTTCTTATGGACATGAGATATTTGGGAAGATCCACAGAAGAGCTATTACTGGACGAATTGTTGGACTTTTGCGGGTGTGAGGGCGTTCGGTTCAACGCAGCTAAGTTTACTTGTGAGTTCACCTTTGAGTTCAACTTGTGGATTGGGATGTCTCCCGCATGCGAATACTTCAACTTCATTGGGTTATAGATCTCATTATTCGAAAGGAGCTTCGACAAGTCGATCACGGAGTTAGATCTTGTCGGCTCGGAATTTGGCGACACTTCGGGTGTCACAGGCTTCTTGGGATGGTGCAGTAAGTCAAAGTCCTTACGGAAGGAGTCATCCTTCATCACCTTCTTTTTGAAGTCTGACTTGATCTTGAACAGGAGCTTTTTCGCCATCTCAGGAGTCCAATCACGGGCAGAGTTGCATATGTATGTTGTTGGAATTTTAGCCTTTGTCTCCAGAGTACTCTTCACCTTGAACGACGTGCGCGGCTCCAAGTTCGGCCTGGGTAATTTCATTAACCCATCCTCTTTGTTAGCAGATTCCACGGTGGATGCGGCCGCTACCTGGCCAGTTCCCGAACTCTCGTCGAAGTAGTCTTCTTTTTTGATAAAGTTGGTCTTATAGTATATTATGTCGGTCTCGAGGTTAAGCAGCAGGTTCAAATCCTTGTCTTTTTCGAGAAGTTGCAAGGAGTCCTTAAATAAGACCCAAGTCTTGTCATCTCCTTCACGACGTGCAAAGTTAATTGCTGTCTCGGGAATTTCATCAAATATAGGGTGGTTGATAAAGTAGCTCAAAAAGTTGTTAATTACATATCCGTGGCTGACAACCACCACAATATCTTCATTGTTGATGAAGGTAGGTTTATCGTACGTAGCCAAAAGCTTCTTAAAGTAGGTCTTGACATTGTGCTGGTAGTCTTTGTAGCTCAAGTTGGGTCCATTGAAATGGCCAAGCGTGATGGTAGGCCGAAAGGTCGAGCAGCACGATTTGTTCTTCAACTGCTTGACATTGGGAATGTACATGTTATAAGCGTCGTTGGAATCTATGAATGGCGGCTTTGACTGCATATTCTCATGGATCCACTCACTCAATGCAAAGTCTCCGAGAAGCTGGAATCTAATCTTGTAGTTGGGCCATTTGGCTTGGATCTTTGCTTTGAGATCCGTTATTAGCATGTCCGCCAGTTGGCAGCATCTGAGGTACGGACTGAAGTGGACAAATATGTTTTTCTTAATCGTTGTGGTGTCGCCATCAATTGGAGCTTTGAACGCTTTGGTCAGCGCAAGGATGTCGTCAGCGGCATGTTCGATCTGGCCAACCGCAGTTGTTGCTAGCGACGGGTCGTACGGTTGGTAATCTTTTACCAAAGCTTCTGCCTCCGGATTCTCCTGGAGTGCGTGGTCAATACGTTGCCCGTGCCGCAAGAAATACAACTCAGACATCGGCTCTGTATATTCAAATCACGTTGAATCCAAAATATTAAATTTCGGAAACCGTAATGTTGCCTTTGGTGGATTGTTACAAATACTTGTGGCACTTCCCGGACACAAACGACTGATACCAATCTACCCGTGCAGTGATAGGTCCCACACGCCACAGCGGACACTAAGAATGTCTGTACTACCACTCACGTCACTCCATCTACTCGTGTACTTGACTCTATGTCTATGATGTCATACCACAACACCTTATGTTTGTCTTGCTGATTATGTAATTCGAGGTACAAAACTGCCTCAACAAGCTTTGTTGAAAAATGTCACGTCGGCACAAAAGACAGGTCTAGAATATATATTGACATGTGCGCGCACACTATTTTAACCTTCTATATATAATTGACCTGTGCTCAAATTTTTCATCACATGGTTGAAGTCTGAACTGTCACTAGACTAGCTTAATAGCATATGACTCCAGATTTTATTGAACCCAGGCCGTGTACTGGGTGTCAACATCCCTGTCGTGTACTTGATTACATAAGCCGCGCAAAACTTCTTTAAGCCGCAATACCGCTATAATCGCAGATTGTACAATAGTGATTTTCCTCTAAAATCTTTTCGGGGATAATGAAATTAAGGCGATCCCGTAATGGGTGTGTGAGCTGTAAACGTTTGAAGATCAAGGTATGTCTGTATGTATTTACCCCTGGCGCGGACTAACAAACAGTGTAACGAGGCGAAGCCTCTGTGCGAATATTGTGTACATACCAACAGAGTCTGTCATTACCCAACAACGAAGACAGAGAACGGAGCTCTGGAGGCTAAATGCGTAAAACCTGATGAGCCAATTGTCAGTCTGTTGACTCCTGTTGACCATAATGGTCACTTAATACTACCCCAGCAGGCGTACACAGCGTCACCTACACCATCTGGCATTTCACGATTGAGTCTACTTGATTCTCATGAGAATACAGAATCCAGCCCTGTATACCCACACGAATACGAATCATATCACAAAGCAATTAGTGGAGATGTCATAGAATCTGCCAATTATAGGCCCCTGTATATGGAACGATCAGCATACTTCACCCCCAACCACAGCATCGAAAGCCATTCAGATATGCATCTAGGTAACCCTAACCAAGACCATTTTGGGTATTCTTCTCCTTTCGCGAATCAATATACAAAATTCCTGACCCTGGACATTCTACTGGCCATGACCGAACAACTTAGTGTTCGCGAAACTCAATGTGGTCAGCTAGGTAAAAAATTGGAGGCACAACTTCACATGGTACCGAAGAATGGAAACGACATGAAAGTATCATCTGGCCCCATATTTCAAAAATCCCCAGACTCTGATTGCGACGACGATATAGAAGAGATAAATACTAAATCTCTGGCGAGAGTCGACAGCAATTTACTGTTTGGTGAAATAACAAACTCACTCAATCTGGCCACAACACATCTCAACATCAACAAGTTTGAATTGCGTCTTTTAAACTTCTTTCACCAATACTGCATTAAACTCTTTACATTCGATATCAATCTTGTCGCTAAGAATGTATGGGAGAATAGAGTTCCTAAGCTCTTTCTAGAAAGCCACTTGGTACGCCAGGGGATATTTTCTTTTGCGGCCCTCAACTTACTTCCCTTGTGCGACTTGAATAATTTGCACTTGGTGGACACTGAACGCATTACGACTGTCATGTCTGAAAACGTCACAACGGGAGTCATATTTGACACCAACAAGACCCCTGTGCAAAATTTGGAGAATTTGTACTCGAAAACTCAGCGATACTTTCTAGAGGTCATCAAACATCAGCAGCATATTTTTGGGAGTCCTGGAGAGAAGTCAAATCTCCGCAGTGTTGTCACCAGCGAAAACACTGGTGAGCTAATTGTGTCGTCCATTTTAATGTACTCTTATATCTGCATGAATCCTAGCAGAGTAGTACCTTTGGTTTCCTGGGACCGGTCTGAGGCTGATATTTTGTCTATAACCAGGGGTATAAGTGCTACTATGCTGCAGTGTATCAAATTTCTGAAAGGAACTCCTTTTGCTGGTTTCTTTACTTTGGTGGAAGAAGTGTCTGTTCCTGTGAGTCTTTCGAATACTACTTTTCCCATCATGCGGAGATTTCTCCATGAATTCCACGACGCTTGCGGATGGCATGAAGGGGGCCTATGCTGTACCTCAAACGAGACCAAGTTGTATGAGTCATGCCTTGCTTCGTGTCACCATCTCATGTACCGAAGCATTGCAGACAACTATCCTGTTCCCTTCTTTAAATGGATCATCCAGCTTCCTCCAGATTTTCTTGACTTAATTTATCAGAAACGTTTTATGGCAATACGCATATTATACCTTTACGCTTGCTTGGTGGCCATGCTCCGATTCCAGGTCTATGGAGATAGAACAGTGTGGTTGGACTATATACATTGGTACAAAGGCTATTGTGAAGGCTTGGGCGGATGGAAATACCCTATGGATGCAGCTTTGTATCGCTTGGCATACGAACGTGTCATGAAACTCAAATTCCCTGGTGTTTTGCAAGTTTTTGATCCTTTGAATGTCGATGAAGGGCTCTTATGCCCATATTGAGTAGTTTACAAACTAACTGTAGATTTGTTATATCGATTTGAATACAAAAGGACAATATCTGTATTTACTAAAGACATACAAAAACCATCTTACCATCCCCATGAAATTAATCATCCTCCAACTCTAACGCTTCCATTTGCAGCTGAATCTTCTGGGCCCTCAGCTTCTTAATTTTACTCGATCTCGTTTTGTCATCCGCGACACGCTGCTTAACAAAGTGATCATCTGAAACGAATCCTTCTTCATCCTCGTCAGCAGGGTCAGGGTTACGAGCGAATTGGAAGTCATTTTCCTTTTGCTTTAAAATATCCTTGATATCCGGGTTTGCTACTAGCTGATTGTGCAACCCAAAGCTGAAAGCCCATTTGAGGGTCCTCAACCTCATGTACAAGTACCATGTGTTGATGGGCAATGACTTGTACTTGGACAATTTAATATATGTGGAGTCCATGATTTCTTCTTGGATTTCTTTACCCTCATCAGTACCCTTGTATATCTGTTCTCTACTTTTAGGGTCTGTGTAGGCCCTCAAGGTATGCAAAATATTACGGAAAACCGAGTGGAATTCCTTTTTCTCTTTCTTCGCAAATCTCTTCGAGGAGAGATTAGTGAGTCTTTCAAATATGGAAAAAAGCGCTCCTTGTTCATAGTATGGGGCATTTGCATTGTACTCTTCGTCAACATCTGCATTTTCCTCGTCATCCTCGTCCGCGTTGATAGAATAATCATACATCTCATAAATGACAGCAACCAAACGACCAGCTGCCTTTGAAAGATCACGGAATTCGTCGTTGTCCACTAATGGAACAACGCGAATGATCAAATCTTCGACGATTTCATTGAAAAACTCGCCAGTTTCAAGTAATGTAAGAAGCACCGCCGTAGCGTGTAAAGCGGCGATAGAAATACTTTCTTCATTAGCTACCTTTTCCCATGCCTCATTTACCAACGCCTTGTCAACGCTCTTGTCAAAAAAAGTTGAATGTTCCCTGTCACCAGCCTGGAAATTTTTCTTGAGCTCGATTGCACTCAATGCCAGCGCCTCTGCACGGTCCATCAACCATGAGATTTTGTCGTCGATACCAAAAGATGACGACCCATGCTGTAATACCAACACCAATGCTGCAAACCCAGTAATTATGTGCGTTTTGTTGGCATTAGTAATAATATTGGTAGCCGGCTCGTCAATAAGTTCTTGCAAATATGCGAGAAACTCGGGCGTGATAAATTGACTATTCTCATCCATGTCGCTCAAAAACGTAGCAATGAGAGCCCTGAATAAATACAAGAACTCCAGCTCAGTTCTGTATGCCTTGGAATTAAATATTTCCACAAGCTTTTGGATCGTTACTTCATCCACATAAGCAGGTGTACCTGCATGCTCCTCATTGAAAATAACCAAAGGCTTGCTTACCACGATTTTGTATAATTGAGCTAAAAGAAGCTCTCTGGAAGCCGTAGACACTTCTGTTCTTGGCCTTCCCAAAGAAAAGATTATTTCGTTGAAAGTGGTCGATTCAGACTGTACTCTAGCCTTGCTTAGTTGTGCAACACTATAAGCCTTCCTATCTTTCATTGCAGTCTTATCTTGCCCATTGGAAACCGGTTCGTCATGGACAACTTGAGCCAATGACGCTAACTTGCTATTCAAATATTCTTGGAGTCTGTTGAAGTCAGCTTCAGTATCTTCTTCATAATCAGAGTCATCTTCAGCGAGAGGTGTACGTGTGCAAGATTCCGCACGAGAACTTGCGTTGGAGGGCGTATCTCTCCCTAAGAGCCTTCTTCTAAAATTGGACATTGTAGTTTGTGTGATAGAACAAAGATTACCCCAAAAAAAAGTCATCAAAAATCTCCTGCCGTATTAAATGACATAAGCATGCATGGGAAAGGTTCTTCTGGAATACGAACTATGCCATAAATTTACTGTTTACTAAAAATCATTGAGACAATCATTGAAGAGCTACCTGAACTAGTGGAAAGCATCCTTGAATGAAGGACAATTTAAAATACAACCTCTGATGGCAAAACATATACCTTGTCTCCATTTTCCCTGACGGTCTCGTTTTTTACATCTCGAGGAAGCAGCTTGCGCATATCAAAAGCATCGATCAGGTCGTCAATTTTTGTTTTATCTGTAGGCATGACTCCGCCATAATAGCCCACCACTCGCCTGTAAACGGTGTAGCCTAGTTTCTCATATAACTGTCTGCCTAATTTGTTGGTCACCTTTACAAATAAGTCAACAAAGAGGGTATTGTGGGGCTCCACGCTAGTCAACTTTTCCAATTGCAAGCACAATTCCGAAGCCAAACCCAATCGCCTGTATTGGTCTTGCACTGTCACAGCCGTTATATGTGTATGCCATTCCTTTTTGGACAATTTCCCTTCGGTCTTACCCATTATGTAACCACTGATTTCACGTTCTTTGCCATCGCCCAGATGGATCTCAGTGGATTTGAAAAACATAGAAGGCCAGTCTGTGAGGTACTGTGTGTAAAAAGAAACATTGAAGTTTTCTGTGAGTGGGTCTAGGTTCACAGCATTGAAATCAAAGAGATCTTCTGCTTGGAAAGGCTTGAACGACGTCATACTGTGAATACAACAAAAGATTTCAAAAGAAAAAACATCCGGGTAACCTCCACACATCGCGCAACCATTTTGCTGAACGCGATAAAAAATTTACGTCAATCAACGAAATGTACGGAGGACCAGTTAGCGAAGAACAGAAAAAGCTTCAAGAGAAGTACGCTTACGACACCTTGAAGGTCTCTGGATTGATTGCAGGTGCTTTGTGGGTTACCCCAGTGTTGTACCACTTCATTAAGAAGCAGTTGTAAGGGGCTCACTAACTGACAGTGACAAATATAGACTCGGTCCTGTGAGAATCGGGGGAGTAATAGCGTTGATCGGAAATTGTATATACATCAACTGTGTTCATTCATGAAATAAGACTACTTTTAGAATTGTTATTGTAAGTTCGTAGGGTGAAATACCGAGTTTCAAAATTATAGATCATGACCGTTTTCTCTTTTTACCATCACCATTTCACTCGTCGTCGTCTTCTTCTTCATCGCTTCCAACCAAATCCTCACGAAGCTTGCTGATTTTGTTGGCCAAGTTATTGAATTGCATTCTTTCCGAAATCTTCGAAGCGGCTGCGAGAGCTTTATCAGTCTTGATTAATCTAGCAATACTCAATGCTCTATTGAGTTTGGTCTCCTTGCACGACTCGGCAAACATCTTCAACAAAGACTTGTCAAACATTATGCTGTAGTTCGTCAATCTTTCCATGATGACATCATTACCGTCTTCCATAGTCTCGTCGTTCAATGAGTTACTCACCAATTTCCCCATTGTGAGAGCCCTCAAAAACTCCTCCTCGGGGTCTTCATTCTTAGGCTCGTCAACACCATAATCAAGATCTGGCTTATTCGCTGCATGTACGCGTATAGGCAACTGAATGTCCAACTCTATAGGTAACGGCAACGGAAAGCCAGGATAACTGCTACTGTTTTTCAAGATCAAGCAGTTCATGCTGTCCTTGTACATGCCAAGCGGCCAGCACTTCCAGTTGCTTTTGTTGGGGTTTGAACCATGTTCTGTTACTGTACCCCCGCAATTCAAAAGTGGAACCCACTTAGAGTTGTTAGTTTCTCTCCACGAGTGTAAAATCATCAAGGTATCGTCATGGCCTGACACCAAGCATGGGTCATTATACTCGTTGAAAAACAATCCCTTGATCAACGGGGCATCAGGAGTCGCTTTAATAGGAAGATGAACGTCTTGTTGTATGAATTTATAGTCTTGGTTGATGTCAATGATGGAATATGTGTATGTGCCAGCTGTGAGCTCGTGTATCAGGAAAACCACTGAGTTTGTGGATGATATCAACGTCACCACTGGAATTGTCTTTATCACATTCAAGCACACTCCATAAGAGTTGAAAACTCTCAAATACCCAAAGTTGGTCCCAACCACGACATGAGCATCGTCTTGTATCTGAGAACCGTCAGCTTGATGAGTCAAACTTACAGAAGTAATGAATTCATTCCTCAAGAGCGGGATCCTTTTTTCCCACGAGTCCTGCTCGGAGTCATGGCTTCGGTAGTACACCTTTGCGATGTTCCCAGTATCTTTGTGGCCAGAGCACGCGAGAAGAATCCCCGAGGCATTTATTGAACACAAGTCAAACCCGAAAAAGTCTGTTATATGATAGTCCTTGTGAATCGACCTGTCGAAGAAGGATACTGTGATGCTCTGTTGACCTCTCTCATTATTCAAGTCTCTCACTGACCACGCGTATCCTATCGAATTCATAAAGAGATAGCGTCTGTCAGCACTTGCATTTGTATCTTTGCTGATCTGCGAAGACCAAGGCGTTGATCCTGGAGAAAATGGCTTCAAACTCTCCACTGTAACTTGCACGAACCCATTTTGCTTTGGCCTTTTTCTATAATCAACTTCGATGTCTTCCTCGAGACTTCTCTTTGGTGCCACCAAATCAACATCCTCTTCCTCATCGATCACCATGGAGTCTTCCTCTAAAAACTCATTGGGTTCGTCATCGCCTGAACTTTCTTCTGCCTCGTCGAGGAAAAGTGAGGCTCTTTCCTTTGCTTGCACTAGCTCGCCTAGCTTTAAAACTTCTCCATTAGAACTTCCAATCACCACACTGTTCACGCTCCATGCTAGGTTAAGCGGTAAGGATCCCTCCAAATCGAAGTTTAGCGTGCGAAGGGTCTTTGTTGTTACAAAATCGGCCACCATCATGCTCGAGTCCTTATGCAAAACTGCAAGGTGACTCATATCTGGGGACAACTTGAAGTCCACAATCTTGTCTTCGCCCTGGAAAGTCTTGACGACTGTTTTCCAGTCATCTCTGTCATACACCACTATTTTGTCATCAGCGGTTGGTAACAATAAATATCTACCGCTGTTCGACCAGTGTGGGCTCGTGCTAACTAGCTCATCTCCATGTTCGCCCTCATAGTCAATCTTGTCTGTGGACATGTGCAACTTCAACGGTAACAAGTTCAGGAAAGTGTGAACTAGATTAGGTTCTTCGTTAACAACAGAGTACACTTGGACATTTGAGTTTGCCAAACTAACAGCAAGCATTTCACCATTAAGGTTGTACGACAATCCAATAAGCTGCTCGGGGAGTGTAACCGTAGTGACCTTATTGTTATTCTCCACGTCAATTATTGCCAACTTGTTGGTATCACCACCACATACTATCCGTTTCCCACCGTTGATGTAAGTACAAGCCCTCAAGGGTAATTCCGATCTATAGATAGAACCTTTGTTCACGTTCGAGTCCACCTCTATCAACTCAAGGTTTCCGCTGGTGCTGGCAACGATCAAGCTGGAACCATGATGTGCAATAGCGGTCAAGTTCTCCAAGATATCGATGGACTGAGGCTCCAAATCTGGTTCTGTAGTGTCGAATATCTTAACAATACCTTCACTGTTACCTATCACCAACCTCTTGTTCTCATCGCAGAAGTGTGCCAACGAATTCCCATCCGGAAACGCGGTAATCTTGTCCTCAATCATTCAATGATGGTTGTCTAAATAAACGCGTCAAAAAAATTTCGGACCGCGTAAGATCAAAAGAAATTTAGTCCAATTTAAAGACCAAATGATGATTCGAGTCATTTCGGGCAAGACTGTGGACAAACACCGATTTTTTACGTTCCCAAAAGGTGATTTCATTGTGTTTAACAACGGTTGCATTGTGCTCAACAGAGATTGTATTTAATACCCAAGTAATCCGATGATGTAAAATTGTGGATCCTGTGGAGTCAATTTGCAGCAATTGTGCAAAAAACATATAAAATCCACAGGATTTTTAGAGAGAAAGGTCATGAATCATCAAAAGTTGCTAGGAAAATACAACTACATAGTGCGCGAACGCCTGAGTATCAGTTCACAAGAAGATGATTTTGAGATAGAAGAAAAAAGCCTCGTGCGTAAGCTTGACTGTTATTTGCTTACATATGTTTGTTTGGGCTATTTTATCAAGTCCATTGATGCTTCAAACGTCTCCAATGCATATGTTTCAGGGATGAAGGAATCTTTGGACATGGCGGGCAATCAATACAACCTTTTATCTACATATTACACTATAGGGTACGTGTTGGGGCAGATGATATCACAGTTGATTATATGCTACATTCGGCCGTCGGTGTGGCTTCCTTTAATGGAGCTCGGGTGGAGCACGCTTGTTTTTAGTTTGATCCTCACGAAAGATCTCAAAAAATGGTACGCTATTCGATTTGCTATTGGCCTCTTGGAGGCACTGGCTTTTCCAGGTTTGATATCAATCTTGGGCACTTGGTATCCTGAACCCAAAGAATTAGTGTGGAGGAGCAGTATTTTCCAGTCTTTTTCTCTGGTGGCACTGATATTCGGCGGTGTGATTCAAGCTGTTCTATACAAGTACTGGGATGGGTTTCTCGAAATCCCAGCCTGGAAATGGATTTTTATCATCGATGCGGTAATAGGTGTCCCTATAGCACTTTTTGGACTATATGCAATCCCAGATCACCCTGGAAACTCCAGAGCCATTTGGCTCACGCAGAGAGACAAGGAAGTACAGCTTGAGCGCATGTCCAAATACAAGCGGCTGCTCCCGCTGGACTTGAGCAGCAAAGGTGCTCTTAAAGATATTTTTCACAAGATATTCACATCGTGGCCTGTATACCTATTTTCTGGACTTTATATTTGCCATGCTATTATAAGCAAAGCCCTGGGTTACATGAACTTGTGGCTAAAGTGGACAGGTGATTTCACCGTTGAACAGGTGAATGTTTTCCCCACATTGGGAAGTTTGATAGTCGGGGGTTTTACATTGTATAGCGGGAGGCTTATTGTATCTCATAGAGCTAACCAAACGACATTGATGTATCTCCTCTTATGTGCTACATTGTTGGGGTCTATGATGTTGTTACTCACGCCAAAAAAAGACCACGATTTTTCTGTCATGCTCGGGTGGTATCTTTTGCATGCAGAGAGTTGTGTGGGGACACTAATCATGACCTGGATCAACCAAACGGTAAGTTATTCGTACGAGCAAAGGTTGCTCGTCATAGGAGTTGTACAAACTTTGAGCTTCCTCAACCAAAGTTGGGTTCCACTTGTAGTGTTTGACCTGGGAGAGGCACCCAACTACAAATATGGGTACTATGTTTTGGTTGTGATGACCACGATAGAAATATTAGGGGTTATGACGGTGCAGCGACTTATCGGATGCAAGAGAAGGTGGCTACTAAGTATCAAGGAATAGAAAGTAGAATAGGGATTAGAGGCTGACAGTCAAGGCTGGAAACAATAGTGCCTAGGTCGTATTAAGTCTTTTTTTTAATATTCAGAATCATACTAGTGTGAGATCAGGCAGTTGCCTGACCAAAACAATTGTACGACTTTTCCGGCATCCATGGGGCTGATCAAATCGAATGAAGTACCCCCTTTTTACCCCCGCTTTTCACATGTTGAACAACTGGAATTTGGGTGCAAATAATGTTCTCTGAGGGATTAAAAACTTTACGGAACTAATTAGGAAATTAATGGAATAATTGACACGAACTTTTTTTGCGGCAAATATTTGATTTGACAGTGTTTGCGCGAAATATCTCATTTGTCGATCTATTGTGAGACATACGTAATTTGCAACATCCAGGGTAAGAGAGGCTGTGCTGAATTGGATCAATGAGGAGCCGCATCAGGGTTCCATCGTGACGTCATATAGCGCCAAGTATGGAAGGATGCAATAGACTACGGTAGGGTGTCACAGCAAATACAAACTTGATTACACTCTTCTGACCCGCTATTGAGTCAACATTGTCCCTACAGACTCCCTGACTTCAAAGAAACAGACGAAAGTCCGATTCTACTTCATATTGTCTTGTTTGGTAGCGAATTTTTGTGTTGTAAACAATTGAGGGAATTATTTGATTTTCTTTGTATATCCTTCACTAGGCTTCGATGTCGCAAATTTGGGTCGCAAACAATATCTCCCTAACTTTAACTTTAGGTCGCTCCGCAGATACATGGCGGCGACCAATGGGCCGTACGATACGACGGATCTGGTTTAATTAGCTTATGCAATTTTGTCTATTGTAATGGTGAAAGCGAGGAACCCAAGCCCCCTCGGGCTTCATTTATATATCTGGGTGCCCGCGGAATTGTAGAGCTCCATCCAAATGTCCACACTCAAACAACGCATGCAAGATGAAGAAACGACTGCCTCTTGTTCCATCAACGAAGCTGAAATCGTAGAGGTTCAAGCGGGCACTGAGTACAATTCTGCCATTAGAAGCAATGTGTTTAGCGTGCGAGGCGATGATGAAGAGGCATCATTTGATTCAACTGCCGAAGAGCCAGAACCTAAAAAGAGGGATACTTGGAAGCAGACGCTTATGCTTTCCTTCACTTCTCTTGGTGCTATTTATGGTGATCTTGGTACTTCGCCGCTTTATGTGATCAACTCGATCAAATACAAGACTTTGCCCCCCAACCGTGACGAGATTTACGGTGGTATCTCGGTTATCTTCTATGTTTTCACCATTATTGTTATCTTCAAGTACGTGTGCATTGTTTTATTCCTTGGACCAAACAACGGCGAAGGTGGACAGGTTGCCATATACGCCAAAATAGCCCGCTATTTGAAGATAGGTCCCAAAGGAGTACACATCCCAGGTGCCCCAGAGGTGTCCGACTTAGAATTAATTTCCAGACAGGACACCACCAACTCGTTCCAGACCACACGCAGCAATACGCTGATGAGCAAGAGGGTTAATGAATTCAAGAACAATGCCACTGTTCTCAAGATTGTCCAGTACTTCATTTTGTTCTGCTGCTTTATTGGTTGCTCATTGGTGATCTCCGACGGATTGTTGACTCCAACAACCTCCGTGTTGAGTGCAGTCGCCGGTATTCAGATCGCCAAGCCATCATTCAACAATGTCCTTGCGGTTTCTGAGGTCATATTTATTGTCTTGTTCCTTATCCAGCAATGGGGCTCACACAAGGTGTCCTTCACATTTGCACCCATCGTCTTTTTGTGGCTTATTGGTATTTTCTGCTGTGGTGTGTACAACATAGCCAAGTTCCACCCTGGTATATTTCGCGCGTTATCTCCTTATTACGCTATCCAGCTTTTGAGAAACAACGGCATAGATGTCTTCAGTGGTGCAATGTTGGCAATTACCGGTACTGAGGCAATGTTTGCAGATATTGGCCACTTTGGAAGACTCCCTATCCAGTTGACCTTAACAAGTTTTGTGTACCCCTGTTTGATTATCTGCTACTTGGGACAAGGAGCTTACATCGTGGAACACCCAGAAGCTTTCTCTTCGCCGTTTTTCTTGTCATTGCCTGGTGGAACTGGATCTGGCGTTTACTGGGTCATGTTCGTGTTGGCTACTTTGGCTACTATCATCGCATCGCAGGCATTGATCCTTTCAGTGTTCAGTATAGTATCGCAGTTGATCAACTTGGATTGCTTCCCCAAGGTCAGAATTGTGCATGTGTCGAAGGACTATGTCGGGAAGGTGTACATCCCTGTGGTTAACTGGTTGCTCATGATCGGTGTGATTTGCACAGCTGCGGGATTCAAGAACTCCAACAATGTAACTTCTGCCTATGGATTGGGAATCACCCTCGATTTCCTCGTCACCTCAGCGTTGCTTGTGCTCTGTATCATTTACGTGTACCAATACAACATCTTATGGGCAGTGGGGTACATTCTTCTTTTCGTTCCTTTGGAGATCATCATGGTAGTGTCGAACTTGAAGAAGATACAGCATGGTGCGTGGTTCCCCATCATGATGACAGCCATTGTGTTCACCTTCTTGAGCATCTGGCGCTGGGGAAGATCGAGAAAGGTCGAACACGAGTTTAAAACAAGAGTCAAGGTGGAGTCTTTGTTCCCGGAATTCAAGAAGGCCCCCCTCACCGTGGACTTGAACGAAGCAAACAATGAGACTGCAGAAGTTTCCAGCGACAAAAACGTTGCAGTGTCCGACGAGCCTCTCAGAGTGCGTACCAAGTACGGTGAAACCACTTTGGCTACACACGATGGTATTGCAATCATGTACAACGACGCGCCTATGCAGATCATGAACTCGCCCAACAAGGTTCCACAGGTGTACGAGAAATTGGTTTCCTCGTTTGCTTCGCTTCCTTCCACCTTCATATTTTGTTCCACGCGAACCTTGTCCATCCCGGTAGTTCCTGATGAAGAAAAGGTGCTTATCAGCAGCATGAAGATCCCTGGGCACTACAAGTGCATCATACGATTTGGGTTTACTGAGAAAATCTCGATCGACAGAAACTTGAGCAACACAATCATTCGCTCAATCCCTGAAGTTTGTGACTTGGAGATCAAATACAACACTGACGAGTCCAAGAATGTCGCAAACACTAGAGATGTTTCCAAGATCCCAACGCTCCATATCTTTGAGAACAACTTGGTGCGCTGCCATGACTATTCCACTGAAGAGTACAAAACCAAGAACCCTTTCGTCAGGGTGCGCAGATTTATTAGAGCCACGTTGATTAACCTGTTCTTCAGTCCGTTGTTGTCAGTCACTCGAAGCCATGGCGAGTTCTTGAAGTTGGATTCGGAGTACGAAGAGTCCGAGAAGAAGTTGTTCATCGGTTCTGTGAGTAGAATTTAAGAAGTGTTTGGTTGAATCTTGTACAATTGAAAGTCTTGTGACTTGCAGTCTTGTAGAATCGGTAGTCCTATAACAGATGGTTGAGAATCAATTTGTTGTGTGTCAGAACTATCAAGAGATATTACACCGCCGATCTAATACGTTGCGTTATATCGATGATGGATGACATTTTCTTTTCATTTGATGGCAGTCATGTACACAATCAAATATTCGATCTCAAGAAAAGCCATTTTCTTTATCACATAAGGAAGGCGATATATGAAGCAAGTAGAATTTGTTAGTTACTGAAAGGGTCAACCAGAGTTGGGCATTACAACATATATTGAAAACTCATTTCTCTGCTATTCACAGTTGCATAAGTTTTAAAACCCAGTATGTCTAACGTCAAAGTTCAACTGGCTTCAAAGGCGCAGGTTCAAAAAAACGATCAAAGACTTAAGTTCTCTGTGAACAAGTAGCGTTTTATTCGGTAAACACACCATCAAACCTCGTTCTACAGCCTTAATATTCATGTAAAGGTCTTTATCCAACATTAATGCCAGAATGTGTGAAGGATATTACTTTCACAGATTACTCTAGTTCCCTCAAATCAAATTGCATTCATTGGCAACATCAAAAAGTCCATCTAAACACCATATATTAACTCACACAAGCTCTCATGTCCCCGCTTGAGTTCGCTCATGCCCACTCCGGCTTCTTGTCGTAGTCACTTCCTCTTCCACGTCCTCTACCCCCTCTTCCGCCTCTCCAGTTTCCTCTTCCACCTCTCCAGTTTCCTCTTCCTCTTCCCCTGCCTCTGCCGCCCACAGAAGCCTCTCCGAAAGTGTCCATGTTGAGGTTCTTCTCCTCAGACCAACGCATGGCACCTCTCTGTTGGGTGGACGACGAGATGGTGTCGAAGAAAGAAGATTGCTTGTTATAACCCCCAGATTCGTCGTTTACCTTAGGATCATCACGCTCAAACCTAGCATTGGCAGACTCAAAGTCGAACTCCTCCTTGGGAATCTCAACCTTCAGCGAAGGTGTGGTCCTACTAGGTTGAGGCTGTCTCTCTTGGCGTCTCTCTTGTCTTGGTGGCTGTGGACGCGAGACTGGCTGTGGCTGAGCGACCTCATCATCCACCTGAGTATTTGGCTGACTATCTGGCTTGGTCTGCGGCGCAGTCTCTTGCTGAGGCTTTGCTTCAGACTGTGATTGAGCTTGTGGCTGAGCCTGTGGTTGAGCCTGCGCAGGAGCAGTTCTCGTTGGGGCCTCATACGGCTGCCTGTAAACTTCAGGCTTCACCTGGTCGATAGGGGTGTCCAAAACAGACAAGTCCTTGACGTCGGAACCTCTGAACACAACATACTCGTAGACATCGCTACCTGGCATGACCTCACCAGCAGGATTACCAGCCTGGGCCATTCTACCCTCTGTACCAAACGAGCGCACGGATTTCAATGCAACTGTAGCATCGTCGGCATTGATGTTGTCCAAGAGGCCGACATAACGTAAGCCCTTGTTGGAGATCAAGGATATTGTCTTTCCTATGTATTGCGACATACTTTGTTCAGTACGAACTTTTCCTACTTTTTGTCCGCCAACACTACTTTTTTTTGTTCTGGTTTTTTGCAGCGAGTCTCTCATGTACACGACTCTTGCTGCTGGTCACCACGCAGTGTTGTGTTTCAATCTACAGATACTCTTGGGGCCCATGTCCAGGTACCTAAAAGTGCGTTTACGTATTGTACTTTTTTTGTTCTCTGTAGTGATTTCTCTGACCGAAAAAAAGAATAACAGTCACCATGTCTGCCCAAGAAGACTCGCCTGTGGCAGTGAAAGAGCCTACTGAAGTGCCTGTTGACAGTATAGGGAACGACGATGTTGCGAATGATGGAGAAGAATCCGCCATGAAAGCTGATGATGCAGCAGCCGCGACCAATGATGTCCTGGCACTGGACGAAGATGATGTTCTGGATGCAGATGTTGATGCAGATGAGGACGAGGACCTCGACGAGGACGATAACGTCTACTCGATAAAAGCCCACAAATTGGACAAATCTGGCGCCAAAACCAAGAAAAAGAACGTGAGGAAGAGAAAGACTGCCGACGTCAACAACATGTTTTCCAACGAGAACCAGCCAGTATACACACAACCACACGAAGAGACGTCGAACGGGCCTTCTGCTTTGGATGAGTACCCTAACGAAGACCCTTCTGCCAGAAGAAGAAGGTTGTTGGAGGAAAAGATGGACCTGGCAATTAAAACCAGAACCGTGAGGCGCAAAAAGGACGAAGATGACATCGAGAGAATGCAGGATGACAAAATCGACGACTTGAAGGATCAGATGATCAAAGCTGCCAACTTGGACGTAGAAAAGAACTCTCAAGGCCAGATTGCCACCGAGAAGATGAAGTTGTTGCTGCAGGTGGCAGATATCTTGTCCCGGGCGGACTTGGCCATCTCGATCTTAGACAACAACCTCTTGGAGGCAGTTAGATTGTGGTTGGAGCCATTGCCAGATGCATCGATGCCCGCGTACCAGATACAAAAGCTGTTGATAACGAGTTTGGAGACGTTACCTGTGAAGACAGACCACTTGGTGGCGAGTGGCATTGGAAAGGTGCTTGTATTCTACCAACGCTCAAAGAGAACAGAGCCTGGGTTGAAAAAGATCGTGGACAAGTTGATTGGTGACTGGACGAGACCCATCTTGAACAAGTCCGACTCGTACAAGGACCGGTCCATCCAGTTCAATGACTACGACAAGAGCACCTACTCGAACAAATTGGCTTCCGCACGTGCATCGAGACCCAAGGAAGCTAAGACTTTGTACGAACAAAATGCGGCTAGAAGAAAGAGAGCTGCCATTCCTAGTGCGAGAACTGCTGCCTATAAGATTGCACCTAGGGTGGATCCAAGTTTGATCAGAAGACAGCAAACAAGAAACCTTGGTACCAACGATGAAAGGTTCAAGAGGTTGAACCTGACATTGACCTCCATGAGTGTGAAGAAGAAGACGACAAAGAAGGGCGGTCCTTCCATTGAGGGAAGGAACTTGACTATGTAAGATGGATAGTTTGTAATTGTAAGACGAGGGATATTTGAGATGTTGTAGCCAATGATTCTTTAGTGGAGCCTACTTAGTATAGTGTGTTGGTTTGAAGTTGCATGTCTGCTCGATACTTGGGTTACTGAAAAATCAAATCTGTTTTTGAAATATCATGCTGGTCATTTTTCACTTACACTTGTGCATCTTTCGACATTTTCAATCAATGACCTACACATTTCTGTCGTAACTGATAAAACCTTTATTAGTAGTATATATGAAAAGGATGAAGATTGATTCGTTTACGATCTTGGCTTTTCCTTCTTCTCCTTCCACAAAGCCAACAAGGAGACACCGGAAACCTTGACGACCTTGAATCTGACACCTGGGATATCACCCTTAGCCTTACCTCTTCTACCGAAACCGGCCAAGAGGACCTCGTCGTTCTCATCGACGAAGTTCAAACAACCATCGTTTGGCACGAAAGCAGTGACCTTCTTACCGTTCTTGATCAACTGAACTCTGACACACTTTCTGATAGCAGAGTTTGGCTGCTTGGACTCAATACCAATCTTCTCCAACACAATACCCTTGGCGTGAGAAGAACCACCGAATGGAGAGGACTTGAAAGCAGTTCCCAACAATCTAGCCTTGTAAGCTTGGTCGGCCCATCTGTTGTCACGACGGTGAACTCTCAATTTTCTAGCAGAGTTAAGACCTCTAGGTTTACCTTTACCCATGATTGATTATTGGTGATTGATTATGAAAAGAATTTGAGAATTTTTTTTTTATAAAATCTCACCGTGAGACCGGGAGAGATTCTCGTCGAAGATTTTTGCAATGCAAATTTTCACCGTCGTGCACACGTGACAGCCACGCGAAAATAAACCACAAGGGCTAAAGCCCTAAAAGACGTTTGTGCATTAAAATGTCCCAATACGGAAACCTATCCCTTTGATGCACGTGTTGACATGATCGACTTCTCGCAACTACGGTTAGAAAATGCATGGGGCACAGAATGTGCAGTGTAAAGTTGAAGATGTAGATGCTTTTCAGGGTGAGGAGGTTTCAGGAGCAGTCGATTTGCCGATAACTTAATTCACTGAGCAATTCATGACAACCTGATTTTGCAATTTCATGATAACCTGATGCCATCAAGCTGACAGCGATTTCCTCAACCTGATTGGTGCGATGTGCTTTGGTAAGCAATTTTATGGTCTGATACAAACCCAAAATATACTCTTATCGAGACATTTCAGATATCCCTTTAAATTGAAGCTCGGTCTACATTGAGTGTATCACTCGATATCCATTCTAATCTCATAAATACCTCTATACTCGCAGTTACTTTGCGGATATGGCTCTCTTTCCCTTGGCAAGCCTCAACAAGAAGAGAAACAAGAGATCAAGCTGGTCCTTGAACATGAACAACAAACCCTGCACCAAAACACCCTTTAACAACTGTGGAGCAATACCCTTGTACAATCCGCGGAACTTCTCCGTCTCCCACAAGTGCACTAATGCGTCAGTAAAGTACTTGAATTTTACCTCATCCGACTCAATCTTCTCACCGTTTTTGTCAGTCTCGTTGGACTTCTTCTGCAACATAGCCTTGGAGACAATCAATGGCTGTGTAGCCAATGTCGCGAGAGACTTGGCCAAAACACCTATCGAAAATGCCTCCAATGGGCCCAAGTACTCCTTGCTTCCATACAAAAGCAGCTTCAATCTTTCGTACGATCCATACGTGATGGATGGGTTAACACACAAAACCATGGACACCCTCAATCCCTTCCACAAGCCGGTGATACCGTCCTGATCCAATATTTCCTTCACCAAGGTAACCCATGTCTTGGAGGATTTGTCTGTTTGCTGCTGGGTAGTGATAACACCGATGGGCATGGTGAACATCTGTGAAATGGCCGCAGCGAGGGCACCGAGAAACAACTCCATTGCAGTGGTAGGCTTATGGTTGGGCTTGTGCTTGTTGAGGCTAGCGTTAACGCGCTTGACTATTGTGTACCAGTAAAAGTAGGAAAAGTTCTGGGCTGCAGTTCCGAAGATAGACGCAGACAATCCATGGTACCACCCTAGTATGCCCTTTTTCTTGTAGATTTTTGCCAACACATCGATGGTGTTTTTGTAGTGCTTATCTGCTGTCAAGGTCTTTTCAGTGGAAGTAGTACCTGCTGCTTCCTCTTTGCTCTTTTTAACTTGTGTTTGGATGAGAGTCTTGCTCAAGTCTAAGGGGTACACCAAGGTGTTGGCAATGGCAGAAGCCAAGGCCCCACTAGCTGCTTTCTCTATGGGCGAAAGAGACATAAATAATTATTGTCGATGGAAAAAGCTATCGGCATGTGGGGACGTGGATCCGTATATATACTTTATCTGCTTCTCCAGACTTTTATTCCGAGGTCTTCAAACTGTGTGCAGGACATTTCCATGTGCGATTACCGAAAGCGTTTTTGGCGATTTTATAGCCGAAAGGCCGAGGGGTGACGGGCTTGACGTTTATGGGGTATTATCATTGAGACTCCGAAGGTGTAAAATGTGCGTACGTATATATTGACAGGTGTGGAACGCTAGTCCCACACTTTCACGCCCTTATCGACCCCGCTTGTGATTAAAAATCCCAGCCCCACACAAAAGTCTTTAATTTTTCCACTGTGTGCTTCAAGATGAAGTACTGTCTTTTGGGATAAGACATCTATACCTCTGACTTGACCGTCCTCGCCCATGACCCAGATACCGGAGCCATCGCGCCTCCATGCAATCAACGGTTGCGAAAGCTTATCCTGAGGGGAGAGAGTGGGGAAGTTTCGGATGATTTGGTTTCTCATTACACCATCAGATGTTGCGAAATTGCGCAACAGGAGAAGAATGATTCTCATGTATGGCTCGTGAGACGTCCCCACTGCCACCACAGGAACATTGTTGACCAGTGTAATTGCTATAGCACGCGGTGAGAAACTGGAGTGCGTGAACTCGGCATCGTTTACTGATAATTTGTATTTGAGCGTGAGCGATGTTCCATCGAAAACAACCACATCCAATAGCGTATGTTGGTCCTTACCCACGACAAAAACCAACTTGCCATCAATATCTGCACAATCGAAGCTCGTTGGAATTTGCTCCAACTTGTGGTGTGCTACTTCTTGTAGGTCTTCTGTGAACACACGCAAGGAAAAGTCTCTTGAAATGGATGCAAAGTACTGCTTGTTTTTGAGCTGTACGTATTTGCAGTCCACCACAAACTTGCTGTGTAGTTTGGCTTCCTTCTCAATAGTGTTTGTTAACGTGTTATAGATGTGGCCCACGCCGTCCATACCAATGAGTAATAGATTCTCGTGGGTGCCGAAAGAGACCACTTTCTTGACAATGACTCTGCCCAAGACTGCAGGTTCGCTGTGAACTAGTCGTTTTTCGCGGACGTCGATCTTGTGTAGTTTCAAGTCAGTTGCCGCGAGGTAGACGTACCTGTTCTCGTCATAGCAACTGGAGATGACGAGCCCATTGATCCCCGAAATCGACGTTTCCTTTTTTGGATATGGCGTTGACCAAGATTTCAAGTCGAGATCGTACTGATCGTGGTCGGGGTTTGACAATTCAAGCAGTTTGAATTGGTGTGGGAGGTCGGCGTAGCGGACTCTGTCTTGAATGATCTCCTCCAATGTCTCTCCATGGAGCTTAGACGGCTCCAAGACACTTCCACATTCGTTCTCAAGAGATTCTAGTGTCGCGGTATATCCTCTTTCCTTTAAAAAGTGTGCAACGAGTGTGTGAAGTGGATCCATGATGGACAGGCTAAAGTTGGTAAAGTTGAAGATGCTGAAAATATTTAGAAAAGAGGTGTGCAAAGAGAACCGCGGAGAAGTACGGTATTCTATGGCAATATTGAAACGAAGGCTTATGTTGGGGGTTTCAGGAGTATTGTTTGGTACATTGAGATGTAATTTCAGGCAAATTTGATGCAACTTCTCTGGGAACTTCGAAGGTACTTTTAAGCCAGCTCTAAAAAAGGTAAATTGAATAAACCTTCAATCTGCTATTATCACGGAAACACTACTGATTGATTCCCTACATCGTTCAAATATTCCTTTCTTGCTCTGATCACCCGTACATTACTCCTCATCACGCCCAGTCATCTAACTGCCACTTCCCCTCATTACTTCAAGTTCATTGAAGTTATCGCCTCCCCTTACTTCGCCAGTCCTTCCTATTCACCACCCTTCGCCTCTCCTTACTTCGCCAGTCCAGCCTCTCCTTACTTCGCCAGTCCAGCCTATTTATCAACCCTCGCTCCTCATTACTTCGCCCGTTGTCATTCAGCCCGCGGCTGATTTTGTTTCTCAGTCACCCCTTTTTACGCATCATGGCGAAGCGCGCGTCCTAAAATAGCCTTTCTTTTTAGTTAAAACTGAAACAAGTCCTCCATTGCAAAATCACAAACAACATGTGGGTGAACAAGGTAACAGAAATAATAGCGAGAAGCACCGTCGACGACGTCACAAGTACAGCAGAGTCTTTCAAAAGCTGGGACACATGCATGGCAAACAAACCGTGCAAAATCACCGCCATCGTTGGAATCGTGCTCTTGTGTCTATTCGTCTTTTGGATGATCTCGACATTTGTGCGCTGCTGTTGCATGGGCGTGGCATGTCTCGAGGCCTTGTGCTGCTGCTGCTGTAGGCCCGCAAGGACCCAGACGTATGTCGAAAAACAAGTCCCTGTCAGCCCCTACGATAACCCAAATATGTACCCTCCTACAAGAGCACCGGCGTACCAAACTGCGCCGCCTCAACAAGCATACTTTGCGCAGAATCAGGGCTACCAGCCTGTGAGCACTTCATACGAGGGAGCTGGCCCTTACAACTCCAAGGCACACGAGGCTTCATCGTTCCACGACGACGAAAACCCTTTCCAAGATTCAAGTCACTACAATAGCCAGATGAACAGTCACGGAGCGTACAGGTACTAACCGTGGTAAAGAATAAAGGTGGATATTGATTATTGTAGAAGACTCGAGAAGTGAACTCAGACAGGTGAAGTCTGAGTGAATAGATAAATGTACGGACGTAAAGCGCAGCTCTTTTTAGAGTATTCTCGGCTATTTTTTTGTGGCCTACATTCTTCCTTTCCAAGCTCTCCACAAAAAGTCTAATGCTTATCTACACATACTACGTTCTTTTCATGGTATGTCGATAAACTAAAAATATGCAAATTGGTGACTGTGTCTGCGCGAAGCGCTGTCAATGAATGGTGAAACCCCTACCAGTGGCGAGTAGCTGTTGAACAGAAACCTCTTGGGAGTGGTTATAGCAGATCCTGGACCCATAGAAGCCCTGTTTCTCCTTTGCGAGGGCTTCATCTTTTTCGGGCTCCCTGGCGTCATTTCAATAGCATTGAGGTTGATTGGGGCCAAAGGCATCATCTGGTTCATGATCAGTGCTTGCGCACCCAGGTGTGGCTGAGGACTCATGTCAGGGTATGGTTGCGGAGACGCGTAGGGGTTGTACTGAGGAGAGTACCCGATTGGAGAGTATCCAATTGGAGAGCTATGTTGACTGCTGACACGCGAGTCGTAACGGAGGTTGGGTGTTGAAGGCATGGCAGTTGCAATTTGATTCTCCACGGAAGCATCAAACTCCATGTTTCTCTTGTCCAAGATCAAAAACCCTTTACCCCTCAAGTAAAGCGTCAAGTTCTGGATGGCAACTTGCAAGTGCGAGGCGTCGTAGTAACTCAAAATGATCTGGTGGTATTCACTCTGTACTGGGCCACTGCTCGTAGGATACTCGTTGACTTCTAGCTCAATTCCCAATAACACCTTGTATGGAATAACAATCTTTTGAACAAATTCATCGTATTGCGGAGCGTTTGTGCGGAAGTTATCGTCAAACTTACCAGGCATGAAGGTGATTTTAAACTCATAGGTTTGAGGCAACAACTGCAGCAACTGGGTGAAACACTGATTCGCCTTGGTTTCTGATCCCACAATGTCCAAAACCACTTCGTTGGCTTTGAACGCGCTGATCGACGTAGGGAAGTTGAAATATGAGTTGTTGGACGATTCAATAGCGCAAACATCCTTCAACTTGTTGTTGTTGACCATGAGCAAGTAGTGTGATTTCAACAATTTGAACTTCACAGTGTGGTACATGGAACCTGTAACCATCATCTGAGATCCCTTGTTGTTTCTCATTGGCGAGGTCAGCATGGAGGGAAAGGTGCACTGGTGGACCAACTGGTCAATTTCCCTCTTAACCAACTCAATGTTCTTGCTGTTTTTGCGCGGACACTTAATCAAGACGTTGTTCGAGCGTGTGAACGTGTACATATCTTTGGAGCGGTTGTTGTTGCTGCTTGTGAACTTGATGAAAACGTTGTACTTCTTCATCACAGACTGAATGGTGGAGCCACCATTGCCAATGATAGACTTGTGGAACACCTCGGGAATGTTGAACTGCAACTCGGCAGGCAACTCCAACTCGATTAAGTCCAAGCTCTTGAGCAAGACTGCGAGGTCGGTGCCGGCTAAGATCTCAATGTCAATAAAGAAATTGTACTCATTGAAAGCCTTGAATTTAATCAGCGGTGCCTGGTTCAAATGGTTCAAGATCTTGATCAATTTCCCGTTCTTTTTACCACTGATAAAGTCACGCTGACCATTGCTGAGTTCTAATCTCAAGGTCACGCTCGAAAAGTCCTCTCTTATGTGCGCAACTTGTTTCAAAACTTGCTTGATTTCTGAAGAGCTGCCGTTAATGTGCAACCCATGCTTGTTTGAAGTAAATGTGCACGTTTTTTTCAATTGAATCAACTGAAGGAGCGAGTACTCGTTACTCAATGCATCTCTTGATGAATTAGTCTTCGAAATGAATACCGAGTAGATCTCAGAACTCAACAAGTTAATTTCAGCAACGGCATCGTTCACTGCCTCCAAAGAGGTGCCCTGTACGAGGATCTTGTAGTTTTCTTCCTCACCAAGGCTGGGCATCTGAACAAAAACACCGTTTTTGAACATGATCTTGAGAATGTCACATTGGTTGTATAAAATGATCAGGTCGATCTTGACCTTGAGAAGGTCGACCTCCTTGACCAAAAACTTATTCTCGCGCACGCCGGAGATCAATTTTGTCAATATGTGCTTTGCCAACATGACCTTTTCGGCGCTCTTCGATGTAATGAGGATGTTCAAGTCCTTAGTGGTGCTCAAAACATTGGAGTTGAAAAGATTGGGCAACAAGTCAGGAATATAAATGCTCGCGTCTGTTTGCTTTGCAATCTGTGTAAAGTTGAACAAGTCCACGCCTCCAATGAGAGGGATGAGAGATAAGTCGATGCTGACTGCATCCAAGAAGTGACCGTGCAACAAGTTGCTGACAAGCACCCTCACAGAGGGCTCTGCCAAGGTGATATTGTCCTGGTACCCCAAGACGTGGAGCCAAACGTCGCTCTTGCTTGCATAGCGACCATTGTCAATTAAGCGTGTGTTGTTGATCACAACCTCTACATTATATTGCCTGCAAATTTCAATGAGGATGGTGGTGAATTTCTCGTCGATGCGCATGAAGTCTTCACTAGTCAATGGTATCGATTTAGAGTTGACTTGGTTGTAACTGGAAAGCATCTGCAGACGAGCCTTGTTTATGAAGGTCGTGGAGCCATGAATCGACAAGGTGATCATTTGGCTGTTCAACAGCGGCTCGATGATAGACACATAGTCTGTGGAGTTGGCGCCCGCATTTATTTGTTGAAGGCTTTTGCGGAGTGGCGACAAATTGTCAATAAATTTGACATTTCCGTCGCTCCATAATCCCAGGTTGGACTCGAAGTAAGTCGTGGTAGTGTCGTTGTTCGCGGGGTCAGCGATAAAACTATACTCCAAGTTGAGAATGGCAAGGTTCTGTTCTTCTGTGTACATATTAGCGTCTAAGTATATTCAAAAGCACTCCGAAACAGACTTCGGAGGAGATGGCCTTGAGAACGTTTAGCGGAGACACATGCATATATAAGTCTCAGCCCGGCCAAGCATAGTGTAGGTCATTTTGACTTAATAGGTAATTCATTATCTAAATAGTTCCACAAATGTATTATTGTGTAGCATTTAACATCGAAGGTCTAGTACCGTAACTAGTTAACATATTGAGTGCTCCACTACTCAGCCTTCTGTGCTTTTGATAGTGTTTATCAAATATCCGCATTAGGAATTTTTAGATTAATTTGGCAGTTGTGAGGATCGAGGTTTCCCAATATGGAAATTAGGTGGACTTTGTTTACCCATTGCCCGATGGAGATACAAAAACGAGATCATCGCAATGGACATGAGCTTATGATAACTAGCTCTGGTGGGAAGGGTTGGTAGCAAACCTCCCAAAAGAAACTATTTGAACCCTATTTTCTGATAATATCGGTAAAACCAGCAATTGCCAGGAATGTACATAATTATACAGCTTCCTGCACCTTCATTGGTGCTTTATCACTGTCGTCATTTACAAACTAATTGTTTACATTAGCACTCGATACTTCTTAAAATGTAACTAAGAATTTTGTGTTTCGTAAAGTTCCTCGGTCAATCTAGAAAACGTTATAAATATTTGACGCAGTACTCTCAACAAGTATTTTCGCTTTATCTGAAAGAATTCTCATTTGTCATTCTCGTTTATCTGTGAGCATACTTCAAGGAGGATTCTCATTCTTAACCCTTCGTCACATTAGCCCTTCCTCCTAAATCCTCTTCGAATCCCAAACGTAAACCATTTCATCCCAACCAGTAGTGGTAACCCAGCCTGGCTCACCCCACAAACTGTAATCGCACCCAATCACAAACTCTTTGTGGTTATGCATTACCTTACCCCCGCGACTATTGACAAACCGCCCTCCCTTGGCCGAGTCATCGCGCCAAACACGTGCTGTCATATCGTAGGAAACACTCAATAACTCACCAGAATCGTGTGGTGACCATTGCACCTTACGCACTGCGAAATCATGTCCCAAAAGCTCATTCATCGGCGTAGGACCACGGATATTCATGTTTGAGTTCGCTGGAATGCGGCGCAAGTCCCAAATTCTGATCGATTTGTCGGTTCCTGCAGATGCAACAACCGTAGATTGGTACTTGTTCCAATCACAAGACAATGCTTCCAACCCACTGTGTGCAACAAAGCTCAACTTTAGAGGCTGTGGCTCTCTGATATCCCACACCTGCAAGCGAGATGATCCACTGCATGATATTATTGTCGACGGTGAGTGCGGTGAAAAAGATGCATTGTAAACGCATTGTGTGGTGTTGACTTGCTGTTGATGTTGCTGCTGGTGCGACAATGGTAACGCATTCACCTTCTCTGGGCCCGAATGCGAGGAATTGAGTGTCAAAGTGGACTCGTTCCTCTGTGGTGACCACACCTTTATCAGGCCGTCCCAACTTGAACTTACAAAGTTGGTCTTGTCAACGAGATTCCAATTCACCGAAAACACCTCCCTTGTATGTTCCTTCCAGTTCATCACTGGAAACTGTCCCACCGTGAGATCGAATAGCTTAATCAGCCCATCACCCAGCGCCGCGACAACCTGATTTTCGTGTATCTCACTCCATGCGAGGTCAAAGAGGCCGTCCTGGGTCTCCCACGATATTTGATTGGCTACTGAACCATCGGGTGCAATGTTGAGAACAAATAAACGGCCATTTCCCACAAGCCCGTAGTTGGAAGCTGTTGCCACGGCAAGTTTATTGTCAAAGTACGGGGAGTATTGTACTCCATACCCGTTATAGCCTGCGGTTCGGTACGATAACATAGTTTTTTTTTAAAGCGGGGAAGTCAGTTCAAATGATTTAATTATAATTGACACTTCTCTATTTAAGTGGGTCTTCATTGACTTGCACTTTAGAAATAGCTCTTTATTGTCAAGGCTTTATAATCTTTATCTATTTAGTATATTTCCAAGGTCTATTTCCATCAGTGCACCTTAACTCTCTCTTTGCTAATCAGATGCCAGTAATCTATGATATACAGTCTAAAGCTTAAACCTAGTTGTGTCAAGGTACTTGATATCGTCCCAGTACTTTTCAGGAATTTCTTCCTTGTCCAAAATACCCAAACCGATCAAGTCTCCCACAAACACTAAAAGCTTCTGCTGCGAATACTTCAAGTAGTCAAAATCATCGTCGGATGAAGTGATCTCGTCCTCCACAGCAACTTCATCCAAATGAGTGGACTCCAACTGTGAAGAAATAAAGTTGTACGTGCTATCCACCCCGATGTCACTTGCGCTAGTGGGCACAGTTGTGTGGGTAGGGCTGAGAACAGTAGAGTTTGGGGGCTTATACTGCCCATTCTGGATCACACCCCAGAGGAACCAGTACAAAGACACGGTGGGTCTCCAGTACACACACTCATTATACAATTTGTGAGTCTCGTACTCCAAAACTTTTTCAGGGCGCTCCTTCTCGTCAGCCAACTTAGTCGTAGGGTGGCGGAACTCGTACTCAACATAGGATGAGATCAAGTTCAACTGTTCATCCCTCGAAGGGAAACTTTCGTCAAAAATGTAGTACGACTTTTGCGGGTGGTAGTAATCGGACATCCACTCACAAAAGTGGTTGGCTATGTCGAGCGCTGGGAAATTCGCTCCAGAGTACTCAAAGTCAATAACTACAAGGTGCGAGTCCTTTTGTGATTCTGGCCTTTCCACGTCGAAGCTTTGGTGCAAAAGCAAATTACCATACTGGGTGTCGTTATGGCAGAATTTATAGTTTTGGTGGAAGGAACGCGAGTCATATTGGGCAAATAACCATTTCTTGTACTTCTCAATGATAGTCTTGAATTTGTCGAAACCAACGAAGAACAAATCGTCAAGGTCGTACTCATACTTGATGTAGTTCTGCATGTAGCTTGTCTCAAACAAGTTGAGCCATTTATAGATGAGCTTCCACGACATAGGTAAGGTCGATTCGAAATCGCGCAAATCCAACTCAATCTTGTAGTGCAAGTCCTTCATTCTTCTACCCAAGATTTGCAGTATCACAGGGTTACGGATCTGTGCCTTGTCCAAGGTGATAAACCCATCCAAGAACTGCTCGAAGCGGCCATTGGCAAAAATACCCAACAAACGTGGCCCAATACGCTTCGCCAGCAACTTAATTAAAATTGCAAGCTCAGATTCTCGATCAATGATCGAATCCACATTACGTCCATAGACACGCAACAAGAGAGCAGGTAACACCAAGTTCTCTGTCTCGTCCTTGTATTCAAGCTTGTAGATGGAGTTTGTCAATGCGCCCGAAATACGATTGATCTGCACATATTTTGCAGACAAATTATGCTTGTGCCACTTGTGGATACGGAGGGCCTTGATCAACCCAATCAAATCCAGCTTGAAAAAGTCCAAGGGCAAAGTGTTGTCCAATGTGGTTGCTATGGCGGGTATAGCACGTTCTAATTCTGGTACGGGGCCTGCACCCGTTGCTCCAGGGGTTGAAGGCGTGAGACTCAACACTGATGTTGCAGAAAGCGACCTTTTGTTGGCCAAAAGCGGTCTCCGAGTCGAGCTCGTGGATCTTGATCTGTTTCTGCTTCTCGTTCTAGACCTGGAGCGCGATCTCGTGACATTAGGGGTGATATTGTTGGACCTATCCATATTGTGTACGTGATTACTATAGGCTCTGGGATTATTAGGCTCTTGGACGACTTGCCACTGTTTTGATGGTAATTGATTCTGGGTATTTTTCTGGAGTTAATCTCAACTTTTGTGCCACACGGCGGCCTCACCAAATCTGCTATCTATTGAAGTACGGATTTCTTATTGTCGCGCGACATTAGACTTGAAATCAAAATGTCACATGAAAAAGTTTGGGTTTTTTGGGCTCGTATATTTGACGGCAAACTTTCAGTCACGTGTAAATTTTTCAAATCATCAATGGCCATCACCAGCTACATAGCAGCTATAGGATGTGTCACCTCTGCGGTGACATTTCAATTGTACCAGACCAAGGTTACTGAATGCGAAGAGTTGACCCGGACCCTCGAAGCGAAGGTTTCTGCAGCATCTACAGCAGAAAAGAGCAAGACCGATGAGATCAAGACTTTGCACACCCAGATTGAAGAGTTGAAGCTGAAAACCAGCAAGGACAAGGAGTCATTCATGGCCCTTATGTCGGAGAAAGTCTCTAAATTAGAGCAAATGAACGCTGAGTTGGAAAAGCTGAAGATCACTTTGGAGGCAGAGAAGAGCCCCATGGTTGCGCGTTTGCTGATCCTCGAATCTGAAGTTGAGTCTTTGGAAAAGGCTTTGAAGGATGCAGTTGCCAAATCTGAGCTGGTCAAGAAGGATCTCGAACTCAAGCACAGTAATGATATGGACAGGTTGTCTGTGTCAAAGGATGCCGAGTTGGAGCAGATACAGATCAAGCTCAGCTCCTTGCAAGCGTCTTTGGACACTTCCCACCGCGAGCTTGACGAGACAAAGGTCGTCTCCTTGAAGAATTTGCAGGATAAGGAAGAGACTTCTGCGAAGTTGTCAGAGACTGCCAATGAATTGAGTGCTTTGAAGGATGATCACGATGCTGTTCTTGTCAAGGTTTCGTCCTTGGAAGAGAAGATCGCTGATCACGAGAAGAAAACAAAGTCCTTGGCTGAGGAGTTGGAGGAGAAAAAGAAGGAGGCGAAGGAGGATGAGGATGAAATCTCTAGATTGAAGGAAGAGGGCGCCAATATGGCTGAAGAGATTCAAAAAGTATTACTGGAGAAGGATGAAATTGTCAAAGCCTTGGGTGGCAAGACCGAAGAGTTGGTCGAGAAAAATGCCGAGTGTGCTGCCAAGATCCAAGAATTGAAGGCGTTGAAAGACTCCACCGGGGACTACGAGGACATCAAGAGCTCTAATGCTGCACTTTTAAAAGAAGTTGACAACTTGAAAACTTCTCACAAGTCTCAAATGGACGAAGGTACTCAAAAGATTGCCCAGCAGGCTTCAGAGATCCAGGATTTAACCAAGCAGATCGGCAACCTTAAGGAAGACTTCGAAACTGTCAAGAAGCAGTTGGAACAGGAGAGGATGTCTGCTGCAGAGTTAAAGAAAGAGCACGAAAGGGCTGTTGCGGAATTGAAAACCGCCAAGGAAGAGTTAAACAAGTCAGCTGAAACTCACGGAAGGGTTTCTAAAGACTTGGAAGCAACTAAGGAATCATTGGCCAAGGCCAGCACTGAGCGTGAGGAGTACGAATTGAAACTCAATCAGGAAAGAACTTCCCACGAGGAGCTCAAGACCAAGCACAAGAACCATGAGGATTCTGCCAAGGCTCTTTCCGATGAGAAGAAGCAGCTTCAGGCGAGGGTTGCTGAGCTCGAGAAGAAGGACGAAGCCTCGACCAAGCAGCTTGATGAGATCAAGCAGCAGCTTGACGAGAGCAAGAAGCAGATTGAAGAGAGCAAGCACTTCAAAGCCCAGCTTGAAAAGAATGAACAAGAGGTGAAGTCACTCCAAAACAAACTTGAGGAGAGCGAGAAGTCAGCAGAGAGACTTCAGGAGAAAATCGATGCTGAGCAGGAAGCCTCCAAGGAGATTCGCGAGAAGCTCGAAGCAGGGACTAAGTCACATGCTGCGCTTGAAAGTGAAATCACCAAGTTGAAAGGGGATTTGCAAAAGTCTGCTGAGACCGAGAAGGCTCAAAAGAATTCTGTGAAGGAGAATGAAGAAAAGTTGGCAGCACTTCAAAAAGAACACGAATCAAGCATCGGACAGATAAAGAAGTATAAACAGGAAGCAGAAAAATCTGCGGAGGAAAAGAAACTTTTTGAGTCCAAGATGCAAGAGCTCCAGAAGGAGGTGGAAAAGGCTGTTAAAGACGCAGAAAAATCCAAAGAATCCGACAAGAACATCGAAAATGAGAAAAAGGCTCTAGAGAGTAAGCTTGAAACACAGGAAGCCGAACATGCCAGAATTCAAGCCGAATTACAGGCACAGGTGGAAAAGTTAAAATTACTGGTGCACGAAAACGCCCAAGTTGACGTCAAGATCGAGGAGCTTGAGAAGGAGTCTGCATTTTTAAGTGAAGAGCTAGCCACCACCAAGAAAAATTTATTCGAGACACAAGAGAAGTTAGCTGATACGGAGTCGAAGTTTGACAAGCTCAAGGAAAAGTGGGCTGCCAACTTAAGAAGTGGAAACTCATCGCCTGTCAAGGCATAAGCATGCTCTCTTGAGTAGGTGCTCCAAAGGTCATTACTTTAGGATTACAATGTTAGTGTCTTTTAGCGCGCTCTTCATCTAAAGACTTAAATATTTTTTTCCGTACGCATGTAGAACGAGTTATCATGCCTGTCGAATAAAGTTCCCTAAACTACCACGGCCCCGCCGGCACACGTTTCCAGTACGTTGCAAATGATTTCCAAATTCGAAAAAACGGAGGGCCAAACCAGCCCCTTCTTAGCCTCATGTAGCACAAATGCAGGCTCGCAAGACTTCTTTGTTAGACGATGGACCTTGCGTTATTTCTGAAACATCGGATCTCTATTAATAATTTTCCTACAACGTTTATTCGTCGACGAATGCTGCAGTATAGACACAGGTGGTTCTGGTATTGTGTATCCATTTTTCGCACTTTGTGCTCTGAATTTTGTTGTTTCAAACTCTGTTTCGAGTTTACCACCGAACACAAATTCCAGGCGAGCAATGATTCATGGAATAGGAAAATCCGCAACCGCATAAGGAAAATAATTGAATCAATTCTGTAGGCCTGACCAGAACAGAATTCACCCATTTGTCGGTTGTGCGAAAACGCACTGGAGCCCCAGCTATTCCCCACACCCCGTAGGCACTGACCGCAAAATACAAGGTACATACCCAGCAGGGGGTTTTCTTTTTCTAATAATATGCTTTAGTAAACAAAGAATGTAATTGTGAGGCTTCCGAGGGTTAGCATACTAAAAAAAAAGTTGTCTTACTTATATACATGAGCTGGCATTCTGCGATTTAGCGAAGAAATTCATCGAGCCTAATCTTGGATTCGCAATCAACATGCCCATTGGCCTCTCCCGGAAACCATCCATGGCTCGGCTAAACCAAACAGACTCCGAAAAACCGCGCCGCAGACCATCGATGTTTCTCGTGAGCAAGTCCAGCAGCGCAACCAGCGTGGCTGATGCCAAAGTTTTTCCCAAAGATCTGCAGCCGTCTTCCATTACCTCCATAGAAGAAGAACGCATTATCAAGCTGATGTTCAAGCTGTTCAAGAAGTTGGAGTTTGAGCTCAATAAATTCAACTCTAGAAAGTACAACCACAACAAAAATGCGAGCGCGTTGAAGAGCAACATATTACGTACGTCTCTTCTCCCATTCCTCCGCAAGTCGCAGGGTGTATTGGATCAGTACTTCGACCAAGAATCCAAAATACACAAGAGCTTGGTAAGCGTTATCGCTGCCATTTTGCTCAAATGGTGGTCTTCACTTTTGGGAAACCTCGCCGCAAGCGTTGATGACGTCAATACAACTGAAAATTCCAGCATTCCATTGGATCCATCGCCCGTTCACTACAGTGCGGTGCCAGCCTCTGACCGTAATGCCTACCTCGAGTGCATCTCCCGCATATTGGCACGCAGCGACTGGAAAGTTGTTGACGATGACTTCTACAAACAGTATCAGCACTTGCTCACCAAGACACTCGCCTATTGCATAGATAAAATGGCCAACCTCAAATCACTCTCGCTTTCGGTTTCAGCCTTCATCGGGAAAGTGTTTGCGCATGCTTTCTTGCGTCTCCCCAACGTTAGCAACGCATTGCTCTTTCTTCTCAACGTGAAGCAGGCGACGTTTGAGGCTGCCCATAAGATCATTTCGCACGATCCGCGCCATATAGAACTCTTGCGCGAGATCTTCCCCCTGCATCTACACCACCTCATTGCATTTGAAGGCTTGCACATAAAAAACCGCAAAAAGGCCTACTTTGTCAACTGTGTGCCGCCGCCCATACACCCAGTGCCTGGAATTAAAGACCCTAACGGCGACTGGGTACACCGCTGGTGTTACTGTGATTCCAACGTCTTTAACTCGTTCTTCCGCCACTACATTTCACTTCTACGTGACCACCTCCTCCCCCACGTGCCCTCGGACATCTACTCCGAATCACTCATGCTTATGGCGCCAGGGTTCAGTGTACTCTACGCACATGTTATGCAGATTTTCAAGGTTTCCATCAGCCGCATCTCATCGAGCAACTCCTACAAACCGCAGTCCATGCCTAGCACCAAGCCTAAGGAAAAAACCGCACTTCCTCTACCACCACCGCCACCAGTGAATAACTACGCCATGAAACGAGACGTCTACTACAACTCCATCATCAAGATCTTCCGTACTGTGCGCGATGTGGTAAATGCATCAGTGGTGGAGAACAACACAGATTACGTCACCTTCTCTTTGGTCAAGCTCATAGACCTTGCATTGATGTCGATCGCATCAGAGACTAGCATATACGACTATAACAAAAATGGGCTTCTATTGAACATCGCCTACGAGTACATTAACCACGTGGGTAACAACTTGGGCTGTGAGTCACCCATCAACTGGGAGTTTTGGTTCAGCTGTAACTACATAATGATCAAGAACACAGACCACATTCAGATTCTTCTCAAGAACTTTGCATTTCTCTTTAATATTTGGGATATGATCCCAGATTGTTTTTCCCGCTCTTGGGAAGAAGACGAACGTGGAAACTGTGCTCAAAATTGGGTGTCAGGCATCCACAACGACTGGATTCTGGACTATAACGTCTCTTTAAAGGTCAACTTGATCAACTGGTTAATCAGTAATGAAACCTTTGAGAAGTTTTTTACACACTGGAACCCCATTGTGCGCTCATACTACTTACGCTTGCTTCTCTGGCGCATAGTGGGTATTAACAGCTACCAAAGTTCGGTCCTGATGCAAATTTCCAAAAAGGTACAACACAATATCGATGTAGCCTTTGAAGCGTTACATGACTTCACGACTTCCCAGGATGAAATCTTCAACTACAAAGCAGACAATCCGCTAGTCAACAGGCGTTTTGGTATTTTGTCCTTTGGTTTGAAGGAGGACGGCTTGAGTGTTTACGATGAAAACGGCCAAGAAGTCCTGGGCACAACTCCCCTTGCAAAAACTTCTGAGTTGCGCAAAACACATCCCTACGAGGTCTTTGATGAAGCAATATATAGCTGTACATCACTCCCTCTCGCTCCATCTTCAGTGAGCTCGTCAAAGACGCCCACACCATCTCCTTCGACACTGGATTTAACGCTGGCCGCTTCTAAATCCTCATCGAAATCCCTAGTTAGTTCCATCAGCAAGCTTTTCAAGTACCTTTCACTGGAGGAGGTTGCTGCCAAAGACGACGTGATTCAGGCTCCTGCTCACCCGAGACTTCACAAAAATACAAGCAACCGTTCGTTGAGCAACATGTCGAACAAAAAAGTCGCACTTAGACGAAACTCTGTTTCTTTGAGCTCACTTTCCACAGCATACTCAGCCTCTAGTTCTTCGAGCCACAGCATGTTGTCTTTCATGTCTAATCCCACATCATTGACGGACTCGGCATCGTCTTCCGCTCAGTCTGACTTAGACTCGTTTTCTGACAGCACCACGATCATCAACAACAACAATTACGTCAATCAGTTGCCCGAACTCTCGAAACTTCCTCCGGAGATCATACGGCCCATTTATAAATTTGACATTGTGATGGACCACGAGGCGATGAATGAGAAATACTTGTTGATTCAAAACCTGAACAATAAGGTTCAAAGTTCTCCTACTTCGGCACTGTACACACAAAAGGCACACTTTCCCATGCGCCCTCGTATCCCAAACATTTCCATCTACGTCAATCCGGATTCATACAACAGCATATACATGAATGAAGAGGATGAGCTCTATTTAGAAAATCTCCTGCAAAACGGGTCTGAAGAGTGGCAAGCTGACAACCATAGCCCAAAATTGTTTTCCGGCACTCATTCGGTAGTCACTTTTATCAATCTCGGCCGAAGCTTGAATGAATTGAACGCCATGATAAAAGAATTCAAAAGCTTTTTGGATAGAAAAATTGAGGGTGACCAATTTAACAGCGATCTCTCAAGAACGCCTGTTTTCAATGAGTTTGATTACTTCAAAAAGATTATTCCGTTCTTGTCTGTGGATAGTGCCAACGAGGCCAAGTTATTAAACGCAAATTGATACATAGAATAGCATTTTAATCGAAAGGATGTAGAATGTGTGACGTGTTATAACGTTTTCGTTGAACACCAGTTCCATAACGTACATGTCTACGGATGTTTTTCAATCGCTTACCCAGAGCAAAACGTAACTTGTGAACAAGCACATAAAAGAGCTCACACACCAATATGCCAACGTACCGATAGTTAAGCAGGACCAATAGTATTTGATCAAGTACCATCTGAAACCACTAAAGTGAGGTTGGAACCTAAAGAAAGACTCGCCGTCGTCTAACAAATATTCTGAAGACTTACCCCTCATGCTGAAACTTAATTTGTCAACACTGTTGAGTGTTTTCCCACTGATGACGAACTTGTTCAATTCCAAATGTTTTATGTTTTCATAGTTGACAAAAATGGGAGGTGTATAGTCTCGCAAATTGTATGGTACGAATAAGTTGTTGCTGTAGAATGTGCTTTTGTCGTCACATGCTAGTATGAACGATTTCTCAAAGCTAGAGTTCGTTTTGCCGACTAATTCAAATTGATAGTCAACCTTTTGAGTCCCATAATGGTTTTCACATATAAGACCGAGATTCAATCCGATCTCATAGTCTAAAAGCTCGTCGAACCGACCATGTGTGTTTCTGAGATGGTTCATGTCTATATCGTTTGAAACCAATTCTTCAGCTCCTATGGTTCGCTTTAGCAAAACAGGAATATCAGGATGGCATTCTGGTATTAGGGACAGGTAGAACTTTGCGTATGTCAATATCGACAATGGCAATAGTACCAAATATACGGTCACGGCCGATGTTGTTAAATACAACCAGTTCTTGGTTATAATCAAAGGTAAAGCAATGAAGAAGCGCATGTGCCAATAATTATTTTTCAAGTCCAATGACGCAATCCTTATCTCACGAGTTGTATGGAATTGCTACCAAATAGGGAGGCTATTTAAATGAACTCCACGATCTGAAACGGCAATTACATCATTAAACAAATTATTGATTGATATAAAAAGAAGGGTGTGAAATCCCCGTATAATTACATGTGGATCCAGTAATTACTACTAAATGTACATACGGACCTCTATTCTAGTGCGTAGTGTGGCCTCTATGGTACTTAAGACCATTCAAGTTCTTGTACCTCTTGCCACAGACCTCACATCTATACGGCTTGTCCTTTTCCATTCCGGCACCATCCAAATATGGAGTGTTCAGTTCTGGGTCGATAATCGAAATCGTGCCGTCTGGGTTCTCCTTTAATGTCTGGCCCTGGTGTCCGTGTAACCTGTGGTACTTGAGTCCATTCTGATTTTTGTAGGTCTTCTCACACCCAATCACGGGACACTTGAACGGTTTGTTCTCATCATTGTCCATCACATATAGATGACGAGCAGGGTCATCGATGTACATGGCATCATCCTCATCATCACCAGGCGACTGTGAATTGGTTGTCTGTTGTGTCTGGCGTCTGTGGTGTTGTTGCTGCTGCTGCTGCTGTGCTTGCTGCTGTTGTTGTAATTGATGCATATGCTGTTGTGCTTGCTGCTGTTGCTGTTGCGCTTGTTGATGTTGCTGCTGTTGCTGATGCTGCTGTTGCTGTTGATTCAGAACCTGTGGTTTCCTCTGGTTCGCCTGTGGGTTAATTGTCTGCGGCTGGGCAGTCTCTTGGTTCCCCTGTCCAAGTTGGTAGTTTCCAGTGAACTGGTAGTTGTTATTACCGTTAGTATTCAAAAACACATCTGTGGTAGAAACGGTCTCCATTACGTTATGCGAATTGAAGTTCTGGCGATTGTTAAGCATATGGGAGTTATCCAGGGGTGGCGATGGGAAGATATGCGCTTCTTCGTAGTGGCGCAAAAGATCATGTAACGTGGGTAACAATTCGCCGCAGCAGCTGTAGTCCTTACAATAGTCCGCCTCGAGGTCAGGAAGATACGAAGTTTGGAGCGGCGGCGACATGGAGTGGTGCTGCCGAAACGAGCCTCTCCTCGGGTTTATGATGTTTCCATGGACTGAAAGGTTATTGTTGTAATTACCACCATTGTTGGACTGCTGATTGCCATTGTTGGCTGAAGTCGACATCATCACCTCATCCTTGAGCCACGAGCCAATGGTGACCGAGCCCCAAGATACTCCACCCATTCCCTGTGAGTGTGCTAGGGACTCCCGCCTAAACCTGTTGTTGAATATAGAATGCAGGCGCTGGTATGTGATGTCAATTGGTTGCGGGTGATTGCCCCCAACACTCCCCGTGTTGTTGGTCGTTTGAGCACCATGGCTTCCCCCCGAATGACTCATAGGTATTCCCTTGTTGTCATCAGAAGGAATATTTATAGCGGGCGTGCTTGACGACGACTGATTCTCAAATATTCTTGTATTGAACATGCCGTTAGGGGTTGCTTAGATTTTTGTTTAGTAAGGAGGCGAACCTTTATTGAATGCGAACTTTGGTGAAAAGCGAAGAAACCAAACACACTCCAAGTCTTTAGTGTAAAGATGTGATTCTGTATGCCTTTGGCTGTAAGTATGGCCTAGAGAACTGTAGGTAGCTCGACGCTGATGTATTGATGGAGCGTTGGTGTATGGATGGACGTGGCACTTGTGTCCTCTGTTATTCAAAGATCGGACGATGTCGAGGTGATCTGAGGGTCAGTACTAGAGGTAAAGAGACTTTTCAACTGCTCTATGACTAGTTCTTGATGTTCAACCTATGCGATGCTTAGGCTCGTGTGTACTCTGGTGCGGAAAGATACTGGTGGACTTGAAATTGCCAGAGTTTGGTTCAGTTGGTATTACAAAAAAGAAATTAATGAAACTAGAAATACAGCATACCTCCGTGGGTGGCCTCGACAGCACACCACGGTCACATTATAAGTGTGAACATATCTCACAATTTGTATCGTTTTGTCATTGTAACTTCTCTCTACCGCATGACGACGTGGTATTAAGGGAGTATAACTCGGCTTCAACTTTTCAGATTGAGGAGTTTTTGTGTCACACTATTCGGTAATTTCTGAATTTGACGGGAGATGTCTCCGGTGACCCTGCAGTCATTGGGCGACTTTTGAATATTTGAGTCCTCGTGTGTGTCTTTTCTATTTCCCAGTTCATTGCCATACCTCCCTCGTCGCAGACGTCACATGCCCTGTCCAATGAACAATGCTGTAAACAGGTCGTGCGTGACACATAAAAACGTATTACAGGAGAAGGAGTCCTTTTGTGATCGTCAATAATGCGGTGTCTGCACGACCAGGTTCTAGATCTCATACATGCAGGAATTGTTGGTTACTGTAGCGATGACCACTCTTTAGCCCTAGATTGATGCAGTTTCAAGAATGACGTCGATTCTGTGGCATTTAGCCGAGTCACCTACATTGGATGTGCATAATAGAACTCGTATTACTTGTGTTTGATGTATCATGTTTATCTCTAGCCTTTATCCTTCAAGAAAAAAGCCTGCGTAGCGTAATGGTTAACGCGTTTGACTTCTAATCAAAAGATTCCGGGTTCGACTCCCGGCGTGGGTTTCTGCGGTTTTAGCTCAGTTGGGAGAGCGTCAGACTGAAGAGATTCAGTCACAGTTAATCTGAAGGTCCTGTGTTCGATCCACAGAAATCGCATTTTTTTTATTGTTTTTTCATCTAGAAGCTTTTTGTTATTTCAATTTGGTGTGGAGGACAGGGAGCCACGGTGTAGAACTTTTCTCTTTACAACCTGACAAATCTGTTGAACATAGAATAAATATCACTTTGAAATATTTCTTTATAAATTTCACGTTTTTTCACGAAAATTGGTATGTGTGTGGCGGTTTGCTAAGTGTGGCCAATGACTATATACTTTAGAACGGGGCTCAAGATTCAAAATGCTATGGAATACATTTCCTGAAATAGTTGGCTAATTTGCTCTTTTACTTAACATAGTTTGGGTTTGAGCTGACTCTTTATCGCCAGTGAGTCCTTACTTCCTTTTGTACCACACCAACTCTTCCTGATATTAACATTGTATTCTAAAGTGCCACATTCTATGTGCTTATAATTGGTTTAGAACGCGTGGTGTCAAAAATTCCGGACCAACGCGAAAGCTTCTCCAGACTCGGAATTGTAGATCCGCAGAGATAATTTTTTCCATAGTACAGAAATTGCAACCGATCGGAGCTCTGGGGAAAACCGATACGGATCAAATTTGGAAAATCGATCAAGTCATATAAATTCTATGCTGCGGCTAAATGTACTCTTGAAGACCACTTTTTCATGTCTCGTTTACTTTCGCTTCCTCGGGAACTCGTGCAAGAGATAGCAGGCTGCCTCAGCCAAAACGACATTCTCTCTTTGGGAAGAACCTGTAAGGCACTACAGATTCTTCTAGAGCCAGATATCTACTACAAGGTTGTGGTTAACTCCAAGAAGAAGGTCTACACAAAAGAACAACGTTATGTTCCTATCAGTGTTCTGGGAACGCAGATCTCGTCATTGTACTCGTTGAACCTTTTCTTGAAGAAAACTACGCGTGCACGCTACACCAGACTGTTAAAGTTCGAGAAAACCATTCCTGACAGTTGCCTGTTTTTACTCGTGGAGCTTTTGCGCACTTTTCTTTTACACTCCACCAACTTGAGAGAGTTTTACTGGATCACTGATGCCTTCAAACTCTCCCTGGATTTACTTTCTACAAACACGAACTTGCGTGTCTTGGTGGGGAATCTCAGATTAGATGCGCAAATAAAGTTGGAGAATCTAGAGAAACTCAGCTTGGGGAGTTTCGACGACAATGATGTAACAAGAATACTGTATGGCTCATGTTTGAAGCTGCTCACTTTGTATAATAGCCACCTAACCATAGACGAGAATTCGTCAAGCACATTTTGCACCCAAAATTTAAAACTTACACAGTTAACCTTGGACAATATCGCTCTTTCCCCGCAAGACGTACTCAATTTAACAACAGCCATCAGTTTCAGAAATATGAAGAGTTTGACATTCAGAAACTGCGTGGAAATGATCTATGAATATAAAGACGGCATAAAGAGAATAAAGGGTGGAAATTATTTGTGGGACTTGTTGGCTCCTGAAATTCGCCAGCTTGAGCACTTGGAAGTTACGAACTTCCAGAATGAGTTAGCAACCGCTGATCTCGTGATGGAGAAGCTCCTTGTTCATCTCCCCACAATGAAGCTCTTACGCTCTTTGAGTTTAGGTATGACTTGCGCTACAGACTGCAAAAAATACTTGGACAGGTTCTTGCAGAATATAAACGGCGGGAATCTAGACTCGTTCACTCTTGATGTACAATCTGCGAGCGCCTACTTCCCTTGCTTGACACTGACTATACTGCGCTTTAAGAGGTTAACACATTTGAACTTGAAGATCAGCTCGCAACACATTTCTAATGTGCTCCATGCTAGCAAACGTTTGGCACACTCAAATATCCGAAATTTGGCTCTTCGTATCGTACAACCACCGACAGCCAACAAGGCGCCGCATGCAAAATTCGACACGTTGATCCACCGCGACTTTTTGAACTACTATGAGTCACTCCATCACACACACGTGGAAAACACGCTGGTTTCAGAGCAGTTTCGAAACTACTCTTATGACTTCAAAAGATGTTTGAGTAATTTGTCGACTTTTACTGTTGAGCAGAACGACACAGAATATACATACAGATATTAATGCGGGCAGAATATAGACATCATGGTAGAGATTCCTGTAAAAAAGAGCGTAGACTGGAAGCAAGGCCAACATTGAGTGATCATCCCTTCTGAATGACAGCGTAAACATCGACCTACAAGGACTCAAGTGGATTCTGCCCAAAGAAAGAATAATAGAAAGTAATAGCAAAACTACGATGTTGATCAGTAAAATAGTCCCATCGTGATACAAACTCGACACAAGGCCATCAAGACAGGGTGGAAATGATCTCTTCACTATTCCTAAGCAAAAGTGTTCCCTTAAACCACGTTTAGCTGAAAATAAACGAATATAATCAGGGTGAACGAGAAGGCATTAAGCTTCGGTAAGGAAGAAAAGTCAACAAAAACAGCCAAAATTTTTTCTTTTGTATAAAACATTTGTCCGGGTAAATACGAAATGACACACAGGGAGGTTCTATTCGACGGGCATAACGACTACTAACGATGGCGAAGCAAAGTGGACGCATAAGAAGGTGGGCAAAATCTATACATTGTCAAAGGCAATATCTTATAATTGTTTTCACTACTGGGCGAGGTTTTCATATACTGGTGCTCACAAACCTCGCGATATTCTAAACGTTCTCTCGCTTTCCCACGCCTTAACATCCGTCTTATCCCAACCGATTTCTGTTGGACCATTTTTTCTTTTTTTGGAGCAGAAGCCATCAACGCAACAAATTCCGGAGCTTCGGAGCAAGGTTGACAGCATAGCAACTGTAAAGGATCTTGACACGTATGAAGCTCCAGTTGCGAAAAAGAGCCTCATTTCATGGTGAGGAAGTTTTCAGTCACACAACTTTATTTTTGTGCGCACCTCGTAAACGTTATACACGCTCAACTTTTTTTGGGCCACCAACAATTCAGCCCATCAAAGTGTAACGGCTAAATGGCGTGTCGTTTATATATACCAATTCACCCTGTGTAATTTTTTTAGAGCATACCATCATGAAGCCCGAAATTCAACAGCAGTTGTCACACACGTTATTGACGGAGTTGTTGGCTTACCAATTCGCATCGCCAGTCAGATGGATCGAGACACAGGATGTCTTCTTAAAGGACTACAACACCGAGAGAGTTGTTGAAATCGGACCTTCGCCCACGTTGGCAGGTATGGCCTCTAGAACAATTAAGGCCAAGTATGAGTCTTATGATGCTGCCTTGTCTTTGCAGAGACAAGTCCTTTGTTACTCTAAAGACACCAAGGAAATCTACTATACCCCTGACCCTGCAGACTTGGCAGCTCCAGAACCAACCCCAGCAGCCGCTGCAGAGCCTACTCCAGCCGCTGCACCCGCTGCTGCTGCTGCTACTCCTGCACCAGCACCAGCTGCCGCTGCACCAGTTGCTGCCGCTGCATCTGTGTCTGATGAACCAGTCACTGCTGCTTTGGTGCTCCATGTTCTTGTTGCACAGAAGCTCAAGAAGCCATTGGACGCAATTCCAATGTCCAAGGCCATCAAGGACCTTGTTAACGGTAAATCTACAGTCCAGAACGAGATTCTTGGTGACTTAGGTAAGGAATTTGGTGCTACCCCAGAGAAGCCCGAAGACACACCTCTCTCTGAGTTGGCTGAACAGTTCCAGGACACATTTAACGGCCAATTGGGTAAGACTACTACCTCTCTCATTGGTAGATTAATCTCTTCTAAGATGCCGGGTGGATTTTCCGTAACATCTGCCAGAAAATACTTGGAGACCAGATACGGTCTTGGTTCCGGTAGACAAGATTCCGTCTTGTTGGTTGCTCTTGCCAATGAGCCCGCTGCTCGTTTGGGCGCCGAGGCCGATGCCAAGGAGTACTTGGACACTATGGCCAACAAGTACGCTGGAATTGCTGGAATCTCCTTGTCTAGTGCCACTGCCGGTGGTGCTGGTGGTGCTGGTGCCGGTGGTGCCGTCGTTGACTCCGCTGCTTTGGATGCTTTGACCGCTGAAAACAAGCGTCTCGCTAAGCAACAGTTAGAGGTGTTGGCCAGATACTTACAGGTCGACTTGAACAAGGGCGCCAAGGCTCACATCAAGGAGAAGGAGGCCACTGCCGTGTTGCAGAAGGAATTGGATTTGTGGGAGGAGGAGCATGGTGAGTTCTATGCAAATGGTATTAAGCCTACATTCAGCAGCAAGAAGTCGAGAACTTACGATTCCTACTGGAACTGGGCCAGACAGGATGTTATTTCTATGTGGTTTGACATCATCTTTGGAAAGTTGACCTCAATTGACAGAGAGACCATTTCGCAGTGCATCCAGATCATGAACAGATCCAACCCTACATTAATAAAGTTCATGCAGTACCACATTGACCACTGTCCTGAGGACAAGGGTGAGACATACAAATTGGCCAAGAGATTGGGTGAACAGTTGATGGACAACTGTAAGCAGGTGATTGGTGTTGACCCAGTGTACAAGGATGTTTCTAAGATCACAGGACCTAAGACCACTGTCGATGCTAAGGGTAAGATTGTTTACGAGGAGGTGAACAAGGACTCTGTCAGAAAGTTTGAGCAGTACGTTTACGAGATGGCTCAAGGTGGTGAGATGACCAAGGTTTCTCAGCCAACAATCCAACAAGACTTGTCCAGAGTATACAAGGCCATCTCTAAGCAGGCTTCCAAGAACAATAAGTTGGAGCTCCAGAAGGTTTACGACCAGTTGATAACTTTGGTCGAGGGCTCGAGCGAAATCGAAACCGCCCAGTCTACCAAGGCTGTTTTGGGTAACCAGAGTGGTACCGTCACCCCATCTGACGATGAGGAGGGAGAATTGGCCACCGAGGATGACGAGATTGCTTCTTTGCCAGACAGAACTTCCATCTTGCAACCTGTTTCGTCCACTATCCCATCTGAGACCATTCCATTCTTGCACATTCAGAGAAAGTCCAAGACTGGCTGGGCCTACGACAAGAAGTTGTCTTCTATTTATTTGGACGGCTTGGAGGCTGCTGCTGTCAACGGTTTGACCTTCAAGGATAAGTACGTCTTGGTCACCGGTGCCGGTGTGGGTTCTATTGGTGCAGAGATCTTGCAGGGTTTGATCAGTGGTGGTGCCAAGGTTATTGTGACCACCTCGAGATTCTCCAAGAAGGTCACTGAGTACTACCAAACCATGTATTCTAGATATGGTGCTACTGGTTCCACCTTGACTGTTGTTCCATTCAACCAGGGTTCCAAGCAGGATGTCGAGGCCTTGGTCAAGTACATCTATGACGACCCTAAGCAGGGTGGTTTGGGTTGGGACTTGGATGTAATCATCCCATTCGCCGCTATTCCAGAAAACGGTAATGGTTTGGACAACATCGACTCCAAGAGTGAGTTTGCTCACAGAATTATGTTGACCAACTTGTTGAGATTGTTGGGTGCAGTTAAGAGCAGAAAGACCACTGATACAAGACCTGCTCAATGTATCTTGCCATTGTCTCCTAACCACGGTACCTTCGGTTTCGATGGTTTGTACTCTGAGTCCAAGATCTCTTTGGAGACTTTGTTCAACAGATGGTACTCTGAGGACTGGGGCACCAAGTTGACCATTTGTGGTGCTATCATTGGTTGGACCAGAGGTACTGGTTTGATGGGTGGTAACAACATCATTGCCGAGGGAATTGAGAAGTTAGGTGTTAGGACTTTCTCCCAGAAGGAGATGGCTTTCAACATCTTGGGTTTGTTGACCCCACAAATCGTCCAGTTGTGCCAGGAGGAGCCAATCACTGCCGACTTGAACGGTGGTTTGCAGTTCATTGAAAACTTGAAGGAGTTCACCTCCAAGTTGAGATCTGACTTGGTCGAGAGCTCTGACATCAGAAGAGCTGTTTCTATCGAGACCGCTATTGAGCAGAAGGTTGTCAACGGTGAAAATGTTGACAGCAACTACAACAAGGTTCTCGTCCAGCCAAGATCCAACATGAAGTTTGAATTCCCATCTATGAAGTCTTACGAAGAAATCAAGAAGATATCTCCAGACATGGAGGGTATGTTGGACTTGGAGAGTGTTATTGTCGTCACCGGTTTCGCTGAAGTCGGTCCATGGGGTAATGCAAGAACTAGATGGGAGATGGAAGCTTATGGTGAGTTCTCCTTGGAGGGTGCTATTGAGATGGCCTGGATTATGGGCTTGATCAAGTACCACAATGGTAACTTGAAGGGTAAGCCATACTCCGGATGGGTCGATGCCAAGACTCAGACTCCAGTCGACGACAAGGACATCAAGGCCAAGTATGAGGAGGAGATTTTGGACCACTCTGGTATCAGATTGGTTGAGCCTGAATTGTTCCACGGCTACGACCCTAAGAACAAGCACCTCATCCAAGAGGTTGTTATCCAGCACGACTTGGAGCCATTTGAGGCTTCTAAGGAGACAGCTGACCAGTACAAGCTTGAGCACGGTGACAAGTGTGAGATCTTTGAAATCGACGAGTCTGGCGAGTACACAGTCAGAATCTTAAAGGGTGCTACTTTGTACATTCCAAAGGCCTTGAGATTCGACAGATTGGTTGCCGGTCAGATTCCAACTGGTTGGAATGCCAAGAACTATGGTATTCCTGAAGACACCATCTCTCAAGTTGACCCAATCACTTTGTACGTTTTGGTTTCTACTGTCGAAGCTTTGCTTTCTTCTGGTGTCACTGACCCATACGAGTTCTACAAGTATGTCCACGTTTCTGAGGTGGGTAACTGTTCTGGTTCCGGTATGGGTGGTGTTTCCGCTTTGAAGGGTATGTTCAAGGACAGATATGCCGACAAGCCTGTGCAGAACGACATTTTGCAGGAGTCTTTCATCAACACCATGTCCGCTTGGGTTAACATGTTGTTGATCTCCTCTTCTGGTCCTATCAAGACCCCAGTCGGTGCTTGTGCCACTGCCGTTGAGTCTGTTGACACTGGTATCGACACTATCATGGCAGGAAAGGCCAAGATTTGTATTGTTGGTGGTTACGATGACTTCCAGGAAGAAGGTTCCTACGAATTCGGTAACATGAATGCTACCTCTAATGCCATTACTGAGTTTGAGAACGGTAGAACCGCTAGAGACATGTCTAGACCAACCACCACCACGAGATCTGGTTTCATGGAGGCCCAGGGTTCTGGTATCCAGGTTATTATGACCGCCGATTTGGCTATCAAGATGGGTGTTCCAATCCAGGGTGTCTTGGCTATGACCGCCACTGCTACTGACAAGATTGGTAGATCTGTCCCTGCTCCAGGTAAGGGTATTTTGACCACTGCCAGGGAGCACCACGGTGACTTGAAGTTCCCATCGCAGATGTTGAACATCAAGTACAGATCGAGACAGTTGAAGCAGAGATTGAACCAGATCAAGTCTTGGGAGGAGTCCGAATTGGGCTTCTTGCAAGATGAGGCTGAGTTGGCCAAGGAAGAGTATGGTGCTGACTTCTCTGTTGCCGATTTCTTGAAGGAGAGATCTGAGGAGATTACCCGTGAAGCTAAGCGCCAGGCAAGTGATGCTAAGAAGCAATGGGGTAACAACTTCTACAAGGCTGACCCAAGAATCGCACCATTGAGAGGTGCTTTGGCAGCGTTCAACTTGACTGTCGATGACTTGGACGTTGCCTCATTCCACGGTACTTCCACTAAGGCTAACGACAAGAATGAGACATCCACCATCAACTCCATGATGAAGCACTTGGGCCGTTCCGAGGGTAACCCAGTGTTTGGTGTTTTCCAGAAGTACTTAACTGGTCACCCTAAGGGTGCTGCTGGTGCTTGGATGTTGAACGGTGCTCTTCAGATCTTGCACTCTGGTCTTGTTCCAGGTAACAGAAACGCTGACAATGTTGACAAGATCTTGGAGGACTTCGAATACGTGTTGTTCCCATCTCGTTCTATTCAGACCGATGGTATCAAGGCCGTTTCCGTGACTTCTTTCGGTTTCGGTCAGAAGGGTGCTCAGGCCATTGTTGTCCACCCAGACTACTTGTTCGCAGTTTTGGACAAGGCTAGCTACGAGGACTATGCTGTGAGAGTCACTGCCAGAGAGAAGAAGACGTACAGATACATGCACAACGCCATCACTCGTAACAGTATGTTTGTTGCGAAGGACAAGGCTCCTTACTCTGACGAGCTCGAGCAGCCTGTTTACTTGGACCCACTTGCCCGTTTGGTCACCGAGACCAAGGATTTCACTCCAAAGCAGATCCAGTCTAAGGAGTCCTACGTTGGTAAGGCTGCTGAACAGACCGCAAAGGCTTTGAGCGCCTTGAACAAATCCTCTAAGGGTGTTGGTGTGGACGTCGAGTTGTTGTCCGAGCTCAACATTGAGAACGAGACCTTCATTGAAAGAAACTTCACTTCTGCAGAGATTGAGTACTGCTCCAAGTCTGCTCACCCACAAGCCTCTTTCACTGGTACTTGGTCTGCCAAGGAAGCTGTTTTCAAGGCTTTGGGTGTCAAGTCCAAGGGTGCTGGTGCTTCTTTGAAAGACATTGAGATCTCCCACGACTCCAATGGCGCACCTCAGGTTGTTTTGAACGGCGAAGCCAAGAGTGCTGCTTCTGCTGCTGGTGTGAAGAGCGTTGCTATTTCGATTTCCCACGACGATTTGCAGGCCACTGCTGTCGCATTGTCGCAGTTTTAGATATATAAATTTGAGATCAGCCATTGAATAGATATCCAAGTTTCAGATTGAATAGTACAGTAGAAATCATGTCGGGTAAGATGAACATTGGTAGGTGGTCCCTTAGTACAAAATCGTGACAGCAATACTTTGGGGTCATAAGTTAAACGCAACAAAAATCTACAAAGATTGCATTGACATTAGAGTCGCAATTGTTGCCCCAAGCCATGCTCTGATTAGCTCCGAGATAATTGTTCTTTTTAGTTCTACTCTCTTGTTACTTTTCTCCTCTACTTTAATTAACTAACCTTCACTGATTTGCTGAACTCACCACTTAGTTGTCTCTTCTTGAGTTAGCTTTTTATTGACCGACTTCTTAAGTTCATTGCTCAGTTATCACTTGACAAGGAAATGAATATGCGACGGAGTTGGCAGTGCACGAAAATATAACACGAATTAAAAATACACCAATCAATTTAAAATCTAATTACTGGATTTACAACCCTGTATTTTGTACATCGATCACAATGTCGGAAAAGGAGATAGGTGATATACCTCCTCCGATGGATGTACACTCGGAGGATCCACAGGAAGTGACTGAAAAGGAGAACGAGCAGTTGAATCTGCCGACTGTCAAAGAGGGTGGCTCAGACAACTCTACGTTGATAAATGGTGACGAAGAGGAAGGTGAAATACAGAATGGTGAAATAGAAGTCGAGCTCGAAAAGCTGACTGATGATAAAGTTGTGAACGAAGAGCTGCACGATAATAAAGATTCTGATGCTGTTGGAAACTTGCAAGAAGACAACGAAGCCGATAGCCACGTCGAGAACGGGAGTGATATTAACGTGCACTCAATTGAGAATGTCTTGGAAGATTCCGGAAAGGAAAAATCCGAAGAGATTGCTTTGCAGAAGCTGGAGGGAACCAGAAACTCAGCCGAAGACGGAGAGCATTCCGTTGAGAAAGCTCTGAATTCCGACACTCAGCCACCCCAGTTAACCATCGATACACCAGACAAGTCTTCTCCTCAGATAAGAAATGAAGGTTCTGAAGTGACACCACCACCTTCTGCACTGGATTCACCTAGGACACACACAAGACTGGGATCGACATATGGGCAGGACAAGATGGAAAACTGGAGTATTTTCCAGCAGACTTTTGAGAAGTTGTTGAACCACAAGTCGAACAAAAAGAACGACCAAGTTAAGGCATCTATTCAGAAAGCATTGGACTCATTGAAGGATCTGCTGACAAGAAAACACCTCGTGATCTTTGAGGCATTGAAGATTACCTGTGAAAGTTCTACTAGCAGTGAAACACGTTCGACTGCAATCGATCTCTTTGCAAAGCTTTTTGATTATGCTCAATTTGACAACGAGGACGAGAAGGCTGCACTCACGGATAGTTCTGTTGACGTGATTGCGGCGTGTTTCGAAGGCGAGGGCACTGATCTGGAGTTAGAGTTACAAGTGGTGCGCGCATTGATGCACAGCATTTTATTGATGCCGTGTCATGGAGCCGCTCTTTTGAAAGCAGTGAGGCAAATTTACAATGTCTTCATATTTTCGTTGAGTGCCAGAAACCAGGCTATTGCGCAAGGTATCTTGACGCAAGTGATAGGAGCTGTATTCCAAAGAATTTCTGACAGTAACATGTTCAAAGGAAAAAGACCTATGAGGGGCTCCAGATCTTTTAGCAAGGAAGACCTTGAGCTGCCTTCTGTTGAGATATCACAAGAGAAGTTGACGTTAGAAAAGATGACGGATGAGAACTATGAGGAAGAACGCAATGAAAACTATGTCGCTGATACCGCTGAGGATCTTGCAGTGAAGGACGCCTTTTTAATCTTCAGAGCTATGTGTAAGTTATCAGTCAAGCCTTTGGAGTCCGACTCGTTGGATATGAGGTCGCATTCAGTTAGGTCGAAGCTTCTCTCACTCCACATTATCCACATCATTTTGAAGGGCCACATTGAAATTTTCTTGAGCCATGATGTGGTGATGTCTGTTGCTAACTCTGGCGATCAGACTCGTTTGATCAGTGCGGTTAGACAGTATATCTGTCTTACATTATCGAGGAATGCCGCAAGTCCAATAGCCCCAGTTTTCGAGTTGTCTTTAGAGATATTCTGGATCATTATCTCCAACTTGAGATCGGAATTTAAGAGAGAAATTCCTGTGTTTTGGGACGAAATATACTTCCCAGTTGCCGAGATGAAAACATCGACTCCCCATCAGAAGAGATACTTGTTGTCAATCATCGAGAGATTGTGCAATGACTCGAGGTGTATTATCGAGTTCTACTTGAACTATGACTGTGATAGCTCAATGCCCAACATCTGTGAGAAGATCATCGACTATTTGACTAGACTATCTCTCCTGCGAGTAGATGTCACTGCGCAGCAGAAGTTAGCGTACCAGGAGAACAAAAGGAACGGAATTTCTGTTTACGACGTTAACAAGATTGCTAACTTGACCAGTAGTACTATGTCCTCAAAGCCTCCAGAGCCAGAGATTTACAGTTACTTTCCTGTGGACTTTGCATTGAAGATGACCTCAATTGGGTGCTCTGTTGCATTCTTAAAGTCACTCTACTCTTGGGCCCACAAGGGTATCAACTCAACTAACCCAGGCTTTATAGGCAAGGGTTCTGGTTCGAATGTGAACTTACAGGTTCGTAAGAGATCTGATACGACTGGATCAACTAGTTCTGCAACGATATCAAGAAACGATTCTTTCGTGGTGGATGATGTGGATGACCCTGAGCAGTTCGAAAACTTGAAGCAGCGCAAAAAGACATTTCTCGAAGGTATTAAACAGTTTAACAGCAAGGGTAAGAAGGGAATATCATTCTTTTTGCAGCACAACTTCATTGCTAATGACGACCCGCAAACCATAGCCTCATTCCTTTTGAATACTGATGGCTTGGATAAGGCTGTTCTTGGAGAGTATTTAGGAGAGGGAGACGACAAGAACGTGGCAACCATGCACGCCTTTGTGGACCAGATGGAGTTTGCCAACACAGAATTCGTCGATGCTATGAGAAGATTCTTGCAGGCCTTCAGATTGCCTGGAGAAGCACAGAAGATTGATAGGTTCATGTTGAAATTCGCTGAGAGATACGTCTTGGGTAACCCTACGATTTTCTCAAATGCAGATGCCGCTTATATCTTGGCCTACTCCGTGATTTTATTGAATACGGATTTACACTCCCCTCAGATAAAGCGGAGAATGACGATAGATAATTTTGTGATGAACAATGCTGGGATCGATGATGGAAATGATCTTCCCAGGGAATTTTTGCAAAAGGTCTACGACGAAATTCAAAGCAACGAGATCAAACTCCAATCAGAGCAGCATGCAGCGTTATTGGCTGGTGATCTGAACGTAAATGTTCCTGCGCAGTCTTCGGGATTTTTTGGGTCGCGTGACTTGAGTCGCGAAGCCTATATCCATGCATCTAAAGAAATGTCTTCCAAGGCAGAAAAGATGATGCGTAGTTTAGGCAAGAAAGTTAAGCGTGACGACGGAAATGGTGTTTTCTATGCTGCTTCCAATATCCATCATGTAAAGTCAATCTTCGATACATTGTGGATGTCGATATTGGCTGGCTTAACTCCCCCTTTCAAAGAATACGACGAAGATGAAATCTGCAAGACTTGCCTTGAAGGTATCAAATTGTCGATCCGTATTGCTTGCATGTTTGACTTGGATTATGCTAGAACATCGTTTATTGGAGCTCTTGTGCAGTTTGAAAACCTTAACAACTACGAAGAGATGAAGCCTAAGAATGTCGATGCAATCTACATCATGCTTAATATTGCTGTTACTGAGGGCAACAACTTGGGCTCCGCTTGGGGCCAGGTACTCACGTCCATTTCCCAACTTGAAAGATTGATCTTGATTGCTCAAGGTGTTGACCAGGACTCGATTCCAGACGTCTCAGTTGCGAAGTTGGTCAACAGGGGATCTACCGAAAGTTCTTCACGTCCCTCTGCAAGTTTTTTTGGACAGTTTACGACGCAATCGTCTGCATCACAAACTGCTCTGAACAGATTTCACAACCAACACTTGTCTCAAAGTGTTGCGCAATTGTTGACCAAGACCGAGTTGGAGGTCGCTATCGACAGGGTTTTTACAAACAGTGCCAACTTATCAGGAGAAAACATTCTTTCATTTGTGAAGGCTTTGTCTGAGGTTGCGTACGAAGAAATAGAATCACTGGGTCAAAGAGACAACCCAAGAACTTTCTCCTTGCAGAAGATTGTTGATATTTGCTACTACAACATGAATAGAATTCGTCTCGAGTGGTCGCAACTCTGGACCGTCATGGGTGAAATCTTCAACACAGTGGGTTGCCATACCAACACAGCAATCTCGTTTTTGGCATTGGACTCATTGAGACAGTTATCAATGAGGTTTCTCGAGATCGAGGAGTTGACTCACTTCAAGTTTCAGAAAGAGTTCTTGAAACCATTCGAATACATCATCTTGCAAAATGACTCGTTGGAGGTCAAGGATATGGTATTGGAATGTATCAATAACATGATCCTCGCACGGGCCGCTAACATCAGATCGGGTTGGAAAACTATCTTTGGTGTGCTCACAGCTGCTGCCAGAGGAAACAAAGAAAGCATGGTATTGAAATCGTACAAGATGGCCAACTGGATCAACAAAGAGTACATTGGAGAGGTAAGATCACAAGAGTCTTTTGCAGACTTGGTTGTGTGTTTCACAGAGTTGGCGAAGAATGAAAGGTTCCAAAAAGTTAGTTTGCTTTCTTTGGATGTACTCCTGAGACTTATAACTGACATTGCCAAGTTCAGTTTTGTGGTTGAAGAAAACAAGCTGGTGGGTGCTACAGGATCCGAGAAAAATGACTCTTTGGTCAGGCTCTGGTTTCCAGTTTTGTTTGGTTTCCACGATATCATCATGACAGGAGAGGAGTTGGAGGTGAGATCGCGCGCACTGAGCTACTTGTTTTCTACATTAATGGAATACGGTGAGCATTTTGAAGTAGACTTCTGGGACATGACATGTCGCCAGTTGTTGTTCCCCATTTTTAGCGTGTTAAACACACACTGGAACTTGAGTACGGATGATAACAATGACAAATTACTGGTGTGGCTCTCAACAACATTAATTCAGGCTTTGAAGAGCACTATTACGTTGTTTACGCACTACTTTGATGTGTTGATAAGGATGTTGGACCTTCTCTTGGATTTGATAATTAGTTGCATCTGTCAAGAGAATGACACCATTGCCAGCATTGGTCGCGAATGTCTTTCTACCTTTTTGGTTGACAATGCGTGCAAGTTTTCGGACGAGCACTGGGTGCAAATAGTGCAGGCGATGTCGAGCTTGTTTGACTTGACCACAGCCAAGGAGTTGTTCACAAGCGACCCATTGCTCAACCGCAAATTTGATGCAGATGAGAATGGTGACGTAAGTTCTCACGATGATGTGAACTTGATATCGACTCCACATAAGGCTATCCAAGAAAGCGAGGCGCGCTTGCGGAAGACCAAAGAGAAGTCTCTGATTGTGTTAAAGAGTGTGTTGCAGTTATTGCTTATCCAGACAGTCAGTGAATTATTCGAGAACGACGTGTTTTACGAGGCTGTTCCGCAGAAGCACTTGATGCTGTTGGCGGATTTGTTGCACAAAAGCTACAAGTTTGCGCAGAAGTTCAACGATGACTACGACTTGAGAGTGAGGCTCTGGAACGCCAAGGTGATTGAACGGTTGCCCAACTTGTTGAAGCAGGAGCTGTCGTCTCTGGCTGTTCTCATAAATATCATGTTCCGTATGTACTGTGACGACGACAAGACGGATGCCACATCCAAACAGGAAATCATGGACATGATTATCCCGTTGTGTAATGTGATCACGCGCAGGTATGGCGAGTTTGACGAGACAAACCAGCAGAGGAACATTGCCACGTGGAAGCCAGTGATTGTGGAAATCTACCAGGGGTATGTGGAGTTGGATGATGCGGACTATGTAAAATATGCTCCGGCAATGTACCGGTTGACTTTGCTTATGTTCTCAAAGAACATGAGTGCCGATTTAAGACAAGCAGTCAAGACATTCTTACAGAGGGCTGGGGAGGAGTTTATCAAGGAGGTATAGATTATGAAAAGCTAAAATGATTGACAAGGTACAAAGTAGATTTTTGTTGAATTTGTGGCTCAATTTTTTATTCTAGGTGGGTCAATTTTCGCAACAAAAAGTGGCACACCAACCCACAGCCCATAGAAGGACAGGCAAATGCGAGGCAAGCACCTCCAGCCTGCAATCAAGGCCTAACGACCAAAAATGTATAGCAAAAATAGAAGTATGAGATTTACCCACTTTCGTAAAAACGAGCACACTTTTTGAAAGTCTCACGACAACTTCTGGGGACAGTCAGCAACAAAAAATTTTCAACACTGGGGACCAAATTCCTTGCGAAAATTTTTTTAATTGTTCAACCAGAGCTTGAAGCAGATCTGAACATAAGATGTCATTTCAAAACAAAGTAAGTACACCAGCATAGATCGTGTATGCGTGTCGAGCTAAAAGTACAACAGTGATGCTCAATGCGTCAAATAGCGCTCTCCACAGTGATTTTCTACACATGAAATGTGGACAGCCTGACCATCACTTTCTGGGATGAAATTCGAAATTCGGAATTCGACACCAAATGCGCGAGATGTGTGGGATGTGTTGAGAGTACTGCAACCATAGCAGTTGGGGCCAAATTTTGTGGGGCCCCGCAAACCGTGCCACAAAGAGTGCCTGGTCCAAGCCCCTTAGAGAGATAGACCCTTGTCAAAGCTAACGACTACAATGGCTAGTCAGCACCATCTAATAGAAATCTATCGAACAGTACTAACATCCAGAACCTTTACCACTTGTTAGGTAACGACGTTGAGGACGACTCTGTCGTCCACCTCCCACCTCAGGAGATTGTCAAGAAGAACACCTCTTCCAAGAAGGCCGATGTTCCACCACCATCCGCTGACCCATCCAAGGCCAAGAAGAAGGGCAAGCTCAGCAGCAACGAGGGTGCTTTCAAGAACAAGGTTGACAACAAGAGCATCGCAGCTCCAGTCACCCAGGGCAAGAGCACCAAGAAGCCATTTGACCGTCACTCCAGATCCAACAAGAGCGACTCCAAGAAGAAGTTCAAGCAGGGTTGGGGTGAGTCTGACGAGAGACGTGCTGACGGTGAGTTGGAAGGTACCGAGGATGCTTTGGAGGAGCAGGCTGAGATCGAGGAGCCAGTTGCTGAGCCAGGTGTGGCTAAGAAGTCGCTTGCCGACTACTTTGCTGAGTTGGACTTGAAGCAACAAGCTTTGGGCTCCAACACCGTCACCAGAAAGGCCAACGACGGTGAGGACAAGTTTGCTTCTGCTGAGAAGATCGAGAAGACCAAGGAGTCCTTGATCGAGGCAACTGCCAGCAAGAAGACCAAGACCAAGGCCACCAAGACCAAGACCTTGTTGGACTTCGAGGCCACTTTCTCTGACGACAAGCCAGCTTTCTCTGAGAGAAAGCCTGCCGCTAGAGGTGGCAGAGGCGGTGCCCGTGGTGGTGCTCGCGGTGCTGCCCGTGGTGGTGCCAGAGGTGCCAAGGGTGGCAAGTCCTCCGGCCCAGCCCCAGCTAAGAAGGTTGCCGTTGACGATGTCAACTTCCCATCCTTGTAAGTTTCAAAGTCTGCCTACGGTGCAAGGCTTTGTCTTACTGATATCTTAAAGTAGCTTCGAAAAAGATGCATGATTGCGAGTTTGTAGGCATCGAAAAACACTGTAATGGTCTGCTCTTTTCCTTGCACCTTGAACGGAGGTCTTTTGACGTAGTTGTGATTACCATCTGGTCGAGCTTGTGATTGTGGTTGTGGTTGATCTAGTCTTACGATTGTATTCTCCGTTTTATCTAGTTTTATCTAGTTTTATGATTGTATTCTCTATTTTATCTAGCGCCGTTGTATTGTGACTGCACTATCTTTACATATTGTCCCTCTATTATAACTAGCATATTGCTATACAATTGTAATCCTTTTCTTTGATTATTCTCAGATATCACTCTCGGGTCGTACATTTTCATTGATCTAATTTCTCAAGATTCTCGATCTCCACTTGATTCTTTCCTAGACCCGCGATGCTCACTTTACAGAGCTAGTCCTTTTAGCTTTTCACGTTCTGTGGCTGCTTTATTGTGATTCTCCCTTCCCCAAAATGGATTCTTTGATTTTTTACCTCAAACGATTCCCTTTGCTCAAACGATCCCCTTTGCTCAAACGATCCTCCTTTGCTCAAACGATCCTCCTCTGCTCAAACACGCACTATGCACTGGCTCAATCAAGATTCCGTATACCTCATTCCCAGCAACCCAGCTCTGATCCCTTTTTGCACATGTAAGCCCCACAAAAAAGATTGTCATATGAAATAATCACGAACATGTCGTCTTCTCACAGCGACGGGTTCAGGAGCACGATGCGGTTCATCCAGGACTTACCCTCGCTGGCAGAAGAGTTCCGCAACGAAAAGAAACACTTCTTGGACAAGATAATGGAGCGTGCCATCAAACACGGCATTCCCGAAGATTCCCCGGACCGAGAGATATTGGAGAAGCGGATGCACGATCCCACCAAGAAGAAGGACCCGCTATCCATCAGCCGCCTCACATCAAATTTCAAGAAGCTTAGCAAGAAGATGGGCACTTACTTTGAGGTGCAGTACGGTGTGATTCATGTGATCACCTGGAAACAACCCAGCAAGACCTTGTCATTTTTGGTAATGTACACGATTGTGTGCCTATGGCCACATGTTGTACTTCTGTTCCCAATGCTCTTTCTCCTCTTTGGAATCATAATCCCGGGGTATCTACACCGTCACCCAATGCCACATCGTAACAAGTTGATTCAGGTCAAAAAGCGTGGCCAATCGCTCTGGAGTTACTTCAATGGAACATACGAAAGCAGCATAGTGCAGGACTATTTGGAAGAGCACAACGTGATGGATGACGACCTAAATTCTGTCAGCTCCTTGTCTACGGAAGTTTCCTCGGAGCAGTATGTAGCCAAAACCGACGAGGAACCTGTGGTTGACGACACCAAGCGTGAAAAGGGACGCCACGTTAAGTCTCAGGTGTCGCTTTTGATCAACATGCGCGACTTGCAGAACTTGACACTGGACGTACTCGATGGAATCGAAAAGGCAGAGATCTTCTGGTACGAAACTGCAGGGTTCAAGGATGAGAAACTTTCTACGCTTCTCTTCTATGGCGTGGTTGCCATTACATGGGTGGTTTTGTTTTTGGGTAAGTACATCCCATGGCGCGCAGTGTTTATACAGACTGGCTGGACGGTTTTTATATTGGCACACCCGAAAACCAAGAAGCTATTGCAGGCATTGAACAAGGGCAATGGCCGGAAAGAGACCGTGAGCGAAACAGCAGAGAAGAAAATCAAGAAAAAGACGGAGCTCATTCAGCGCGACGACATAATCGTCGATGACAAGCCCGAAATACGCATGGTGGAGGTTTTCGAGCTCCAATCTCGAAGCGACTTGCACACCGAATGGAAATTCTACAGGTACTCCAACGATATTTTTGATATCAAGGATCCCGTGAGGCTTGCAGGTAAAGTTCCACCGGGTGTGGATCACTTGTCGAAGATAGTACCGCTGCGTGACTGGAAATTTGACCTCATGTTTGCCAATAAGTGGCGAATAGATACAGAGCCTGAAAACTTCTTGTGCGAGCGTGGCCTAGACAAGGCTGGATTATTCGCGACAAAGGATGGAGACCCATGGGTGTACGATAGCATTAAGCCCGAAACGGATTTTTCTCTTGAATTCAGACGGAGGCGGTTGTTCAGAGAGGCCTACAGGTACGCGAGATCTTTGAAGACGCCAAAAAAGATTTAAAGGCATTAAGGAATTTACGAAAGGGTGGATTGATTCTGGAGCAGTTCGACAGGTAAGTTGATTATCTTTTTTACATGTTAGTGTTTCCCTACATTTCCTTCCATACTTGAAGTATAACTTCAACATGTATTCAAGTTTTTGATTTTTTCCTTTATGAGGTACCCTTTATCTTTGAAGTTAGGGAAATCAAACTTAGAATCAAAACGCCTGAACACCTTGACATACTGTACCAGTATAGCTAAGATGATCCTGCTGAATATTACTATACCGCATGTGTAGCTGGGAATAGAGATTTAATCAGCACCAGATTTGATAACAAAGCATAACCTTTGACTGAGCGTGCTTTGAGAGAAGCGCAAAACCAATGATCTTCTCAAAGGGTTTCTTTCCAACTGTAAGGTCGTAAGCCTTTTTTCATGAGTGATAGAATGACTTCAATGGGTATATTAGTTAATTAGGCATAAAGTAAATAACGGCATGTTCTTTGACCCCAGGTTCGGAGCATTCTATTATTTAATAGAACTCTCGTCTACTTGTTTTGAATAGCCCTTCTTCTACTATGTGATTGTTGGTTATCGAGTTACCATCTATCTCTAAGGATCAAATGATCATTTAGCACCTGATGATTATATACAGATTTAAAACAAAGATTTAATACATATAAAATCAAACTATTCAAGATGCGGGATCTCTTCGAAAAACTAGTGCTGAATATAGTTAAGTCTCCTTTACTATTACCTTTCGTTTTCCTTAGTGTTGATTCCATGTTTACTGCTACTGGAGGCTATAGCTTTGCGCTTGCTGCCAGGTATAAGCTACAACAAGGGATGCCACCAGAATGGCACAACGATGAACGAGAAACATTCCCCCCCTGGCCGCAAAATACTAAGGTTTGCGTCAAATGTGGCGAGCTGTCTGAGTCCACCAGACTGGCTTGATTATGAAGTAATGCTGAATTTGATGCTCCCCAAGGCCCGCTCACGGTAAGAACCGCTTACTGCGATATTTCTATGACAGGCGGGACATAAACAGCGCATGTGATGCAAAAAAAAGTCAGAAGCAATGTTTCTGATGATGTCGTGGATGACATTTGTGTCTGCGGCAAAAGGAGCATTTATGTAAAACAGGTGGCTATCATAAATGCCAGTACTTGTGAATTGTGGGGAGATCAGGTCTTATTTATGATATATCATGCGCAAGCGGATGTCTGCCTAGTATATGCCTACATTTAGTAGCTTGATTCTTGTCGAATTAGTACAGTCTGTACTCAGCTCACACTTCACTGACACAAATACGAAGATACCCGATATCTCACACAACTTCTTGGGATAATCTTCTCTTATTAATCTTCCGCACCCGGCATTCCGAAAAATAACTTCTTATAACACGGCGAGTCCACGTCCTCTATAAAATGGTCATAGGTATTTTCAATTATGGTCGAACACAAGAAACAGAAACAACCCCTGCAGTTTCTACACGTGACCTTATTGCATCCATCTATCTTTTCAATGAGGATCTGGCATATAGGACACTCAACCATGTTGGAGTACAGCGCCAAAGCCTCTCGTAGTTTGACCTCGGCATCGTACTCGCGTAAGGCTCGTGTGATAACTCCTAAACCAAAGCGTGCACGCATTGCCTTGCACTCGTAGGAATCATTTTCCAGCTCGAGGTATGCAACAAGCATTTGCTCGGGTATGCCATGAAACGACTGTCCCTCGTTCTCTATCTTTTTGCACTGAACAAAGCGCGTATGGTAAGACTTGCGACAGTCGTAGCAAAACGCATACTTGCAACGCGTGCAAACGCATAGACGCTCCGCCAAGTTGCGTCGGAAAATCACCTGCTCACATGATGTCTTGGGACAATCTACCAATCGATTGGGGAGTACCTGACCTATAAAATCGTACTGCTCTTTGGAGAATAGTTGCAAGTACTTGTGGACTCGTTCTTCCACTTTATCCCTGAGAACCTTCTCAAGGAGCTCAGAGGATACCAGGGGAACGAGCAATGCATTCATGGTCTTTTCGATAGCCTCGCTACCATCACTGCCCTCTGCTACAAGCAGGATCCAGTTCTCTAGCCGCGAAAAGAACTTCTTTTTGCGTAGGATCTCACTGGTGCAGTCATAGTGCGGGCAGTGAACCTTGGATATGTCGCCGTTATCGATCATGTTGGCGAAATAAGACCCTACACACTCTGTACAGAATATATGGGAACACTCAAATCGCACACATGAAATGCCCTTGTGGTCAGTTTGGCAGATTTCACACTCAAATGTCTGTTGCTCAAAATGTTCCTGTAATTTCTGCGCGTTGTACAGCACCACACGGTCAAAGAGAGCAGGGTCTGTGATGGGGCGCAAAAACGCCGACACGTTGACTTGAGAGAATTCATTCAAAAAATCAATCATGCTGTAAATACACTGATCTTGAATATCATCCCATATGCGCACAGTATCGCGGAGTAGCTTTTGTATGAGGGCTTCTGGTGCCGTTTCGGATGAAATCTTCACCCTGGGGGATTCTTTGTCGGGGTATGCAGGTGGTAGTTCGAAGGAGACACAAATGGGTGGAATATAGGTTACTTCTTTAGATATTCTAACCACTCCCGCATCCACTAGAGATATACTTATCGGCGTCTCGCTTTTGATGGGTATTTCTATGGCAATTGAGGGGATAGAATAATCGCTCACAGCGTTCGGATAGATGAACCCAATGGATTGGAGTTCCTGTATGCGGATGTCGTCGGAGAACTGTACATCCTCGGCATCAATTGTGTCTTGGTGTAGAGTTGAATGTATTGGGTGTATTTTTAGTGCGCACAGCTGTAGAGGCAGATCCTTTTTACTAGGATCAACATCCATTGGTTTAGATGCTGTCGAGTTCAAGGCAAATCAGGCACTTAGGTTGCGGGCCTATGTCACTTAAACTGAACGATTTAGTAGTACGTCTTGATTAATAAGTTAATCACAAAACTCGATGGCAAGGAAAAATACCTCATAGCCTGCTGAAGACCGAAGGGTCACCGCGACAGGCTACTTTGGTAGCTTTTTCGGGCGGATAACAACAGCTGGTGGAAATACAGGTACTACCAAGAATTGACCTTAGTAACGTTGCGTTTATGTAGGGAAGTACCATCGTATTTATATTGGCGTTCCCATAAGACTTTAAGGTCAAAATTTGTTTAGACTGGCCGCTGTTTACGCATTGAACTTGAAAGGGGCATATTTCAGGGAATAAATGTAATAAAGATGCCTTACAGTTACTAATCAAGAGAGCAGACGCAACTTTTGCTACTAACAGAATGATAGGGCTCATCGACGATAACGTAATTGGTGATTTAGTCAAAATTAAAATGATATCTGTGATTCATTTGGAATATAGGGGGCCTTACATCTTGCAAGTGTATTTGTAGAGAAAGCGTGTTTCGCATTCTACAAACAATAAAATTCCTCTCTTCTATATCTGCTTGTTAGATGCCCGTACACTTTTCCGTGTATTTTTTTTTCCTTATCAGTTTGATTCGAAAAAGGGCTTAGTTATTGATATACCAATGGCTCACTGCCGAAAGTCTAATCGGTGCCATGGAAACCAAGAAGATCAAGCGAAGTAGAAACGGCTGCCATAACTGCAAGCGGCTTAAGATTAAGTGCGATGAGTCGAAACCCAGTTGCCTGTATTGCGTGAAGTCTAATAAGCCATGTGACTATTCATTAAAGTTGACTTGGGGTGGCCGCCCTTACAAAGACACGAGCAAGCGAAAGAACGATGGGTTTATGGCATATGAACCAAAAAAGAATAGAAGGATCGACGGTACAAACAAAAGAGCAAAGGTGCTCAAAGAGACGACGAGTACTGACAATGCGGATGATATTTTTCCCCGTAGCCCTGCTAAACTCGACAATTGTACTCCAAGTGCTACACCGGATATTGAAAAGAATATAAAGATCAAGAACAGTAGTCCATTGGGATTCCAGACCAGTTTGAATGGCAACTTTAACAATATATTAGCGTCCACGCTTGACTCGGAGAACACAAGCCTACTTCTGACTCCGGACACACAGTTGTATGATTTGATGGAAAGCAAGGTAGGAGCTGATGTAAATGTTCCAAAGGCTGATTCTAAGACTCCCGATATTATCGACATGAATAACATTCAAATGGATACTATCGATATAAATCTTGACACAGTTGGTTCTAAAATAGATGCAAATACTCTTTCTACCGAGAGCAAGCGAGCATTACCACTAACGCCAGATATCTTCAGTGGCATAGAGAGCTTGGACAGTGTCATGGAGAAAACTGTCCATGGCGCATTCAAACTACAGAACTCCGAAATATTCAACAACTACGTAACCAGCGTAGATGAGTTAAACATCGAAGGTTTCTTGTCAGACTACTCACAGGATTTGGCCAGGACTGACGCATGTATACCCTCGAGACCCTCTAACTTGATTGACGACCGTATTGGGTTGAGGTTCATCACAAAGAGAGAGGTGGACGAGGAAAACGAGGACGAATTCAGTGAAGCAGTGGTTAAACTGAGTCCTGCGCATCAAGAATGGTATGCGAAAAGTCCACGGCATAAAAATTTTGAAGATCTTGATGAAATGGAAGAGGTTATGAATGGTGATGGAACCACAGACCCACCTTTGCGTGTAATTACCCCAGACGAGTTGTTTTCTTCTGTGCCTACCCAATTTCTGCCGTTACCGGAGATACTTCTCGAGGTCCCCTTTTACCGTAACTTGATGCATTTCTGGGTCCACACAGCATCACAACACTTGGTACCTGCACCTGCGCACATCTACAAGGAGAACCCTTTCAAAGTTATACTTCCGCAGATGGCAATGAAGTACCCGTCGATACTCACCACCCTTCTTGCATTTTCAGCATCTTTGCGATCGCTGTTAGTGGGTAAAAATGACACGCCGCAGGAGGTGATTGACCAATTACTCTCACGTGCATGTACAGAGTTGCTCAAGCTTCTCAAAAATAAGGATTCAGCCACTTCAGATCCGGCATTGGCAACCGTGCTTATGCTCTCGAGTTACGAGGTGTTTGTATTAAAGGATATTTCCCGACATCGTGCACATAATGTGGGGGCACGCAAAATCGTCATGGCACGCAAGAAATCCAACGACTCGCGGGCCGCTAACGAAAGCGACATCAATTTTTTCTTGATGCGTTGGTTTGTATACGTTGATGTGTTAGGCTCGTTGTCTGCTACCAACAACTCCGATAGCCAACTTGCTATGGGGGAGGTGAGCGCGAAACACGAGCCCGTAAGAATGGTAAAGAGCATGAGCGAAAACATCGATGAAACAGACCCACGCAGAGATATTGATCACATTCTTGGGTTTGATGTCAACTTCTTGCCGCACTTGACGCAGATAGAACTGCTTATTAGAAAGACCGAAATGCATGTCGACAATGCTCAGCATCTGAGCACTGTCCCTGTTGAAATTGTTGCTGCCGCCATGGAGGTGAAGGACCTGATGACTAGGCTTTTTGAGGCAGGCGAGCGCCGTAGGCAGGTCCACATTGAGAAGATCATAGACGTCAAACAAGATGACTCACCCACTACTCTCAACAAGCTTGTGCTACAGGATACAGTATTGCGGAGTACCAATAGGCTCTACTACTTGATGGGGGTGGTGAATCTCTACCGCCGAGTTCTCAAGATTCCTCGTGAACTGAGCGCGGTACAGGATCTTGTGCATTCGATGTACGATGTATGCAAGGAATCAATTGAACCAAAGTCTCCGGCAGATATTTGCACCATTTTCTGTTCCTTTACTGCGGGCTGTGAAGCTTTGGACCCTGACTTGAGGGCTTTCTATAAATCGCGTTTCATGGTGTTATCGGAAATGGGCAATCTCGGAGCCGCCAAGGGCTTGCTGATAATGACGATGTGCTGGGAGCGTGGGATTGACTGGAGGGACGCTGCGAAGTTGTTGAATATTGATTTTGTGCTCATGTAGGGTCTGGCAGCAAGCTGACGACGCACGACGAAGTCATTGAAGAGAATGCTGATGAAGAATTTTTGGTCTATTGAAGAGTAGATCGTCGCAAGAATGAGGACACTATGAACAACCGGGTTACGTGAGGCGTGGCATTTAGTTGAATGAAGAAGTGATCGTGAAATTACGACAATCAGCGGCTTTCTGGGCGTGGACTTTGTTTTCAAGTCATGAAATAGATTCTATTCATGAAAGAGATTCTATTCATTCATATCCAAGATAAAGTTTGAGTTATCTCCGAATCTCGCGACTATGCAGAGATATCCTCATGTTCTCATTTTCTTCAGCTGGTGATATAATTTGTGCTTTGGGATTATTTGCCAAACACGATGGTATATTTTCTGATCTCTGCTGCTACCCACCCAAAATCGAAAACTTGGAACCGTCTGGAGGATGAATCTGCACCAAACCTTCATCACCGTGCCTGTTCCAAAATATCTGTAAATATTAAAACATATTCTTTATGACTTGGAACTTGGTGAGTTTTTTTGGTGCGGTGAATAGGTTCTCAGCACCATGAACTAAAAGACCGTAATAAAATGCACACAGATTGAAAGTCTTCGTAATCAAATTATATCGCTTGAAGGTAGGGGTATCTTGTAATACTTTTGTGTTCAAGATGATCCCGGGGCGATTGTTGCCTCGAAAAGCGATTCCACATTTTAATGATGCGCACCATGTATGCGTGGGTCAGAACAAAGTTGTGGTACCTGAACTGTATATATAGCGTGCATAAGCTTTCTTACCAGATGTTTTGTTTTGGTATATGGGATAGTTAAGAAGATTTTAAAGTATACAAACCGACTACATTGGCTGAATGGATTGATATCTCTGTCCAAATGAATGAATGATTTTTCACTGTACAAACCGACTGGATCAGTTTCTCGTCACTGCACTTCCCTATTGAATATGCTGATCTCCACTATCATCTATAACAAAAAGCTTCATCCTTCCATAATAGAAAATCTGATCCAAATATACACCTTTTACGTAGACCAAATCTTTTGCGGAGGTAATGAGCTTGCTTTGAATAATAGAATACATATCTGTAGTACACATATGAGCAACATTCTACCACTTGCTACGCAAATCCAGTATTTTAGTCCTCGTTCTTTAAAAGTGCTTGTAGATGCATACACACCCTAAACCTAGAAGCACACATCAAGAGAAACATGCGCATAAATGCTGTCATACTTTTCTTCCGTTAGTTTTCCTGAGTCCGATGTGCATTCTATCATTGGCCGCTGAGCAACACCTCTCCTGTCCACACTTTGACTCCAACCCCGATCCACGATCTGTACAACACAAACCTCCAATTTGCGCTACTAATTCAAGCAGATTCTCTTTTCGCAGTCTCTAAAAGTAGAATATATTTTCGCTTAGCGCGTAATGAAACCTGCCGAGTTCGACCTGTTGGTGGCGGAGATCGACCGCTGCTACAAACAGAAGGGCAGCAACGAAGTCCATATGGCGCTGGTAAAGCGTTGTATGGCATATATGGACGCAAACCACCAAGGAAGACATTGGTTCTGCGATGAGTACACCTATCCCATCACCTCGTACTGTCTCATGCTCTTCTCATTCACTCTGCTGAAATGGCTCGAACGCTACAAGCCTATAATGCAGGACGCGTTAATGCTGTGCTCAAAGTGCGTGGTTCGTTTCAGCGAGGCCATGGATCACTGGAAACTCGACTACTCGCCGCTGATGGGGATCACTTCCAAAATGTTTGCCGCTTTCGAGAATGTCATCACCGATTGGCAGCTGGCACCGCTCAAAAAAATCCTCCATGACCAGGACCTAGCCCAGACACCCACAGATGCTGTCAAACACTGCGTTTTTGCATGCCTTTGTAGGCCCGCCATATTGAGAAACGATAAAGAGATAAAAGAAAACTTTAACAAGGTACTCAACAAAATGATTCGTGAAAACGCCGTGGATTACGATGTTACGTTGCTCATTGCAGGGTATGTTTACTTGTTGTTCGAAGGAAGCCCCGAACAAAAGTACTGGGCAGAACAACAGGTAAAGAAAATCACCCCATTCACCGCACAGACCATCACACCGAGTCTACCGGGTGAGTTCTCAGTGCACTTGTACAGAATCCAGGACTCCAAGTACTACAGTGATGCCGCGGCTGTAAAGTTCTGGACAAACACCACTCTTCTTATGGACTTGGTGGATAACGAAGTTTTTGTTAAAGTGCTAAACACTCCTGCCAATTTGGAGTCTATGCGCGAGTTTCTAAATATCCGCTTCTACTCGCTTGTGCGTGTATTTTTCAACAACTTGATGGCATTTGTTAAGGAGCCGTTACCCGTGCTATTAATTCTCCTCGGTAAGTTTCTTGCCCGTTTTGGGTCTTCTTTTTGGGAACTCACGTCACCATTCATATTTGCAAACGTTTTGGACCTTGCCTCTCACCCAGAATTTTCGCTTTTGTTGGTCAAGACCCCAATTGAAAAGGACCCGTTGAACGACTGGACTTTTGGCGATATCACGCTGTGGCTCCCACACTTTCTCAAGCTGGTCAACCAATCACAGCAACAGACTTCGTGCTTGCGTTTGGCTACATTTTTCATGAAATTAGCCAAGAGTGAGTTAAAGGGCAGACTGCCTAATGAGTCTCCAAAGTATATACAACTCAACGGGCTCGCTTTTGACATGCTCCTAGAGGCATTCCAGGTCCCCAAAGAATCACAGGACTTTAAAAAAGACGGCCTTTACGTCGACCTTCTTCACAAAATGCAATTACGGTCTATGCTCGAGAACGATGCTGAACTTCTCGTCACTCTCGCATTACAAGGCACCCCATCATGCATCGAGCTTATATCTCGCGCCTTGCAATACGATCTCATGCTTCTCGCTCATAACTCGAATACGTTGCTAGCTAATCGCGAGCCTACATCATACGACGCCTACCCTCTTCTTTGGCAAACCCTTTCTAACAAGCCGATTTACTCACACCACAAACTCACATCTGAAATTCTCAAGCTGTTGCGCAACACTTCATCCGCTGTTCAGTTTGCCCCACGCAAAGATGAGCTTCCGAAGAAACTTGCTGATGCACGCAGACAGCATAACACGAATGTGACCCTCATCTTTAAATTGCTCGCATCAGTGTTGGAGAAAATCTCGCTTGCTGACCCCTCGGTGTTGAAGGGTATATTCCAGCTGGAGCAAGGGCTGATCACCATATGGTCGTGCATTTTCTCCCCGCTCATCAGTCAAGCCGCTTCGGATATTACGTACCAGGTGTTTGACATAGGCCTCGGAGGTCGTTTCGAGGCTATCCAAGGATTGCTCACTAGCGACTTCCTGGTTACTGTCGTCGCTGTGAACAATAATTTGGCCACTCTTACACAGATGCGCGCGTTTGAGCCATGCCCCAAGGCCATAAGATTGCTCATGGATATCGTGAAGGGAATATTCGACCCCTTGAATGGTGTTTTGACAAAGGAAATCTACACTGCTAATTCTGCTATCATTCACCAAATATGGGTGGAGTGCTGGAGGTTTTTGGCGATGGTTTACGAGAAAACGTTAGTATGGGCTGCGCAGTTTCATTTGGAGGAATTGATCGAGTTCGCTCGTGACACACTTGACCTCAGTCATCTTTTGGTAGATTCTTTCTTCATTCTTCTGAATAATATCGACCACAAGGCCACGCAGTTGGAGTTCATAAAGAGCGCCATGGATGCATTTAAAGCGGTGATTGTGTGGTTAAGACTTGGTGAGACGTCTTTGCTCAACTCTTGTCTTGACTTGGTCTTCAAAGGGCTTGACTTGGCAGAAAGGTTCGATGTGATTGTGGATAAGGAGTTTGTGGAGTGGTTCGGAAGATTTGGAGCTAAATCAAAGAAGTTCAACAACAAGTTGACGGAGAACCAGCGTTTACAAATCGTTTCGAAGGTCCGCGAAATTGATTCAGACCTAATGGAGACTATTTTGCAAGAACAGATAAAAAAGACTGATCCAAAATTGTCATCTCCAGCCCCAACGGAACATGCCAAATATGTATACCAAACTCATGTCAAGCCTGTAAAGCAACAGACACTCTCGCGTTTTGGTGTTGTGACAAAGGAGCCTCCAGTTGCTCCCCCACCAAAGGATATTAAAGCACTGAGCCTTGACTCCATTCGCAATGAGTTGAAGAGTACAAGATCAGCTGCTCCGTTTGCGCCGCCAGCAGTGGCGCCTGCTCCCGCGCGTCCTGCTGGTTTCAACTCGAAACGTGCGCCCGCTGTCGGGAGATCTTTGAATGGGCTCAAGAAGAAGCGCCGTGATCTGGATTCATCAAGTGACGAAGGTGAGGGAAACGCAGATTTTTCAGATTTATTTGTCGACAAGAAGAAGTCCAAGGCTAAGATTACTGAGTTGGACATAAACGGGAAGCCTGTGGTAAAGTCGTCTAAGGACTCAAAGATTCTGGAAGCACGTCGTGAGGAAGAGCGTATGAGACAACGTCTAAATGTGAGTCTCAAGCCGCTCTACACACAAATTTTGAGGTGGAATTACAATTCTACTGAAGACTTCCCCACAAAAGACAGGGAGATATACCAGCCAATAAAGAGCTCGTATGAGGACTACAAAGATTATATCAAGGTTACAGAGCCACTTCTCATGCTTGAATGCTGGCAAGGAATCCAGTCCGCTAAACAGACTGTTGAGGAGACTCCGTTCGAGATGCTCATTGGAAGCAGAACAAGTGTGGATGGCTTCTTTGATGTTTATGCCTCGTGCAAAAAGGTCACTTTCCAAGAGAGAAAAATCGGAGACTCTGACTTATTGGTACTTGGCCACACTGATCCATCTCTCTACAACTCCCCTAAGGAACTAGCCCGGTACTTGAAAGACCCAAGCACAAACACATGTCTTGCTAAAATTCGCGAAATCAAGTCTGCAAATGCAGAGTTTTGTGATGTGACTCTTCGCGTGTACCCTGGAGGCTCGATGATGGGCGTTTTGACACCAAAACTGTCAGTAGTGTGCATGAAAGTGATGCAGATGATCACCATCGAAAGAGAGTATTCTTCACTCAAGGGCTTACAATACTATGATTTACGAGACTCTATCTTAAGCGCCACTCCAAATACACCTGTCGACTTATCTCCAGCGGAAAGTGACGAGGTCATGCTGTTGTATCTGGTGAATAGATCACAAGCTCGAGCTATCGTGGGAACTTTCAGAAATGAAGGATTCTCATTAATCCAGGGTCCGCCAGGTACAGGTAAAACGAAGACGATTCTCGGTGTCGTCGGTTACTCGCTCTCGCAGCAGATGGCCAAAAACGTGATATCTGTAGCTCCTGAGAATGGAGCCGCTCCACCTCCCACTGCTAAAATCTTGATCTGTGCCCCGAGTAATGCCGCAGTAGACGAGTTAGTGTTACGTTTGCGTGATGGTGTGCGTAACTACAAGGGTGAGAATATGCCTTTGAAGGTCATTAGATTGGGCCGCAGTGATGCGGTTAATGCTGCTGTGCGAGACTTGACCTTGGAAGAATTGGTGGATAAACAGCTTCAGACAAAGGCAGTCGATGTTGCCACTGACCCCAACATCCGCACGGAGCACACCAAGTGCATTTCTGAAAGAAATTCGCTCCGCGAGCAAATTAAGGATCCTTCGTTAACTGTCGACGCCTTGACAGCTTTGGAAGACAAGTTACGCGATGTTAATAAGAAGCGTAACGAGTTGGCAAAGCAGTTAGATGACCAGAGAGAGCGAGTGTCCATTGCTTATAGAACTAGGGAAATTGATAGACGCAACCTTCAGGCTAAAATCTTGAATGGAGCACAGGTGATTTGTTCGACATTATCAGGGTCTGCCCATGACTTTTTGCAGAAGCTTTCGCTCAAATTTGACCAGGTCATTGTTGATGAAGCATGCCAAAGTGTGGAGTTATCCGCTATAATTCCATTGCGATACGGTTGTAAAAAGTGCGTGATGGTTGGTGACCCCAACCAATTGCCGCCAACCGTTTTATCGCAGGCCGCAGCTTCGTACAATTACGAACAATCGTTATTTGTTCGTATGCAGAAGAATCATCCGCAGTCGGTCTATCTCTTGGATGTGCAGTATAGAATGCACCCTGAGATTTCGCAGTTCCCTAGTTCAGAGTTCTATAATTCGCGTTTGCTGGATGGAGACGGAATGAAAGAAAAAAATCAAAGGCATTGGCACGGAAATTACCCTCTTACCCCATACAGATTCTTCGATATTGTTGGAAAGCACGAGCGTAATGCTTTGACGCGCTCGTTGTTTAACACTGAAGAAGCACGTGTGGCCCTCGAATTGGTGGAAAAGGTCATGAGTGAGCTTCCCCAGAATGAATTTGCTGGTCGTATAGGTATCATTTCCCCCTATAAGGAGCAGATACGCACATTGAAAGATGTCTTTGCACGCAAATACGGTCGTGGTATTTGGTCTGAGATCGACTTCAACACAGTCGACGGATTCCAGGGTCAAGAGAAGGAGATCATTATCATGTCATGTGTGCGTGCAAGTGAGACTGGTAACGTCGGTTTTTTGAGCGATGTTCGCCGTATGAACGTAGCATTGACACGTGCACGTACTTCGCTTTGGATCTTGGGTAACAAAGACTCCTTGAAGAGGAACAAAGTGTGGAACAGGTTGTTGACAAATGCGGAAGACAGAGGTGCTGTTACGAAAGCTTACCCCGGTTTTCTTAACAAAATCATGGGCAAAAATAGACAAGAAGAGGCGGTGCAGCGTGGTAAAGGAGGACCCCAAGGACTACCAAAAATTCCTGTTTATAACAACAATCAACCGAGTTATAAAAGCCAGAATAACGTTCATTATAATAATCAGAGCAACACTCATACCGGTCACAATAACCAGAACAGTGCCCAAAACTCCGAAAATCTCCCTCCCAACCATGGAAATCATTCAATTCACAAGCAGCACAACTCCCCTGATACTCCAGGTATTAAGAGGCCGCATGAAGGTGTCCTATGCGAGCCTGAAAGAAAGAAGACTGATGTTACACAGAAATCAAACATCAAATCACTGGTCTTTGTGCCGTCGTCGACTTCTTCCGGGGTACTCAAACCAAAACCGTCGCATAAGAAAAAGCCCTATATTGCGAACATGAAGAAGGAAAACCAACACACGGAGAGGACCAACGAAAGCACTAGTTTTAATGAACCCAGTGCCGACAAAGAAAAGCTGCATAATCCACCGAGACACGGTCCGCCTTCGAGCTCGGGTTTCCTCCCTCGTGGAGGTCCAAAGAGACCTGGAAACGGGTTATTTATTCCCAGAAAGCCAAAAAGACCATAGCACAGTCAAATAAAATAGTGGTCCAATACATTTGGACCGAACACCTGATTAATGTAGGTTGGTGGGTAAATTGTAGAAGTCAGTAATGAGTGAGTCAATGATGAGAGAACGAGTTCTTTTAGAGCGCGAACTGGGTTAGTGAGGCCGAAATAATGCTCTGAGTCGCTAGTATTCCTCGTTAACTTTACGATCAGTTGATTATATTCATTATTTGATAACTTTGCAGGTTCAAAATTACAATCCGGTTAAGTTTCTACTTAAGCATTGCTATTGTGCGTATTCGTAATTTTTCCAGGTCTTCATTCCTTCTATTTTTCTATACTCTTAGAATTCGAAAATGACTACTATGAATATCATGAAAGCCTGGTAAATTTATTCTAAGTAGGAAGTATGACATATTATAGTCTCTTTTAAATAGGCGGTATTATTCATGATGCTACATAAAATGGAAGGATACACATGTACAATCATTGACCCCACATTGAAAACGTCAATTAGAATCAATGATTTCGGTGAAAAGTAACCGTGAGATATTGAATAGATTCCCATTCTTTTGGTAAAGCCTTATAACTCCTACATATTGAACATTGACGTCAACATTGAAATATACCAAATTCACCAAATTCATCATCATGGACTGATTTCTATTGAATAATTGATCGTATGTTGAAGGATGTAACCATTTGATCACGGGCCTTTGGCACCAATCACACTCGTTGGATGTTTAAAAAAGGGTCACGCACAATGAAGGCAATGGTTAGTTGCCAACTCAGGGATTGCATATGGTACTTTACTTCCAAAAAAACGCTGACAAATCGTTATGATAATTCCACTCTGGTTGTTGTCCCGTTTCTTATCTTGCCGCGGAGGTGCCGATGTGATGACTTGCCCATATTGAGATAAACCTGGTGTGGCGCCTTCCGTATTAATACATCTTCATTTCTCGGTTATTGAAGGAAGAACATTCCCAATTTACAACTTCGCCTTCCCTTTCCAAAATCGTTATTAAAACTTTTCCATGTGGTACTATTTTTGTCAAATACGAACTGAGCTTGAAAAGCTAACTGAATTCTAGAGTTGGATTTTTGAGATTCACAACTGCTCTTCGGTACGTACTCCACCTAAGCATCACCCTTCTCTTTGTGTTGAAAACTCGGTACTTTAAGAGCTATCAAAGTTTTTTAGCACAGCCACCTCGTGCGTTTTTATTAAATGACTTCATCGAAAAGCGTTCGTATTTTTCAATGATTCATGACATCATCGTGCAGAATCTGGGGTTAGGTGTGAAGTATTCTTCTTACCGACCACGAGGCCAGGAATGTTTAAATACACGCCTATTCTTTCAAGCATGTATCTCTATCAAAATGACTCAAACTTACGTTGCTTCCTTGTTTGCGAATATACTGCCCGCTAATGAGCCTAGCTCTCCAATTGACCTCACGCAGATGTTGCAAAATCTGCAAAATGAGTCCACATCCAACCCCAAAGAAGGTACTTTTTCTCCATTATTAGACAGCACTATAGAATATGACCCCAATTGGATGATTGGGCTGTTTACCACTGATGCTGCGCCCTTGAATTTGTTCTCAAGCTTTGGTGAGCTGAACACTGGCAATACCGAAGACCCGAATCAAATTGCTGATATCAGCCCTGTTGACATTATCAACATAGATATTAGGGGTTTTGAAGGAAGCAAGATAAATTCCAACGATGACTATCTGGTCTGCCTTTGTGTCTACTGCACAAAATACCGATCGACACCAAGAGGTATTTTCAAAAGAAGAACGTTTAAAAAAAGTAGCACCAGTCTTTCAGAGCTGAAGCAACTTGATACACAGAAAGCCGTCAATAGAAAGAAAGGTAGAAAACGGCAACATCAGGAGGTGAACACTAGGGAAGTTGACGAAATGCTATGGATAGGAGATAAGAGGAAACGAAGCGCTTCTGAATCGGCCCTTCCGTCCTCTCCAGAAATATTTAGTGACTGTTGGAGTCTGTCATTGATTGAAGACTGCTTAGAATCTGTTCTGGACTCGTGCTCAATCATCAGCGATGCGTTCTATAACACTAGCCTTGAACACGATGCTTTTGGTGACGACTTTGGAGGGGGCGACTGGGGTGGAGGAAGCGGAGGGACTGTGTTCATAGTTGAGGGAGCAGACTTTTACGATGATTTAAATGAAGAGATTGATTTTGAATCTCTCGGTCACTCAGTTGACAATTTTTTTTAGCTTTGAATTTCAATTTGCAGCCTTTTTTTGTTCGTGATAAACATTGTCGATATCTTAAACTGTAAGTACATTAAGGTGTTTTCACAGCAGCAGTGTTACTGGCATCTTATACAACTTGACTTATTATGGTAAAGCAAAATTCAGGACACTATATGAAAAACTCGAAAATTTAAACCTGAAATTGCAGTAATGAAAATATCAAATTGAAGTAACAGAAATATAAAGTTTCAGCAATGGTTGTTTATGCTATTCACAAATAACATGACCAATTTCAATTGGCACTACAGACTGAACTCGTTCGTGTGAATAAACAGTAAACTTGGCTGAAAACTCCCAACAAAGAAGAAGTTATTTCATTAAAGACAGAAAGAATTCTAAGGCATCACTGAGTTTAATGAAAATTCCTGAATTCTTCAAAAGCAAACTACCAAAAAGCCATGATATCATGTGGCTATTTGCCTCGCTCTCACTAAATCCATCACAATCAACGCACTTTTCAGGCACTCTTTTCAAACATACTTATATTCCATTATATTCAAAACTCTTCCGACTATGCCTTCGTTTCGCCTTCGTTTTCAAAGACATCCTCTTCTGCAAACCCCAACTTCACAAACTCCGCAACTGTCGGCACCAGCCCACCAAACATATGCATTGCAGAGTGAATAGAATATATCTCGTGCGATAACGCCCGGTACAATGGATTGCTCCCCGCAAAGAGGAAATCGCGCGATAAAGTCGACTCGAACATAAGGACACGCTCGATACAGTTTTTGAGTTGGGTGAGTGTTGAAGTGAGGATCCTAGACAATGCGGGGTCATTAAGCACCGGCCTCGAGGCACTCATGTAATCCAGTAACAGCTTCTCTTGTGCGTCCAACAACCCCACTACATCCTTCCAGAGTGCGCCATACTGGTGGAAAATGGTTGCCTTAGTGGACGTGTGGACCATGAGATCGCTTACTGCGCTGATCTTGTGATCGAGAAGCTGTACGATAGGGACAAGATCGATCTTTTCTTTGACAGTGTTTGCGTGTTCCTCCTTCACCGGTGTCGTGCGCACGTTTTGCTTGGCTTTGGAAGTCGGCTGTTGCAAGTGCCGTATAAACTCCTTTACTTTGAGCACCAAGTTCACAGAAACTTGTGCGCCTTTGTTGTAGCCGCGTTCATAAGCAGTTGGACCGTGGCCATGGTTGTAGTTTTCAAAGTCAATGGGGGCAGGCGTAGATTTTTTTGAGGTTGTAGAAGTTGCATGGGTTTCTATAAAGTCGGAAGGTTCGTGGATCTTTGAATGTGTTTGGTTCTGCTGGCTGTTTTGTGTGCCTCCTCGTTTACTTTCCTGAAGACCTTCCTTCTCAGGGTCCACCTCGTACTGCTCCATTCCAATACCAGGCTCGTATGGTTTCATTCCAATATTAGGATTATATGACTGCGTTCCAACATTAGGCTCGTATGGCTGCGTTCCAATATTAGGCTCGTATGGCTGCGTTCCAACGTCGGGTTGTTTCTTGACCCTGACGTCCACATCCACCGGAGTCGTACGGAGAAACCCAGCCCCTTCGCCCTGCGAATTGCTGTTCCGAAGGTAGTTTAAAATCGTACTTCTGCCTTTTTCCTCCAAACTGTTGAACATACCCACGTATCGCGCAGCTCTGCTCTCGACGACCAGGCTTGTGGTATCAATCTCCGCATTTAGCGCCTTTTTCTTCTCTCTTAGCGACCTTAGACGCTCCTCCAACTCAGCTATTTCGCGGTCAACTTCTTCAGACGCATCGAGCAACCCCGAGAGCTTCTTCGCGTGCTTGGTCTTCTGCTTTGTGGAACGGATCTTAGAGAGAAGAAGCTCGCGCCGCAGGTCCCACTGCTCGAAGGCAGCAAAGAGCTCCTCCGTGCGCGAAATTTCCGCCAGGTACTGCTCGTTCAAGGCGTAGTAATTTTCTGAGATCTGGTCAAAGTTATGTGCAAGCATGGAACGCACCCGACCAAGCTTGTCGTCGCCAGAGCGGAGGAATCGCTGGTGTAGAACGAGGTTCTGATTCACCTCGCGAAGAAGAACCTTGTTCTTATTTGTGAGAAACTCTAAGGGAGACTCTCCGTCTTGTGGCGCGACCTGCTTTGGAAAAACGATGCTGCGGTATGTGGACTTTGCCTCATCCACCGCCTGCAGTGGACTCGTTAAATGTGAATTGTGAAACGGTCTTGTAGAATCGTCTTCGGCAAGTATACGTGAGGGATTCAGAAAGAACTCATCCTCGGGGATCTTGTTGTCTATGTGTAGGGAGGGTGACCCTGAGTAGAGAAGGAGCTCTGCTGGGTCGTCGTCTGAATCATGTTCGGGGTGATCCGAGTTGTTTTCCGAGAGTTGATCCTCGCTGAATTCACTGTGTAGAGCGCCTTGCAGCCTACCATTATCATGTGCGATGGTAGACTGTAGGTTTATGGATTGGAATACCCCAGACATGGTAAAATAGAGAAGAGAAAAGATAAGAAAAGGAAAGAAACGTATGATGCTAAGATGGAAGGTAAAGTTGAGGTAAATGTAAGTCAACTTCAAGGCAAACTCAGAAATACGTCAGAATGCATTGTGCTTATTTCTCCGATGGGGTTGATTCCAATCGTAATGTGCATGGTTGTTAATTATGTGATGTACGCGCTTCACTAAAAAACATCGCGACAATCACTTTGCAACAATTGCCACTTGCCACTGTCATACCACCACAACACCAGTGTGCTAGCGACTGAACCCAACGTGTTCGATATCTTCTACTGGCCATACGACTACCCGGAACACAAGCACACTGAAGTATCAAGCAATCGCACTAGAGGGCTCATTGGAACTGCAAATTTACCTTCCCTTCATCCACAGACCGTTTACCCTGGATGACTGCTAAGTTCAGAGCCACTGATATATAACACCTACTACTAGATTGATAGCCTAGATCGATAATACTACGTTGATAATACTACGTTGATAACTACTAGGTCAATAATACTACGCTGATAACTACTAGATCAATAATACTAGCCCGACAATACTACGTTGATAACTCCCATATCTACAATACCATTCCGACATACGGCCCGGAATAACCTACTGAATCTTCATATACAACCACACCACAACTAACCACATTTGAAATATCCTTTCTTAACCATAACTACCCCTCCCCACTACTCCAACTGTCAGACTATCCTTAATACTAGTCACCCCCTGCAACTGCATTAACCATGAAAATCCTATGTGTGGCAGAGAAGCCATCGATTGCAAAAGAGGTCGCCCGCATTCTTAGCGGCGGTCGTAACACTGTACGAAAGGGCCCGTCAAAGTATAATCTCAACTTCGACTTCGAGTTTGACTTCGCCGAGCATGGCCGCTGCCAGGTCACCATGACCCTGGTTTTGGGCCACTTGATGGGCATCGAATACCCGCCCAACGGGTATAAATGGGGCCAGTGCTCCGCAGGAAAGCTCCTAGACGCTCCACTTGTAGAGTACGTGGTCCAAAAAGATGTGAGTGCAAATATCGCGGCCGAGGCCCGCAATCTGGACATCTTGTTCATCTGGACGGACTGTGATCGCGAAGGCGAGTACATTGGCTACGAAATACTCCAGAGCGCGCAAAAGGGCAACCCGCGCATCGACCTCGCGCACGTCTGGCGAAGCAAGTTCTCTCACCTCGAACGCAGTCATGTGATTCGCGCTGCCCATAACCCTGTGCTGCTTGACATGCGTGCAGTCAAGGCTGTGGGTTGCCGAATAGCCATCGACTTCAAAGTGGGTACCAGTTTCACGCGTCTTTTCACCGACTTGATGAAGCTGCTGCAGTTGGTGGGACCCAAGGATGTCGTTTCATACGGCACCTGCCAGTTCCCGACTTTAGGTTTCATCGTCGACCGCTACAAACGGGTGAAGAACTTTATTCCTGAGAACTTCTGGTACATCTCGCTCGATGTGAAGGGCGACTCTGACTCTAAAACCAACATTAAGGTGCTGTTTTCGTGGACTCGCGACCACTTCTTTGATCGTATGTTGGTGCTTGTGCTCTACCAGCAATGTCTTGCGCATGATACTGCACAGATCACCAAGTTAGAAACGAAGCGCACTTCCAACTACAAACCTCTTCCTCTCACCACAGTCGAACTCCAGAAAGAATGCTCGCGTGTCTTCAAAATGTCTGCAAAGCGTGCCTTGGACGCAGCAGAAAAGCTCTACAACAAGGGATACATTTCCTACCCAAGAACAGAAACGAACAAGTTCCCGCCCACAATGGACTTCCAGGGCATCATCGCCAAGCATGTAAACGACACCAGGTGGGGCACGTATGCGGCATCTCTACAGGGCGACCGTTTTGCTGCCCCGCGTGCGGGAAACAACGACGATAAGGCCCACCCAGCCATTCACCCCGTTAACTATGTCTCTTTGGACGTACTTGAGACCGCGGACCAGAAGAAGGTGTATGAATATGTGGTACGACGCTTCCTCGCGTGCTGCTCGAAAGACGCTGTGGGTCTGCAGACCTCAGTGACCCTCAAGTGGGGCGATGAGTTCTTTACTGCCAGTGGCCTCGTGGTTCTTGAAAGAAACTATCTTGAAATCTTCATTTACCGTAAGTGGGAGTCTTCGAAAGAGCTTCCCAACTTCAGTGAGGGCGACGTGATCAAGGTTTCCAGTGCACTCATGAAGGAGGGTAAAACCAGTCCGCCAAAGCACATGACGGAGACCGAGTTGATTGCATTGATGGACGCAAATGGGATCGGCACAGACGCCACCATTGCCGATCACATCGAAAAGGTCACACTGCGCAACTATATAGTAAAGCAGAAACAAGCCCTGGTGGAATACTTGCTTCCTACGCCGCTTGGAATGGGGCTTATAGAGGGGTTGGACAAGCTAGACTTCAACTTGTCGTTGTCCAAGCCGTTCTTGCGACGCCAGCTCGACTCACGCTTGGAGGATATTATCGGTGGGCGCGAGCTGGACGACGTTGTATTGCAGGAGGTGATTGGTTTGTACAAGCATGCGTTTCTGATTGCGGCGCGCGAGCTGGCAACGATCAGGCAGGTGTGTGTGAGGTTGATTAGAGAGAACCAGTGATTAATAGAGATGGTGAAGATGGCAGGTCTTCGCTGACGAAGTCGGTGGAGACCCAACAAGTTAATTAAACCCGTCTTACTATCAGAACTTCAAGTGACGAAGTTATAGCATACAATTCCAGTGAATGACAGACCCATAACTGAGTGATCATAGATCTACGAACTAACTGGAAATAGACTGGGAAGCGACAAGGTCTTACCACTTTATTATTTGACGTTCTCAATGACTGGTTAATCAGCATCTTTCTCAATGAAGATCAATCTAAAACGTAACCTCGCCGATACTAAACAAACGGAGCTCTACATTAGCTCGAAGATTCCCGTTCGTAAAGTCTTCCAAGCATTTTTTCCCCGTGAACTACTACTTACCATCCATTTGGGGCAATATCATCTCATTAGCCTCATATCCATTGCTCGCACTTGATGGATATCAAAGTTAATATCACGTCTGAACTCCTTGACAATCGTCCACAAACCAGAATATATCGTGTATGCATACTAGTTGCACCTTCATGAATAATCAAGCTAGTGGAGAGCCCACTTTTATTCGGTCTTCATTAAGGTTCACTCAGGTACGAAATCGTTTTTAATTAATTTTTTGTTCTCCACCAGCACGACGATGTCACAAGTGTGCCCGTTTTTTCTCAAGGGAAAGTGCAAGTTTGGCAACAACTGTAAAAACTCACACGCCGTTCAGAACCAATCTGGTTTCGGGCAGTCTAGTGGTGCCTTTGGAAACGCCCAAACGAGTGGTTTTGGAAACCAAGGCGCTTTTGGAAATCAAACTAATGCCAACAAACAGTCAGGTGGCTTTGGCAGCTCAGGCTTTGGCAACTCAGGTTTTGGCAACTCAGGCTTTGGGCAATCTACGAGCTCCTTTGGAAATACGGGCTTTGGGCAGTCTGGCTTTGGGCAGTCTGGCTTTGGGCAGTCTGGGTTCGGCAGCTCGGGTTTCGGGTCAGCTGGCTTGGCTAAAGCTAATCTGACAAGCTCTGCTTTCGGCTCGTCGGGCTTTGGAAATGCAGGATTTGGTAATGCGGGAACAGGCAGCTCGGGCTTCGGAAGCTCCAGTACTGCGTCTGGTCTGGGTTTTGGCTCTGCTGGTTTGGGGTCAAGTACAGGGGGGGCGTTTGGTAACCAATCCACCGCAGCCAAGGGCTCTCCATTTGGACAAGCGACTTCACAAGCAAATCCATTTGCAAGCAACACAGGGTCAGCTTTTGGGAATACTTCGGGACCTTTTGGGGGCCAAAATGCAAACCTGGGGGCCTTTGGAGGTCAGGCATCGGGGCCCTTTGGGAGTCAGACTTCTAATCAAACATCTGGAGCTTTTGGAAATCAGGCCACGAAACTGACCAGTGCATTTGGAACGTCTGGGTTTGGTAATCAAGCTGCTGGAGCATTCGGTAATCAAACAGCTGGTGCGTTTGGTAGTCAATCGACAGGTGTCTTCGGTAATGCCTCAAATAGTCAAACTAGTGCCTTTGGAGCCCAGTCGGGCACCCAATCAGGAACGGTCGCAAGTCCGTTTGGCCAAAATTCCAATTCCACGAACGCTTTTGGCTCAAAGCCAGCAGAATCTTCTATTTTTGGGGCTTCCGCGGGTTCTGCACTGTCGCCTTTTGGTGCCACAGGTTTCGGCGCAAAGGCTACTCCTTTCGGAGCATCTGCATCGCCCTTTGGCGCGCCAGGAACGAATGGTGCATCTACTTTTGGCAACCTGGCCAATTCATTAGGTGGGATCAGTGCTGCTGATGTAGACCTCGATCCCCAGGTTCTCGAGGAGTTCAAGGCGCCGGCTTTCAGGTTGAATGCTGTTCCAGAAGTGCCTCCACCTGCTGTGCTCTGTGGATAAATAAAGGATGTATTATAGGAAATTAATAGATATGGGAAATGTGTAGGTGCCCAAGTCGACTCAGATACTCTTACTTTGACTGTAGTCGAAGTGGCACTCCTTTTTCTTGAACATGATCCATGTGTAGTCTGTATTAGTTTACTTTTATGTAAAACTTCTTTGCAGCTAAACAATATCGCACGTTTTCTTATGCGTCATCGAATACCACTTATACCGAAGCTTCTCTCACCAAAATTTCTCGGATTTTCGTCTCTCAATTATGCTAAAAGTGGTAAAAGGTGAAGAACCTACTAAGGATGTAGTAATCTCTAAATTATCGCTAAATAAAAATTCAGGTTACATGCTCTGTGTGGAGTGCTCTCATTGGGGAATTCAGTCCCTTTACACACTGCACAAGAACTTCATACGCCTTTCAATATGCCCCAAATGCTCGCGGGTTGCTGACAAATACATCGAGTTCGACAGTGTCATACTTTCTCTCGACATCCTTCTCCTCAAAGGACCTGCCTACAGACACCTAGCATACAACATGACTAAGGCCGATATGCTGGCAGACTCAGACAATTCATTCATCAATAGAAACAGGATGGTCTTGCGTTTGATGTTGATGGTGGTGCTCTTCGAGGTTTACCTCACATGGGCCTACGAGGAGAAGCAGAGCATGCATTCTCCAGCCATGAGCTATATCCTCAGGCAAACAATGGTACCCCAGTACGCATTTTTCTTTCTCAAGCTGGTACTGCAGCAGATAATTTTGAACTTCAGCATACATGTCATGTTCCGAAGGCTACTCAACTGGGGTATTGTCACTAACCTTGGATTTTGGTACGACACCAATGTTCTCTTGATCACAGTCCTCGTGTCATCTTCGGTACGATTGTTCCCTGTGCTCATGCTTATCTGGCCGTATGATTCCGTGAACATACTGGGCTGGCTTGTCAATCTGGCTTCAGTGTTGAGTACCATTGAAGCCTTGCGCTTGGTGACCTACCGGCTGTATTGGGCCATCACGGGCGTTGTGTTGTTTTCCGTTGCAATGCAGTTTACTTTGAGTAGGTTTCTATTGAGTGGAGTTGTATCGATGCTCCTGGGCTACAGTTGGAAGCAATTGCTCTTTAACGAGTGGTTGCAGATTCGGCACCTGCTAACAGCAGTGGAGCAGAGTGCATGGCTGATGGTGAATGATTTTTCTTTCATTTGAGTAGTTGTTGATCCGCATGCGAAGCAGCTGTTGGGTCCGCAGGTTCGGAATCAGTCATGGATGTTTTATGGTTTACGATTGAGACCATTCTACCAGTTTCTTGCTCATAATTAATTTGCATTTCCTTAGGAGCGTACCTAAGCTAATTAAAATAAACGCACCATGCACAGTTTCTCTAGTCTAGTGTGTATTCTCTACACAGTGAAATCCTGTACTACTCTTTTAAGTGATTGTTCGTATTTCTCTCTTTTCCTAAACCTCCTCTTCCTAAACCTCATCTTCCTAAACCTCACCTAAACCTCATCTTCCTAAACCTCATCTTCCTAAACCTCACCTAAACCTCATCTTCCTAAACCTCACCTAAACCTCATCTTCCTAAACCTCATCTTCCTAAACCTCATCTTCCTGATATTCCCGTAGCCCTGTCAATTCTTAGCTCCTCTCCATTTCCGGCTTCTCTCCATATTCTAGCCCATCAATAAAAAAACCCTCCTAGTAATCCCACTTATCAAACGTCTCTGCCTTTTTAATACTTACCCCATCTTTCCCAATCATCACAACATCGTCTCCTTCCATCCCCACCATTGGTCCGTCTAAGCTCTCGATCAAGTACGGAAAGTCATATGTCTTGTTCAACTCGCGCCGCTCATCAAGCGTGGGCTGGCCGGTCTCCTGGTCTACAGCGTCCGTAATGCCATTTTCAATCGAACGCAAGGCAATAAAGAATGAAAGTGGAATGTAGTTGGTCTGGAACAACCACAACGACATCATGGTCAACAATGGGAGTGGTGCAAGGAAACTCGCACATATGTATGCTTTTTGCAAAGCCAATGTTCCCACCATGGTTAACTGGAAAATCAACAAGCCCAAGATGATGCGGCGAAACACCAATGGCCAGACCTTGCCCGTCAGATGTGGTGGATGCACGCAGGCGTATAACAACTGGTACTTAAACACAAAAAAACCGATGACAAAGTACACCAAGCCTGCGGTTAAGATCTTGGTCGACATCACTGAGTACACGATCGTGATGATGAATATCAATATGGGCTGAGGCAACTGCAAGCCAAAGTTGAACACAGGTGGCTTGCACATGCGCAACTGGTCGCGTGGTGTCCGGCACCAAAACAAGTTTGCCAATGGGAAGCGGATCAAGTTTCCCAAGAGAAGAAGCTTGTAGGGGAATATTCCCAAGCCTTGTAAAATAATCAAGTCCACGTAAAAGAGCGAAAGATCGCGAAGTGACTGTGCTAACTGTGCGGCAATCTTGGTGGTTTCGCTCAACAGAGCGGTTCCAAAAAGTGTGAAGACCAAAAACAAGTTGACAAAGATGTAAAAGAAGTTCTTGGATACCAGCGAAAGCTCCTCGTCGCTGTGCGATGTATAGCCTTGTCGTCCTGAGATCCACACGTAGAAAAATGGCACGATCATGTTCATGATTGTGAACAAGTATGTGGGTAACAAGCCAGTTATCAACGTCTCCGCCCAGCGGTTGGCTTTCAAGAACGCACCCAACTGCGGCCACATGCGCGAGATTGCCTTAATATTCAACAAGTTCGCCAAATACCCCACTGGGAGCACCAAGAGCAAGCTGGATATACCAATCACGGTGGTTACGACTGCAATTCGCGCGTTGCGCTCTTTGCGCAAAAGAACGAGATTGTCCCAGCGGATATCGTGCGGCGCAGGCGCAAGGTTGGTGATGAGTTGGTTCACCCTGGGATCCAAAACTGCCTGTGCGATCATTTGCGCCTGGGCAACAGACTTCATTGTGACAAAAGCCGTGGAGGTTGCAGGATAACTCTTTCTTCTAGCGCGGACGATCTCGGCGTCCACGGTTTCAAGCTTTTCTGTGAAGTACGCGATCGCATCGACCTTGGGTCCGAAAAGTCCTATTCTCACTTGGGGTCTATTGGAGTCGAGGGATTCGGAAATGATCTCAGATATCTGTTCAACGAAAGATGTGCTGTTGGGAGTGGGGCAGCCAGACGTTCCATTTTTACCAGGATCTAAGTTTTGGCTGGAGGAACTAGAGGCTTCATTATTTCTAGGTGTTGTGCTTTGGGTAGATGTCTGCGAAGGCTTGTTTCCCTCTTCGCTATTGTCGGGGTCATCTCTGTATGCACTCAAGGTGATCTGTTCGCCCACAGACGTCAGCAAGTTCGACGACAACAAGTCGTTTTTGCTGACAATCCCACTGTTAGTGAGATACTCCACCCAAAACACCTCAAGCTTGCGCAACAACTTCTTGCGCACCGAAAACAAGTTATTCAACTCAGTCCATTCCTTGACCACGACGATGCGGTCAACCTCACCTATACCTAGGCTATTGATGTGCCGTTTCAAGTCCTCCTCATCGCGCAAAACAGGCGGGATCCCCGAGATCTTGATGGTGCGGTCGGTTATTGAGTTCTGGCGGCCCAAGTAGTCCTGACGCATCCTGATGATCTTGCTGGTCTGCCGAAACAAGTAGAACGTCACCACAAATGTGAATACATACGTGAAAACCGTGTAAATCCACAAAAAACCCTTGAAGTCTGCGCCCTTCTTAATGGAAGTGGCGACCTCGCCAGTCTCATCCGGGTAGTCTTGGTCCACGCGGCCTGTGAACTTGTAGCGAATAGGCGATATCACCGTGATGGTGAACAACACGCACACACCCAAGATACGTATGCACATCTTGAAGAAACCAAGAAACACCACGGCATCGAGCCCTGCATGCTCGAGGATTTGCTGTTCACTGATGCCGTACACCACATTTATCCATCCAAAGAACGACCTCGGGGGTATGCGAGGGAGCTTTTGTCTCAGGGACGAATGGAGGTAGTTCAGGTTTGCACCGTGCAAATTGGCGACGTAGATCTTGGGATATCTCACGCGCAATACGGAGAATGTGATGAAGGCACTGAACCCAAGCACGCACGCTATAATGATTTGATACAGCGCAACGCGTGCTGTGTTTGGATGGTAGGGGTCTGCGGGTTTACTTGCCTCAGGCATGAGTACATTTATGCTGCTTGTCGACATTAGCTCGTTCCATGACAGCATAGGCTCGTGTGATTGCTCTATAAAAAAATGCACAAAACAGTAGATAACCAAATGAAGGTGGGCACAAAAATCGCCAGCTCCGGCAGTTTTACTGATGACTAGATAAGGTGCTTTGATAGAATTACGGGGAGGAATGGTAGAAAAATATGCAAGAATACAGAAGTTTGCCGGCAGTGATAGAAAAGAAAGTGAGGGTGGCAAAGACAAGCGAATTAGCGAGATGTACCAAAATTAAGCGAAAACTTATAAATTAACGGTGCAGTGGAACGCAGGACCAATAGGCAAAACAACTCATTTTCATTCATACAATGTACAAAGGACCAAAAACCTGTTTCAAGCTATCGTTCGTTAATTATGCGTCATATGTCTTTACACATATAAAGATGTAATCGAATGTTCTATCTTGTACTAAGCGACCCGAAAACTAGTTGCCTTACTCCGCATGTTCTCTATTATCCTCCATTCTCAACTCTATAAATTCTGTTTTGCAGCAATTCTATTAAGCAAGTTTTAGACCTGTTCCCGAAGAGGTTGTTTTGTTATAGTGTTTCTGTTCCTCTCAATCATGAAACCTGTTTATTTCTTATTTTTGCTTTGTATTCTTTTCTCATATCTTTTCTCATATCCTTTCTCTTATTCCGTTCTCGTATCTCCTTTCTTATACTCTTTTCTTATTCTCCTTTCTTATCCTCTTCTTTGATTCTCTTTTCTTATTCTCCTTTCTTATCCTCTTCTTTGATTCTCCTTTCTATTCTCCTTTCTTATCCTCCTTTCTCATCCTCCCTTCTTATCCTCCTTCTTATCCTCCTTTCTCATCCTCCTTCTTATCCTCCTTTCTCATCCTCCTTCTTATCCTCCTTTCTCATCCTCCCTTCTCATCCTCCTTTCTCAACTCACATCCCTCGCCTACTTTTGCATTTCCCGCAAAACCTCCAGTATTTTGTCTAACTTCGAATCAACTCCCTCGTTGTGATAATTCATATAGTTGAAAAAAGACGTCAATCTATAATCAACTTCTCGCCTAAACTCCTTCACCTCGTTCTGCAACTCCCAGAGCATCGCATTACCCTCACTCTGGGAGGCCAACAACTGATCTAAAACATTCCGGTCCACACTCACATGCTTTTCCTCCAGCTCACCCTTCGGTAGGCCAATCCGAGGCTTCGCATATGGCGGTGCAACTGCAAATTGCTTCGGTACACCTTCTGAATACATTGGTCGTCCGTCGTACACCACCAGCGGTACCGGTGTCACTTGGGCCTGTGAGAGAGAGTGCGTTTGCGGTGGCGCAGGTGATAGCGGTATTTGTGGCCCAAGTTGTGGAGTCTGCTGTCGTATAGAGCCAGAGGCATTAGCTTGGTTAATGGGCTGCGACTGAGTCATATTCTGCGCAATGTTCTGTGTGATCAGCTGCACCGGCAATGTGTGTCCTAATGTCTGTGCCGAAATAACAGACGATGCCTGGCCTGGGTGGATTTGTGTCCGTACTGGCTGCCCCGAAGGTATTATCTGACCAGGAATGTGGTACAATGGTCTTTTTGCTCTTGGTCCACTTTCATCTTTGAGCTTGTGCTTGCCGTAGGCGGTCGGTACAAACTTTGTCGGCAGCTGAAACCCTTGGCTCTGAACACCTTCCAGTGGATCTTTGATTGCGGGCTTTTTCTTACTCAAAAACTCGTTCAATCGCGCTAACAATACCTCGTTCTCATTGAGGTTGGTATCTTCGCGCGCGTTGGGGTCGTTGAGAAGCTTTTGCTCGAGATTGGATCGCAACGTCTTGAACCGCTTGTTAATGGTGCGTGTCTGAATGATACTGGAGCGGAAGTGGTCATTGAACGCATTCAAGACTACTTCCCATGTCTTGATGGTGTTTCCACGGGTGAAGAGGTCCTCACGGTGTTTGTCGATAAGTTTTAGGAGAAAATTGTCAGAGTTGTACGTGAACTGAAAGATGCTTCGTTTATCGTTTTTGGGAGTCCTTGAATCTCTTGCAATGCTCTCGGCATCTGAAGCTTTGTCTATTGCTTCGCTGTGCACTAGTGTTTCAATTTTGTTTTCTGGTTGCTGTTCGCTTTTTGAAGACAGTTTTCGCCTTTTAGCGGAGTTTAAGCGGGGCAGCTTCTCGTCGTCCAGAGGATTTCGCACCGCTTTAGCGGACTCTGGAACATCGCCACCTGCACCTTCGAAATTGTGCGACATGATTGATGTAGGTGTCTCTGGTTGACGCTTACTGACCGTGGCGGGACTGATTTATCAAATATCCCTCGCGATGTATCGCCGCATTTTCACAGAGAGAGATCACAACTTCTATATTAGGAACCCGAGGTCTGCGGAAAAAATATCGGTGGAAAATATTCACAAAAAAGCATTCCTTTCCGCCTATCTATAGACCATAAGGTTTAGTACCGGAATGAGTTTAGCGCGTAGAACTTACCTAATTCGTTTTGGCGTGGATCGATCGACCTCCATCGCCCAAAGTTACTCTTTGCTTTAGCATAGCCACCCTATCTCGTAACCATTTAGTAACTGCCATGAGCATATTAATGACGGCTGATTATATGAGTTTCAAAACTGACTTACGAGTTTACTCTCTCGTTTCAGCAGTAAGGATACAGGACCCTGCGTTTTGTCTCAGGCTCACTGGTGCGCAGAGGCACCAGAACGCTACATACTTGCAAATACCCGTAAACAACACAATGTCCTTAGTTATACACGTCTAGAGAGAACAATGCCATGTCTGTTCTTATTAATCTTAAATTGACAGCATATATGCGGGTTGCTGTTAACTCCGTGTTCGTGGCTATCCGCCGCGCATCACTTTTTTCACTGGCTGAATTTTGATTTAGATCCAAACACCCAATATTTTTTTTATTCAAGCTATTAGGACGGAATTCCGAAAGTTTCTCCTCATCGCAGTAGAAAATGAAACCTGGCCCTTCTTTACTATAAAAAAACGTACAGAATGAGTCAGAGACGGAATTGATACTAGTGTCCGATCTGCCCAACTTTAGGTTCCGCAAGCTTGGCATTCTAGCAACACTACCAATGGGCGAATATGTGCCTTTACCCGCGTTGCGTTGTTTACGCCTCACCCAGAACCCTGGTCAGCCAGTGTTCATAAACCGATCGAGTACTACTAGGTTTTAGCTTGTGGTGTCTCGGATTTCTTTGCAGTACTGTTGGAGCATAAATTTAGCCATCGTGCATTTGCATATCCGTCCGGCATGTGTGCCTGCAAGCACAGAAGGAAAAGAGACATTGTGCTGCATAGAATCGATCGCACCAGTCTCCCCAACACTTTCCACACTCTCATTGCATTCGGGGGCCATCTGCTGCAGGCTGCAGAAAATCAGGAGAGTTCGCAAATTGCCTTTCTTTTGCTGCGGGGCGCTAGTAAGACAGCTTCCCGAAAAGGACTCTTACGAACTGGAGCTTATTTCAAAAGTGTCGCTGTTACCATGCAAAACCATTGGTTCCCTGTGTGGGTTTTCTATCTGACAGCTTTAAGATATAGTAATTACACAAAAATCGCAGATTGCCGCACGACCCTTGGCCAAACAACACCCCAAACCCTATGAACTCCTAACCGCAGGAACCTCTACTAACTATAGATTGCTATAGACTTCAATCTGTCCCAAGACTGGTAGAATTCCAAGCCAATTTTGCTCCTCGAAAATGTCAAATATTTCTAATTACACTTCAATTACACTTTTTCATGCTGCACTATTTTGCGTTTTCTCTTCTGACATTTTAGACTTTTCCAGTCCATCCCTTTTTGGGTTTCCCTTCTTTGCGGTTTTAGACTTGCTAGTGCCCCCTTTGCGACTAGGCTTCGTTTATGCTTTATTTTGCAAGCATCTTTTTTGTTCCTTTCACTTGCATTCATCCAACGGGATTCGATACGTCTTTCATCTATGCTCAAGTTTTAAGGTCTCACAGCTGACGTTCTTTTCCTCATAATTTGATCCTCTTTTCTCCTACTTCTTCGTTCTTGATTTGTTTTTTTGACTTTAGATTTCGTCCTAGTCATGTCCACATCATACGTTTACACCAAACGATTCATAGACAAACAAGTGCGAACTTTGGGAAAGCCTCTTGAGCTTACCGACGAAATGCAGGCATTGCTCGCTTCTGATTCCAATGAAACAGGCTTGACCCCACACCGCTTGGAGAAGATCATCGCACGCGTCAACACCAAAATACGAAGACACAATAACAACGTGTTTAGCCTGCAGGTTACAAACAACATTATACAGCAGATCTTGGCCTTGGAGTCGGAAAAGTTGGCAACAGTGAATGACCAGCTTTTGAGAGCGAATTCCGTTCTTGCTCCACTTTTGGTGCCCGATTTTCGTGAATTGCAGCATATAGATTACAGGGAACGCCTATCGCAGTTGGGGGAGTTAATTACAGAACTACCCTCATCAAGGTACCTTATCGTTGAGCCCGAACATTCAGTTGCTGATAGTGATGTAATCCGCATGGTACTTAAAAATGCTTCCCAAGAGGCCGAACTACTCAGAAAATACGACGCCATCAAGAAAGCATTGGTCTCGATACATGAACAGTTGACGTATAAGATGAATAAACTTGAGTACGTGCGCAAATTGTCAAGTGACTTGGGCTCGACATTTGGCCTCGCAGAATCTCGCGATGAAAGCGATGTTGAGGAAACCATTGATATAAGTGCCGTTCAGAGAAACATACTATCGACCACGAGCTCCATACTCACGGAAGAGATCAACAAGTTTAGGGTTTTGGTAGAAAAGATAGAATTTGCTTCACGAGACAAAGATTTGAGGGCTGTGGTGCATGAGATGAATGAAGAAAATGACGCCTGAGATTAAAAAACTCTCGAGGTATCCAGCAGGAGTGAACGAGAAATGGGTTTGAGATTAAAGCAAAGTTGAGAATGAAGGGCACCTTGAATAAGGAATATGGTTTGAGATTTTATAAAAGTCAAAACTTTATGAATGTCAACTCTAAAGAGCTGTTATTATATATACTGCATATAGCTCTGCTATACTAGACCCTATAAGTGCAATGTTCCTAGGTTACCATGAGGACTGAGTCGGAGCTCGAATGCAGACAACTGGTTGCAATACCAACCAACTGGTCTAGACCATTATCAAATCCTCACTTCCTAGAACGCCCTTAGGAGTTAATAGCCAACATTTCCATCATATATAGAGTCTGGTATAAATGTTGGCTTGGAATGCCCTCTAAATGTGCTCACTATCACAAGCAATAAAATCGCAACTTAAACTATTAATATAATGAAAAGATCATTCCTTTCCAGTTCGGTGAGCCTGGTAATACATTTAAAATAAAGAACTTCGGAAGTTCAAGGACCCACAATGATACAGTTGATCAAGTCCCAACATGCCTTAAAATTTTCCCAGCTGTTCAAATAATCTTTCACCTACACCATAGAACAATTATAGCTTATTATATTTCTATAAAACTAAACCGCTTAATCGAACAAACCCATACCCATGTCGTCGTCGGACTCCTCCTTCTCCTCCTCCTTCTCCTCAGCAGCCTCCTCGGCAGCAGCGGCACCACCAGCAGCAGCACCAGAAGAAGCAGCAGCAGCACCACCGGTTGGGACAGAAGCCAACTTGGTGTTACCCTCAGCGATCAACTCCTCGACGGTCTTACCCTCCAACTCGGACAACAAGGTGGAGATTCTGGAAGCCTCAGCCTCGACACCAACAGAAGCCAAGAGAGAGGTGATGTCCTCAGAAGATGGGGAGGCGTTACCACCCTGGACCAACAACAAGTAAGCAGCTAAGTATTTCATTTTGGATGTTGAATAGAATAATCACTTTTAAGCTAATAGGCAGACTATCCTTTGATTAACAAGAAAGAATTCCAAAAAGATTTTTATGAAACCAGGTAGAGATTTTTCACCTTCAGAAAATTTGTGCAAGAAGAGTTAGGGCAAAAAGCAGTCACAAGTCTTTATCCCGTTTGGGGTTTTTGATCGATATTGTCTGTATACAGGAATATTCTGCTCGCCGCAAACATTTTTTCTGGTGCTAAAAATGACCTGCACACAGTGTTCTGTCGCTAATTTTTGGCGCTATTTTCCAGTTTAGCGATGATCCCGCGAAAAACTACGCCGCAGGCCCCGCTAATTTTTGATTTTCTCGCTAATAATCCCCGCTGTAAAAAAAAAATTCTCGCAAAAAAGTCCACCAGAAAAAAGTTTGCAAAACCGTTCCTACACACAACAAAAAAAATCTTATCCCTCCACCAAGAACCGCTTCGATTTTTCATTCTCAAAAAAAAATTTTCGCATAGTTTTAAATTTTTTTTAACCTCTAGTTTTCCAACGTATCCAACACATCAATATGGCTGAAACTAGTAAGTACTTTGAGAGACCATGTGGCAACAGTACTTCGACGGTGGCAGCGTCAACCACTACAAGCTTCTATGAACGAACACCTCCACCCACCTTGTGGTTCCACAATATATTAACCGTCCAATACTAACTATGTTTAGCTGACAGAAAGAAGAGAGTTTTCAAGACCTTCTCCTACAAGGGTGTCGACTTGAAGGACTTGGTTGAGATGTCCACTGAGGACTTCACCAAGTTGTGCGGTGCCAGAGTCAGAAGAAGATTCTCCAGAGGTTTGGGTAACAAGCCATTGGGTTTGATGAAGAAGTTGAGAGCTGCTAAGTTGGCCGCTGGTCCAAACGAGAAGCCAGCTGTCGTCAAGACCCACTTGAGAAACATGATCGTTGTCCCAGAGATGATCGGTTCCGTCGTTGGTGTCTACAACGGTAAGGTTTTCAACACCGTTGAGATCAAGCCAGAGATGGTTGGTTTGTACTTGGGTGAGTTCTCCATTTCTTACACTCCAGTCAGACACGGTAGAGCTGGTAACGCTTCTGCTAGATTCATTCCATTGAGATAAGTTTATTAAACAGGGTTGTTTAATACTGTCTTCTATATATACGCAATTGTAACTTAATGGTTTAATCGAAAATCAAACGTTTCAAGATGTAAGCTGTAACAGTTGCTTAAGTCGACGTTGCTTTGTACTTTGCGGTATTAAATGCGTCATTAAAATGAAATGAAAAATTCAAGCTGACTACAACCTACATCTCTCTTTCATTCTCATGGGGGATAACGCTATGGATCCTGTAAAGGAGGTAACTTTTGGAGCTTTGTCAGGTATGATTGGGAAGTTAGTTGAGTTCCCTTTTGATACCGTGAAGGTCAGGCTCCAATCCTCTAGGCAGCCTATCCTGACTATGGACATGATCCGGAAGACCTACCAACAGGAGGGGATTACGAATGGGTTTTACAAAGGTTTGAGAACCCCTCTCGTTGGTGCATGTATGGAAACGGCTATCTTGTTCACCGCCTTTGAGTGGTCGAGTGCTGAGATCATGAAGCGCTTGAGAAGCCCCGACGGTGAATCTTTCACCAAAGATTCTTTGCCATTGTGGTCTAAATGTATTTCGGGTGCTTTCGCAGGGTTCGCAGCATCTTTCGTGTTGACGCCCGTTGAGCTCGTCAAGTGCCAGCTTCAGGTCACCAACTTGTCTGAATCTGGTAAAAACGCAGGTTATGGAACTGTTGTGAAGAACATCTTGCAACAAGATAATATATTCGGACTTTGGAAAGGTCTTTCAAGTACATTGTTGAGAGAAATTGTGGGCACTTCCATCTGGTTTGGGACTTATGAATTCACCAGTGGGTATCTCAAGGATAATAACAACTGGCTTTCTACAGACGCGCAATTACTTTTCAGTGGTGCAACTGCGGGAGTAGCCTTTAACTTCTCTATGTTTCCCGTGGATACGATCAAATCAAACATACAGACTCATGACGTGTTACATGGAAAGAGCACCACGAAGTTAGGGATGTGGAAGGTTGCAAAAAGTCTCGTACAGAAGAGAGGTGGGATTGCAAACTTGTACAACGGGTTAACAATCACATTGATAAGGTCAGCTCCAGCTAATGCGTTAATATTTTACACGTATGAGCTTTTAAAGAAGAACTTCTGAGTATCCGGTCAGGTTGCCGATCACTCTTAAATCAAATTGCAAAGATAGCCACCAGAAAGGATTGCTCAAAATTCCGGGTGATCTCTTCACAGGTATAGAAAGTTATAGAAATTATAGATTAGTTTCAACGGTATTAGAACCATCCTGCAGCCAGTTTAACATCATCAACGTTGAGGAAATCGGACTTCAAAGAAAAAAGGTCTTGCAAGTGAGACTTGACCAAGTTTGTTGGCCAAGTTACATCCCCCCAAATTCTTGTTTTCAAGCCATATTGATGGGCTAAATCTAAAAAGGAACCTATCTTTGCCTTTTGTGTACTTTCAAAGTCTGAAAACTTAGCACTTTCATAATCCTTATCGCCCAAGATTTGGTGAAGAGAAGTACTAGCAACTCTGCTATATTTACTGATGTCCTTTAACTCACTTTCAGGTGTCTCATTGGTGAATTTCTCTAGTGCTCCGTCCAAGAAGAAGTAAACTTTCTCTTCTTGGTGAACCAACTCCACAGGCAAGTTTCCTGTGATGGTAACAACGACAGGTCCGGGGATGTATTTGTCTTCTTTTGTGTCGTAATACGCAAGAAACCCATTCTTTATGAAATCCTCAAACAATGGCTTGATAGCCTTATAAGTCGCATTAGGCTCAGTCTTAAAGTCCATCCAGAAATATAATGGATCCTCTGGTTGGTTGAAAAAGATACTGTACTTGTCGTGCTGTTCCTGAATGTCACCTTGGTGAATCACAGGGTTGGCATACTCCAAAAATTGGTAGATAGGGTTCAAGTACAAGTTGTACAATGTATTTATGGGATTAAGGAACACCTGGTTGTGGCCCACGAAAACTTCGTCCTTTTGGAAGTAGAGCTTTTGTTTGGAGTTTTCATTGAAATCCAGTGTGGTTTTCGTGACGGTTCTCTCTAGCTGATGTCCTTCTGGAAAGACCCACACATCGCTTTCAATGCTTTGGCAACCTGCCCCAAAAGCGTCGAAGAAAGGTTCATGTCTCCAGTAATCATTATGAGAATGTAATGGCTTTACATAAACATCTCGCGTAAGCGATTCAATAGTGTGATTAAATGGAATGAGCGGTGTCACCGTTTGACCGTTATACTCAGGTAGCACCTCGTTATAGTGCCAAAGGTTGAAGAAACTGAACATGACCGCTTAAAAAAAGTATGGGCGCACGTTCTCCACTAAAAATTACAGCACAAAAGTAAGTAAGCGTAGCGAACGTGAGCAATAAGCACGAGCGTGCAAGTAAACGCGACTTAGATGCAGGAGGTGAGTAATGAACTTCCTAAAGAGTGAGTAATTGGCAACTGAAATAGTGAGAAACTCTGTGGAAACCATAGATTATAGACATTAAAAGGAAGAACCACAAAAAAGCGCAAGAACAATTTCATGGGGTATCAGGGAGAACTCCATTTAGTGTACGAATATAGCTTCTATATGTAGTACAATACAATGGTTTGACCTACAGTGACCTCGATACCTGACAATACTGGATTTTTCTACTTCTTCTCCTTCAACCTCAACAACTTAAATATTTGCACCAACTTGACACTTCCTGTCAACAACTCTTCCTTAAAATAGAACAAAAAGGCTGCGGTGGAGATACTCTGCACCAACTTAACGGTTAAGCCACCATATAAGCCCTCCAAACCCTCTTCCTTGATGATCTTCTTGATTTCCTGAATCATGGACAAATCTTTTTCTTCACTCTTCTGCTCCAACTTCTTCTTCTTCACGTGCATTCTAGACTTCAATGTGATATAAGGGTATGTCAAACTGGTAGCTATTAACTTACCGAAAGCACCAATGAAGAAAGCATTGATCGCAGTGAATGAACCCTTTCCCTTGCTCGCAATTATGAAGTTCTTTATCTGTTCAAAGATGGTGTACTGGATAATAGGGTTGGCAACGAGGACCAAGGCAGGCAAGACACCCGCAAACAAGGTTCCAACACCATCATTCTCAATAATGTCGAGAATTGCTCTGAAAGTGTTAGTCTGCTTGCCATCTTTCTTCTGTGTCATCGTACGAGTGTTGGCCACCCAGAACGGGTTGGAACCCACACAAGTTATCGAACCAGCAATTGCACCAGTCACCATAGATTGGATGGTAGAAAGCCCCTGTTTCTTGCCAGCAGTCTTGTTTGCCTTGTGGAACACATTTGAGGTCAACTCATAAAAGTAGTAATAAATAAAGTTAGTGAGTGTGATACCATACAACGCACTTTCCAAACCCGAGTATAATCCCAAGGGTCCTTTTGTTTCGATGATATCCTTTGCAGCAATATACGTAGAGCTCTTGCGGATCGCAGTGAGGATCTTGTTCTGGGTCACTGGACTCAATGTACCTTCTGCCTTCGCTTCTTTTATTTCCTGCTTTATCTCAAGCTCTTTCTCTTCCTTCTTTTTCTGCGTCGTCTGCGCAAGAGTTGATAACGTCACCAAAGGATACGTAACTATCATCGCAAGGGCTCCACCACCTGCACCAGCAAGGGCGTGAGCAAGTTCTTCCACATCAGCCATGTTTGTTGTTTACCTCTAAATGGGAAGTTGACTACTTTTATTTTGAAACGATCCGCGGATGTTTGAAATCACATGGGGAAACTCCAGATTTTGTGGGGTGCGTATACCCCAAAAAGGGCTAGAATAAAAAAGGCAAACTCGCTCGTTAATGAATTTGAATAGTGTTTATACGTTTCACTAGATAGAATGTACAGGTGTTCAATCCATTACGAGAAACTTTCATAATTTCTTAGTATTGAACTCATAAAATCGCTTGTACATGGCTCGGCGAATAACTGAAAGACCAGGTACTAATCAAGCCATATTCCCAAAAGAAACAATTTTTGTAAGTGGCCAGTTGCATTAAACCATTTTCAACAAGTTTTCAGTAAAAATAAGCAGATTTTTACAAAATCACTGGACATGAAGATTCATATTCTTTGTCAGCGCATCCTCAGGTGTAAATAACTTCAGTCCAGTTTCTTCTCAGGAAAACTCCATCATTTAACTCTATTTCTTTCCTTAGTGCCGAAATTCAACCTCTCCAGTATCGCACGTGACCAATCATACAACTTTCAAAATCTTGCTGATCGTACATACAGAATCGATGGCTATTGAAACAAGAAGTTCACTCTTAACAAAACTTGCTATATTCGGCTGTGTGGCAGTCACATGTACCATTGTTGGTAAGCGTCACATTGCTGCGACAAAGGACCGCAGGCACAGGCTCGAAACAGATGCAAGAACCGACTCTGAGGGTAATGAGTTTGATTACCAGGTCACTAAACCAGGCGCGCCGTTGACATCCGGAGGCTATGTAAGAGAGTCCAAATACGAGGGAAGTGGTGGATCCTATTCCAGCAGAAGACCAGGCGACAGGTTATCCATGTTTGCGGTGTTCGACAGAGGATACGAGCCACCCAAGAAATAAACGATGAGGCATTTATCATAAGACGGTCAGCAAAAGGGCAATCTCCTCTTGGATAGAGGTGCTCGAGCTAAGAGAAATATAACCCACAGTTATGACGGGTTGATTTATGACATGGTCCGTTAATTAGCTTGTATATAATTCATGCCAACCACTATGAGTTTTTCCTGTAAGACAGACGTTTTATGGACTACGCATTTATGACATTGCATCACATTCTCTATAAAAGGCGTGAACGACAGTAAAATATAAGAAGAGTCCATCCCACAAGTGAGACGATGTACATATTCAAAATGGAACTTTTCAGTCGTGTTCAAACTGGCCGCTGGCGACCTACTCGTCGATCAAGTCATTAAAAGCAATCTCGTATATCATGTTAGATGTGATAAACTTATTGAGACACCAGCCACACAAGAAGTTATCCTGCAACTCCTGCAAGATCAACACTATGTTCGCCTTGACCAGGTCGTCTTGGTTGAAGAGGTTAAGAAGAAGAAGCTCTATACCCTTGTTTTTGTCAAAAATAGTGATGTTCCCACCATGGAGTGAAGAAGACTGCATCAGTGTTGACGAATTTGGGGGTATTAAGTAGGTGATAAGCAAGAAAATCTCGAGCGATTTTCCACTAATCAAGTACTTCAATATGTTGAACCAGATCTCACGCTCACTAATGCGTACAGATGTTGTGCTCATCGGCGCATTCGATGTTAGACTCAAGCTCTGGAGGTGGTGTTGGAGGTCAAGCATCATGTTCAACTCGTTGGCAAGGTTTGGCAAAAGCAAATTGTAACTCAATGTGCCCTCGTAAAGCAAATTCTGGAATTTCTTTGAAACCGTTTGATAGCACGAAACTTCTAAGAGCTTATTGGTGTCACTGGCCCAACAATAGCCTATTCCATCCATCAACAAGGTAAGGTCTTTTGCATTGGGTGACAATGTATTGTTGAAATTTTTCGAACTAAGCAAAATCCTTATTATCTCATTGAGGTGTCTCCTGAAGATTAACTGTATTGTGGTTAAGTCGTCGTTGTAAGTGAAGAGTGACATCTGGAGGTTTGATAAGAACTTTGCGTCTTCGGAAATGATTGAATTTTTGTAATCATCAAATCCACCTTGTGATGTAGGTGGTGCCAGGTACTCACTTGATAAGAATAATTCGTTGGTGTCCAAGTCGTACAAGATGTCCCACAACTTGTCGTGGTTCTTGAAGAATGGATTGATTGTACCAGCAATATATGACTCGCACTCTTCCAACAAATCTATTTTGGACACATCGATTATAGGGAACAAGTTATAGTGTGTGAGTAAACCGGAAACGATACCGCCACCCGTGACGATCTTTAAAAGAAGTAGTACGTGGTCAACAATGTATCCCGACGACTGCTCGTAACTCAAAAATATAATCTTCTTCCCTGTAAGTACCGCATTAATCAACGTTATTATAGGTGGCGTTGCCTGTCCGTATATTGTTAATTCGTTGTTCTTGTAGGAAGCTGGTGTGCCATCGGTGGTTGTTGAAGATAACTTCGCATTCAATATGTTTATCAAGTTTTGCTTGAAGTTGAGGTCTGTCGGGTTGAGGTAGTCACCGATCGTATCAGGGAGGTTAATCATCGGGATCTTTATAGGAATTTTCATCTTTCCAATGGTAACTATGGAGTTGTAGCTCATGTCCTTCCTGATAAATAACTCGGTATTGGGTGTACTTGCTTTGTTCACTCCCAAGAGTTTGTTCCTAAACGCCTCGTCGTAATATATCTTGTCTGTTATGGGAAGGTCCAATATAGAAGTGATCAAGAGCTTTTTTATTATCAGCATATTGGTCAGTGCGCCCTTCACGATGTTGAAGTCTTTCACGTTGATAGCATTGTACAACTCCTCCAACACTGCCAAGTCGTCAGTTTTGAAGAATTTGTCAAGGCAGATGAGCAAAAGTGGTTTGAAACTTTTAAAGTAAGGCAATCTTGTCACAATGGAAAGCGATTTGATGACGGATCCTCTTCTAAAGGTAGTATCTTTGACATTGTTCACGAGCGTATAAAGGTAATAAGGCTCGGGTTCACAAGTCTTCAGATTGAACACGTATTGGAAGTCACCAGTGTTACGGTTGCGATGAAGAAAGAAGAGTGTAAAGTCCTCCTCACGCTTGTGTATTTGATCTGGGAGCATAAGCTCTGGGAGAAAGGGCAAATTCTGCGACCCCGGAATCGTGTCAGGGTACTGGTACCCTAGACTAGGACCCTTGTCGATGTGGAATTCCGCAGTGAGTATGTAGTCGACGTTTCTCATGGCCCTTTTCGACGCGTTGCCTAGTAAAAATAGTCGACTTTTGTTTCTGGCCTGATTCTCAAGCACCTAAAATTGTCCCTGGGTTTCTTCTTGGATTGATTGGATACGCGTAGTGTGTGTAATTGCTTCTCCAACTCTTCTCTGATCAAATATGTGTCGTGTACCTCTTCTTGACGGCTAATTTTTCTTTAGGTTTTTTCTGCACACCAGACATGAACAATAAGACTTGCACTACGGGTGCAAAGATTCTCGTTATTCACAAGATCACCGCCCCCAAAGGGGCGCCTTTGCACATAGGTCAGAACTGTCATTATAGCTACGCAAAACCTAACAGGAATGTTCCGCAAATGCAATTTGCAAATGCGGTTCGTCAAACACTGGTGTGTGTTGTAACATCCTCAGATGGACTGTAGATATGCCGTAAGTGAAAAAAGAAACGATCGACTTGCTTGACGAGCGTTTTATTGAACTCAAATTAGTATGCTAATTGTGCATGTGCAGTAAGTAGTCTGTGCAGTTAGTCTAAGGCATTGGGTCTTGAATGCAAGACCCAGACGCAGGGACATCGTAAATGTTACCTCCAGTGTTTACTTTTTCTACGCGTTTAAGAATTTGGAGAGATTTTAGCGAAAATGATGGAAAACTTTCGTATGTTATTTTGGCTCGAGAGAAATGCGCCGTTGATACTCTAACGAAATATTACGGACGGAATGTTACGGACGAAATGTTACGGGAATTGCAGAGAATTAAGTCTTAGTACAGACACTCGGTATTAACGCCTGAAAAGTTTACATAAATGAAGCTACTAAAATAATAAATTGATCCTTACATTAACATACTCGTACAAAAGTTAGTTGAAGTAGTCGGTCATCTCCTGGTCCAACTCTTCAAGAGTCTTTTTCTTGACCGGCTTCTTCTTCTGCTTAGGCTTGTTGTCAGCCTTCTTCTGGGCTGCAGCCTTTGGTTTCTGGGCCTGCTTCTGGGCCTGCTTCACTGGCTTCTTGGCAACGTTAACAATAGGGTTAGCGATAATTCTCGAGGTCAAAGACTTCTTAGATGGGTCAATGATCAATTCCAATCTCAATTTCGACTGGCCACCGTCAATTGGCGCACCGTTGTACTTCTGAACTGCAAGTGCAGCAGACTTGTTACTCTTGAAGTTGATGGTAGCGACACCCTTGAACTGGCCCTTCTCGTTGTAGTTCAAAACAATGCTGGAAACCCCACCAACCTGTGCCTGGAAGAATTCCTGTAAAATGTTAGTCAAAATACTATATATAATCACCCAACAGTTTTAATAAGACCGACATCAAAGACTTTGTCGAATGCAACTGGCTGAAACACCAAACAAAAATCCTGAAGCTGCCTATCCTATGGAAAAGTCAATAGCGAAGAGTACCGGAGGCATTGCGGTTATAAGTTGTGGTTCTGTCTTATTTTGAGAAGGAGTTTGAACGATAATCAATCAGCATGTCGACGGAAACAATCCCTCGTTTAACTCCTAAACTCTAATGCGCTACCTAAATGAATAGGTCTCACAGCCGCTTCCAAGTTCCGGGCCTATAGCTGGAAAATGGATACTTTATTCTGAATAGTCCAGAACAAACACATGACAGCAGATATTATGCTGCTGACATGTAGACAGTTTTGTGAATGATAATTCACATTAGTCATCAATGCTTTTTGGACCTGGATGGGAAATAACTCACTGCCTCAAGCAAGATACCCCACCACAGATCTGACTAATCTCACAACTTTGAACAACGCAATCTATCTAGTTTCCCCATAGTGCATTTGATACACGACCAGCGTGTATTCGGCTTATTTATCTGTGGACCCAGTTCACAAACATACCTTAATGTGTTCTTGCTTCAAGTCTCTTGGCAAGTTGTGGACCACCACCTTGGTGGCAGCGGTCAAATCGAGGGCAGCGGCAGCTTTCTGTGCCTGAGCCTGAGCCCTCTGTGCAGCAGCGGCGTTCTGCACCTTCTTGAAGGAAACGAGTGGCTTCTTTTGGTTCGAGCCACCGACCTTCTTTCCAACCTTACGGGAAGCACCTCCCTTAGCGCCACCCACCTTTCTTGGCTTTCTCGAGTCGGAGATGATTTCGTCTAAGGATTTGTCTAAAGATGACATTGCTGATTGATTAAGAAGGATGTGTTAGTATTTGTCGAAATGTTTTTGAAGGCGCTCGATTTGTTCAGAGAAAAAAACTGCAAGGTCGTGTAAAACACAGAAAGTCGTGTACGTGTACTTTCCTATTTTGGATGAAAAGGTCTAGATTGCCAGCAGACGACAAATGAAGTTAAATGTCGGAGGATACCGAATACTTTCAGCCACACATTCTCCAGAAACATTGTCTGGGGGGTAGGGTGAATATATTGGGGGTGAAGGCATGATTTTGCACATATTGGGGTTGCCATTGAGTAACATTGTGAAGGCAATTTTAAAGATACTGTAAGTAGAATGTTGCCGCTAGTGTCATGAAAGAAGGAAAGAAGTTGATCTAAAATTAGGCATTTCGGGAAATTCATACTTTAAAAGGGTTACGAGCTACTCGTTGATGAACCCACTTTTGGGAGCATCTTCACATGAAATTCAAAGTTGCAAAACAGATCTCAAATCGGGCCACAAACAGAGGTATTCACGTCTAGAGTAATCCCGTCTATAACGTACCTGACTGGAGCATCAACTTTGTGATTGAGATGGCTAATTACGGTACTCTGTAGAAGCATTATCCGAGGTGTCTCGGTATGCCCCCGAGTCTGTTTCCAGGTCAACCAATCGCACATGAAAACACAATAACCTCTCTGTGTCTGTAACTTTACGAAGTGTCAAACCGGGGAGTAATCGGTACAGCCGAAGTGAAACCCTTTTCGCTTCATAATGTTCACTACTTCGTCAGTGCATGCGGTATACAAACCAGTCTGCCTCATACACTTTGGGGATCTGGAGCCTGCTTTCACAAAGGTAAATAACTTGTACACAACAGCTACCCCATCGTCCAACGTCAAGTATGTTCCTAGTGTTGGGTTTGCACATAGTCTAATTGGTTTCACTATGCCAAATGCTCCTGTAGTCCGACAAAAGTACGAGTTTACTTTTATTGTCACAAAAACGTCTGTGTTTTCTTTTTTCGTCGAGTGAGAGGGGCAACCATACACACCTTCTATCACTTTTCTTTACAATTGGATCTACACGAATTAAACTTTGTAGACAACTAAAATCATATCACCCGTTTATCTCTTGACGTCAGACCCCTTCCACTTCTCCTGACCTGCTATTCAATGCCACCTACTGGCCACATTAAAGTTACACAAACGCAAAATTTCACAACCTATGCATTGATTGCAACATTGTTACATTCGACCGTACGGCACCAATAATGGTTTGAATAAATCGCCAGATTCACAGGAGACGGTGTTTCGGACTGGATCATTGGGGCTAAGTGAGCCATATGCTTGCGTGATTGGTATACTGTGGCGCTATTGCTTGTAAACAGCTTGATAATTTAGGATACATAAGGTAAATATGCAAGAGAGTGCATACCGAGGTCTTTACGCATTTCGGAGTTACTATCCCGGTTGTACTGTCCACGACCACACCCAGACTACAACTTCCCCAGTTGTAGTTGCTTATCTTTACTGTGGATATTTTTTGACCATCATCCGGCATTTTGAACGCATCTTTTTGTGTGGTCTTCAATTTTTTTTTTGATTAATTTGGCTTTTTCGTTGAAGTCATTGTTAATTTATTCCTCATATCATTCTATATATACCACAATCTTTCTTTTCCTTTGAAAGAGACCGACCAATTTAGCGAAACTAAGTACACATAGAGCACAAACCACACACGAGCATTACTGCAGACCCCCTCACTACTTAACTTGATGAAAATATGTTTTCCCTAGGTATAGAGAACAAGGAGCCGTCCGTTCGCTCGTCTTCCGCCGTCAAAGTCGGCGTGTTCAAGCTCTTGACAAACTTGATATACTGCAAAGACTTCTTTGCACGTTCGAATAAGTTCAGTGGCGAAGGACTCTGTGCTACTCTCATGAAAGGCACCGCACTGTTGTTTCCCGCAATGTCAGTCGTTCAAGAAATATCCAACAAGAGCTCGTTTTTCCCAAAGCTCTGTGCTGCCGATGACTTGGATCTCTCTCTTAATGGTCAGAACGACCAGATAGAGTTCTTTAATTATGTTGGTAACGACCCGCAATTTGATCAGCGCTACCACACACAACTGTATGATTACAAACAGCCTATTTCCATGTCAGCAACCACCCCTGCTATTCCGATTCATGGATACGAAACAAAGTCCCAAAACTATGAGAATGACATTTTTACCAACTATGCTCAGGCAGAGCACAATTTTGTTCTGCCCCCCGCTCCCGTGGCACATACCCCGCAGCAGGACGGATATTCACACTATTACTTGAACATGATAGGCATGCAGAACACAGAGTCCCAATCTGTACAGCCATATTTCAATGATTTTGCAAACCTGTTTGACTTCAACGGGCAGGTTCTTTCGTCGTCGTCTGTATCCTCGGTTGAATCTCACATTTCCCCACTTGACGACGAGTTCTTCAAGAAGTTGTCTACTGAGGAGTTCAAGTTCGAGCACGCACAGAGATTGCAGCCTGTGGTCCAGGAGCAGCCTGCTAAGAAGAGGAAGTTTAACTCTATCTCATCCATGCAAACTGTTGAAGAAAGCCTGGTTGCCTCGTTATCGCCAAACACCACCTTTGAGGTCAAAGTGAAGAAGGAGCCTTCGATGCGTATGAAGAAGCCAAAGGTCGAGGAGTGTGCCTCTCGCAAGTTGTCGGTGGGAGAGACACTGTTTGAGTGTCCTCACTGTGACGCAAGCTTCAAGGTGAAGGGTTACTTGAGTCGTCACTTGAAGAAGCATAGTTCTGCCAAAGCATTCTTATGTCCTTTTTACGAGGAGCCTGCTGGACTGCGCTCAGGATCGAAGTGCCATCCAACTGGAGGATTCTCTAGAAGAGATACTTACAAAACTCACTTGAAGGCCTTGCACTTTATCTACCCCCCAGGAACTAAGTCCGGCGAGAGAAACAGTATCAGTGGAAGATGTGCTGGTTGCTTCCTGTACTTTGAGTCGAATGCACAGTGGTTGGAGAAGCATATCGAGACTGGAGAATGCACTGGAACTGTCCAGTGTAAATCGCACCAAGAAGAACTGAAGGTATAAGGTGCATGCATATAGGTGGAAGCGTCTGCCTTGTATTATATTCAAATTTTCATTTGAGCTTCAGTTCTTCAAATCCTGGTGGTTTTTCACATTATATCTATTGAATGTTTTCGGTCGTAGTTGTATATAGTTTGGGGTCACTATCTGAACAATTCATTTTGCGGTCCCCTCTCAATGTTGCTGAGACTCCCGCTTGCATAAAATCTAAAATGGTTAATTCTTGTAGTAGTGTGATTTTGGATAGAGCACGATGTAGAATTTGCCAGTCGAATAAATGTTGGTTCTAGTATTTTTCCTTATGATGGTTGCTTTGATGTTTATGTTTCCTTATAAAAATGATTGCTTCTATTGTCTTATGGGTTGACAATATTTGGAGAGACGTGTAACCACATCTTCCATAAGGCCAAGTTGTTTTCAAAATATTACTCTACCTCAGAAGCATTAGAAAACGTACTATAACCCAAGTGGTAGACCATCTCAATAACGTTTCCCACAAAAATCACGTTCTTCAATTGTAGTTTTAATTAAAAGAATCTGATATTTCAGGCGATTGGCCCTATTAATACAAAGCAACAACGTTTTCCAGTAAATAGCTCACCTTGTGGCACGGATTCTGTTCGTGGTGGCAAAAAATATGTCATTTATGGAAAGGGCTCAAAAAAAATTTAGAAGGCCATTCTCGCCGGAACTTCGATGCTGGAGACGCCTGAAGAAATTTTGGCTAGGAAGCTTTGTCAGGTAAAGAAGTTATAACTACAGCGACCTTTATACATAGCCCTAATTACTATTAGACATGCGAATACATGAACACTAATATCTTTTAATGCAGGTCGACCTTAAAAATCTTACACATTGTTGTGCTTGGCATTAAGACCCAAAAAAATACAAAAGCACGAAGCTGCTCTTTAAAGTCCTGTTTAGTACTGAAATCAAATACAAACACAGTCCTGTTAATAAGAAACCACTCCTCTAAGCTGAACCAATACCCTAATAGTGATCTGGGCTCTTAGAAGCTTCTGTTACATGACACATTTCGACTTTTAAAAAATTGCCGTGGGACGAAATGGTCTTTTAGACACATGGTTCGCCGGCACTTTCCTCTTCTGTAAACTTTACGCCCCACGTTACCTAAGGCACTTCTCTAAAGCAGGTTTTGTGGTTACTGAAGTTTTCCACACATGACCCTGCGGCACGTAATTATAGGAACCAACCGTGTGGCTACTAAGGTTTAATTTTCTTGCTATGTGTTCCTTTATCTATCTTAATTTCATTTTTGAAGTAGCCGCTCCCCTTTTCTTCGGTGTTCATGACAAGAAAAGATGGATGAGCTAAGAAGCAACAATGTTGGTAAAGGCTGAGGTTCGAAATTTAGCTGGAATATATACACTCGCAATATGGTCACTTATAGTCGCAATATGGTCATTTATAGTCGCAATATGGTCTTAGATTATAGTCAGAACATGGTCGTTGTCAATATCACAATATGGTTGTGATATCTACCGTTGCACCACAGTCGTACTTTATCATTCTCGATTTATGCGTCTCAATTTATACAAGCTTAATTCATCCTCTGCAGTTGTAATCTCTACAGTCGTAAAACACAAACCTGTATACAGAACTAAGTACAACACAGAAAAACGTTTCAAGCCGAAGGAAACGTTTCAGATAGAAGGAAAGCTTCAGTGAGAATTCAGAATATAGACCGTAGAAATGAGATGTATGACTTGAACTAATTTTAAAAGCTTTCATATCATCAGACCTGTAGAGTGAGTTATGAGGTACATTGCTGGATTCCTGGGCGAAAATGGCTTCAGCTTCATGACTACTCTTACATTCCACCAGTGAAGCTCGAAATTGGAAACTAGCCACCCCTAAATACCCCCAAAGTTGCCTTGACATTCTGTAACGAAACTAGTCTCCGTCAACGTTTTCGTTTAATTTGTGTAAATATTGCAAGGAGAAAAAAACCTAAAAAAAGAGTAATCTGTTCTAAAGAAAACAAACAGCCAGCACTTTTCATCCTCACAACGAAAGTGGGCACACAAATTGCCCAAGAAAGACTTGAGACCAGCCTCCCGCGATCTAACCTCACTACATCTTTAACTTCTTAGATTGGATTCGTTACAGGGTGAAAAAAGCACTCCTGCAGATCAATCAGAACTTGAAGATTCTTATACCACGCCATCACCTTCTTTCATTAATTAAGACATCACTTTGAGAGCCCACTACTAACTATCATGAGTTACGAGAAGTCAGGGGTTGCTTACCAAAGCAACTACCCCAACTCCCACTACCTCGCCAACCTCAATAGTCTCAATCAAACCAACCTGTCGATACACTTGAATCGTTTACCAACACTCGGAGAAATTTTGGCCAACAAAACCAAATCACCTGTTGACATTTTCACATTCTACCAGTTCATGAAAGATGTTGAGAATAAGGTAGACTATCTAGACTTCTGGTTTGACTTGATCAACCACTTGAACTTATGCAAACACTATATTCGTGGGTTACGTGAATCGATTCAAAGACAGTCGCATCACTCAGACCTGCAGCATTATGGAAACAACAATCAACGTATATCGGTTCCTGACTCCGAGAAACTCAAGCATAAGTCGCTTTCGTCATCCATATTGCTCGACTTGATTATTAACGACAATATCCTCGAGGACAACGATCTGAATAGACTCTCTCAATTTCTCCGCGGAGACGTCAACTTGGAGAACATAGACCCCAAGCTCAAAGATTTGATAGATCACTACAACCTGGAAGAGTATGATTCAGAACATAGACAATCACTGGGATTAGCAAACAAATACCTCCTGCAGGCGTCATCGACTCCCGCAGCAAACTTTCCTAGTGAATCCCCTCGTATACCTCTGGAGAAGAGAGTCTCATCTAGCAACCGCCTTCTCGATGACACAGAAGCCGATAACGAAATCAGGAATGATAAAAATACACTGAACTCACCTTCCGCAGAGGCCAAAAGGAACTCAGTTATATCCCCTTCTCTTTTGGAGAAATTAATCAAGGACACACTGGGCTCCCGTAACTCATTCATAACCAGAGACAACCTAAAGGAGTCTTCCCATAACTTACTTTTAAAGTATTTTGTACAAGACTCAGAGAAGAACTTGTGCCTTCCCCACGATCTCAACGCATTCATTATCAAATCTATAGAAGTCGACGGCAGAGACGACCCAGATGTATTCAACAATGTCAAGTTGTACATTTTTAATAAGATTGAGAACGACCATTTGCCAAAGTTTCTCAACTTCATGGCCATCAGAAATATCAACCACTCGAACTTGGTTAGAATTATAACGGGATTCTTTTTCTTGTTCATTGCATTTTGGGTGTCTTTCATCCTTGTATTCTTGGACTACAAAAAGGGAACCAGGGTGGTTGTGCTTGTGCCATTTTTCTTTGCATTTTACCTCCTTGTATCATCAGTGTATCTAATCGATCCCGTACTCGTATGGCTACGATTCCTGGAAGCTTTTCTGAGAGACAAGCGATCCTCATCGCTGAACCGACGTTCTTTAATCAGGATACGCGAAAGATTTATACACAGGTTGCTACTCAAGAGATCTCTATGGGTGTTGTTTTTGATAATACTATGCACAGCTGTATTCACAGTGATCTTTAGCTTAGTGCCGGGTCATAGATTGTGATCGGAATGCATTTTAATTCTTCAATATATTAGTAATTGTCTATTCATGCTGTACATTAGATCCGAACTACGATTTAATTACGAACCGATTATGGTCACGAGATCGTCTCAAGTTGTTTGATTCACTTACATGCAGGAAGCTTGTAAAAATTTTCACTTTTCATAAGAGGTGCATACAGGAAGTCTGGAGACGATGAAAGCAGTACTACACCTTGCAAGTTATTACGTGTATAGAACGATATGTAGATATACAGAAGACTCCTTCCAACTTCGTTAGTTAAAACTAGCTCACTCGCCTTGCTCATGCAGATGCTCGTGTGATTCTTGCGGTGCTCGAATCGCTTAGTTCTCACCAAGGAAAGCCTGTCTCTTCTCCTCAACCCTCTGGGCTCTTCTCTCTCTAGCAGCTCTGTTCTTCTTTCTTCTGGCATCAGCCTCGTCCTTGAGGGCCTTTTCACGCAAAGCCTCAGCCTTGGCCTGGATGATGTGCTCGACCAAAGATCTCTTGTGCTTGAAAGTGTTACCCTTGGCAGACTTGTACAAGGAGTGGTACAAGTGTCTGTCAATCTTACCAGCGTTTCTGTACTTGGCAAGCAATCTTCTCAAGACTCTCAATCTTCTCATCCAAAGGACCTGGGAAGGCATACGAGCGTCCTTGGTACCCTTTCTCTTACCGTAACCCATGTGTCTACCAGCTCTCTTGGACTCCAACAAAGCTCTAGCTCTGGATCTGGAGTGGACGGTGTCTGGCTTCTTCACGATGGTACCGTTCTTGTACAACTCTCTGATAGCCTCACGGGAGTTGGCAGAGGCGATCTCGGTGGTCTCGTTAGGGTCCAACCAGATCTTTCTCTTACCAACACCAACAACACTGGCAGCAAGTCTCTTCTGAGTTCTAAGGTTAGCCCTGTAAACTGTTAGTAAAATGCCTTGTGGTTGTAGAATGAATTTTCATAGGGTGGCGAATCATCGCTTTTGGTAAGCTATCATGGAAAGCTGATGTAGATGAATAGTGCTGCTCTTTAACAGACAGGCAACACACGCATCCATCCAAGCAAGCATGTTTCTTCGTCAATCCCCCTTCGTTTGTACATACATTTTCGATATGAGTTGACACTATAGTAAAAAAAGAAGAAGGAAAAGAATTTTTAAAACGCTCTGGGAAAAATTTGAGTGACGAAAAATTTTCCAAGGGGCGAAATTGCGACATTTTTCACGTTTTGTGGAGGAAATACGACATATACATACTAAATGGAGCGCGACATTTATCATTGAAAAATACATAGTGTGCAGATTGGGACATAGTACTGCAGATAAGACTCCATAAAGGGAATTAGAGAAACATTAGGGTTTAAGACCTGTGAGATCACGTGTATGAGCATCTGCTTTCCCATCGCCTAAAAAAAGGTCATCGCGTATCATATCACTTATCGGACACAAGATGGGTAAATCATTGAGATCGAAGTCGAAGTTGAGAGCAAAGAGTGTCAAGAGAAAGGGAGAGTTCACTGACTTTGTGGATCAGAGGAACAAGCGTCTTTCAGAGAAGGGTGCTGAGAAGTTAAAAGAGCAAAGAGATGCTGCCATCGCCAAAAAGAAGGAGATGATTGCCAACGGTGAGATGGAGGAAACCGCAGACGAGACTGCTGAGACTGAAAAGAAGGAAGAGAAGAAGATCAGCACTTCGGGTTGGAGAAGTTCTCACAGTCAGCAGTTCAAGAAGAAGAAGCACAAGAAGAACAGAACCACCAGATTTTAAGCTTGAAAGTCCTGTTTCAAGTTTTGCATGACTTACTTCAGCAGGTTACTGCCTTTGAGACAGCGAGATTGACGCTATAAGCTTGAGATTATCGGACCTATGTTGGCCTTATCTCTTGCTCTCGCTCTGCACATTTTGCATTCTGTGCCATTTTTTGCATCTGTACAATAGCATTGTATATTAATTAATGAGAAGATTTGGGTGGATGTAGGCGTTGGCGAGTAAAGAAAAGTGAGGAATGCGGATATCAAAGTTGCTGGACTTGACTCAAGATGTAACTCCAGGTAGATTCACGCAAATACTGTTTAGTGCTATCTCGGTGAAGTTGAAAATGAAACAATTGATCAGGATATCCTTATTTACACTGTAAATATAGATATCCTGAATCGAGGAGTATGTACATTTAATCGTGACACAATGTGAACTGGTGCCAAAAGGTGCTGTACATTTTAGGAAATGAGTGAGCACCTTCTCATAAATTATGATTTTAGCTCTTCATCATTTATGTTTCAAGTCTATCAATGTGATATCTTTTCGCTATTGACTGGTTGCGGAAGTAAACTTCACATATATTGCATTAGTTCCTTAATTATTAGTGAGTACTCAGCTCGCTTTCAGTCTATGGCTCGAGTAACTTCTTTACATATCGACTTACCTCAGTATCTTGAATATTATTTTACATAACTCATGTAACAGTGTCACCTACATCCGCTTTTATTAACATGTCTATTTGTGCATCTACTTTGACATACACTTACTTTATTAACATGTCTAGTTGTGCATCTACTTTGACATACACTTACTTCTTCATACCCGACAAGTACTCCTCGAAACCAGAGCTCTCCAATTTCTCCGCCTTGGCCAACACTTCCTTCTCCATAGAAGTCATGTAGGCTGCCATCTTTTCCAAGTACTCTCCCTGGAAAGCACCGACGATTCTGATGGCCAACAAAGCGGCGTTGGTACTGTTGTTGATAGCCACAGTAGCAACAGGGATACCTCTTGGCATTTGCACAATCGAGTGCAAAGAGTCCACACCATCAAGAACGGAGCCCTTCACAGGAACACCAACAACCGGCAAAGGAGTGGCTGCAGCAACCATACCTGGCAAGTGTGCGGCACCACCAGCACCAGCAATTATACACTTGAGACCACGTTGGTGAGCCTCCATGGCATACTGTGTCATTCTATGAGGGGTTCTGTGAGCCGAAACAATCGTGAGCTCAAAAGGTACCTCAAACTGTTGAAGTATACGGGCAGCGGCCGACATCACAGGAAGGTCCGAGTCCGATCCCATGATGATTCCGACGAGCGGTGATTTAGCCTTTTCCTCACTGGTTTCCTTCGATTTCTCGCCCAAGATCTTTGCGAGTCTGTTTTCAGCATCAAACATGGAGCTGGACACGATATTGATGTGGCCCATTTTCCTCTCAGGCCTGGTGGACTTACCGTACAAGTACACCAGGGCGTGGGGGGTTTGCAAAGCTCTGTTACAGAATTCAAGTTCACTGTTAGGCTTTTCACCACCCAAAACGTTCAACATGATGGCATTGGTACTGGTGGTCAGGAATTCGGTGAAGTGGGCTGGCATTGGCAAACCAACAACTGCTCTGACGTGTGCTTCAAACTGGGAAGTGACACAGGCATCGATGGTGTAGTGACCCAGGTTGTGTGGGCGTGGGGCGATCTCGTTGATCAAAAGCTCACCATTGGCAAGAAGGAACATTTCCACACCGAAGATTCCACATCCAGGGAAGGACTTGACAGCATTCTTTGCCAAGAGCGAGGCACGCGTACGTTCACCATCGGAAACACGAGCTGGCGCATACACCAAGTGGCAGATGTTGTTCTTGTGGACAGTTTCGACGGTGGGGTAAGCATGCACAGTGCCGTCGAGGGCTCTCACCACCATCACTGCCAACTCCTTAACAAATGGGCACCATTTCTCGGCATACAACTCACGGTCCTTGAGGAACTCCAAGGCCTCGGCACACTTTTCGGCGTTCTTGACGATGAAGTTACCTCTGCCATCGTAGGCCAAGGTTCTGGCTTTAAGCATGAATGGGTAACCAAAACGATCACCAATAGCGAGCAAATCATCGACAGTATTGTTAGCAACGTCAACCGACTCCACAACAGCGACATCGTTCTTGGTCAAGTGCTTCTTCTGGAGAAATTTGTCCTGAATGAGCTTGATGGTGTCTGGAAGTGGATAAACTTGAACATGAGGGTTTTCTGCCTGGACTTGCTTCAAGGCTTCAACATCGATGTGCTCGATCTCAATGGTCAAGACGTCACACTTCTTTGCCAAAGCAGAAATGGAAGCATAGTCAGTGAATGCGCCGTCAACGTGATCCCCAACTGCGTTTATCTGTTTGGCTGGACCATCTGTTCCTTTGTCGAGAACAACAGTCTTGATGTTGAGGCGCTGAGCAGCCTCAACAACCATGCGGCCCAACTGGCCACCCCCGAGAATACCGATCGTTTTGCTATCCATTGTGTCTGGATGAGATGTAGTGATTAAGATGAACCAAAATAAGATTAGATTTTTGACTCGGTGCAATTACCAGAAATTATAAGAGGAGATTGCGATTAACAGATTAAGACAAAGATGAGGTAGAAGAGTAGTTCAACGAAAGGCTATTTGGCGGGCATTAAGATGCTATTTGGAGGACACCAAGCAGACCCTGCAGGGCTTCTAGACACTATTGGGCAAACATCTAGAAACTATTTGACAGACACCAATTTGACAGACACCAAGCAGACACTATTTGACCTATGAGTAAAATTCATAAGTTTGTACAGCCCTGCAGATCACCCATGGAGTTCAATAAGCGCTCCCCACAAAAAATCCACTGTAAATGTGCGCAAACCATCCTTAAAGTAAGGCGAGTTCACACCTGCATACAATCCGTTACCAGGCGAATTGGTAGTCTAATGTACACTGGTTGCGTTAACAACCCGTCGAGCCCAGGATGGGTAATTGCGTCGTCACATGAATGGTTACGAAGAACTGACCGTATCATTAAGAGGGGTCATTGACGAACATCACCAAGTTTATAGCACAAGACTAAAATAAAGTACTATAATGAATACTGAGTCGATAACTAACCAACTGAGAGGCAAGTCCATGCATGAAAGGGTTCTTCGCAAGCAAGGGGCCCTTGGGATGAAAGGGCTCTTAAGCATCAAAGGGTTTAACGAAATGAGTCCAAAGGGTTTAACAAAACAACTCCAAAGGGTTTAGGCAAAGGCGATTTTTCGGTTCAAAATCTATAACTGAAAATCAGGTCTTCCTGAATTTTAATATTCTCAAGCACCCATGAAGGTTGCTATCCCCAAGAAGAAGCACCTCCGTGTCAAATTTCTACACACATCATTGTCTTGGTCCCAACATTTTTGAAGATATTTTGACGCAAGATGTATGCGGGGAACAGGTGATCGCAAAAGCCCAATTAGGTTTGCAGGTAAGTAGTATAGAATGCCATATTGACAACTGCCTTTAGGGAACGTAGCAAAAAAAACAAGTATCTAGCGGGCGGGGGGTTCTGTGGATAGTGTGATGCTCTTATTGTGTCATTCTGAGTTTATCTCTGATCATTTGAAACAAAACAGATAGCCTCAAAACTGAAACATGAAAAGTCCGAAACGTCAAGACGAAGTATTTCACTTTTGAACGCCGTCTGCCTTCCGTTAGTCCAGAAGATTGGAACGGGAGTACAAAGCCTAGGTAGGCTTTGGACATCCGAGGCAAAAAATTTCAATTTTGTGAACAGCTGGCGTATTTTACAATTAGTAATATATTTTCAAATACATTCTTGACTTGCTACATGGGCACTGCTGATGAAGCTGATATCCAGGGTTTGTTGTGTCCAGGAGACGTGATCGGACACATTTTTGTGTTATATATACATGCTATGCCGATGTTTTGTGTTTGCAACAAATGTTAACTGTTAAGGAAACACGAGAAGTAGCGCATACGTAGCGAAAGTGGGCGAGCTATACTAAGGTACAGGGGTACGTTAGGTTCTGCACAGATACAAGTTAGTACAGGTGATTTGAGATTTGGGGTGCACAAGTGAGGCCGGAGTTATTAAGTATATACAGTACAAATTTAGTGGGAGCAGTCTGAAGTGACAATATAGAATGACGAGGTTTTTACTAAAGAAGTCTAAGGAACTAAGCCATCCTGGGATAGGGAACGAAAATATCCAAATTAGTCGGTACCCATGCCCTAGGTTTTGAGGTTGAGACTAAGTTGTGCTACATTGTGATCATATTTTTTACTAAGCAGCCACTAGATTTCATTTTCTGCCACTAAATTTTTAGCACTTGTACTGCTAAAATAGTTTTCATTTTCTACCACACTACTCTTTTCACTACCTCTTTGCTGACTTCCAGTTCGCTCTAGTCAACTCCACCATCAGTAGTCTACAAGTAGATAGTATGCATATTATAGACCGTTAATAGACACACTCCGGCTCTCCCGCGTAGCCCCATACTCTATTTAAATATAGCCTCCTCTCTGAACTCACGATAACTCTGGTCTTTTTCGTGTGGTTCTTTTACAGGTTGGCTCAAGACCAACATGCTGGTGTTAGTTTTCGCATCGGAAGCGTCCACCTTGGCAAACTCCCACACCAAAACACACTGCACCAGCAGCCTCGGCACCTCCCTCAGCTCTTCATCAGTTGAATAAATCACCTGCTTGATTGTCAAGCCCTTGAATGCGGTCTGCACCTCGGCGTCAGACTTTCCCTTCAACTTGCCCAAGAAAAGGCGCCAGAATGACGTGAGCCACTCCCTGTCTGTATCAGCCTCGAATTCCTCGTTGAACTTGAGCACCTCCTTACCGTATGAATAGATGCAGGTGAACATACGTGCAATACCTGAAGGACCACTCAATTTGACGTTTGTCTTCAAGGTATCTATCTTTTCAGCCATCAGTGGGTCCCAGTACACACGAACCATGTTGTGCACTATGGGACACGTGGAAAATGCATCAAGCCCCGGGAAACGCGGTGTGATGTTGGCATTGACCTTCAATGCGAGCTTCTTGACGTCCCCGGTACCAAGCATCAGGAGAAAGGCGTTGTCCACCGAGAGGAAAAAGTTGCGGAATCTCGGGGCCTCGAGCAGAAGAGTTGGCGTAGGTCGGCGCACCCTCTTGTTGGGAAGGCTGCTGGAAGCAGACCGCTTCCTTTTCTCGGGGCATGGAAAGTGAAGGTGCGAGTCGCCATCAGTTGCCAACAGTACACCCCTGACCCCGTCAGATTCTTCCTCCAACCCCAAGCTTTTGTTCAAATTGATCTTGGAGAATATTTCCTCGAAGCGCTTATTGCTGGCGATCTGCTCGGCGTCGCTGGCAAAAGTGGGACCCTCATTGATCAACTTAATGATGTCTGGTTTTTGGCCCAAGTTCTTGATCACCTGGATATGAGAGGAAACCTGTTTCCTTGTTCGAAGCTTGCCTGTCTTCGTGAGGATGTAGTCGGAAATGAGCTCGTTGCGACCACACAGTCTTCCAGAGATTTTGATTTTGTTAAGGCCGTTCTTGGGAATGATTGCGAGCACCTCTTCAAAAGCAGCTTCCACGTCCTCAGACCAGATATCAGTGTCTTGCGGTGCAGCTCTCGAAAACGAAGCAACGGATATTGTCGATGTCGCCAGCGAGGGCACCGATTCCACATACAGAACATGCCCAGGGTATGTTTGAAGCTCGTAGTTGGGAGTGGCACCGTTGCGAAGGGTTTCATGAACACTTTCAAAAGGTTGAGTTGCCTGCCGCGGCAGGTTGGGTTTAGAGTGATCGAACCGCATTTCGCCGCGCGCATGCTTGCGCAGCTCGTGTACTTCATACAGCTGTTTTCCGTTGTTATCGATTGCAATATCCACAATGAGCGGGAGTGTACTGTTAACCTGCATGTCTTGCATGGCTGCTTGTGGAACATTTCTATCTTTGGTGATGTTGTTTTCATAAGTCAAAAGGTTGTTGGGGGTGGAGTGGTTCATGCCAATCACCGGACTTATTCCAGGGACGTGGGAAACTAGATGGGTGGGGTAGTTTGGTTGATAAATGCTCGGTTGGATGGGACTTGCATGGGTAAGGTGATTTGCAATGGTTGGATGGGAAAGGGTTGGGTTTGCGATATTCTGGTCACCAATGTGGTTGGAGAGATTGAAATTTTGACGGGTTGGGTCTTGGAGACCAGGAACATGTATCCCTGGATGTGTGTTTGGAACGAGACCTGGGTAGCCATGGCCCTCTAATGGACTCATACCTACAAGACCCATGGGGCTTATTTGCCCTCCGATGTAGCTGCCTTGGGTCATTGTTTGCGGAGTGTTGGTATTGTCAAGGCCGGCTTGCTGGGTGTCGTAGATGCCGAAGCTTTTCATGTTATGCAGATGGGACTGTGCAACTGGGGGAGCATTGAGATGGCTGAGGTTGCGATATTCGTGGCCCGCGGGATATGTCTCTGTGGGAAGCTCATTCAAATCTGAATCGTCTCCGCGGGACAGCTTCTCCCTTCGCGGCGTATTTCTGGCCATCATAAGCATTGCCCTTACCCCGAAATACGAGTCGCTGTGGTTTTCTTATAGAAGCTATGCCAGTGATTTTGTACAACTAAGGACCAAAAAATACTTTTGTTTGACTTCAATATTTTGGGTCCTGCAGAAAGGGTCGTTATTTTTTGTGCGGATTAGGAACGTTTATTGTCCAAAAACGGAATGTGTAGTTAGATTCAGGGGAAAACCAAGGGGGTACAATAGACCCGCTGGTAACTGCGATTTCTTTCTGGATCGGGCTTGTAGAAACTTTGGGTTTATCTTCTCCGGGACGAACACAATATAATGGATATAAAGGAGTGACTAATATATCGTGCCCGTCGCAGTTTTGTCTGGCCTGTTTTGGATTGGGACCCCTGCTCCTTATATACTTTACTTTGAGTAGAACCACATTCCGTTACCCTTCTCTACTGACACATGGCAAGGCAGTATACCTAATTTGTAAGTACCACCGGCAAAAAATATTTTATTTTCCAATCGTCGCGACTAGATGTTCGATCGGAGGGGCACGTTACGAACGGTCCGGTGTTTGTCCGAAAACTCTCCATGAAATCACCCAAACGCTGACATACTACTTTTCCGGATTAACACTACCTTCCTTATCTACATTTCCATCGTGGAGTTAACTTCCCAGTGTAGTGAATCCACGGTCTTTATTGGTGAAAAACTAGCTGTCTTTTTATTGGGAATCCACTTTCCCGCTAGAAGTTGGCACGCCTTTGGGTATCCGTAGGGCTGTTGACTTATGCCGTAGTAGTGAAGCCGTTCTCTCCAACACCGATTAACATTCCCATTGATATGACAAGCCATCGTATGGTGCCTTACAATATAGGCACATCAGGGGTGGTGCATTCAAGCGATGTTTGTAGAAAATAATCTCTCTTTCGCGCAGAGAATGCCGTGTACTGTTGGTGACAGGAAATCACACAATATTTCGTCTTAGATATCACTAGCCGCGGTAAAGCCGATTGGAGCACGGCATTCGCTAGAGCAACAACAAAGCCCAGAAATCTTATTTTCTGCCCCTTGCAGAAGAAGAGCAATCAGGTGCGAGTAGATGGACGATCTGTAAATCTTAAACCAAGAGCAGTACAAAGGTATTGTGCAGATACTGGGTGGCTTATTCCGGTATGCCTTTGTCCCTTCCCCAGCTCAGCGGTTTCTTCTTACCTCATGCATGGGTCACCGTTTTTCATGAGCACGACTTCGGCGGTAATCTTGACCGAGACAGTGAAGCTACAATGTGGATTCTGGTGGTCTTTAGTAGTGAAATAGATAGACCCTAATTATATTAACTAAAGCTGATTTATTATCCTGACAAGTGTCTACCCCACTACTAGTTAAAGTTGACGTTTGGAGACTTGTAAGTTTGTGGCAAATGCGATTTCATGTGTCTCGAAGAACATACGACGTTATTATGTATCTCCATTAGTTGACATTGCCATTCTGCATTTTTTGTCCCACCAATGTGTTAATCAAACCCAACGCTTACTTTCCCGGGCCAGACCGGCGTTTTTAAAACATCCTTCTTGTGTCCATATGCGCGCCGGTCTGAACAAATTGATGAGGAACGTATCGCACAATAACCGTTAGACTGTAAAACCAAAAGCTTTTGAAGGCTCGTAACTATACAGCAACTCCGCAACACTACGAGTTACAATGCGAGAAAAGTCGTTCGCGATGTTTAACAATAAGACACCCTGTCTAGTACAGCTGTGTGACCCCAAGATTTCAGTAAGATGTATTTTCTAGATCCACCGATCCATTTGGGGCACTAATGTTGTCATTAACACAAAAGCTTCGGCTTAGTAGATACTGCTTTATTGACTTTAATTTAGTGAGCCGTATCTACACAGCCCGATCTTGAATACAGGGCTCGTAGTATTCATAATTATTTTACTTATAAAATATTTTTTGACTAACTGCCAACTCAGGTACCAACGCAATGATCCCCAATTCCGTTGGAGAATTCACTGTTGAAATATTGACCTTGAACATCGGCAAATCTGTGGGTTTCGATGTCTGTATATTTTCGTAGCTAGTGTAGATCCTAGTATACATTGAACACACAAATTTTCGCCTCTCGTGATGCAGGAGAATCATCCGCACCGCGAGGCGACACCAAACTAGAACACTTATTTGCTAAAATACACGTGAATTTTTGTCAAACCCCAGAGAGGCCTAAAGACCTACACATCCTATAAACCAAAGAGTCACGTATTCTTTGCGTCGCCTATGCGAGTATGACACAGAATACTAAGTCCTAACGATTTTCAAGCGTAATGGGAACAAAGCTTTGTCCACTTAAGCTTTTGTGAACTTCGCCTCGACCGGAACTAGTTTTCAGAGGAATGTGGCTCCAGTAAATCGTCAAGAAAGGGACACTAAGATGGGACGTTGGAAATTAACGGCAATACAACCCTCTTTATCTTTTTTCCAATTTTCACTGATTGCAACCAAGAAAGTTTTCTTTTAACTCTTAGCAATGGCCATCTTTAACGATCCTCAGCCCATCATGCTTACTGTACTTCTCCTATAACTCCCCTCAAGAGAGCACCACCTTTTTTTGATCGAAAACTTCACCGCCAAGCTATAACGACATTAATATGTCAACAGTCTTTAGGCGTAGGTATTTTCTCTTCTGAGACCAACAGGAGCCCACATCTCGGTAAATCGTAGACACAGACATTTTCCGTCGTATCCTCGTGTTACATGACTAAATTCTCCTGTCGCCTAACAAAACGCCTCAACTATGTGTTTTGGATAGTTGCGAACGTGTGAAAATTTCCGATATTTTTCTGGAACACCTGATTTAGCTACCATTCGAAGGTTTTAAAGCTACCTATGTTGGCGTATATGCAATTATAACTCTACTTGCCTTGGGACGAAAATCTAGAACTGGCGGGACGCCTTCCATCATGCACCTAAAAAATGCCGACTCGCCTTTCTTATTAATTGTCATAGGCTCTGTTGCCAACAAAAAATAAGACGATCTACACCAGAGTATGCCGCCATTCTTGTTCTATCTTTATGTATTATGCAATATTATGGGTAGTGAGGATAAAACCACCATTTTCGCCTTTTTGTCGCAAAAAATATCGGGGCACCTGGGGTAATACCCCCCCCTGTGTCTGGTTCCTATATACCACAGACATTTTCTGACAACCTATTCGTCCAAGCAGTGTAATTGTAGAGTTTGGTCATACTATGGATTTTTTGTAAACTCTCGATTTTGATGCTTCTTGGGTCATGAATTAGATTTCTTGTAGGTTCTTATTGAGGCGATTTTCAGTTTCCCGTCACTGCTGGCTTTTCCAAGGCATCAACCGAATTTCAGTGCCCATTTTTTATCTTACCATCCTCTTACATCCTCTTACGGAGTTTTCTCCGTGCAGAAAGGTGACCCTCGGGTGTAGTTTGCACCAGCTTTCTTTTTAAAGGAGATACAGGCGGATCTGATGATGGCTCAGCGATTACTGGTTTCAGACTAGCCTTGAAATCCTGAATGTTTCCATCACCAACGATTGACGAGACCGAGGGAGAGATTATAGGACACACATCAGCCTCATCGTTAAACAGTCGCTGCGGAGTAGTTGGATGTGACCCATGCAAGAACTTCTCCATAACAGTTTCATTCTCCTCCGTGTCGATACCATTATTACATCCATTGTCATCCAACTCAACCTCACTGAGCTCAAAGTCGTCCAACATCCTCTTCCTATTGATACTGAGGAACTCGACCTTGCTCCCATCAACCTCTATACCTTCAATCTGCAACACCGAATCCTTCAGATGATTCTTTATTCCTTGCTCTACATCGTAGAGAGAATGAAGGTTTCGCTTCCAACCCGCCATCCATCGATTGGCTACCTTATACGTAGCCATCGAGGGCTTGTTTGTGGATATTATGTACTCATGCAAAAGTGTCACGTCTGAGTCAACTGCTGAGACACAGTCGTAACCGTATTGAGCATTCTTCTCGAGTATATCAGCCACACCTAAAACACCACTCTCCCTCAGTTTGTAATTCTTCAAAACTTTATTTCCATCATATTTCTTGCAAATAGCTTCGATCACACTGCGGATAGCGATGTTCACAGGAAAGTATGCCCTCTCTATCATTTCCCATTGTAAACCAGTTACTAGTTCTTTTTTCACACACTCTCTCTCGTGGACCTGCATGCTCATGTCAACCATCATATCCACATCCAGTGTCAAGCGGCGTGCAAACTCCAATTCGTCAGAACGGTCGCCGTCAAGGTAGAGCGAGGTATGCTCCCCTTGCATGCTGCGAATTAAAGGCGCCCCTCGTTTCAGCTCTCGTTTAAGACACCACCATCGGCACACCTCGTCACTAATGGAACGAAGTTCCTGCTCTGTTTCTGCTTTCGTGCGATTCGGGGCGATTTCGAGATCGCGCACCATCAGGCTCAGTGCCAGCAGCGAGCGGTCGATCTTGAACTTGACAAGCAAGTCGAAAAGTTTGTCACTGAAAGCTTTGGGGGCTATTGGGGTTGAATACTCTGTTCTCCACTTGAAAATGTTGAGCTTATTCAGCAATTGCTGGTCGCGCGCAAACCTCTCGTTCTCTGCCTTGAGTATTTTGCGATCGCGGAAAAAGAGCCGTGTTTTCTTGATGCCTTGGATTATGGCGTTGACATCTGTTTCTGGCGGGACGTGTCTCTCACAGAATGTGCGTAAAGTTTGTTTGTTTGTTATAGCAGCGCCAACACCCTGTGTGAACAGCATATATAAACCAGCTCGCCTTGCGCATGTCGGGTGGTACGCTTGGAAACAGTTGCGGTTCAGACATTGTATACAAGCGCCAACACGCTGTTTACAAATGTAGCAGCACAACTTCCACCGCGACTTTGGAATCAAGTCCAACCCTTCAATCGGCTCCATGTACACGGGATTCGCAAAATAGAGTTCGTTTATCCAAAGGCCACACATGACATGGCTCCATTTGGAGTTGTCCAATTGCTTGAAGGCGCCAGTCGTCGATGGGCAGAACATACACTGCGTTTCTCTATTTTTGTTGATCATGCACTTTCTGCACAACCACTGCCCTTCAGGAATGAAAGCGATGCCGTAACACTCCTGGTGCACGGCAATATCACACCCGTCACAAAAGACTATGGCGTTGGAGTTCACGCAGTCACTGTCAAAGCAAACGGCACACTTCTGGTCGTATATGGATCCCGGTTCGATTCCGTCGTCGTTGCCATACTTTTCGTTATTGGACGATAGCATTAACATTTGCTTCTCGTTATTCATGCCCGAATTGATGCTACCAACGCCACCGATTTTGGACTCTAGCTTCATCCACTCGTGTTCCAAAACAGTCATCAATATCTCAAACACCTCGGGAGAGAGCTTCACCCCGGATTGACTATTTCTTTCCTCGAGGTAGAGGTGATCCTGCTCGTCGAAATCATATGCTACGTGTACCGCTGTGTTCTTTGAAATGTGGTAGAAAGGTCGTATTAGTGTAGAGGGTGCCGTCGTAGTAGTATTCGATGTGGTTGTATTCGCTTTGAACCCGTGCTCTATCAAGATTTTGGGAAAGCGCGATTCGCTGTGTTCTGTATTGATCTTCCTAAATTGCGGCTTCTTCGTGTTAACTTCTTTACCGCTTGGCTCATGGACTTCTGGGGTATTGTTTGAGATCCAGACAACTTCGAGTTTGTCCAGCTCTTCCAAGTCCGGATATAGCTCGTGGAAGTCCCGTTCCTCGCGGGGTTTCAGGTTGTCGAACTCAAGCGGATATGATACTGGTGTCGAAGCATTGCTCATGGGTAATAGTACATCTAGTTCGATAAGTATATCCTATTTGCAGGTAGCTGAGAATGATGAGATGTTTTGATTCTCGATATCACAAACAAAATAGATTTGCGACATAGAAAAACGGATGCGACACGCGACATATGCTACAATTACTTCTATAAACAACTCTGATGTCAATCTCATGCCAAACGGCTGATCTCGATCCCAATACTACCACATAACAAGTCATTTAGTACCTTTATTAGGGTTGAAAAACAATCAAGTGTTCATAAAGTTGCATATAAAGGCTATCTAGATAAAAAACGACGCCTGGTTCTTTGTAGTTGCAATCGGCACGCCTTGCTGGGTGTACAGCAAGTCTGTTGCCGAACTTTCTCTTGAGCCCATTTGTGAAGCACATGTAGAGTGTATTGGGGTCAGGAAGTTTGAAACCAACTCTGGCGTCGTGCATAAAGCGCCGTTCAAGGTAACACCGTCGGCCATGGCATTACTACGAGCCTTCTCCAACAACGATAAGCGCGAAGCCAACGACGACGCGTGGGCCAGCGAAGGAACCGAGTACGCCAGGTTGATGTTGACGTGCAGTCGGCGAGGGCTTATCAACGATGATCTGGAAGGCAGTCTTGCGGTACATGAACTCAGAGAGTTCATGGATTCCAGCGGGTGGCCGAGCTTGGGGTTCAGTAAAACCTGTATTAAGGATGAGTTTATTTGGGGTAGATTGGAATGCAGAACAATTTTGTTGGATTCAGACTCCGAAACCTGCGAAGGAGAAAGACCCATAAAATGCAGATTGGTATTTACATTAGACCTCATGCTAGCCAAGTTTGAGTTCAGCAACATATGGATCTTGTAGGGGTTCGTTTTTGACAAGTTTGTATTCAGCCTCATGGAGGAGAGGTTTGCGCTCAGACCGTTTCTCGAGCTGCCCATCTTTGTCAAGTTTGTATTCAGCCTCATGGAGGAGAGGTTTGCGCTCAGACCGTTTCTCGAGCTGCCCATCTTTGACAAGTTTGTATTCAGCCTCATCGAAGAAAGGTTTGCACTCAGACCGTTTCTCGAGCTGCCCATCTTTGACAAGTTTGTATTCAGCCTCATCGAAGAAAGGTTACCTTCAAGGTTCTTTGCCAAGTTTGTGTGCAGTCGCACTGGACTGATGAGGCTCTTCAGCCTATTTGGAGAAGAGATACCTGGGAAATCCTCCGCCGTAGTTTTTGCTGATCTGTCGAGGAAGGGATGCTGTAACAACTGGTGGATTGTAGGACGCTTCGAAGGATCCACCACGAAACACCCCTGAATGAAGTCTTTTCCCTCTGGAGATATATCACACCAGTACTCCTCGGGCTCAAAGTAGTACTCTGGTTTCGATATGGCTTCCTTGGTTTCTTGGTCTGTCTCGCAGTCAAACGGCATGTAGCTACACGCCATGAAATACACCACAACACCGATCGACCAGATGTCCACAGGGAAAGAATGACCGGATCTAGATAGCACTTCGGGTGCCAAGTAGCTCAAGGTGCCGCACACGTCCTTCAAGGTTTCTCCTTCCGACAAGACTCTTGCGCAGCCAAAGTCCGCAAGCAAAAGCTTATCTGTCCTCTTACTTTGGAAGAGAATATTCTCGGCCTTGATATCGCGATGCACAATTCCGTTGCTGTGAAGATGCAGGACAGCATCGACCAAGCTCCTGGCAATATCGCGCACCGTGGATTCTTTCATGCCCATTTCAGTAGCGGTGATACGGTCAAACAACTCGCCACCGGGGCATAAATCGGTGACCAAGTACAAGCCGTCGCGGGTTTCAAAGTGATCGATGAGCGTGAGGATGTGTGGGTGAGCTCTTGACACTTTTTGAAGTACTTTGAACTCGTTTTCCAACATCTCCTCCGAGCCATAAATGAGTCTTTTGGAATACTTTTTGGCGGCATAATGGCTACCCGTCAAGATGTTCTTGCACTCGTAAACGGTCGAGTATGATCCATCGCCTAGTTTTTTCTTTGAGATCACGTAGTTGCATGGCTGTTCAACAGCTTGTGGGGATGTGCTTTGAGGAGGCCATACGGTCATAGTGGAAGTTGGTTGTGTGGGATAAAAGGTTGTGACTGCTTAAAGGCTGGTAGTGTTTAGTGAGCGTATATTGTGGGAGTATATTGTGGGAGTAATATGCGGCGATATAATGACCTTTTCGACGCTGTTTGTTGTTGTGCGGTAAGATTCACTCACTGGGATTTTTGCAATTAAGGTACCCTAACGATTGTACAAATCTGTAGGTGGACTCGGGGTTATCGCGCGCTTGAGGCTTTGGTGCGAAGGAATGATTGTAAAGGAAAAATTACGGATTATCCTGCACAACTGCTATTTTGTCCCGAAGATTTTCCGTCACCAGACGGGTAAAGCTGCAGATCTGAACATACGACTAAGTGGAGAGGTTGGCTATTATTTTTGAGACGCCTGGGGAATCTTATTTTCAAGGGTTGCTATGAGCGATGTAATATGATGGAAGAGGATGTAATAGGATAAAGGATGGGAATACGAAGTCAATTTTATGATGTGAGTGAATTAGGAAATACCAATTTCCGGTAATTATGAAATAATCGGTGTCCTGGGATGTTGGTGATACTCCTGAATTCTGATTCACTATGGCCGAGAATTGGATAGCCATGGAATTGGTAACAGAATAGTAGCCCTTTGGTTTTTTGTGTCCGCGAATTCATGCACTTCAGGTAGAGAGTAATATTAAAACATAAGAGCAGGGCGTTCTCACATTCCCGTTCTTGTGTTGACTATAAATTGGCAACTGCAATGCGTCACTCGAGTGCATATAAAATTGTCTGGCAATACCTTCCAACCGCCGTACCCCGGTTTCTCCACAATATGAAAACACTCGGCTAACAATAGTCGGGGAGAATTCTGGAAAGTTCCGAACTTACACAATGTGCACTATAGCGCTACTTTCTGTATAGTCGCTACGCTATCGCTGCTCTTTCCTACTATCTTTCATACCACTCTCAACTATCCTCCTACTTCTTTCCGTTCTATTCTCTCCAAACCTCTTGGTAGGTGGACCGCCCCTTTGTTTCTGGGTACCCACAAATCACCCAATAGCTCACAGCACACAGAATCGTAAACAAGAAGTAGGTGCCTCCGCCCAACCAGCTTTCCTTAAAGATGGGAAACAAGAAACCAACTAAAAACGTGGCTATCCAGTTCATGGTCGTGCCCCAGCTTTGCGCCAGCCCTTTGGCCTCCTGCTGCGTGACCTCCCCAACCAACAAGAAAGGTATTGGCCCCATACCGATCGCAAAGAAGGTTATGTAGGTAAAAGTGCCGATTATGCACATCCACGAATTCAGATAGATGATCCCCCAACCCATAACGAACGTGGACAAGCCGAGAAATGTGACCGAGGTGAGAAGCATCGGCTTGCGGCCCAACTTGTCTACCTGTGTGGCTGCAAAGTATGTTACAATCACATTCACGAGCGCAATGATAACGTTGATGGTGATGGCTGAGTTGGGGAAAATGGACACCAATATGGATACACCGTAGAAGATAATCGAGTTTATTCCGTTCAGCTGCTGGAGAACAAGAATAGACGTGGTCACGTAGCGCGACGGAGCGTATTGTGGCGAGGTCAAGTATGTCTTCAAATCCACTGTTTTCTCGGGGGCCTGCCCCTCAAGTAATGCCTCACTGCTGCGGGCTTTCCAGCTGTTCACCTCTTCCATCGCATTACTGTAGTCGCCCCCGCGCAAGTGGCAAAGAACACGCACTGCCAGGGTAGTGTCCCCGTTTTGCGCCAACCACACGGGTGACTCCTGCACAAACAACCACGTCGACACAGTTGCAATGATCGCCACGACAGCGCCTCCCAATATGAGGTAGCGCCAGTCGTTGTCATTACACCACAACAAGGAAATGGACAGAATGACGAGGATTCCGAGGTTAATTGACACCTGGTTCATCGAGCCCATAAAGCCCTTGAATTCGTTGGGCGTCAACTCATTGATCAAAAGCGAAGTGATGACAATGGCAGACCCCGCACCAATACCACACACAAAGCGTCCGAGGAGTAATTGGGCCACCAGGTTGCTTGTTGCATTGAGGATCGATCCAAGCAAAAAGAGCAAGTTGTGTGCTATAGCCGTGAATTTGCGACCCCAGTTGTCGGCTATTCTGCCGGCGAAAAGCGACCCAATAAGACCGCCTATCGAGTAAATGGAAGTGACGAGTCCTACCTGACGCGTATTCATCTCAATGCATTGGGCGAGGCCTTGTCTTCCAAAGGGAGAGTCTTCGTAGGGCTTGCCTTCGACAGGTACGTGTTTGCGGCAGGCAATGATTGCCTCGGGGGAGTTGAGCTCTCCCATGTGATAGCCGAACTGCAACGATCCAAGGCAGATGATTGCCACCGTGGTGACTAGTTGTGGGGTTAGTTTGGGCATGAAGGAGATATTAATTTTAGATATTTTAGATAAGATAATGGCAAAAAGGTAAAGGAGGCACCGGTGGAAAGACTATGAATGTGAAGGGAGCTTAGATTGTGATAAGATTGAATTAAATGTTGAGTACTGGGTGGTCGATGAATGAAACCGGGTGATTAAGGGGATTGTGATGAGGATAAGGAGGTTAGTGGTGAACAGAAAAGAGTTTGATCCACCAAAAGCTGCTAATTATGTTAGACTAGCTGTTTCGACTTATTTGAAGTTATCAGATAGGTAAGTCTGGGCCTGCGCTCCGTAGTTATAAAATATGTGGAAGGTAGCAATTCTCCCATGAAACCAATGATCGAAGAGTTGCAAACTGACGAGAAAATGGTGGACTTTTAAATTCGCCAATTTCTGTGAATCTTTTACAAAATGAAGTTGAAACTATGATTAACTGGGTAACGGCTTTTCTGCTGGGTATGTCTTGGAATGTTTTCAAAATATCACAACATGCAGAGGTATTATAACACGCGGAGGAATTCAATGATATATTAGAAAAACCTTCCCCGGCAGGTATCATCAATTTTGCCAAAATAGAAACGTACTTGATTAACGAGTTTTTTTTGGCAATATCATTTTCCGGCAACAGAAGCATTCACTAGCTGATTTTCAAAAGTCACAGCATTCAGCCCGTACGTCTTATTCCTATTATACCGTATTTGATCTAGACAAACCAGGAACGTGTTCTCGAGAAAAAGCCTAGATGGTTATTTCAGAGCATCCTTATGCTGCGCCTTTAATTACAGTTATTAAGAACCCACTGAACGTCGATATCATGGACCATTATTCATGTTATTCAAGCCTGACCCTTCAAATTTGATACATAAAATTAAACCCAGATTTTATCCTGAGTTCTTCAGCTTTATCTGCTCATCAATAAGCGAGGTCAGGTCGTCGTTAATTTGCGTGCACAAAATAACCTTTGCGGCTTTTATCAGCTCTTACGAAAAAGTACTCACTTGTAAAAGTCCCAAGTCCATACTAACTCGCTTCCTAAATTCACTCAAGTCTCTCCAAGCCCAACTATTCGCAGTAATATTTCTGTGCGCTCACGTGACCAGCGATACCTTTTTCAATGCTCATCGCAAAAAAATAGACTCCGCAGCATGGATACCTCGAAGCTTAACTTGTCCTCGTTGAAGGACAAGATTTCGTCCAAGTTGAGCGAGCTGAACAAGAAAGGGAAGTCTAAGAAGGAGAGCAAGGAGAGAAAGAAGGAGCAAAACAGGGAAGCCCATGAGAGAGAAGTGCAGCTGGCCAAAGAGAGAAAGGAAAGGCAAAGAGAACCAAAGGACAAAAACAAGAGAGATGTCGACAACAAAAAGGACCGCAAAAGTCAAGACAGCGTAAAGAAGGACTCGAAGAAGGATGCTTCAACTAAAGAGCAGGCAGATGCGGAGGAGGATGTTCTCCGTAGAGAAGCCTTCAACTTAGGCGCCTCTGCTGAGGACATAGAGATGATAGAGGGCATTCCTTCTGGTGACGAGAGTGAGGAGCAATTTGAGGACGCCCAGGGTTTGGACAAGGGGTTTGCCAATGACTTGTCGAAGTTCATGAAGGATATCGGGTTCGATGGAAAGGGGCCTGAGATCGTTGAGGATGAGGCGGAGGTAGAGGAGGAAGAGGAGGAAGAGGAGGAAGAGGAGGAAGAGGAGGAAGAGGAGGAAGAGGAGGAAGAGGAGGAAGAGGAGGAAGAGGAGGAAGAGGAGGAAGAGCAAGAAGAAGAAGAAGAAGAAGAAGAGGAACAAAAGGAAGAAAACGAAGAAGACGCCCAATCAGACTCTGACTCTGACGAATCCTCCGAAAGTGAAGAAAAAGACCAAGAAACTCAAGCCGCTAAACCTCAGCCAGCAACAAAGTCCGCCGACAAAGTCTCCAGCGTGTACTCCGTCAACTCGGCCAAGCTCACAGTGCAACCTCGTGTTGACTGGTACAACACAGAGTACTCAGAAGTCGCCAGTACAACCAAACCTGACCGTTTTGCTAGAGAGCGTCTTCTTGAGCGCGCGCAAAAGATCATGGACAAAGAGAACAAGACTTATCTCGAGGAATTTGCGTCCAACTCATCGCAAAAGAAGTTTTTGGGGCAGATCTTGAGTGACGGTACACTTAACGATAAAATTTCTGCGTTGACTTTGATGGTGCAGGAGGCACCGATGCATAACATCAAGGCCTTCGACACATTGATGAGCTACTGTGAGAAGAAGTCCAGAACCGCGTCTCTTCAGGCCATCAACGCCGTCAAGGATATGATGGTGAACGGGTTGCTTCCAGACCGCAAGTTAGTTGCTTTCGACAAACAATTGATGAACGCAGACATTTCCGACGTGCAGTTGGCGTTGTACTACTTCGAAGACTACATCAAGAAGGCGTACTTCCGGTTGATCACTGTGCTCGAGTCGCTTTCGCACGACCCTATCTTGCATGTGCGTATGAGTGTGTTGAACCATTTGTTTGATCTTCTTAAGGCCAAGCCAGAACAGGAGGCTAACCTTTTGCGTTTGGGTGTGAATAAGCTCGGTGACGTTGACAACAAGGTCGCCGCCAAGACCTCTTACCAGATCTTGCAGTTGGAACAGGCACATCCCGCCATGAACAAGATCATCACCGATGCCGTGATCGACGTGGTGTTCAAAACCAACACGGAGTACAACGCACAGTACTACGCAGTGACAACCTTGAACCAGACTATTCTCACCAGAAAGGAGCCTGAGGTCGCCAACCTGTTGGTCAAAACCTACTTTGCACTCTTCGAGAAGATCTTGGTCGATACCGACAAGTTTAATGCTGGCACCACTTCGGAAGTGGGCACCACGCTGAAGGGCAGAAAGGACAAGAGAAAGGGCTTCAAGCGCGGTAAGAAGGGAGGCAAGTCCGTGAAGCACAACGAAAAGGACGAAAGCGAGGTCGTGGAGGAGCGCAACAACAAGCTCTTCTCTGCTCTTCTCACGGGTCTCAACCGTGCGTTCATGTTCTGCAACTTGCCTGCAGAAGTGTTCCAGAAGCACTTGGACACCTTGTTCCGCATCACCCACTCTACCAACTTCAACACCTCGGTGCAGGCGTTGGTGTTGGTGCACCACATCATCACGGAGCAGAAGTTGGAAACTGCCAGATACTTCCGCACATTGTACGAGTCGCTCTTGGACCCTCGTCTCGTGCAGTCATCCAAGCAGGGTATCTACTTGAACTTGCTCTTCAAGTCGTTGAAGAACGACCGTGCCAACCCAAGCCGCGTGCTTGCCTTTGTCAAGAGAATCCTACAGGTCTGTAGCCACTGGTTGAACGTGGGTGCCATCACTGGTATGTTGTTTTTGTTGATGGAGTTATCCAAGGCTATTCCAGAGGTGAGAGCCTTGATGACTGGAAACAAGAGCAAGAAGGCTAGCAAGAAGCCTGTGGAAGAGGGCAAGGAGGAGGCCGCTTACGACCCAAAGAAGAGAGACCCACAGTACGCCAACGCCAACTTGTCGGATCTCTGGGAAATCAACCAGTTCCTCGACCACTTCCACCCCACCATTGCTATCTACGCACAGTCGATCCTCGACGGCCTGTCGCAGCCTAAACCTGACCTTGGTTTGTACACCCTCTCGCACTTCTTGGACCGCTTTGTGTACAAGAACCCTAAGCAGAAGGTGACCACCAAGGGTAACTCCATCATGCAGCCTTTGGGTGGAGCCCACACCGGATCGCTTTTGGTGCGTGCCACCGGAGTCCGTGACGCAGCCGTGCCGGCCAACACCATCGACTGGTTGGCCAAGAAGGCCAGCCAGGTTCGCCCTGATGAGCAGTTCTTCCACCAGTACTTCACCACCAAGTCTGAGAAGACCGTGAAGGAGAAGACTGTGCCACAGGACGAGGAGGAGGCGGAGAATATGCAGGACGACGAGGTGTGGAACGCGCTCGTCAAGTCGAGGCCCGATGTTGAGGGTCCAGAGGACGATGACGAAGACTTGGACGACTTTGCAGACATGATGAGTGACTGGAGTGATGATGACGAGGAAGCAGACCTTGAGGCTGTGAATGCTGACGATTTGGACGTCGAGGATGGCGACAATCTCAGTGACGACGAGTTCGTGGATGCTCAGACCTCGCTTGCTGAAGACGACATGTTTGGAATCAACAAGGAGGACGAGATCAGCGACGATGATGCTGATGAAGTCAGCGATAACGCCAGCGATGCCAGCGATAGCGCCAAGAGAGGAAGGGAGGACGAGCCACTGAAGAAGAACAAGAGACAGAAGTTGAAGAACTTGCCTGTGTTTGCATCTGCAGATGATTATGCGCAGTATTTGGACAGTGAGGACGAGGATTACAATTAGCATAGGTAGAGCATGACAGTAAATAGATATTGAAAGGATGAGATTACAGCTAGAGAGAAAAAGTAAAATCCAATTAGCTCCAAAATTCTACAGTAGTCCAAGTTTTCAGGTAATGCAACTTGTGCGCCAGGATTATAATAATATTTTTGGTTACGAAAAGCAGAAGTTCCACACAGAGGAGATGTTTAGTAGTTTTATAGGTCACCCGTACCAGATGGAGGGACTAAGTACACCGACCAGAACATCGAGAAAACGGCAATCTCGAATATACGTCAACCCAATTGACCTTGCCCAAAAACTGTGAACCTTATCGCTAGAAGCTACTAAAAGCCATCCACCTTATCGCTGGAAATTACTAAAAGCCCGACTCATCGCTAGAACCTACCAAAACCTGCCACCTCATAGTACTAACGGAACAGCACAAAAAACAGATCACAAAACAACAGATCGACGGCGACACATAATCGACACGCCGTATATTAAGCCACATTTGATGTATGCACTAACTAAAAAGCTTAAAGCGGAGATCGGAAAAATATGCAGGGGTTCTACCCAAACATAGCTACCTATTCGATCAGACTATGGTATCTGTTGCATACTGAATGTTTCTGCTGGGTTTCTACAAATCGTGGGAGAAAAAGTCATGGGTTATGTCATCGCAAAAGGCGACAGATTCATGTTGATGCGCACAAAGTCACGATTCATGTCACACTCGATTCACAAAAGTCAGTGCCAACTTCCACAAAGTCAGTGCCAGAAACACTGAGACAACCTCGTGCCGAAGCCTCCGTAAAGCAAACCATTTCTAGAACCCGAGTCGCGGGCTTTTCGTAAATTTCTTGATAGTCCTGCACTTTGATATGCCATGTCCACGATTTTTCCACCAGAGCATAAAACCACTTGGATCTCAAAACATTCTACTTTTTCTATCTGACCCGTAATTCTTCCGTTGTTTTAAAAGTAACCTCTCTCTCAAACACAACACAACGGACATCTCCCTACTCTCGCCTTTTTTCTCCTTGTTTGCGGTTCTCCACCGGCGCTCAAAATCAATCAGACTCTACTCTCAGGTACACGCCTCAAAAGTTTCGTTTCAACATCTAGCAAACCACTAGATATCAGGGAAGGTGCTTACACCTGCTTATTTGAAAACTTCCATATCATTGAGTCGGTCTCTATCGTTACTAAAGGGGCCTACTGTAGGGGAATCTTACCAATTGTCTTGGGAATCATACTTCTTGGTAACCCACACAGACATTTTTCCATCACACAGGCTTCTCTGGCGCTCGCCCTGTTGCAGGTTTCACAAACGCACTAACTACTAAACGGAAAGATTAACCGCAAATTCGTCAACACCAAAACGTTTCGAACTATTGAAGGGCCTATAAAACAAGGATCAACCCGCACTTTCCTATTATCACAACAATCCGCGCCACTTTTGGTACCAGCCGCGAACAAAGAAGATCGTTGTAGTAAAAAAACAGAAAATAAACGATATCAAAAGAAACTTTTTTACAACCAAACATCTCTCCTTACGTATCCCGAAGGTACAACCACAACAAACTAAGAAAACAACTTTCTAAAGAACAACTGATAAAACCAACAGATAGATAGGATACCACTCACAAACTCCTGAAAAAAAGTTAACATAGAGCTCTAAACGCAACCCGAGTTCAACATGAATGCCATTACGCGACCATACGACATCTGTGTACTTGGCACAGAAGGGTGCGGGAAGTCCAGTATCGTTCAATACTTTATACATGGTCGGTTCATTTCCACAGACAGCAAGATCGAAGACCTTTATACCAAGGTTGTCCGGAATGGGTCCAGCTACAACGAGTACACCATTCTAGACATTGCTGCCGAGGAGTTTTACCTGTCTTCGCGAAAAAAGCAGTTCACCAACATGGCTACGTGTATCATAGTGTACTCAATAGACTCGTACGAGCTGTTCAGCGAGGTGGAGGAATTATATGAGCGTGTTTTGCACGTTCGAGGCGAGGACAATTTCCCACCAATGGTGCTCGTGGGCACAAAGTGCGACCTAAACGCGCGCGAGGTGTCATTTGAGGAGGGTAGTCAGCTTGCAAAAAAATTGAACGCCATTTCATTTCATGAGTGCCTGCCGAAAGAAGGTATGGGCGTTAATGAAGTCTTTCGGCCTTTAATGGAGTACCTTTCAACCATCAAAAAATCAAACAAAAGCAGTATTTCCCGGTTTCTGACTGACGTAACTTTCACCACAGCTCCTGACAAGCTGTTGGACAAGACATCGTCAAAGAACATTGACGATGGAGAAGTGGCTTCCACTCGGAATGTCTCGGCAGCACGGAAACTGGAAGACTCACGAAATAAAGCCCGCAGAAGTCTCATCTCGGTTAAACTGAAAGTGAAGCTGGATCACAACCCCGCTCGTGAGTTGCAATCACAAGCACCAAGGATTTCAAACACAAAGAAGAATATTGATAGAACCGCCTCCAAAGAGAACCAGAGGTGTTGCGTTGCCATGTAGTGACGGATTTTGGATACACACTTTATAGATTTGCATTTTTAGGTTCAAGAACAGAGGAAAGAACAGGTAGATATGATTGTAGCTTTTGAAATCTTTACAGGTTGAATAAAAAACAGCATTAACTTACATTTATGACAGTATCAGCATAGATAATGAGGCATGAAGCCTACAAATTGGCCCCACTGTAAAGATAAAGTGCACACCACTAGTGAAGGGCAAACATTGAATAATAATAGTAAAATCAACCCTGTGGCACACCAGTATAGTTGGGACGTAACATACACTCCGTCTACACCGCAGCGTTGTCCAGAATGTGCGAGAAACCTCTGAACTGCTCCTGCATTTCCGATGTCAACACCGTATCCACAGGAGTCAACCTCGGTGTTTCCAGTGTGAACTCCAGGTCAAAGTTCGAGTAGTCGTGCTCTGATGTGATCTCAGGCAAATATGGAGCCTGAACACGGCATGCCAAAATGTCGTCGAAATTAACGTCGGCAAAGTAAGGATGCTCCATGATTTCCAAGGCATCACGCTCACCAGAACCTAGACGGAGGCTTGGGTCCTTTGTAAGCAAGGCCTGCAATACCAAAACGGTTTGACGAGGCATGCTGATCGGATACTTGACATCGTCGTGCTCAATGGCGTTGAAAATTTCGTCCTCATCATCACCTTTGAATGGTGACTGACACAATAACATTTGGAACAACAAGACACCGAGTGCCCACCAGTCCACACTTCTGTCGTATGGCTTATAAGCAATAATTTCTGGAGCCATAAACTCCGGCGTACCACAGAAGGTACCAGTGGTTTTCTTGTAGCCCATGTTTTCTTTACACAATCCATAGTCACCGATCTTGATATGGCCCTGGGTAGTCAACAAAATGTTGTCAAGCTTCAAGTCACGGTACACAATGTCGTTATCGTGGAAGTACTTCAATCCGAGTAACACCTCACACGCGTAGAACTTGGCACGGCGTGCCAGGAAACGCGACTTCTGAATATGCCACATCAAATCACCACCAGAAATGTACTCCATCACAAAGTAAATTCTATTCTCAGTCTGGAAACAACAGTGCAAGTTCAATAAGAAGGGATGCTTCTCCTTATTGGCTGTCAAGAAGACACGCTTTTCGGACTTGACGCTATCCGCCTCATCATTTTCGACAATGAAATCCTTTTTCAACACCTTAATGGCGCATAGGTTCTGTGTGTGTCTCGACTCTGCCAACATCACCTTACCGAAATTACCCTTACCCAAAACCGCCAAAAATTGGAAGTCGTCAAGACCCACCTTTCTCCGACGCCGCCTGGGCTTCTGTGGCGAGGACGGCTTCGCCTCGTGCACCAGCTGACGCTGTTCAACAGCATTAGGCGCAATTTGCACTTGGGTATTGCTATTGCTGTAGTCGAAGTTGCTAAATGTATCATTAGACTGTGCTGTATCCGAGGAGGGATATGGCTGCATCTGTTCTTCATATGAAAGCTGATGCTTGTGATGAGACTTCTTCTCGTATCTATCGGCCTCAATGTGCTGCGGCTTTGGCTTGTCGACTGGCTCTGGCTCTGGGATGTTTTCATACGCACTGCGCTCCTCTGCAGGCCCACGTCTTCCGCCATACGCAACTTGCTCCTGATATTGTCCACCGGAAGATGTAGGCAAGTTTGTTTCGAACGCCTCTTCGACCTCATTCGCAAAGGACTCCTTTGTTGGGGAGGAATGTGTCGAAATCGTGATAGACGGAACAGAAATGGGATTTTCGAGAGTCTGCTGTGGCTGAGGCTGCGGTGGAAGATCATTGTACTGTTGATTGCGTGCTTTAGCAGCATTCGGCTTTGTGGGGCTCTTTGTTGCTGTAGTTGTGCTCTTAATGGTCATCAAAATCTTGTTGGCCATCTCAATAGACATACCACAGAAGTCTGGAACCAAGTGCGTACACTGTGCATGGCACATGACACCACACTCACCACATTTCCGGACATTCTTTCTGCCCCATGGCAAAATGTATCCACAATGGCAGCACCATTTCGTACCGTGATTGGTGACAGGATCGAATCTGTGCGGAATACGATGGTTGAGTTTGGTCTCATCATCGACATCCGTTGAGGATTTCGAGATACACTTGGTGACAACCTTTTGGTAACATTTTTTGTGGCATAGGAATTTACAGTCTTGACACTGGAAACCCGTGTACCGCAAGAACTCACCACAGAGGGCACAACTCATAATGTTGTAGAACTGCTTCTGCACAAACTGGTGACCATGCTGCTCAAACACCTCCTCTTTCTTTTGACGAATCGCACCATGACGTCCCAAACCACCCATGAACTGTTTGCCCTGTCTGCTGGTCTTTTCGAACGAGAGACTGACCAATATTTGTCCAACAGGCTCCAAACTGAGCCAAGTGTTGACCAGGATGTTTTGCTCGCCGTTAGGGGAAGATTGGTTCATCGAGTCACCAATGACTGCATCGTTGCTCAGAAACCCGGAGCTTGAGCCGGTATTTCCTGTTGCCCCAAAACTCGCGTCTCCTGTGGTGCCCTCGGATATGTTTTGGGCCAGGATCCAACCACTCGATCCCAAATCACTAGCGACTTTCCGCTTACGAATCTCCTCCGTAATGTCCGAAAGAAGCGCCCAGTTGACTGCCACGGGGACCATGCTGGTGCCCGACTTGTCGAAAACCAGAATCTCGATTTCGTGGCCCTTATCAACATCAAATGTATACTCCTCGTTCCACTTTCCAGTTCTCGAGCCTTTGGTGCGGACCTTTTCCACGTCATCAACTTTGATCATCACCACCAGCTCCGGCCTCTTCAGGAACATGGGCAGCGCAATGTGGTCGACGTCCCTGATGCAAGTGATTCCGACCGTCAACTTACCACTGAGTGGCTTACGTGCGTGCTTCGGGGTGGAAATGATTTCGAAATCACGAGTCACATCCTCGACGTTGATGTGCATATTCTGGTATTTTTTGAGGGCTTTGTTGAGCAACTGGATTCTCTGGTCCAGCTCCAAACGACCGCCCTCGGCGGCATTCAGTGATGAGCGATCACCATCCATCAAGTACAAGTGGCTGATTTTCTCATTGGCTTCACGGTACTGGTTTTCGACTTGAAGCTTGAACTGCAATTGCTGCAACATATGCTGGATCTTGTGGCCCAATGACGGACAGTCATACTTGACGAGATCAAAACGGGAGTATAGTGGGCGATTGTTGGTGTCCGCACTACTAGTGGAGGTGACACGGCGCTCCGCAGGCAACTGTTCTTTTTGCGAGCGTTTTTGCTGTTGCAAAGTAACTTTTTGGAGAGTAGCCTGAAGAAAGTCGATATTCAGTTGTGTTTCTCTGATCTGAGTGTTGCACCGTTGGATCACTTCTGCATTCTGGGTGCTTTTCTTCAAGGCCTGGAAACCCTGAATGAGTTTGACCTCACGCTCAATTTTGCCGTTGATGTCCTCCAAGACATCGTTTGGTTGTGACATTATTGTGGCACACTGCTAATCGCTGTGGTATGATTACGTGTTCAGCGTGGATTATGTGCACAGCGTCGTAAAGAATTCAGCGTTAGATAAATCAAATAAGGTTGTTGACGAATTTTTGTTTTGCTCGATCTGGAAGGTCACGTGACCGGTATAGGTGAAGAAGTAGTCACGTAGTGATGACGTGAGGAAGTTGGTGAATGCTGATTGATGCAGTGTGATTGGCGTCGCGCGAATTGGTGAAGAAGGGACTGGGTGAGGAATTGGTATCAGATTTCAGTAATTTCTGAAGGTTGCGAATGAGTGTTTTACGAGCCTGTACGCCATGCGGCTGGAAGCCATATTTTAACTGTTCAGTCATGACAGAATACAAGAAACTAACAGTACTAACAGAAGTTCAAGAGCAGAGATTCGCTCGTATTACACTACCCCTATGCATAATGACATAATCCTGCATGAATAAAATAGTATATTCAAAATTTACTAAATAAAAGATTCTACACCTTACTATACTTACTTTTCACAATAATCGCCGATATCAGTGGGTTTTGTTATTGCTAATTTCTTTCGCTGCTCAATTATCAATCTTCATCAAGTTTCTTGCTCTCCTATCATTACTCACCTTACTAGTTTATAGTCCGCTCATCTACTATTACAACGACAGTTGCAATCAGGCACCGGGCAAACGTAATGTTTCAGAAACCACTCATCAGCGTGGTGAGCATGCAGACCGTGGTTACAGTTCAAACAGAAACTGAACCATTCGCGGAACCGGTTCTCAATTTTGCCCGCCAACGTCAACTCCAGAAGCCTATCAGATGGCTCGGTCGGCAAAGGCGTTCCCATGTTGAGAAGACAAATCGAGCATCGGGGTAACGGCGCGCCACAGTGCGGACACGCAGTCACAATGTTGCTTGCCTTGTTCATCTTGTTAAACTGCTTGAGCATCACCTGGGTATTACCAACTGTCGCCGTGTTGGCAGACTTTTTGCCGAGATTCTTGTTACACCTAATACACTGCAAGTACACCTGTTTCGGTGTGGCCTTGATGGTGATCTGGCCACTGGTGTTTTTGGATAATTTCGTGCGTGCAACATCAAACTTGGCGCGCACACTGAAAAGCCCCCATGAATTGAGAAGGTTGCGGTAGCAGTCTACCCAGTGCTTAACCCTTTTGTCTGCAAAGTAACGAGGGCATGCATATGCGGATATGAGCGCGGCTGTTTGGACGTCACTGGTACGGTCCACAAAACTCTGGAGCAAGTCAATACCGCGGGGTGTAATACCCGTCAAGATCAAACCCTCGAGTTCACCTTTGGTCACCACAGTGTCAGCTACACGGTGCAAGTACACATTCAAGTCCTTGTCCAGGAGGAAGCGTAAGGCCACACCAAGACGCTCGCGCAATGGCAATGAATGCTCATCCAACACATCCCACCAGTCGTTATCAGCAATGAAGGCAAAGATTGCACGCAAATAAGGATCATCTAAATCCAGTGCCATACGACGACACTGGTCCTTCCACGGACTATTAACGGAGTCGTTTTTGTACGCAAGATACCCTGCGACCGCAGTGGACATCAAACGCAAGCGCTCTTTATTGGAGTTTGCAAGAATTTCAATAGCTTTGGGCACGTCGCCATGGAACACAGCCCACCCTGCAGCTTTCTCGGTATACCCCAAGTTGACCAAAATCTTGAGTTTTTCATCAAACTCGGCATCAGTGAGGTACCATCCTGACACGATAAGACACAATTTGCGCTGGGTTTTGTGCTCACTATTTCCTGGAATGGTGATTCCGGCGGTTTTCTTACCTTTCAGCAGCACAATCAGCTTCACAGCCTGTGTGAACATCTCATCGGTGATGCGATTTTTCAACTCCTCCAGTCGCTTCAATTCTTCAACTCCAGTCCAGATTCCGAGAACACCCTGGTAACCGAGGTCCACACCCTCTGACAACATTGTGCCCTTATCAAGCGACTTCTTGGCCAAACTGAGCCACTTCCAGGTATTACGGAGGAACTGCTGGTTGTCCAAGATGTTCAAGTTCTCCAATACTCTGATATTGCGGTCCGACTCCACACCGTACCCAAGAAGCGCACGGCGTCTTATGGAGGAACCGATGTCGTTGGTGATGACGTTCAGCACATCGAGGAACTTGGGAATGTATGGATTCTCTAACCCTCTTTGAGGGGCCGGGTACCGGAAACTCTCGTCGTCGGCCAAGGAGTCAACCTCGGAGGACTCGCTGTACTTGCGTAACACGTCATCTTCGTCATCATAACCGTCGTTCATGATGTTGGAGGGCTTTTCATCTATAATATCCTTGACTGTTTCTTTGTCGTTTACAAATTTAGTGTAGGTACCCTCAGTTCCACATATAGTGAACTCATTGAACGAGTTGAAGTCCAATGTTTCAATCAGCTCAAGAACCGGCATGCGAAACACACTACCCGATTGTCTCATACACACAAAGTGCGTGCTCGTGTGCGAAATGGGGTCGGGAGAGTAGTCGAATGAAACCACGCGCTCGTAGTCTGTTTTCACATCCAAAACACAAGAAACAAATAGCGATTCCTCGTTTGGACGGTACAATTGTGCAGATTGCTGTTTCAAGCTCTGAAGAACAGCAGCATCCTTACGGGGCGTGCTTGTCGCAGAAACCACGCCTGGTTGCTGATATGGATCCAAGGTCGGAACCGTGGCAGTTCCCCATCGCCTGATCAAGTCGCCGTTAAACACAGACGCAAACTCACCGCGGCGGATGGTCAGGTACCTCACACAGGGGTTTTGGTTTTTACGCGCGGAGGTGTCGCTCAACAACTTATGGAATTGAAGAACAGGGGTCTCTGTGACCTTTGCCTTGGAACTGGTGCTCAACTGTCTGCGATCCCAGATGGCCAAGGATCCGTCCTCGCTGAAAGAGTGAAAAAGATGGTTTTGGAAGTGATCGACCGTGAGTCCAAGTGTGTACTTACTGGCCATTTGAAAAACAGGTTGTTCCTGACGGAGGTCGATCTCTCGCAAAAACTTGTACGACCCGCATACCAAGTTGTTGGTGAGATCGGGATAAAACACAGCTGAAAGCACGGCTTCGTTGGGGAGGTACGAGCTTATGGGTCTTTTGATGTGGTCATTGGTGCTGTTACGCGAGTAGTGCTCGACGTTCCAGATCTGTAAGGAGTTATCTTGTCTTCCTTTGTCGAAGCCCGCGGCCACAAGATTGGTGTTGTTGAAGCTGAGTGCATTGCACGGGCGACTTTGCTTTGGCCGAAGTTTGAGAATCGACGATGTTGGAGAATTGATGTCAAATATTGAGATGTTGCCGCTGATGGTTCCGACTCCTGTAATGCCCTTGTCGACACCAAGATACGAAGAACATTGGATGTTTTCGAAGCCCAGTCGGCTGCGGAGTTTGATGAGCTCGTTAGATTGGGCCCCAGGGTCTTCGTGGTTGGTTTCGTAAAGAACAACCTCGTCGCCAATTGGATTGACTGCGAGAAACTGTTGCTCATACCCATTATCCCAGTTGAGTGCTCGCACAATCGAGCCGCTCATAATGTAACAAGTGTGAAGTCAAATGGCAACCTGTAAAAGATATCAAGAACCTGTAAAAGATGACACTGAAAAGCTGTAAAAAGGCAACCCAACATGTAAAAGATAATACCGATAAGTTGTAAAAGTCTAGTGTAAAAAGCAACTTAACGTGTAAATGGCTACGGCGCTAATCTGCAAAATCGAACCTTTCAAATAAGTTTCTTTAACACATGTGACTAATACTCGGTAGAAAATGATATAACTGCCCGAACAGGCCATTATTGGCCACTTCCTAGCTGAAAATAATCCAACCTTGAACGTATGTTACCAGAACTGCACATAGCAGTTTGTCACGTTAACGTAATGCCAAAAAACCGGACTGCACATATACAAAAGTTGTTTCTAACTAAGGACTGAAAAATGGGCGTGCAAAAGTACTGAACTTTGTGTCAACAGGTAGAAGAATTCGAGCCGGGCGATGGTGAACACGTCTTAAACCTCTTTGATCATGACTACATACCTGGCATCAAATGGTGTGCTTATTGATCAGGATGAATTCTTTTTAATTAATGGCTAATGTGAAGAGATATCATAGGAACTCTAGAGTAACGTAGCGTATACTCACATGACTAATCAAGCTCATCTAAGGCGTCCTTCACACAGCCTGCTCATCCAAGTGCTTACCTAAGCTATGTGCTTACCTAATTTACAGTATTAGGAAGTACGAATCAGAAATTTTTTGCGTTCGTCTCGGTCTATGCAGAACTCTATGAAATGTAAGTCGGCATTACCCACTGGCAATACGGCATATGCGTAGTTACGGGAATTAACAATGAACACAGATCCGAACTAATGCAAGTAAAGTGATGCAGGATTTAAAGGTCGAGATCTTTGAGGTTAAGATCACTTCAGAGGTATTCCTTATACAGTAATCTACGTCATCCGTTTGGCTACCGAGTCTGGCACTGCCATGACAAAATCTTAACTCTGCGGAATGTGAAACGCAATATTCCTTTTGATCACCCCTTCAATTCCATCTCCTGTTTTATTGGCCATTGCAAAACCTTTGGAAGTATTGCCGCTGGATCTTGGAGGAATATTCCTTGAGCCGTAATAGGAAATCTAATTAGAAAAAAGACGTAGTGCGCCCATCTTGCAAACACTTAGTCGCGTAGCTCATTTTTTACTTTCAAACCCACACCGCAATGTAAAGGCGGAGTGTCTTGTGTCTGATTGCAACGCCACCAACCATTTGCCTTCAGTTCAAGCAGCTTCTCACTGATTGGCCATTTATATGCACTCCGACTGCATGTAAACTATATGCTGTTTTCCTGCATGTACCCACTCCTGCGCACAAGGTTTCTGCATACTACCCAGTTAGATTGGCTGATACAGTTTGAGGAGCGGGAAACAAGCAGTGCAACATGATCAGGAGATATTGCCTGGACGGTGTACAGTGTAGCTCCTTTTTGAGGAGCGCATCTTATTGGGTTCTCTGTGTATTACAAGGTTTATGCACTTTAGAATTAAACTTTTGACGTCCGAGACGTTGCGTTAAACTTTAATCAGATGGTCCTGTGTACAACCTCGTACTTTATCCTGTATATTTGCGGTGGCCACTTTAAGTCTTTTCTTTTAGTTTGTGCAAAAGCAACGGAGTCCGATCGAGGCAGAGAATTTTTTCTCTATTTTGTGCAACTAATTCCAACGGCCGTTCAAACCAATTGGGGAATATAATTACCTTTTTGTGCTGGAAACCTTAAACCTTGGGAATCGCCATCGAAGGTGAATGAATGTTAATTTCGAATAGCTTCTGGCAATACGGGTCGTATATATACTAGATAGACCCATAAACATGTCGCGGGATTTTGCTGATGAAGGGAAGCTGCAACGCCATGCGTGAATAGCTGTCTAGAACGCAGGGTACCGACTACCTCCTGTCTACTTTAATAAAATAACGCAGTGCATAAAGCACAATCCCCGAAGCCGAAAGTTTTGTGCTCGATTTGTAGATCATGTACTTTTCAACAGCATTATTTTCTGGGGTCCGACGATTGCAAAATTTTGCACATGGAGATTAGAAAAGTATAAAGAGCTGGGGTGATGCAGCCTGTAATCTCTATCAAACACCTACACTCTTTCAGGACTACAACCTTTGGCTTTGATCGCACACTTTCTTTAAAGTTTTACATTCATTACTACTCCAACTTCATACATTCCTTATTATGTTGTTTCAAAAGATCGCCACTATCGTTGCAGTTGCTGCTTCCGCTTCTGCGTTGCCTGTCAAAAGAGGCAACACATGCTCTTTTCCAACTGATGCAGGCTTAGTGTCCATCACTCCAAAATCCACCAACGGTGGTTGGGCCATGTCTCCAGATGAAGCTTGTACTGCAGGTAACTACTGCCCATATGCCTGTCCACCAGGTAAGTTGTCTGCCCAGTGGGATCCTTCTTCGACTTCTTACACATATCCCCAGTCGCAGTACGGTGGCTTGAAGTGCAACTCCGACGGCACCGTTTCGAAGCCTTTTAGCGACAGAGACTACTGTGTTGATGGCACAGGTACTGTTGAAGTCAACAACAAGGCTGGTAGCGAGGTTTCTTTCTGTCAGACAGTCTTGCCAGGAAACGAGGCCATGTTGATCCCAACCTCTGTCGACGGCGGTTCTTCGCAAACTCTTGCTGTGCCGGGCTCTGACTACTGGGCTGGTACTGCTGCCCACTACTATATCAACGCTCCAGGTGTTTCTGCTTCGGATGCTTGTGTCTGGGGATCTACTTCTAAGGATGTTGGTAACTGGGCTCCTTACGTTGCTGGTGCCAACACAGACAGTAACGGTGAAACATTCATCAAGATCGGCTGGAACCCTAAGCATGTTGATGACTTCAATGGCCAGAAGCCAAACTTCGGTATTAGAATCACTTGTGACAACGAGAGTGACTGCAACGGCTTGGACTGTGAGATCGACCCGTCCAAGACTGGTTACAACGCGGTCTCCGGTTCTTCTGCCGACAAGCTGTTGGGTGCAGCTTACTGTGTTGTTACCGCCAAAAACAACGCCAAGGCCAAGATTGAGGTTTTCTCTATCTAAATCAAGGGCTGATTTCGCTCGCAAGTGAATACTTGTATTTTCTGTTCGATACTTTCTGGGTTTCTGGGTTTCTGGGTTTGGCATTGTATTATTTAGTTTATGGAAATGCTTCTACGAATTTGTAGTTTCTTTTTTTTTTGCAGCAATGGCGCCTGCAGGGGATTGGCGGTGAAATCCGAAGGAAGAAAATCTTGATGGTAGTGGTTAAATACGCTGAAGCAACGGAAGAAAAATCTAAGCAGCTGACAAATGAACCAAAATATTACTGTGGATGAATAAAGTCGATTAACAGTTTCCTTAGGGTTTTACTGGATAAGTTCATTAAAACTATCTTTACAACTGAATAAGCTTTTCATATGAGAGTCTTGATCGAATATTCGAGTGTTGCACCACCTGATTGTGACAAATGCCACCCATTTGTCATCATGATGAGTGAATAAAGGCTTACCAGATTTCCTGCTCAACTCAGTAGTTTATGATTCTATCGGTTCAGGAAAAAGTTTAACTCATTACTTTTTCTTGGTGCCCACTTCTCTTCATATGGAAGCGAAGTTCGGGTTAGTCTATTAACTCGACCCTAGTGCTGAAGTCCCGTATCACCCTCACTGTATTATGCAACGGATGCACAGAAGAGCCTTCCGTACGTACGGACCTAAACCTGCGCTTTGCAAATGGACAATGTGTGTGCATACGCGGAAGGTACCGAGCTGCATGTCAAAGTCTCTGAGCTCCGTTCATCAACTTCGAACTACCGAAACAGTTTTGTGTAGCATCTTGTAAATGACCAATTTTACTCTTCTATTGAAGAATACAACAGAACCGAGCACGCAAGAGTTCTTTCGTCTCGAAACAACCAGAATAAAAGAGCCAGGAACCCTGTAAATACACCCAATATCTCCCTACTTTTGAACGTCTGTTTACACCGTCTCCGGCCCTTCAATCTGGCCGCTCCTTTTGGTTACGAACCCGCACAAACCTTAACTCAATACACAAGGCGTCTCCACTTAGCCAAGCCTGCATATGCCCAGGGTCGTGCGGACAACAGTCCACATCCCAGTTCGACACGACAGCTCCTTCGTAATCCAACACCATCGATAGGTGACTTTGATTCCTGTATATAACGCCAACACTTCGGTATTCTCATATTACAACGGAAAGACTGTAGTGTGCCCCAACAACCATTTTGGTGTTCTTTATGTACTATTTGTAAAGTGCTTGTTCTCTTGCGTGCTCTTGTTCTCCACGTTTTGTGACAAGATAACAGAAAATCAAAATTCCATGTCTGAACAGGAACCGCTAGTGGGCAACGCGCCCGCTGTGCGCTCGCACTCTCAAAAAAAGAAGACCCTCACAGTCCTCGCCATCATCATCGTCCTCGCCGGATTCCTCTTCTGGGAAACTAACACAACCAAGTATGATCACAGCGTCAACACCAAGGGCAAGAAGAACGTCATCTTCATGGTGACCGACGGCATGGGCCCGGCCTCACTCTCACTTGCACGTTCATTCAAGCAGCACAGAGACGGATTGGAAATTGATGACATTCTCACTATCGACAAGTACTTGATTGGGTCATCCAGAACGCGTTCCAACAACTCGTTGGTGACAGACTCCGCGGCTGGTGCCACGGCATTTTCATGCGCCTTGAAGTCATACAACGGTGCCATCGGAGTGAACCCTGACAAGGAGCCATGTGGAACGATCTTGGAGGCACTCAAGTTGCAAGGTTACTTGACTGGATTGGTCGTCACCACCAGAATTACCGACGCCACGCCAGCAGCGTTCAGCTCCCACGTCGACTACCGTTTCCAGGAAGACCTCATTGCACAGCACCAATTGGGCGAATATGCACTTGGCCGTTCGGTGGACTTGATCATCGGTGGTGGCAGAACTCACTTCTACTCAGGAGGCGCTGGTTCTCGTGCCGATGGCAGAAACTTAATAAAAGAGGCGCAAAAGAAGGGGTGGTCATATGTTGGCGATAGACAGTCTTTTGACGAGTTGGATGGCGGAAAGAACGTTTCCTTACCATTGCTTGGGTTATTGGCAGACTACGACATCCCCTACGACCTCGACCGCAACCCTGAGGAGTACCCTAGTTTGGCAGAGGAGGTTCGCGTGGCCTTGACCGCCTTGTCTGAAGCCACCAAGAACTCCGACAAGGGATTCTTCCTTTTGATCGAGGGCAGCCGTATTGACCATGCCGGCCACCACAATGACCCTGCTGCGCAGGTGAGAGAGGTTTTGGCGTATGACGCTGCATTCGAAGAGGTCATCAAGTTCATTGACAACACCGACGTGGAGACGACGGCCATTTCGACCTCGGACCACGAAACTGGTGGGCTCGTGACTGCAAGACAGGTGACCCCTGGCTACCCCGACTATTTGTGGTACCCACAGGTGTTGTTGAATGCCACTCACTCGGGCGAGTACTTGTCAAAGAAGATTCTTGCATTTGAGGACGACGACAAACTCCGCAAGTTCATCAAGAAGGAGATCTTGGCTGGTGATTTGGGCTTCACCGACTTTACTGACGAGGAAGTGGACTTGGTGACCGAGGTTGCTGCTTCCAAGAACAGAGAGAAGTTGTTGTACACCTTGAACAACCTTGTTTCTGTGAGATCGCAGACCGGATGGAGCACCCATGGTCACTCCGCGGTTGACGTCAACATCTACGCGCACACAAACTCGGATGCTGTGAGAAACAAGTTGTACTCGCACACGCCTTACCTGGGCTTGTTGGGCAACCACGAGAACATCGAGATTGGAGCCTTCATGGAGTCGATCACGGGCTCTGACTTGGCGCAGATTTCTGAGAAGATCAAGGATGTTGAGCATTCTCCAGCTCCGAAGGACGTGAATGTCGACTCAATGCACGTGAACTTGTTTTCTGACAACTAGTGATGGGCATGGACTAACAATGAACAAGAAGCAGAAAGGGTGTTATTGAATCCAAATCAATGCGCGAGTACTGACCATAGTACTGCGTTGGTTTCTATTTAACAACAGTAATGCAGGAGTTAATGCAAGTGAATGCGCTGATTGTTTCATGGCAACGATTTCAGAATTGCATAGATGCTCAGTCCTTTGCATTGCAGTTATTCTTTGGTTGGTCTCGAGATAGATATTTGAGTAGTTGGTCATATATGATCTTTAAATTTACAATATCCTATATTGCACCTTTTATCTTCAGTCCCTTGCTTGAATAATCCAAGAACGAGGAAAAGACCTTGGGCTAAAAGCTTACTACTTGGGTTTTGGCCTCGAGTCTATCAGTCTCCTATCATCTATACTCTTCAGGTCTCTTGGACCTCTTTTCATCATCACCGAACTCCGTAAATTCTCTGTTGCAATTCCATTTTAATGTATCTCAACAATCTCTACACTGAAATCACTCCAGCTAATTCCGCCCACGCATTCTATCCATCATTAGTACTCTAATACCTATAGCCACCCTTGTCATACACTTCAAATAGTCTTTCACCAGTTTCTAACAAACCAGTATTTATCGCTCTTTATAACTACCCAGTACTCATTGCTCTTTATAACTACCCAGTACTCATCGGTCTGTATCACACATGACTCTCCCGAACATAATCTCTTTAAATCAACGCCAGTTGTACCTGTATCATCTCGTTAATCACCTAAATTAAAAATTAAGCCGAACAAATACTCCATGAATATCAGCTTCCGCAGCACTAGCAAAAGCTCGGCCAGTGACCATCCAACACCAAAAAAAGACCTAGCGCCCGCTTATGGCGATGGGTCCAACAAAATTTTTGGAATGGAGAACTTCGGAAACACCTGCTACTGTAATTCCATCCTACAGTGCCTCTACTACTCCGACAGCTTTCGCCGCGAAGTGTTGGCACACAATTCCAAGCCGCACGAGCGCCGTCTTGTGCAACTGGGGACAAAGTTGCACGGATTCACGCTGAAATACGAGCAATTGCTCAACAAGAAGTTGAAAGAACAGAACATCCGTACCCCACCAAACGCCCAGTCCAATTTGAACAACGCGTGGGGAAACAACAACAACGCCATATACGGCGCGGAAGCATCGGCAGAGGATGAGAAGCCCAAGATGTCGCGCAAGGGGTCCTTGTTTGGAATCAAATTCAACTCTTTGCCCACATCGGCAGGCTCCGCCGCCACCACAGAAACCAAATACGCCAATTTAATTGTGCCAGCAAAGGACGTGGAGTCGCTCACTCTTGAGCAGAAGATCAAGATCAGCAAAAACTCAGACTTCCAGAAATTGAGCGTGCTCATGACGCGACCGACTTCGCTCACCACTTCGTCTTCCACCAAGCGAATCGACTACTCGCAGAGCTCGTCGATGTTGTTGGGCGAAACACCCAATGCAGCAGGCACCGCAGAAGAAGGTTCGGTGGGGCCCACATCCAGCGCTGTGCTTATTGGTATCCCGCAGCCGGAGACGTTTTTGACAATCCCGATCAACCCGTTCAATGCAAACCCAACCGTGGATCATCGCAAGAGGTCGGCGTTGATTAACGGACCCATTGTGAATGTTGACGCGGCGTTGAACGAGCCCGAGGACGACTCTGCGACCTTGTTGTATGCATTGAAGGACGTTTTCGAGTGCATGGTCGAGAACCAGTCCACCACGGGGGTAGTATCTCCGACGTACTTTATCACAAAGCTCAAGGAGCGCAATTACTTGTTTCGCCAAAACAACATGCATCACGATGCACATGAGTTCTTCAACTACCTTATCAACGAGATCATCGAGAGCATCGGCAGGGAGCACAACTGGTGCAACGACTTGTTCCAGGGTGTAATCACCAACGAGACCAAGTGCTTACTGTGCGAGACAGTGAGCTCCAAGCATGAGTACTTCTTGGATTTGTCGATTGATATCCCCCCGGGCGAGTCGGCGTATTCCCTCAGCTACTCGTTAAACAACTTTTCGCGCCTGGAGGTGTTGACAAACCGCAACAAGTTCTACTGTAATACCTGCCTGTCGTTGCAGGAGGCTACCAAGACCATCAAGTTGGCCAAGTTGCCTGAGGTGTTGGTGATCAACTTCAAGCGGTTCAAGTACGACGAAAAGCTCGACAAGATGGTGAAGTTGTTTGACTCTATAAGTTACCCCTTCAAATTGCGCTTGTTGAACACCACCGACCAGACCGGATCGGGAAGTGACGACGACGAAAGCCATTGTAGTGACCTGTTCAGTCTCTTTGAGTTGTATGGTCTCGTCATCCACATCGGCGGTGGGCCGATGCACGGGCACTATGTGGCCTTGTGCAAAGTCAAGGCTGGTATTTGGTTGCTCTTTGATGATGAAACCGTGGAGATGGTGGATGACTCCTACGTGATGCGTTTCTTTGGTGATGGTCCGGGCTTGGCCAGTGCCTACATATTGTTCTACCAGAAGATTCACGACGCTGACGAGAGCGAGACCAACTTTGGGTACTCAGTAGACGACGTTATCAAGGCACATGAATGTGATGTTCCAACTCGTGAGGAGTCTGTGGACTCGCTGAAAAAGGAGGCTGAGCTGGAGACGATGGACCAGGTGTCTACTATCCCTTCTGCTGACTCCAGTGAGCCCACTCTGGTAGTGGCTCCACCATTGGCTCATACGAGCGAAACACAAAGTGTGACGTCTTCCATGTCGCGCAAGAGCAGTATCTTTAAGAAGAACTTCAATAGTGATAAGAAGATATGGCTGTTGCGGAAAGATGGCAAGGACTCTGCCATGGACGAGAAGGCAGATGGGTCTAGCCTAGAGGTACTAGAACGCCCAGAGCCAGAGAGAAGGCGGAGTTTGTTTGGGTTCAAGAGGAAGTGAGGAAGGGCGAGGTGGAGTCAAGGATGGTGAGGAGTATAAGGATCCGATACAAGGGTGAAAGTTGATGTCATTGAATGGAAGAGCTGAACAAGATGTTTTCTAACTGAGGAGGAAATTAGGTGAATAAGTAGGAGGGTCAGGTGGAAGGTTAGGTGAGTGACCAGTTGAGGACTGATTACTGAGGACTGAGGACTGAGGACTGAGGACTGATGACTGATGACTGAGGACTGAGGACTGATGACTGATGACTGAGGACTGAGGGCTGACTACCGAGGACTGAGGACTAAGGACTGAGGACTGAGGACTGAGGACTGAGGACTGAGCACCGAGGACTGAGGACTGAGGGCTGACTACCGAGGACTGAGGACTAAGGACTAATCCAGGACCAACGAGCAGTCGAACACAAGTGAACACTTCACAATTAACCATTAAAACAAAGACCACCCATTCAAACAAAGACCACCAAAAACCCTCTCAACACCAAGTAAAAAGTAGAATACTACAAGCAGAAACATGAACCGATTACATAGTACCACTCGTTACCTAGCATACAACTAACGCCAAATACCACAAATAAAACCATACAGTAAACTTTAGCGAAATCTCTCACCAACCCTCGGTCTTGGGTAACTTCTTCATTGAGTTCGTCACTGTCCCAGCCCTCGGCAGAACACCCGCACATTCACCTTAAAACCAACAATTGCCGCCTCATTACACAAAACTCGACGCCAAGCTAGTCGTTCTTGACCGCCCTTTCGATGCCGACTCCCTCATCCCCAGAACACCCCAAAATCAGTGGAATCGTACAAACACGTTATCTTACAAATCGATCAGCCCCGCAACCGAGATATCGAAATCACTTGCAGATGTCACGTGAATTCACGTTATGAATCAAGTGCCATCTCGGGATTTTTTTTTCTTTTTTTCAGCCACAAAAGAAATGTTACTCACATCTTGCAAAGCTATAAAACTATGGCAACCACAGTTTTTTCAATCGTCAATTCCTAGGCTGATTTGTAACTGAGGCTCTTGCACATAAAAAGACTACTTCCCCCTGATTGTGCAAAATAAAACCATGACAATGACCAGTTTCGAATCTGCTCGCGCTTCGGCCAACACCGGCGCTACTATATCACCCACCTTGAAAACTACGCCCACCTCGAAGTTGTTGACATTGGCTGCTGGATGCTTCTGGGGAGTTGAGAGAGTTTTCAAGAGACAGTTTGGTGACAGAGGAATTGTGGACATAAAGGTCGGCTATGCTAACGGCAATTCCCACGTCCGCGAAGTCACCTACGAGATGGTTTGCACCCAAGAGACCGATTTTGTCGAGTCTGTCCAGATATCCTATGAGCCTCTGCAGGTGAGCGCCAAAGAATTGATTGACATCTTTTTCAGAATGCACGACCCCACGACCTTGAATGCCCAGGGACCGGACGTGGGCACGCAATACAGATCTGCGATCTTGTTGCACTCCGACGATGACACCGATGTGGCGCTCGCTTCAAAGGTGGAGTCGCAGGCGGTCTGGTACCCACACCACTCTATTGAAACCATCATCGAGCCAATCAAGATCTGGCACGATGCTGAGGACTACCACCAGGAGTATTTGGACAAGAACCCCGGTGGCTACGAGTGCCCGTTGCACTTTGTCAGAACGAAGCCTAAATTGGCGTAGGTGCATTTTGCCTATTGTACGATTTCTCATTTTGCATGTCGCATTTAGCATTGGTCATTTGGATTCGATATTCAACAGCCCTCATGCCAAGTCTCAACACTTGGCCTTTATTTCAATTCGTGCCTTGAGCCGCGCCCACTGGGCTATTATAATTAGTATGTTAAGCTTTGACAATTGTAGGCGAGTGTATAAGCATAGGTGTATGAAGGATTTACTAGTCAAGACTCTTGGAATTTGCGAGTATGTGATCATAAAATTTGATAGTATCTATTCACGATCATCCAATATTCACAGAAATATCACTTACAATATCTATATAATATAAGATCATACAAGATCCGTAGAATCTTTATATCAGTATCATAGAGCGATATATTCTTCGCTAACTTGCTTATCCTCACTGATTGCTCACCGCCTTCCAACAAATTGTAAGTTCGTGGTGATTCCAAATCGACTTCGTCAACCCGTCGACAACTCGTTCGTGGCCATCCTCAAATCTTGCCGACTGCGGTAGTCAACCACTCATCTACCTCATCTACCTAGCGAATATCGCTCAGATTAAAAACCCAGATTAAAAGTCATTTCCAAATTTCACGCGTCTTTTTCTACATCATCATGTCGTTGTGGGTTGACAAGTATAGGCCCCAAACGTTGGGCCAGCTCTCCTACCATAATAGCATTTCAGAGAACCTCCTGGCACTTGCAAAGTCGGGCGACTTCCCACACTTGCTCCTCTACGGGCCAAGTGGCGCGGGTAAGAAGACGAGGGTCTACGCAACGCTCCACGAGATCTTCGGGCTGCTGGTGGAGAAATTGAAGATCGACGTCAAGACATTCACCACACTGAGCAACCGCAAATTGGAATTCAATGTCTTAAGTTCACCGTACCACTTGGAGATCACTCCCTCCGATATGGGCAATAATGATAGAGTCGTCATCCAGGACTTGTTGAAAGACGTTGCTCTGGTGGAGCAGGTCGATTTCACGGGAAACAGCAGCAAAGCAAAGCACAGATTCAAAATCGTCATTATAAACGAGGCCGACTCGTTGAGCAGGGACGCACAGGCAGCGTTGAGAAGAACAATGGAGAAGTATTCATCCAACATCCGTTTGATCCTCATCTGTAACTCCATTTCCAACATCATAGCGCCAATCAAGTCGAGGACGTTGTTGGTGAGGATCCCAAGTCCCACTGAGGCGGAAATCGCCGACATTTTGGCCACGGTCGCTTCCAAGGAAGAGGTCAAGTTCAACGCCGACGAGCCTACAATCAAACAGTTTTTGCAGACGGTCGGGGCACAGTCGAATAGAAACCTCCGCAGAGCGCTTTTGGGGTTCGAAACCTTGTCAATGCAGAACGAGACGATAAATGTGAACGCGCCTCTCAACGCTTTACAGTTGGACTGGGAGCTCATTATAAAGAACTTGGCTCTGACCATATCGCAGAGTAGAAACGTTGCCACTTTGGCGAAGGTTAGAGTGGTGTTTTACGAGCTTCTTTCGCACTGCATTCCGCCAAAGACCATTCTCAAAACGCTTCTCTTTGATCTTATCAAGCACTTTGCAAGCAAGCCAAACTTGGTCACAGAGTTGGTGAGCATTGCCTCGCAGTTTGACGAAAGATTGAGCTTAGGCCAGAAGAGCATTTTCCACTTGGAGGGTTTCACCGCCAAAGCAATGGTTGCAATTGAGAAGGCAATATAAGCACGGCAGGAAATGGAAGAGTGCATTGGCAAGGTGTATAATTGGCCTAGGAAGAGGGGGGCATGAAGTGATTAGAGGGCCGAGGAGACAAGAAGGAAAAGTGAATATGTATAGCGTTCTTGGAGAGTTTTGACTCAAGGAAGCTGCGAGTAATTCAAAAATACTTTGGATTCAAGTGAGGCAATGAAGTTAACATGGAGAGTTGGCATTTAAAGAAAGCCATACCCTAATTAAGTAGTCGATATGTTGAAAGCAATATAAGCCATATGCACAAGTCTCGCTTGATTGCATTGATATTTCATCTGAGCATCGCCAGCAACTCAAAAGATACAATTGATGTTGATTGAATTGATTCTTGATCATTGAATTTCTGCAACCATCCGCCGTGATCTAGAACTAATCGTATCCGAGCAGCTTCGGTTTTGAACCATTTTCTGGGTTTGTGTACTGCCGGTACCGGGAGATTGGAGATTTGCTGAACAGAGGATAAGAGTATGCCATTCAACTTTGTGGCACTCATCAGAAGAGCCCAGAACGACCTGGGCTGTCCAAGTGAAGGGAAATAACTATAAATAGCAACATCTAGACCACACTGCAAAACCACAATATAAATTCATGTCCAAGAGGGTTGAAAAGCCATAGTTGAGAAAATAGTTTTGACATAACAGCCTAGTATTCATTCTTCTGGACTTATTTTGATACGGCAGTGATAACTACTCTTTAATGGTTTGGCTTGGCTTTGTGCACTGCTCATACCTCACTATCCTCAACTACTGTAACTAAATTGAACCCACTTACTCAATAATCTAAACAGTTTACACACACGCCTCTTAATTGCTCTTATGCTGGACCTTGGTATCACCAGACTTCTGGTCATTGTGATAGCAATGTCCTCGACCGGCGACTCAAACCTGCCATCAATAGGACTCTCAAAACTAACATTTGATGGGGAATCGTAATGGCACCTGTCTTCACCGCGTTAGCAGCTCCCCCAAGTCACCAAGCCTCCCCTTGGGGTTTCACTGTGGAGGTCTTTACCAGAATAAACACCCACAACACGGACATGACCTGAGCGTATTTCTCTCTACTTCCTAGCAGAAACTCGTATAAAACACCACAAGCTGAACAAAGAGTCCGAAAGTCCTCCAGATGACCGGAACACTAGCTTCCCAATTGAAAGAGTCAAAGTACTTAGCAATCAAAACCGTCGCACGGGAAAACAAAACACATACTCACCACCTTTGCGCCGCCAGGCTCTGCGGTGCAGGAAATTGCGATTCTGATAAGAGTGTGCTGGAGCATCCATTCGTAGATGTACAGATGGTTTGATGGTAAGTATCTATGATAAATATCTATGGTAAGTATCTATGGTAAGTATTTATGGTAAGTATGTATGGTACTATGGCAAGTATGGTAATTTATCATTTGCCTCACTTCTTTTTCAACCTTCGTTTTAGGCAAACCAAGTTTGATTTTCGATAAAGAATGGACTTTGTAAAGAAGGCCATATGGGGACCAGACCCTAAAGAGCAGGTATGTTGAATGTGTGATGCTCGACACCTTGCTAACATGCGATAGAAAAGAAAGATTGATCAGCTTCTTAGGAAGAACAAGCGCGAGTTGGACCGCTCTCTCAACCAGTTGAAGCCGCTCACCAAGAAAACGGAGAGCCTCATCAAGCAGTCCGTCAAACAGAAGGACTTGAAATCTGCGCAGATATATGCGAAGGAATTGATAAACATACGCCGGCAGTATGACAAATTGCACTTGTCAAAGACCAGGGTGGACTCCATCACTATGGCCATCAACGAGCAATGGCAGCTCAATAAGCTCACACAATCAATGCGTCTTCTGACTGGTGTGATGAAGGATGTGAATCTGTTGATACACGTGGGTGCGGTGCTGCAAACCATGCAAGAGCTTTCGAAGGAGTTGATGAAGGCTGGGGTTATTGACGAGATGATGACCGATATGATGGACTTGGAGGAGGACGACCTCGAGCTTGAACTGGAGTCACAAGAGGAAATCAACAAGATAATAGAAAGCGCCACCAAAGACAAGTTCTCGGCGATTCACGACGAGGTCCCCACCGCGCAGCTCCCTGTCGACGAGGCACCAGTGGAGGAAGAGGAAGACGAGCATGCCTTGGACGAGATGAGGGAGAGATTGAAGGCTTTGCAGGAGTAGTTATGAGGAGAGAAGCTAGGGGAGATTGTAGTGGGGTATGCCTAGTTACAGGGTGTGCTTATTTACAGTTGGCGAGTAGGCGGGTATGCCTAATTGGGTTGACGAAAAGGTGGGCTAGTTGGTTGACGAGCAAGTTGAGTACACTGTTTTCAGTTGATCATGATAAGAGTGTTAGAGTTGACGAGAGATCTCCTGGATACACTCAAATTGCTAATGAGACATCGCCAGCTTATATTGGTCGAGCTGGTGGGCTAATATTTGAGTCTCAATGGCACACTGGTTTGTCTCTGTTGATCTACTCAATACTCCTAACTCATAGAGGAAACTACATGCTGATCATGCTCTTCTATATACTATGCTCGGCCATTTCGCTGCGAACTCTACATTGATTACAAATAACTCAATAGATATTCAAATTCAAATTAGCCCACTGATAGCGATGCACAACGCCAAGCCTAGAGTAGAAGCTTGAGTGCTAGTTGCGATATTTGCATACTTCCCCTTATAAACGTCGCTCCAATCGACGGTTCGGTACGGGTTCGTTACATTCTTCTGAATGTAGGTAGTGTTCTGCACACTGCTGGAGGCTTTGGATGTTGCAACGATCCCGATTTGATTGGGCACCTTTACAGTTCTGTTTCGACCAGCGGTGAACTTCTTGATAGGGACTTTGACCACAAAATAGTTCCCTGTGGTGTCTGTTGAGATTCCAAGAGGCTCTAGTTGAGAAGATTCTAGGTGCAGCTTTTCCTGACTGTTTTGCTCCGTTTTCAACCTTTCCTGGGTGCTTTGCAGGGTTTCCAACCTTTCATTCGTATTCTGCAAAGCTTCTCCCGCCTGAAATGTTCCCTCAGCACTTTGCTTGGTTTGGTTCCAGACCCTCCTGTCTTCGTGGTAGATTTGATTCTGCGCACGGTTCTGGGGCTCTGCCTGTGCACCGGAAGTCAAAAGGTTTGGTGTGTTAGCACTGGTCTTTCTAACCAAAAGGGAAGAGTCCACCTCCTTGATGTTTCCGGAAAGGGCCATTTTGCTTGCCTCAGGGCTGTCGGACTTAACTCCCAACGGCCAAAACCACAACTTGTTGGGCTGCTCGTCTTCGGAATCCAGCCCGTTGTCAGAATCGCTCGAGTATCCCTGTTGCTTTGCTTGCTTCTTGTTGGAAGTCCTGATTCGTTGTGATTTGGCTCTGTACCGGCGAGACCCTTTTGGCAGACTTTTGCGGTGGCCCTTGGCGTACACAAGCTGGTTTTCTGTATTATGGTCAGATTCACAATCGGAATCGTTGTGCGGCTCATGGTGATGCTTGTGCTTCTTCTCAGCCTCGTCACCGGTGCCTTCATCGGTGCCGTCGTCCGTGAGACAGTAGTCTCCTTCACACTCAGCCTCTGCTTTCTTCTTCCCCTTTTCAACCTCGAGGTCAAGGAATAAACCTGTTCCGATTTCAAGTTTGGGCAAGCTCTTGGTCTTCTTTTTGGGCCTGTCTAAACTGCCGATTGACTTGGGTCTATCAGACTTTTTACCTTGCAAAAGTGCCTGGTTGAAGGTGTCGAAGCGGCTGGAGTTGTAGCTAAATTCGGCGAGATCTCCCTCGCCGTTGTTTTCGTTGGCTTTAGAACCAGCCGCTAGACCAAGCCCAATGTCGAAGAAAATACCGGTGTCACCATGGAACTTCTTTTTCCCCTTCAGTTTGGACTTCTGCTTGCGGAGAAAGCCCGGGTCGTGGTCATCGTCGCTGCAGTCCTCGCCTGAGGAGTATCCACCTTGGGTTTTGCGGTAGTCCAGGTAGTCGTCGTCCAGATAGTATCCTCCTTTCTGCGCGAGGTAGTCGTCGGCGCCTTCATCAGAGTGTTGAGCATTCACGTTTGCAAAGTCTACGACGTCCTTGAGAAAGTCGAGGTCTTTGAAGCTGGTCACGTTAGATGGCAGCAAGGAAGCAAAAATACCACGAGCCAGAGTGGCCAACGCTAGTGCTAGGTTGTAATTCTTTACCATATTGACTTAAAGCGATTTTCACAAACAAACTTTCGCAGCCATTTTGTGGGAATTTTGGTGCACAAAAAGAACAATAGTTACAAACCGGGTGAAGCATTACAAAAGGAGTGTTATTCGTTTACCCTTTCTTTCACTTTAAGAGGTACATATACGCCTAACAGGCAGAGAGTAGATTTCTTCATGCCTATTGATGTTTTCATGTATAATCATGCTGTTTCCAACTCTTGCAAAATGCATGCCTTGTAGCCCACAGTGCATACTATCGTGGTCCACACAATGTATACTATCATGGAGCAATCAAAAATTCCTGCCCAAACATAATCTTGTTCTCAGCACTATTCCCAAGGACTTGGGGGGTTCTTGCTCATATTATTCATCGACTTACTGCCGAAATGTCTTCCGTTAAAACTTCAAATACAAACTTTCGTGGAGCGTAACTTTGCACGAGTCCCTCACCATACTGTTCAACTCAGAAACCTGCTTTAAAACGGCGTCTTTTTGGGTCTGCGAAAACTTGCGTGGGTACGCATGGTCGATGTCGTCGGTAGAGAGAGCTGGCAGTTTCGAGCCATCATGCGAGGGTGTAGCCAGCGCACTAAGCTGCAGTACTATCGTGGTATTGCCTTCCGAGTTCAAGAACGAGGTGACATCGATCAAGTTGTCGGATAGGTTGTTCACTATTGAGGTTAGCTCTTGTTGTCGTTGCTGCTGCTTCAAAAGCTCTGCTTCTTGTAATGAATCTTGTGAATATGAGTTGTGCTGGTTTCTTAAAAGGGATGTGGTCTCGTTGATGTCGTCGTCCCCATCGCTGCTGCTTAAGCAAGATAAACAGAGTCCCATGGTGGTGTGTAAAGCTGGTTGATTTAAAAAAAGTAAACCAAAATCACGTGGACAAGTGATAAGGTTGGGGTATGAATTAGACGGAGGTACAAGGGAAGCTGTTGAGTGCAGAATTGGAAAAAGAAGAGTAGTGAGAGTAGTGAGAGTAGTGAGAGTAGTGAGAGTAGTGAGAGTAGTGAGAGTAGTGAGAGTAGTGAGAGTAGTGAGAGTAGTGAGAGTAGTGAGAGTAGTGAGAGTAGTGAGAGTAGTGAGAGTAGTGAGAGTAGTGAGAGTAGTGAGAGTAGTGAGAGTAGTGAGAGTAGTGAGAGTAGTGAGAGTATAGTGTCAGTATGATGAAATCATTTGTAACAGCATTAGCCCCATAATACTATTTCTGAAACTATCATTGTAGTAATTGCGCTAGAGCAACATCAATGCCATCCCTATTGTCTCATTTCTGATTTCTGATTTCCAATTCCCAATTGCACTTTTAACTCTTTGTCTGTAGTATCCCTGATTTTTATATCCGTATCCAAATGTCTCAAGCACTTTGCTGTTGCGCATTCGAGTCAATCTACTCCAAATTGAACCATAAACCGGCAATCAGGTTCGACGCGTTAGATGAGGAACCTCTTCCCACTCGCTCCCCCCTCTTTGTGACTTGGAACAAGGACGGCCAGTTGCGCGGATGCATAGGCACCTTTCTGGACATTGATATTGAAGACGGGGTTTCCAAGTATGCGTTGATTGCGGGATTGCAGGATTCCAGGTTTCCGCCAATCTCCAAAGCAGACTTGAACCCCAGTTTGTCGGTGCTGATTACCGTGCTCGCCAATTTTGTGCCTATAAAATCTTGGGATGCGTGGACTGTGGGGACACACGGGCTTCGGCTTCTGTTCGAAATAGGCGGTCAGTTTTACCTGGGAACATTTTTACCACTGGTTGCTGCCGAAGAGAATTGGGACAGGGAAACAACATTGCTGTATCTTCTCAGGAAGGCGGGCTACTATGGGATGAAAGCGGCGCAGGTTGTGGACTTTTACCGTAAGGGGCTTTCGGAGGGGTGGATGGAACTCACCACGTATGAGGGATTAAAGCTGAGTATGGATTATGATGAATACGTGGTGATTCGGAAGGGATTGCGAACTAATGATGAACTAATGACGAACTGACAGTGTATAGTCAGCTGGACATTGAATTTCGAAAACCCACTAGGTGAGTATGTCAATTTGGTAAATTGAGGACAACCACGATACTACAGGGGCGATACCTACCTTACTCCCGTTTTTGCTCCATTTCACTGAACCCCAAACCCCGAGTTAATGATTAGATGAAGCGGCGTCTCCCAGAAAAGGCATCGTCAGTTACTATGTTAAAGTTTACATCCGGAATGTAAACTATACGCCTTATACTTCGCACACCTTATAATTCGTACCTTGTAATGAAAATACATTTAAGTAGTATAAATTACGTCGTATACTAGATTACATATTACTATAGATTAACAGAAAACGGTATATTATCCTTTACTAGAAGAGGATGTCTTGATCGCACGCCGACGCGCACGCCAACTGCTCTAGACTCTAATTGTGCTTCAACGTCCCCGATAAATGTTCAGCCACCTAAATCTCCAGAGCCTTCACCACAGCATACAAAGCGATACTGCTCAAGACTGGAATGGTGAAGTTGTCGTCAATACCAAACACGTTGATACCCTCGGAAACACTCGCCACAACACCGGAAACCACAGCAAAGGCTGCGAAGCTCAACTTGCTGGTCTCGGCAGACCACATGATGTCGCCAGGGACATTGACCTTGGCATCGTAAGCCGGAATAAAGTACCCGTACAAGAGGTAGCACGAGAAAACACCAGAAAACAAACTTGCAATGCATCCTGCAAGCGACTTGCCCTTGGCAACCTTAGGAGTGTACTTGCCGAAAGCCCTGCCGATGGTCGAGGCACTGGTGTCTGCCCAGCTAAGAAGAAGAACAGCCATCAAAGAGATGTCCTTGGGCATGACGGAGAATACAAGGATCAAGCCCACCAAGTAGAACAAGGTACCGTTGTAGGAGTCAATTTCCAGCTCCCTCATCAACCACCACATCCAGCTCACCACCTTCTTGTTGACCTCAGGGTACAGGAAGCGGATGTAGTCGTTGGCAAAGATAACCGCAAACATGGTGCTCAAAGGAAGAATCAATTGTGTCTGGTGCACGCCCAAAGTGTATAGCCACAATGTGAAGGCACCGATAGAGGAATGCAAGAGCTTTCTCAACACTTCGTGGTCCACAAGGAACTGACGGAAGGCCGTTGGCTGTGTTAAAACAGACACGAAGCTGTCGGTGGACTGGACTTCTTCAGTGGCTTCATTTGAGCCTTCATCCTTGTTGGTTTCTTTGGGCAAGAGAATGTCCTCGTCATCTTCCAAGATGTCTTCAATTTCAGATTCGTCATCCTCGTCGAGCGTTTCATTGTAGACATAAGTGTTGTCGTCCTCCTCTATGTAACTGCCATTAGCGTCGAAATTGCTGATGGTACGCTTAGCTGCCGACTGTGGCGTGCTTCTGGCACTGGATCTCTTGACTCTGTGCGGAGTTTTGGGAGTGCTTGGGACCGATGCCATGAAAGTTGTTTGTTTATTTTTTCATGTGAAACGTGATTTTGTGGAAGAGAATGGGTTGACAGCAAGATTGACGTCGAAGAAGAATCGCCAAATACGAGCATACCACATTAACAGAGTATATATTTAACAGTGTTAGGTAAGGAATGCTAGTGTACTTGTCCTCCCACCTTTAGCGTAGATCGCGGTAAGTCCACGTGCACGATGTGGCCTCAGTCCAGAGAAATGCTGGACCACACTTATATACAGAAACTGTTGGGAAATGAGCTTTGATATAGTTGTCAAGGAGAGGAATTTTTGTTGACTAACTGGTAGAAGGAGGAATTTGTCCGTTATCTGAGTAGTGATTACAATGTAATGAAAATTACAAAGGGGTATGTAGGGGTTGGAACGGATTTGAACTTAAGTTGGCCAGGATTACAATGCAGTCACGTTCACACTTACAGCGCAGTTGGGATTACAATGTACTCATGCTTGCAGCGCAGTTGTGCTTCAATGTGGTCATGCTTAGAGTGCAGTTGTGCTTACAACGTAGTCAGGTTTGCATTCTAGCCATGCGTACATTGCAATTAGGCTTTGAAAGCAGGCTTACAATGGATTCAAGTGACGAAGCAATCGAGCTTACAATGCAATCATGCTTGTAAATGAATTAGGCTTATAATCAGGCTGAGAAATCTATTTGGCTTACAATAAGGCTAATAATTCAATTAGGCTTACAATCAGGCTAATAATTCAATTAGGCATAGTAGGTTCCCAGTTGCGGCAAGATTTCAAGCATTGTCTGTTATGAGGCATGTTTGGTTGGGCTTATGATTTGAGTGTTCCATTCATATGCAGGTCGAGCCACTGAGACTTGTTCGTACTATCCTCCCTAGCCATGACTTTCACACATCTTTGCTGTCCTATAGATCTTGATTATTAGCTTCTATTGTATAGATCTTGTATATCCCACTATTCTACAGATTATACCACTATTCTACAGACCTTGAACATCCCACTATTCTACAGATAACGGTCTTACTGTCAATCATTCTCCTTGAACATTCTTAGTACCTAGTATTTCTATAGCCATATGTCCACACAAAGAAACACCGCTAAAGACGTAACGAGCGCCGGAAAAGAAACCCCCGTACACAGAGATCCATTGCTGATTTTTGTTTCCAACCCATGATGCTTGCCCTTTTGGTGGTGCTCAGTCGAGGTCTTGTGATGCGAGAATAGCGCACTCCACTTGAACTTCTTTTCCGCGTGGCCGTGGCTTTTTGCAGCAGACTTTGCTGGCTTTGCCGGGATATGGCGGTTGCTAGGAGTGGCGCCGCGGGGATGCGAATTAGCAGACGCTGTAGACGTTGACGATAAATGGTTTGCAGTAGGTTTGGAAAAATGGGACTTCTCAACAAGGCCTGAAGCGGAAAAGACGTCAGTTGGGTTTGGCAGACGTGATTTCTCAGTAACTGTTTCAACTAGACTGTGCTCTTGTTGGGAGAACACGGCTTTCTCGATAAGCCTTTCAATCTCAGTGTAAATTTCCTTCAAATGGGCCAATTGCATGTGATCTAGGGACTGCTCTCCTAGTTGAACTTCCCTTCCCAGTTCAACCTGTTTCAGCACCTTGTTGACATCCTGTTTGACTTCTGTATCTACCCTTTGTTTGAGCAGTTCTTCAGCATTTTTTAGTATGGCGTCATTAGAGCTGATTGTTGGATCAGATGTGGGTGGGTTATTAACAGCACTTGCCAATATATTCATACCCATCTGGGTACGATCCGGTTCATTTGCTTTTGCAGGAGTGCTGCTTAACTCGTTGAGCCAATGTGTCTTGGGGCGGGCATATGGAATTGGAATAAAAGCAGAAAACTGCTGATCGTGGAATTTGAATTGAGGTGCAATCGAGATTTCACGTGAAGGTGTACGACCAATGATATTGGAGACCTTCTGAGGATTGGCGTTCTTCCGGATGGGCTTTTTAACCGGAGCTGTAAAAACCAGATGATCTTCGCCGTGATTTGGAGAGGATGCAAAAAAGTCGTTTTTTGGCATTTCACTATCACGGTAATCAGAGTCGCCATCAACCAAATGCGGGATATTTGTAAAACTCAGAGGAGAAGTAGTAGAGTCCACATCTCCAATGCGAGAAACAGTAGAAAGGAAGCCGGCATCATTGGGTTTGGAAGCGGGGTCCAATTCAATCGCAGAGGTTTCAATTGAAATGGAGCCCTCATCATCAGCAAAAATCTCAGAATGAGGTTTCTCAACGTTAGTCATTGAATGGCCCTCATGGTCAACATCAACAGACTGGATAGATAATATAGGCCAAGGTTTGTGCTTGATCTCACTGTTACTTTCTTTTTGCAGGGTGCGGTCTAAATATCCCGGCAGTGTCAACTGATTGCTAGTATCATTCACTTCCAGAATTATCAGTTGGTCCTTCAGTTGGTCTTTTAGTTGCTGTTTCGCTTCCTTATCTGGTTCCTCTTCAAGCCTCCTCAGTTCCATCTCCTTTTGATTTTCATTTCGCCCCAGCTCTTTCTCCCTCTCCTCTGCCCTCTCCTCTGTCTCCCTCTCCTCTTTCTCTCTCTCGTCTTTCGCCCTCTCCTCTTTCTCCCTCTCCTCTTGATCAACCTTCTTCTCAAGCACCTCAATAATACTCAGAAGTCTCTCGCTCAACCTGTCCAAAGTGTCCCACGTGATAGAACCAGTAGGCAGTGCGCTAGGAGATACAGTGGCCGTGTGGTTGCCATAAAACACCGAATTGGACGGCACAGCACTTCCTGAACCATCTTCAACCTGTATTGCTCCAGGCGCACTTACAGGATTTGGGTCTAAAGTCGCAGAACCGGATATGATTTCCTGAAGTTCCTTTAACTGGTTCAGTTGTAATGGGAGCACCAGCTTGAGAATGTTGAACCGATCAATGAGTTGTGCACTCCGGTACTCAGAGCTTCTCGTAGCATTACAAAAAGCGAACACGCCAAAACAGAGTAGCAACTTCAAGGACGCCATGTTTACAAGAATTCAATTGCCGCAAAAAAAGTTGGTGCACAAAAACAAAGCATCAAATTAATCGAAGAATTGCTTACTACACAATTCAAAAAATGAGTTGTGGTATTCGAAACCCAGGCTGACGTTTCCACCAATGTCTTTCCCTGACTGCTCTCAAAAATTTATCAGAACCACCAAACAAACTCCATAGTCTAATGCCCATACTCGGCTAGATCATCTCCCATCCAAGTAGTCGGCAACCCTCTTTGCAATGCTCAAGTACGGCAGTGCTACCTTCGAGGCAGGCTCCGCAACGACAATAGGCTTTCCGCTGTCGGCATGGTTGCATATCTGCTCATCCAATGGAATAGACCCCAAAAGCTGTAAATTATGCTTCTCCGCCTCGCGACGGCCTCCCTCAGATCCAAATATATGCAGCTCGTGGTTGCAGTTAGGGCAGATATAGTGGCTCATATTCTGCACTAGCCCGACGATAGGTATCCTCACTTTGTTGAACATTGTAATCCCCTTGACCGCATCAATAAGAGCAATATCTTGCGGCGTGCTCACAATGACCGCACCATCAACCTTTAACTGCTGTGCAATCGTGAGTTGCGTGTCTCCTGTTCCCGGGGGCATATCTATCACAAGCACATCGAGGTTATCCCATTGAACCTCAAATAGAAGCTGCTGGAGAGCCTTCATCACCATGAGACCCCTCCACACCACAGGGTTTTCGTCCGAAATCATATATCCCATGGACATTGACTGGACACCATAGTTGGTCAACGGAAGGAGCTTTCCGGTGTCAGAAAGTCGTGGTTCTCCGCTGAGATTCATCATGCGCGGGATCGAAGGCCCGAAGAGATCGGCATCGAGTATCCCGACTCGTTTTCCCAAGGCCTTTAACCCCATCGCAATGTTCGTGGATACTGTGGACTTTCCCACTCCTCCCTTAGCCAGCGAAACAAGAAGGATCTTTTGAACATTGGGTATTTTTTGCTTGATAGGAAGCCCTTGTGACATTCTGGGTCCGTCTCTCTTTGGTAGGCCTAATGGGTTCTCGTGGGACAGCTTCTTGCTTTGCGAAATTGATCTGCAGAATGTCCGCGTAACGGGCTCCGCTTGTATGCGGAAGACCATTCTTCCACATTTCACCAGCAATCTGTACATGGTAGTGAAAAAGACTGATGCTCTGTGATCCAAAAAAGAGATAGACTTCACAAAATACAATAAAGTAGGTGCAACAGCTCAATATCACAACAAGCACAGTATGTTTGGAAATGTGCTAACGCGGCCAGTCACAACGCGGTCATGTAGAGTCCCATTCTACACAAAACAACTCCTCAACAGACTGCAAATTCAATTCTACAACAGTCCCACTATATACGCGCTCTCAACGCATTTGGCACGCTCTGCCCTCGGCGTTGTTAGGGTTTCTGGACCTCAAAGTGGCCACATATACCAGAGCCTCACCCGAAGCCCCAAAACACCAAAACCCAGAGTCGCTACTGTTCGCAAGCTTTACCAACCATATCTGGGGGTATTACTCGATGAGGCATTGATTTTGTACTTTCCGGGCCCAAAATCGTACACAGGGGAGGATTTGCTCGAACTACACCTACATGGCGGAACCGCTATCATCGAGAGTGTATTGGGTGCTATCAAATCGCTTCATAATCCGCAAAATGAAGTCAATATCCGGTATGCTGAAAATGGCGAGTTTTCCAAGAAGGCCTTCCTAAACAAGCGGCTCGATTTGACACAAATAGAGGGCATTCGGGAGATGATCGATGCAGAAACTGAAACCCAGCGTATTGCGGCACTACTGCTGCTTCTGGGTGGAACAAAAACTATGTTTGAAGAATGGAGAGGGCAGATTGTGCACAATATCGCGCTCCTCACTACTGTCATTGATTTCGGCGAAGACCACGACGTGGAAGAAGTGGACCTGTTGTTTCAGTCCGTGGAAGACCGCATCCAAACCCTTCAGAAAGAGATTGTCACATACCTCCACAAGGTGCAAAAGTCCGAGATTCTTCTCAAAGGCATAAAGATCGTCCTCTTGGGACCTCCGAATGCGGGCAAGTCGCTGATATTGAACCACTTGGCCAACACGGACGCGGCAATCGTCAGCAACATTGCGGGAACCACACGTGATGTGATTGACGTTCCCATCAACATCAGTGGGTACAAAGTGATCGTTGGTGATACCGCGGGTATCAGAGAGACGGGACTGGCGGACCCAATTGAAATCGAGGGTATTCGCCGGGCCAAGTTGAAGTCATTGGGGCTGGATTTGGTCTTGATTGTACTCTCTGCGGAAAACCAGGACTCGCCTGACTACAAGGATTTGCTAGAGCATATAGCTTCATTGAAGGAACTCAACAAGGACATCAAGGTAGTCATCAACAAGGAGGATCTACTTTCACAGAATCGTGATGACATTATCAGCCACTATGCGCAAAAGTTGCAACTTGATGAGACAGACATCCACGTAGTTTCATGCCATTCTGGGCATGGCATGGAACAGTTGGGCGACTCTCTTGTCGGCACTTTCAAAAAGATATCTGCGTCAGAGTCCACCGATCCTGTGATTGTGTCGTCGAGAATCCAGGACTTGCTTGAGAATGATGTGCTCGAGGGATTCCGGGAGTTCACTCGGTATAAAGACATGGATGACGTTGTTTTGGCAACTGAGAGCTTGAGGCAGTCTGTCGAGGGCATTGGAAAGATTACTGGTGATGCTGTTGGTGTGGAGGAGATTTTGAGCGTGGTTTTCTCAAGTTTTTGCATAGGAAAGTAGGGATGTGCCAGTAGAGGCAGAGAAGCATTTTGTAAGTCCTAAAGAGCGCTGCATCTGAACATATTTTCATGTTGGCAACACTAAATCTAATATACATATACAAGGCAAGATAGTAAGTGGGCTACCTGTAACTGTAAGGTGAACAGGTCGGCGTATACGTTAGATGGTACAAGGTGGCCATACATTAAGTAGAACATAATAGCCGTGTGCCTCCTACTCATTAATAATACACAATGCAACATTCACTTCCCTCTTCATCCATTAAATAGTATTACAAACAATGAAATAGGTGACGCGCTCAACGTCCCATGTCATCTTCAACTGCTGAAGTTGGTGTCTGGTGTGCCTACCACCAATCTCCTCGGTCTCCTGCAGCACAGCAAGCTCTTTCTTGATTTTTTTACTTAAAGCAGGCGCTATTTTGCACTCGAAATCCAACACATTCAAGCCTTGGCTCAACTTGACATCGTAGGAAACACCCAACAAGTTCTTGTGCGCACGCTTTTCATCGAAACAAATCCCACCGTTGGTGACCTCCTCCTCGTTGACCAGTAACTTGCACTGAAAGTCCTCGTCCATTGACAATCTTCCTGTAGTCTCTCCATCCAAAAGCTCGTGGCGCTTGCGAGAGTAGATGGTGTGGTGAAGCCCGACCTTCAACGACACAAACGGAGGCACATCTGGCGGTAACACAATTGTGTATGACTGGTTAGCATATCCATTCGCGCACATTCTGTAGTCGAAAAGCAGCGCAATTGCGTTGGTCTGTGGGTGTGTGGGGAACAATGCCAGCTTGGTTTCTTCGGCCTGCAGCAATGGGGCAGCGAAAGCCTCTTGAACGCGTTGTTTGGAAAGCGTGTTCAACGCATTTACAATTGAGGACGCAGAAGACACAGATATCTCCTGTATCACGCAATCGGACACAGGAAGCACCGGGCCGGATTTGCCCATAGTGTTGGCATCGGTTTTGGGAGGGTTTTCCAACACAATGTGCTCGCCAGACTCCGTTTTTATATCTTCCAAAGCAGAGTCGTCTGTCACGCGCTCCTCATCAATGAGATTGGGCTTGGTTTTGAGCTTCAAGTTCAACTTTACCTTCGGCAGCTTCAACTTGAGCTTGATGGATGTCTTTGGCACTGACTCGAGCAAAGCATTGTATTTTTCCAAGAAAAACTCCTGCAAACGCAGAGCATCCTGAGCGATCTCCGTGCTGGGATCGTTGTAAAGGTGCGCGTTCGTGAATATCAACAAGGTTGCATCATGGAACAAAGCCAAATTCTCGGCCACGTTATCCAGCACACTGAATTTCCCATCGGCTATTTGTTGGCGCACTGTATTGAAGGAAGTTGGAGTTTGCACGTACGTCAAATAGTCGGGGTATTCTTCGGTGTCGACGTCGTCCATGAATGGGAGACTGATGATGCCGTCTTCGAATTCATGCGAAATGACCTCTTCCAACAAATCCTCCATGAGTGTTGGAAGGTTATCATTGGTCACAGCCTCATCTTGTGGTGACTCGAGCAGGTTCTCCACATACTCAAGCATCTGGTTGGCACCTGCCACAATCCAAGACTGCGGGTCGTTGTACTTTGCCGCATTATCTGCGAGCAATCTGAAGTCATCAAGAAAATCATCGGGCGAATCGTCAGGATACTTGCCCAGTTTGAGCTTCTTTTGAATTTCGGCGAGCGAGATTGGGCTGTCTATTATGTCGTAGTAATCGGGGTAGATTTTCTTTGGGGGAAGTTTCACGAACGGGCCCGCTGTTTTTTCGCCAGTCGCTTCATCAACGAGCTCGAGGAGGTTTGCTATTGTGGTGGAGTAGACCTGCAGGTATGATGTGCCTGTCTTTTTGCGCTTTGCACCAGCGTGCATGGCGCTTGCTGCTCTCTTTGCCATGCTTGTTTATATTTTTTTCACTGAAAGAATAAAGATTGGATAAGGTGTAGGACTTGAATTCAAAGAAATCGAGCGGATAGATAAACCTTTGAGAATAAGGATATTTGCTATAGAGGAATGTGCGTTACAGAAAAAAGTCTTTCCTGGTAGCTTTGGAGCATTGTGGGTATTAGCGGTAATGCAATTATTGGCGATCAGAAATCAAGGTGAAATTAAGGTGAAATGGGTGAAATCACACTGATATGAACACAGATCAATTGAAGCGGTAGTAATGATACCACCTTCAAAATATCGGACTTCAAGAGATGGGTGTTCAAATACGCAGTACATAGAACTGAGGAAAACAACCTTTCGAAAAGATAAAGATCGAAAAATTGAACCACAGGATACGAGAGTCAGATATCTTAATTCAAAAGCCTTTTACAACCGAGTTCAAACAACATCACCATCACTCAACACCAACATTAAAATCATCGCCAATACATAAGTTATGCTACATTCAACAATGCCTGCACTTTACCACAGCTACACCTCCGACCCATCGGGAGTCACAATTCTTTACGGCTCGGAAACAGGAAACTCCGAAGAGTTTGCGCGCTACCTATACTTGCGGCTCCGTTACCTCAACCTCTCCCCGGTACTTCTGTCACTTGACGATTACCCATTGAAAAAGCTCGTGACCGACACCCGATTTCTCATCATCATTTGCTCAACACTGGGCCAGGGTGACTTGCCACGCAATGCAAAGAAATTCATGAGGTTCATTTTGAAGAAAAAGCTCCCCTCGGATCTTTTCAACCACATCAGATTAACAACATTGGGCTTGGGCGACTCGTCGTACTCCAAATTTAACTATGCCATTAGAAAAATCCATGCGAGACTCGTGCAGTTGGGCTGTGCCGAGTTGTCTGCGCGCGCCGAGGCAGACGAAATATCCCCTGAGGGACTGGATGGCTTCTACAAGGCGTGGGAGGACGAATTGGTGAGCTCGCTTAGTAAGCATTTCGCCAGTCGCGCTGCGATTGACGAAGATTACGTTCTCCCGCCGGAGCACAAGCTCGTTGTTCATGACGCTCAGCCAGATTTGGCAGTTAGCGTGGACCTGGCGTACACTGCACGCAAAACAAATGACGTGCTCCTCGGCACTTTGGAGCACAACTCGCGGGTCACTGCAAATGACCATTTCCAAGACGTGCGCCACGTAGTTGTGCACACAGATGACGAGATCAGCTTTTCTCCCGGTGATTGTGCGGCGCTCTACCCGATTAATGACGAAGCCAGTGTGGAGTTATTGATCCAGCTGCAGCCGCATTGGATCCCTTTTGCGGACAAGCCTTTGACCATAGACCGGTTTAACACGAATACAGCGGTGGATATCCCCGAGGGCCCGTTAACTCTTCGCTCACTTTTCATACAGTACCTTGACATTGTTGCAATTCCAACCCGCTCGTTCTTTAAGATGTTGTACCACTTTGTGGATGTATCCACGGAGGATGGCCAGCGAGAGCAGGAGAAAATGAAGGAATTTGCCGGATTTGAAGACACAGAAGAGCTCTACAACTATGCCAACCGGCCACGTCGACTGATCTTGGAGACAGTGCTCGAGTTCCAAGGCAACTTGGAGATTCCTTTGGACAGGGTGCTTGATCTTTTTCCGCGCATCCGCCCGCGGCTCTTTTCCATCGCTTCTAAGCCCGACGCACATCAGTTTGAGCTTGTAGTTGGTATTGTCGAGTATAAGACGATGCTCCGTCGCACAAGGAGAGGTTTGTGCACGAAATGGCTCAAACTGTTGAAACAGGGTAGTCCGGTGTTATTTTCTATAGTTCGCACCCATATGACCTACGACAAGAGCAAGCCGATGATCATGGTTGCTCCAGGAACTGGTATTGCTCCTATGAAGTCCGTTGTGGAGGACGCCGATGGTCTGCAGCGCATGGACTTGTTCTACGGGTGCCGGTTCAAAGAGAAGGATTTCCTTTTCAGCCATCTCTGGGACAAGACGTCAGGGCTTCATCTCCATGCTTGTTTTTCTCGTGACCCCGGGTCTATCAAGTATGTACAGGACAAGTTGTTTGCAGAGCGCGAGTTGGTGGGACGGTTGTTGGTTGACGAGGAGGCCACTGTTTTTGTGTGCGGTCTGAGTGGAGCCATGCCACGGCAAGTCAAAATGACTTTGGTGGAGATTGTGCGTGAGAAGACAGGTATGGGTGAGGAACAGGCGACCGAGTGGTTGGTTGGGTTAGAGGGGAATAGGTATATAGAGGATACGTGGTAATGGAGAGTGAGAGCGGGGCGAGAATGTATCTGGACTGCAGTGGATAGTGTGGTTAAGAGCGAGTAATAAAAAGGATGAGCAGGGAACGAAGTGAGAGTAAATAGGGTAAAAATGAGTAGAAGGGAAGACAATGCATGCTGGAAAGGACAATGAACAGAGGATGTTTGAGTTGAAGAACATCGTGGCCGGCTTATTAGGTAGACATTTACAAGCAGTAGATTGAGCATACTTTAACGCGATATAGGTCAGGGTATCTAAGGTAAGAGGATTTTGGAAGACTTTGAAGTTATTTTAGTCTACAAAGAATGAAGGCGAGTAAGGGTGGATAAAAAGCAAAAGTTTTGATTGCCCTCAAAAGGAGTGGTTGTGAGATATGATCTTTAAAGCCTCAGCAATTGCATACTTGTGGCCCGGTTAATCACCGAGAGAATAAATGGCTGCAAAATGAAAAGAAATTTTCGAGACAGAAGTAACGTTAAGTTGACGTGCGTACATTCATGAAGAGCTTTGACAGTAGAGAAGTGAGAGGCGTAATTAGTGACCACAAGAGTATGTTAAAAGAGATAGGTAACAAGCTACGCAAGAAAATAATATATATATAGTATACAACATACTCATTGTATGTACACCATGAAAGTACACTAGGAAACCATAATACACCACAATTTACCATACAAACAAGAATTAAACATAAGCGTACAAATACAAATATACATACAAGCATGAAAACATATAGACATGAATAAAATATATAAACATGTTATTAACGAATATAATAACCAAACCGACATTGCTAAAGCAATATACATTCAAAACTACAAATCAAAGTCAAGCTCTCTCTTCACTGGGACATTTAAAATCTTTTCTATGCCCTCTATCTATTCCTCCACTATTTTGTTTTACTTTTTTCCTTTAATTTTCAATCAATGTCACTTACCCGCCAGGTTCAAGCACTCCGCGTGCTAAGAACTGCCACGAGATGGATATCCCAGGGCCGCAAGTACCCTGCTGAGATTGAAATCAACAACAAGAGCTACAAAACCGATGATTGGACCAACATCCCACCCTTCTTGATCGAGCTCACCAAGAGACAGGTCCACAAGAACCCCAACCACCCCATTGGAATCTTGCGCGAACTCATTGAGAAGAATTTCAGCAGCACTGGCGAATACACCTTCTACAATGACTTCACGCCAGTGGTCACCAAATACGAGAACTTCGATGTGCTTGGCTTTCCCGAAGACCACCCCGGCAGATCCAAGCTGGACACCTACTACTTGAACAGCGAGCACTTGCTCCGCACACACACCTCTGCGCACGAGGCCGAGTGCTTCACCAAGTGCACCACTCCCGGATACTTTATTTGCGCAGACGTCTACCGCAAGGACGAGATTGACCGCACACACTACCCGGCTTTCCACCAGCTCGAGGGTGCACGCATCTGGGACGCTGCCAATACAGACTTTGAAGTGCAGATCTTGAAGGACATTGAGAAAATCCCGAAGACAAACATCATTGTCGAGGACCCTCTGCAGACTCGTCCCTTCCACGACGGAAACCCCAAGCAGGCACACATGACCGGCCGCCAGGTGGAGCTTGTCAGCACACACCTCAAGCGCACCATTGAGTCGCTTGTCAACATTGTCTTCGAGACTGCGCGTGAGTCTGCCAAGCAGGCAGGTTCGAAGGAGCCATACTTGAACGAGCCATTGCGCGTGCGGTGGGTGGAGACGTACTTCCCCTGGACTTCTCCCTCGTGGGAGATCGAAGTGTGGTGGAAGGGAGAATGGCTTGAGTGCTGTGGATGTGGCATTGTCCAGCAGCAGGTTTTGCTCAACTCCGGCATGTCGGAGACCAAAATCGGGTGGGCTTTCGGTATTGGTTTGGACCGCGTAGCGATGTTGCTTTTCGGTATCCCAGACATTAGGCTCTTTTGGTCGTTGGACGAGCGTTTCTCCAAGCAGTTTGCACAAGGCCGCATCTCGACCTTTGTTCCGTACTCCAAGTTCCCTGGAATCACACGTGATGTGTCCTTCTGGTTGCCCGACGACTCTGTGTTGCATGCCAACGACGTGATGGAGTACGTGCGTACGTATGCTGGCGACCTTGCGGAGTCAGTGACGTGTATGGACGAGTTTGTTCATCCCAAGACGGGAAGAAAGTCTCAGTGTTACAGAATCAACTACCAGAGCATGGACCGCAACTTGACCAAGGAGGAGATCAACGGCATGCACTCGAAGGTCGAGGCAGACTTGGTGAAGCACTACGGAGTTGAAATCCGATAAATAAAGGTGGTTTGGTGACCGCGTCATTGACTAGAATTATTGGATTGCGCTTTGGCGTGTTGGTTGAGTTGAAGTGTAAGGCTGGAGCGCATGTTGATGTGCATAATTACTAGGTGACATCTTGTGAGGACTAAACTGCAGAACACGTGTGAACGTGCTGGCGATATCTTGAACTAAAGATGAGCGTGGATAGGCAGAAATACCTTGGGAACACCCAGGGTGATACAGATCTAAAAGTTGTAAATAGGAACTTCGCTACAGAGTGAATGTATTATCAAAATGTAAATGAGACCTTGTAGCACAAGAGATGACTAAATGGGGTTCCGCTCTTTACAGTTTCTTAGTGTCACAAACAGGGCGTCACATACTTTCGGTGTGCAAGTCCTCTGTTCACTTTAGCTGTTCTCAGGCTTCACTGTTGACACACTGTTTCCCTTTACTTAGTCTTTCAGTTTACTTTGTCCACCACTTTTCTTTCTCCACTTCACCTTGGCGCATTTTCACTCTCCCCACTCTGCCATTACTTTGAACTCTGTTTCACCAATCGTCCAATCGTCTGATCTATTCAAATCTCATTTTGTCCTCGTCCTCAATCATACTATTTTCACGTTTCGCTCTCTTAAATTACTCTTTATCTCATCCAACCCGCATCTTTCTCTACTCACGTTTACTTATTCTTTGTAAGAACTTTTTTTTTTTCACACCATGTTTGGACTCGTGAGATCGGTGCTCGGCGGCGGAATGTTCAGGGCCAAGCCCTCTATTACACAGATGTTCAGGCCTGTGTTTGCACCACAGGTTGATGCTGTCAGATTCAAGCATGAGTATGCACCGCGTTTCAAAAGGATGAGAAAGGCCATGAAGGGCAGAGTCACTGTCCGCACCGGTGGATCTGTCAAGGGTAACACCTTGCAGTTTGGCCACTTGGGACTCCGTTTGAAGTCCAAGGGTCTCCGTTTCTCTGCTGCTCAGTTATTGGCCGCGGACAAGGTCTTGAAGAGAGAGTTGAGAGCTGGTGGTGGAGCAGACTTGATCACCAGATTCGTGTGCAACACGCCGGTGTGTGTCAAGGGTAACCAGACCAGAATGGGTAAGGGTAAGGGTCCATTTGACCACTGGGCGTGCCGTGTGCCTACTGGTAAGGTTTTGTTTGAGGTTCGCGGAGATATCCACGAGAAGGTTGCGAGGGATGCCTTGCGCAAGGCTGCAGACAAGCTCCCGGGATTGTTTGAGATCATAACACCAAAGTCCAAGGTGAGAGTTAGTATCACCACCTTGATAGACCCACCACAGCCGGAGGACTACGCACAGAAGTTGGACGCTAAGCCCACGCCCAAGTGGGCCAACATCCTGGCCGCCAAGGATCCAATGTACATGATGTACAGGGGACGTTAATGTAAATAGCAAGTGAATGTAAGTTTAGAAGTATTTTGGGCAGGATTTGAGGGAGGTGGTTTGAATGAGGTGATTCTATGGTATTGAGTAGTGATGCAGATGTAAGGTTGAAAGCCAGTAGATTAGATTTATTATCTGGTGGTGGTTCTTTAGTTGTTCTATTGTTGACACTATGGTGATATTGATACTATTAATACTGCTGATATTGAGACTGCTGCTATTGATCCTGCTGCTATTGATACTATTGGTAGTATACTGCTGGAAGTATCCTATCCTTTTCCATACTAGACTACTTATCCGTACTAAGCTACACTGCACTCTACTAAACTACTCTACATTCTACTAAACTACTCTACATTCTACTAAACTACACTACATTCTACTAAAGTACTCTACATTCTACTAAACTACGCTACATTCTACTAAACTACACTACAACTACTGACAATCCTGCTTATCTCCCGTTAATCCACTAATATATTTTGCTTCTCCGTTTCCATTTCGCTGGGCCAGCCATGACCCTGAAAGAAACGCCCAAGCTAGTGAGTGCTGCCCTCCACAGCATTTCAAAGGTCATAGATGCAGACACAGAGGCAACAACCATTGACTTGAACCTCCTCGCCAACTTGAACACCAACCAGTCCCTCAACTACATCAAGTTGGAGCTGCATTTGAACACGCTCGAGAAGAACGCCGCGGAATTGCAGACATTACACTCCGAGTACAACCGCTGTCACGATATGTTGGATGATGTGGAAGGAAAGGTGTTGAAAATGGAGGCATTGGTGCGCGATTTAGACCTTTGGAGTAAGGAGATGGTGGGACAGAATGAGTAAGGGAGAAGACCGGAGAATGCATAAAGGCGGCTCTAAAACTATTCCCGGTAGGCACAACGATTTTCTGATTTCACCAGCGAGGAATTGAGTCAAAGCACTTGGTTGTCCGTGATTGTTTTCCAGCAATGAACTCATAATTGGAAATAGGAGCCCTTACGAAGGGATTGACAGAACCTCCGAATGGCATAGATATATCTTCAACATGGATTGCGAATGATAAGATGGTGTGGTCTGTTGAGTCACCTTTAACAAATGGAAGAAGCAAAACGGTATATTGGGCGTAGAGAAGATTTAGTATGTAAGACTCTGGACTATTCTACTTTCTAATTTACTCCCTCTACTCTGGATTATATATTACCTTGTATTCAATACTAACTCTGTGTTCAATATTACCCTTGTGTGTGAACTTAGCCTTGTATTCAATATTACCCTTGTACTCAAACCTACCCCGAATTCAATATTACCTGTGTTCAATATTACGTCTGTATGCCCTTTGTATTCTACACGACGGTCTTGATTCTACAATCTTAGTATTACATACTCTCCTCCGTATGCTGCACCCCTCCATCATCTCAGCGCCCACTCTGCACCTCCATTTTCGCAGCCAAAAATGCCGTTTTCACTTTTCGCAGCCACAAATGCAATTCTACACCGTCCTCGCTACCACAACCCTTGCCTCTGTGGTCCTTTCTCAGCCGCAGTCAGCCGACTCAGCCTTGGAAATAGCGCTGGGTATAATCAGCGACTCGCTCAACATTACGCTTGCGCCGTCAAGAGTCTTCTCGACTCGAATCCAAGAGTCTCTCCGTAAAAAACAGGTGCAAGTGATCAAAAGCGCCGCCAAAGAGCTCCTCCCGCCGGCGGTGCTCAAGGGAATCAACAAAGCTGCTAGTGATGAAAACGTGCGCAATGTGGTGGCAAGCAACGCTGAGGTATTTGCCAAGTTTGCAAAGCTGGTGTCTCCAATGATCAACCCGCTCCATTTGCCCGCCTGGGCAGTAAACTTGTCGACGCCGATGCTAATAGAGCTGGACGCACAGCGGGTGGGATTATCGTGCGTGGCGATTTTGCCGCTCTTGAGTGTGTTGATGTAGGAGCCAGGATAGCTATATTGCCGCTTTAGTTAATAGGGTATCAGTGAAGATTTCGGGGAATTAACTCTTAGTACTAGCCCAGCCCAGACTGTAAATGGTTTCGAAGACACAAAGTAAGAAAGTAATGGGTACCGAGGCTGCTCTCGTTACTTAGCTCCTGCGAATTTTTCCTTTGGTTTCAGAAGCGAGTTCAGCCACATGGCTATGGGAACTCGGTGTACTCTAAGCTTCTGAACGGATCGACTTGTGAGATGATTGTGAGATTATACTAATGTGGTCATGATTAGGTGAGTTCATTATTTGAACTGATTGTTATTGAATACTTTATTAGATCATAACATAGTCTGATCCGAACAGGACTGCGTCCATCACTCCTGTTCCGTTCTTCATCCTGCTTCCTTATTTCATCAGTTTGTCTTCAGCCATCTTCATTTCGTCTTCCGCCAACTTCAGCGATATTCAGACATCTTCAGACATCTTCAGTTCCTCCCCGTTATATCCTAATTCGTCTGCTCGTCAACATCCTCCACCTCATAATACTTAATCTGTATCCACAAGCTGCACCCTCCGCACTGTGCAACAATATCATAACCCCCCATCCCATCAGCAGTCCCGTGCTCATCCAAGTCATTCTCAGAAACAACAATGCCATGCTGAAACGTGCACCTCGGGCAGTCTTTGGCCCAGCCCTCGTCCACCTCCGTGAAGTCACTCAAGTCATACACATCAAGCCCATCACCAGTGATGTTGAAGCCCTCGCGCTGAATGGTCTTGGTTAGTGCGTCGTCGTAGTCTTTCCTCTTTGCAGCATCAATAAGCGTGTGGTATGCCTCCTTGAGCAACGTGATGGACGCCGCGTTGGACGTCGCGTTTTCACCGTTTTCGCCAGCGCCCGCGATGTGCGCCTTGTCGGGGTGGGTAGCCAAAAGCATCTCCTTATACGAAGACCGTATCTCATCGGGTGTAGCCGACGCATCCACGCCAAGTACCTGGTAGAACGATTTGTCGAGTTTGGTATGGTCCAAGTAGGTCATCGTATCATGCGTACTTTGTAAAATTAAGTTTAAGTCGCATAGACGCTAGATTATATCATTTCTACAGCGCATCTACACTCAGGACCCACTCTACCATCTAAACCCAATACTTGACACACATCTCAACACCTCCTGTATCTTCTTGCTCACCGCTACGCTCGCGGCACTATAGTCTAAAATCATTTTCGCACTTTTTTTTCGATGAGCATCATGGGAGAGAAGAGAAAGAGAGAAACAACCGAGATCAGCGTCTCGTCCTACGTGGACCAACCTGTCTCTGCCGTCGCATCCTTCTTCAACGGCTTGCAGGTGCCAGACGTGGACTTCGACTTGTACAAAAACAAAGACAACTTTGTTGTTCACGGAGAGACCTCCAACCTCGAGTACAACGGATCAACTGCCGCAGATGAGCAGAACGAGTACGTCGTGGGTGTCTACAACCCAAAGACCAAGTCCGTGGATCTCTACAAGGCACCGCTCTTGCAGTCCAAGGTCACCCCGCTCTCAAAGAGAAAGTACGACGGACCCCGTGTGAAGCAGTTGGGCAAACTCAACATGGAGCAGCGTAATGCCTTGGGCCAGGCGTTCGGTACCAAGAAAGCCAAGCAGAGCATCGCCAACTTGCAAAAGAACAAGATTGACGCCGATAAATTGCAGGACGTGGAGATGGACATTGTCGATACAGTCAAGGATGCAACCAGTGCCTTGCCCACAAAGGAACAAATGGCCGCGTCTGTGCAGTCTGACAGACCTACACCACTTGCAGATGTTTCTGCCACCAACGTGGAGGCTGTTTACCCAATTGGCAACATAATACCACAGAGAGAGCTCGATGCTATCCGTGTGAATGCCATCCAGTCTGCAGGCGATGAGGCCTCGCGTATGGACTTGTTGCCATACGGCCAGTCCGCATACATCAAGCGCGAGGTGGAGCGTGCGCTTACCAACACCGAGAAGTTGCAGCTTGTGTACTATGCGTCGCTCTTGTTTGGTGTGTACAACAACAGACGTGTGCGCGACAAGCAAACTTTGATGGAGCGTTTGGGCCAGCCTGCAGAGATCTTGGTGGACGGCATATTGGAGCGTTTTGCGGTGGGCAAGGCCTCGCAGTTTGGTAAGAGCAAGGACCGTTCGTTTGTCATCGACCCACACCACGAGGATAAGTTGTTGTGCTACTTGTTGGCGCTTGTTTTGCACATCAACGACTTCTTGGTCGAGTTGCCGCCTTTGGCTAACGAGTTGAACATGAAGCCTACACGTTTGGTGAGTTTGTTCCGTGCTTTGGGCGCCACCATCAAGTCGCTGACTTTGGCACAGGCCGAAGCCTTTGGAATTGCGCGCTCTGCCGCTGCTTCCTACAAGGTTGCTACATTGAGGGTGCCGTTTGTGTTGCCGGAGATGATGAGAAGGGGTGGAGGGAAGCGTTAATACCCTCGAGGGTAATTGGAGTGATGATACAATACAGTGAATGAGTCAGTGTAGTTCGTGCAATGATGGTGAATCCATTCAGTGTAGGAGGTTACCCATGTATGGATGGTGGTGACAATGGACTGGGGTAGGTAGAGCAATGTCAGAAGGAGTACTTTTTAGACGGTGCAAGAGTGTATTGAGATAGTGTGAAGAGTTATTCAAAGGGATGGTGAGGGTGTAGAGTGAGATGAAAATGCTGAGTTAATGGTTAGGATTAGTGACAACACTGAACTAGGTCGATTAATTGGATAGTGAGAAATCTAGTGACTGTGAGAGTCCTAGGGCGAAGAATTGGCATTTTTGAGAAACCGTAGTCAATGAATTTTAATGAAGCTGTTGAACGTCCTCGAAATTTTCTATTTCGAGCTGATGCTTAACTGAACGACGTTTCAATGGAGTAGTGATAAATTTAGTGACTGTGAAACCTTCTCTACTTCAAATTTCACTCTCGTCGTTGGTCGATGCCCTCTAACACCTCTGCACACAACTCCAACATTTGCACCCAAATAGTGTCTTTTTTAGCATTAAGTATTGCAATTTCAGAAATCCCTACAAAGCGTGACAACTTTATGTTCGAGTAAACTCTCCATTCAAAAGTCCATTGGGCCAAGCCGTTCAAGTCTGCTTTTGTCAACCTTTTGTCAACCTTTTGTCAACCTTTTGGAATGATGCACAAAAAGGAATTCAGTTAAAATCGTGCATAAGAGCTTATACTTGAAATAATGTACTTCATGCATTCAGGTAATCGAGAGTATTTACGTAAACAAAACCGCATCTAGTAAACTACAAATGCTTTCAAATTCAAGTGGTTCCTCAAATTGATATTGCTGTAATTACTTTAAGCAAAGATGCATTTAGGTGCAGCTCGTTTCGACCTACATGCATAAGCTATTCAACCAGGCTTTCGCATTCGCACGTGCTAAACGATCAAAAAGATTAGCCAGTCGGAGCAAAATCCGCCCCAGCGACGATCCCCTCGGTTGAGTCCCATTGTTCCTACCCATTGTAAGTCAGCCGCATACACGAGCCCTGGTGTAAATTTTCATTTCCGTAACCGGCATCCGCTTCTTGTTCCCATTGAAACCCATTCGCTATCGTGTAACTACTCCCTGGCTTTCCTACCTTTTCATTCATTATGTATTATGTATTAACTAAATTAATTAGAGCAAAGCAGAACCAAGCGCAACAACAGCGATGGTGGTGATGGCGGCAGCGAAGTTGGTGCCGAATCTCACAGAACCAGCAGGGGAAGCACCCGAGGAGGAGGTCGAGGAGCCGGAAGACTTACCACTGGATGTAGACTTGGAGCCAGACTTGGTACCGGTTCCGGTGGCCGAAGCATCAGACGCAGAGCCAGAGTCGTGGTTCTTGGTGCTGGTTGGGGCAAGAAGAGACACAGAGCTGGTAATGTTCCAGGCCTCGTGCTCACCAGTAGCATTAGGGAAGACCTGGATGATGTTGGCACAGCTCAATCTCTTGTTGTTGCTGTCGTGGATAACAACAGAACGGCTGTTTCCAACGAATGCAGGGTCACTTGGGTCCAAAGACAAGAACAAGTCAATGTAAGTGGTGTGGAACTGTGGGCCAGTAGCATTACCGTGCTTGCCGGACAAGTCACCAACCTCCTTGTGAGCCTGGTCAGAAGCAGAGGCAGTACCGTTGTATGGGTTAAGGTGGCCCAAAGTAGCAGTACAGTTACCGTCTTCTGGAACTGGGGCAACGTGGACGTGGTATGGGAACTCGTTCACGTCAAAGTCTGGGAGGTTCTTGAGGTCAACCTGGACCCACACAGAACCGTTGTTGTAAGCCGAGAAGCGCACAGCACCGTTAATGTTGTACTTCTCGGTTGGAGCGAACACGGCCTGGTACTTGGCGTCCTGTGGAGAGTCAGAGGTCTCTGGGGCTGCAGCTGCAGCAGCGAGGGAAACCAAAGTAGCGAGAGGAAGGAACTGCATATCGAAAATCGTTGGTTTTTCGTAGATGCGACTTCGCTTTCCTATTTATACTTGACCGACCCACGGCTCCACCCCTTTGGGTCGCAAAATAAACATTTTAATAGGGTGCAGGTCGTATTTGCGTGGTTTTGTGAAGTGTGGAAATCAGCATACAGAGATGCTGATTGGCGGGATTGTTATGGAGGTGGTCGGGTATGTACTGTGTATGGATCTGATGGGCAGTCTATGCGCCCATTGCAATGGTGGATAGCTATGATTGATGGTCGATATTCATGTGAATGCCATGTTGTGGTCAAATCACATCGGCTAAAATTAGTTTTCAAAACATGCAAGAAGAATTTGCACAATTGGGATAACGGTCGAGAAGAGTGGCCAAAAGTTTTAGATGGGGATTTTTTGTCAGTGCGACCTGTGTGACTATATACTATTCTGTATCTACGCCTTGTTCTTTAGTGTGTGCATATATGAGCAATTATGAGCAATTTTGGGACCAGTTCTTGGGCTTTGAGCAATTTTGGGGTGTTTCTTTAAAAGTACAAAAGAAGCAATGATAAGAGCACAAAAGAGATGAGGAGACCTTGAGAGTACAAAACAATCCTGCAAGTGTGGAGAACAAGCTACAGGTGTAGCATTAATAGGCACCGGACGTACCCAACGACAATGGTTGGTTTCTGGAGTGTTGACAAGTACGAAATTTTACAACGTAGCGATTTGGCTAGGGTGCGGAATGAACGAGGTGTGACAAAAAGGGTTGAAAGTTGAACTGAATCAAAACTTCGTAAGGAACTGATTGGGGTCGTTACTGATTTTATTGGGAAACCTTGACGCGATAGTGGCTTTGGTTAAGAATAGAAGTAGCAGGTTAATTTGTTGAGCGATACAAAAGTTGTTCTCTTGTGGAGATGGTTGTGATACTGCAACCTTATCCCTTTTCATTACCAACTATTCGACTATTTCTGGACTTTTCTTAAAAATTCTACTAAATTTCAACTAAATTTGATCACGTCAAAAAGTCAATTGATTTTTCAGAAGGGGTAGCAAAATAACTTATTTATAGAGTTTTGATTACACAAAGTACAAGACACATCTTTTATCTAATCTGTTCATTAACCGTATAAGGACATGTCTCAGATTCTAATTATAAGCTTTGCTTCTTATAATTCTGCTCCAGTTGATAGAAATGGATTAACATGAGGAAAAATTCGTAAACTACAGGTCTTGACCGAATAGCCCTAACGTAGGCAAATGCTAGATTGCTGTCGTGAAAATGTGTTCGGGGCTGCAGTTTTATGATATACTTATCTTTGACTTTTATTCGGGAAGGCTAGTTTGATGTTTTTGGGCGGATGTTTCTCAAGTAGTCATGTTCCTATATGCTTGAATTCACTGATCAGTTTTGTTCCATCACTGATCAGTTTTGTTCCATCACTGATCATCCTTCCTTCACTGATCAGTTTAGTTCCATCACTGATCATCCTTCCTTCACTAGTCACTCATCTATCACTGTTGGTGAAAATTACTGTTATGAATCCCTCAAACAACCAATAAACTCTACCCAGATCATTACAAACCTTGAACTGTCAATGGGCGGTAAAAAGTCTCTGTCAGCTCACTAATATCCTATTATCTATCAACGAAATCTGTTCAACCACCGCAGCTATTAATCCAGGTATAACACGTCTTGGATACTTCTATATCTAATATCTATTTCTTTATTCAGGTTTCCCGCTAGTGCTCGCTGTGCTCGCACTTGCATATCTAATCTATAAACATCCTAGAACAACCCCTCAATCTCACCGTCCTCGTTAACTTCAACATTCATGAATCCTGCATGAGTGGGCAAACCCGGGATAGTCATGATCTCAGCAGCCAACGCATACAAGTATCCTGCACCAGCAGAACAGCGAACCTCTCTGATAGGAACAGTGAAGCCACTTGGCACACCCTTCAAGGCAGGGTCGTGCGACAAAGAGTACTGGGTCTTGGCAATGCAGATAGGCAACTTGTCGTAACCTTGTTGAGTGTAGGTCTCAATCTGCTTCTTGGCCAAAGGCGACAACTCAACAGCAGAAGCACCATACATCTTAGATGCAATGGCATGTAACTTGTTCTCCACAGTGTCGTTCACATCATATAAGTACTTCTGAGGAGTGGTTGGGTCGGACGTCTTGCATGCTTCCACGACAGCCTCGGCAAGCTGCACAGCACCAGCACCACCTTCGGCCCAGTGGTTGGAAGGCACGGCAAAGTCGGCACCGGCCTTTTTGGCCTCCTCCTGAATCAATGCAATCTCAGCAGCAGAGTCAGTCTCGAACTGGTTGATGGCAACCACCACTGGCACGTCGTACTGCTTGATGTTGGCGATCTGCTTGGCCATGTTGGCACATCCCTTGCGCAAGAAGTCGAGGTTCTCAGTCACGTACTCTTCAGGCAAGGGCTGACCTGGCTTGACATCTGTGGCACCTCCGTGCAACTTCAAAGCTCTAGAGGTAGCAACCAACACCACAGTGTTGGGCTTGAAACCGGAAGTTCTGCATTTGATGTTGAAGAAACGCTCTCCACCCATGGTGAAGTCGAAACCAGCCTCGGTCACCACAAAACCAGCCTTGCCAGCGTTGATAGGATTCGATGGCGAGGTCAACTTCAATGCAAGACGGTCGGCAACAACAGAAGATGCACCAATGGAAATGTTAGCAAAAGGTCCAGCGTGCACAAACACAGGGGTACCCTCCAACGACTGCATCAAGTTAGGCTTGATGGCGTCCTTCAACAACGCGGTGATGGCACCAGCACATCCAACATCCTCAGCAGTGATGGCAACTCCGGAACCTCTCTGTGTACCGACAACAACTCTACCAACACGCTGTCTCAAGTCCTCCAAGGAGGAAGACAACGCCAAAATGGCCATCAACTCAGAGGCCACAGTGATGTCCATACCAGACTTACGTGGTGGGAACTTGGAGGCTTCGTTCTTACCCTCACCAATAGTGATTTCACGCACAAATCTGTCGTTACAGTCCACCACTCTCTTGATGGTAATGGACTCAGGGTCGATGTCCAACTTTGCGAACTTCTCGATCTCGGCATCGGTCAAATCATCAGGGTTGGTCTTGTTGATTCCAAGGCTCTCCAATCTCTTCAACATCGAAGGTGTGAAGCTTCTCTTGCCCTTCTTCACAGGAACCAATCTCTTGAAGAAGCCCTTGGTGGTCTTGGAGGTGGCCTCGTGGAACATACGTGTGTCAACGGCAGCACAGAGCAAGTTCTGGGCGGCAGAGATAGCGTGGATGTCACCGGTCAAGTGCATGTTGAACTCATCCATAGGAATGACCTGTGCGTAACCTCCTCCGGCAGCTCCACCCTTGACACCAAATGTTGGGCCCATGGAAGGTTGTCTCACGTTGGCGATCGAGTTGTATCCCAAGTGGGCACCAAGAGCCTGTGTTAAACCCATAGTGGTGGTGGACTTACCTTCACCAAGAGGGGTTGGGGTGATACCCGCAACCAAAACGTAGTTTCCAACTGCGTTACTAGATCCTTCGGCCTGCTCATCCAAACGGCCAATCACGTCCTTGGTGTTGACCTTGGCCTTGTAGTGACCAAATGGCTCCAACTCCATATCCAAGAGACCCAACTCGTGAGCGATCTTGGTGATCTTCTTGGGCTTCTGGGCGCGGGAAATAGCAATGTCCAGGGGCACTGGCTTCTTCAACTCCACAGGCAAAGGCTTGAACAAGTGCTTGTGCGCATCCTTGGCCTGCAAAACAGCAGCATCGTAAACGTTAGAGCACAACATGGCTACAGTCATAGGACCAACCCCACCTGGCACAGGAGTCACGAAGGCTGCCTTCTTAGCAACCTCATCGTAGGCAACGTCACCAACCAACTTTCTTCCATTCTTAGCGGTGGAGTCATCCTTGTAATTGATACCGACATCGATGACGATAGCACCCTCCTTGATCCAGTCAGCACGCACGTACTCTGGAATACCAACTGCAGCCACAACAATATCGGCTTGCTGAACAATCAGTGGCAAGTTTTCGGTGTATCTGTGGCAGATTGTGACTGTACAGTCCTCGTTCTTCAACATCGCGGCAACTGGGGTACCGACAATGTCACTACGACCGATGACTACCGCGTTCTTACCGCGCAAGCTGACACCCGTGGTCTTGATCAACTCGATGATACCGTTAGGGGTACATGGCTTGAACATTGGCTTTCCACCTCTCTTGGACAATTCACCGACGTTGTAACGGTCAAAACCATCAACGTCCTTGTTGGTGGCCACAGAGTTGGTGACGAGTGTCTCATCAATGTGCTTGGGAAGCGGCAACTGGATCAACAAACCGTTGACCTTGGGATCCTTGTTGATACGCTCGATCTCCTCCAAAAGGGCCTCTTGCGAGATGTCCGCGTCAAACTTCAACAAGTTAGACTTGATGTTGGACAGCGATGCAGCCTTCAACTTCGACCGCACATATGCGGAAGAGTCGGGTCTAGCACCGACTTGAATGATTGTGAGCGAAGGCTTGAACTTCAATTCCTCTGTGTTGTACTGAGTTTTATTCTGCTCAATGACCTTGTTTGCAATCCTGTGTCTGATGGTCTTAGCGAGCTGCGTTCCAGAAACCACCACTGCGTCCTGCAACAAAGTGCTCGTATGGAAAAGCTTAGCGCTTCTCAAGGCCAGGGGCCTCGTTATCGTGGTTCTCAACATGCCTTTCTTGAGGTGTTGATGTATAATGATATTGGTATATAAATGAAAAATTTTGGCTGTAAAAAGCAACGGCAGGAGATGGCGCTTTTGTGCACTCCTGCCAAAACTCAGTGACTCATTGAAAATTTTCCGGCTCTTCGCTGATTGGCCAAGCCTTGTGATTGGGCACTGTGACGGCGAACGGTGCTGTGAGGTTATGTGGGCAATCGAAAGGTGCGAGGGTCCATCCCTATGCTAGGCCCTGTTCGCCCTGACGTTATTTTCTTTATCTTATCGATTTCTGAAAGGAGTAAGCCGTTTTGACAGGGCGAGTCAGAATCTAAGAACAGAGTCAAAACGGCGAAAGTCCGAACGCATCGCAGACTAAATTAAGCAACACCAGCCTATTGGCCGGGAGAGATGAACTTGAATGAAACGCCAGTTCAGTGGACTATAAGTAGTGTAACCTGAAACCGTATAGCAAGCAGATAACATCACTGAAATAGCAGCTGCAAATATGAAAGAGCGGGCTGGACTTGAGTATTTTTTAGTGAAAGGAGTACAAGTGCAAGTTTAGCGAACGTGCACAGCTAAGATTAGTAGTAATGTACAGTAGTATAATTAGTGACAAACAGAATAGTAGGTTTGATGAAACAGTGAATTTGGTGATGATGAAAAAGTAATTTGGAATGAAACTGTGAAATAGGAATGAAACTGTGAAATAGGAATGAAACTGGATTTTATAGTAAGGAAAAAGATGAGTTCATTCCGAATAAACAATATAAATAGTAACTCAGCTTAATTCAACGTGGTCCGCTGAAGTTTTATAAACGCTACAAATGAAAGCGACAAAAGAGTGGCTGCCTGATTGGAAACTCTTCATCACAGATGTGTACAGCAGTTTAAACATAAATGAAACCATAGAACACCCACAACAATCATTTGAACCCTAAGTCTTCAAACAAGTAGGCAAATCTGAGATTCGTGTGAACGTCTTTCTTCTGTCAGGCACAGAAAATTGTAAGCCTGCATGTAAAACGAGCAGATCGAAATCATACCATTAGAAGTACCCCACATAGTCTTAAGTTTATAGTGAATATTGTCACTGTAAATAGGTTACAGTTATCTGCAAACAGAACACTAGTAAGCTTTTCTCCCTTTAAAGTCATAAATAGACAGTAAAGAAATGGCTGCAAATTTAAAAAGAAATTTTCGGGCTGAAAAGTGAGTTAACAGTAAAAACTTCTATGAGCTAGCTCAAGTACATTGACTCTTGACTTTGTTGTTTCTTACATCTAAGTCTACAAGAAACACCTAAATTGCATTCAAATTTCGGAAACGGATTCTAGTGGTCCCCATAGGATCAATCAATACACACAGGAAATTTTTGACTCTGCCTCGAAACTTCACTTCACGAAAATATATTTGACTCCTGTAAATTAGATATTGATGATATGTCCTCTTGATAAACTTTCCAGTTGATGCCTTTCCACTTATCACCTTTTACTTGAATGGATCTTCTTGGTTTGTTCTTAGCTCAGGTGTCCGCTCATTTTCCTTAATTCTATATGCTCACTTTGGTCTACATTAATATGATGTCATCTTCTTTCGAATTAAATGCTACTTATGCAATACCTCTCGGCTGAATCAACAGATTCTCTATATAGCGCTTGTCAAAATATTTCTCCCCTGGGTCTTATCTACCCATTTTGAGCTCCCTCACCATACGACCTATCTCACATTCAAACCTAATCATCTTCGGGTTTATCTTCTTGTAAATTTACCTGCTCTTCTTCTGTTCCACTCTTATGTTCATCCTCCTCGTTCTTCTCCTCGTTCTCCGCTATATCTTTTTCTTCTTTCTCTTCCTTCTCCTCACGCAACTGCTTTAACATCGCCAGTGCACGACTCATGATCTCGTTCGTTTTGGATGATGACAGCTCTGTTTTCCGTTGTGACATACGCTTACGGAGCGTGTTAACACTCTCATACGCGTTTTTATCTGCGAAAACATGACCATCTTTCTCTTCCATATCCTCTACAGACAATGTGGAGTAAAAAGATAAAGCGCGACTTCTCCGGTTTGCATTCTTGCGGTCTTTCGCAGAGCTAGCCTGCGTTGGGGCACTCGCCTTCAAGCGCTCCAAAAGACTGTCGATCACAGCTGTTGAGCTGGCATCGTCGCTATCCGAGTCCTCCTCTTCATCGTCATTCTTGACAGTGTCCTTACCGCTATCTTCAGCATCATCGCTCTCTCTGCTCTTTTTCCTTTTCTTCATGTTGTTGCGCGATTCTTCCATCATCTGCTTACGCATTTCGTGCACACGCTGGTCTTCCTCGCGTTGGATGTTCTCCACGTGTGCTTTCTTGAATTCGCGGATGAACTCCACAAACTTGTCAAAAAAGTTGTTTCTACTGCCCGCATCTTGGGAGTCCTCTCCAAAGTACTCCATCAACGAATGGAATTCGGCCAACGTCTTGTTCAAGCGCACTTGTAAGAGAGAGTTTTTGGCTCGCGCGCGTTCAAGAGGCTGCTGTAAGTACTGCAAAATACGGTCCTCTGGGTGCATCACTGACAAATCGCTCAAATTTCCCTTCAGAATCGAGTTGCTCACATTTGAAATGATCTGTTCATACTCCTGGCAGTCACTGTCGACCTGCTCTATAGAGATGTTGTGGACAAAGTTAAGGGGATTCAACTCGTCGACAAAAGATCCAAATTCGGGGAATGTGTTTCGGATAATCTTTTCAATATAGTGTAAGAAGGTCATGGAGTTGCTTTCGTCCTTCATGAACTTCAACCTCTGCAAGGTGTCCAACTTAAATCCTAGTGCCTGTTTAGAAGTGTCATTCATGAAATTACCAACAGACCTGATCACACCAAGCACATTCCGCAAACCTTCCGATCTGCGCACACTGTCACATGCGTTGTGGATCATCTCGAGCTTTTTAGACATGTCCTGGTAGTCTTTCTGGTATGTCTCAGTTAAGAGCAACGCACGTGAACGAGACTTCCAGTAGTGACGCAAGTCAAAGCACAAACGGAGGTAAAGACGGTCTGCACGCTCCAACTCGATGTCGTCTTTGCTAGGTTTACGCTGTGGCCGCGCAAAGTCGAGTGAGTATGGAATGAAATTCCGCACCATGGAGTCACTCATTTCGCTAAGTCCATCAGTGGCAAAGAACTCAAGAACACTAATGTTTTCCAAAACTTCGCCGTCACAATGCAACACCTTCAATACTAAAGTTTCCACATCGAGACTTGCAAACATGTGCAAGTTGATACCGAACAGCTGAGCCAAATCACGCGTGAGGAAGGTTATTTTGCGCTTCTTAAGTACCATTGAGCCCTCGTACTCACTGTCGTTGTCCACGTCCTTCTTTAACTTGATCGTAGATGATTTTGCGGCAAATACCTTCTCAACCTCGTCCAAAATTCCTTTTTCAGCCAACTGGTCTGAAACCTGCTCGTGCTCGATATCAGTCCAGAAAGTTCGGTTGATATCGTCAAGTTTATCCCAATGCATTTGTTTCAAACGGGTCTTCGGACGCATCGTGGTAATTGGTACTGCAACTGGTTCTTCCAGGAGATCCAGAGGACTTCCTGGTCTCGGAGAGCCAGGTGCAGAAGGTGTTATGGTGCCTGGAAGAGGCGGTGGTGGTGGGGGTGGTGGTGGAGGCCCCGAGCCCAAGAAGTTTGGTAATGGCGGGGCTGCAGGAGCAGACGCACCGAATATAGAAGTGGGAGGCGGTGGCGGTGGCGGTGGTGGAGGCGGTGGAGGTACGCCAGAGCTCAGAGAAGGATCTGCTGGTGTAGATCCTAATGGACTCTGTGCAGAAATGGGAGGTCCGCTCAAGAACGAAGGCATTGGAGGGGGTGATGGAGCCCCTGCTAGAGGGCTGGAAACCACAGGATTCGCAGTTGGGACACTTATTGGCTTTGTAACAAGTTCAGCTTTCTTCTGATCAGTCTCCAAATCGATGTCGCATTCTATTCCACCTAATGCTCCGAAATCATCCGGCCGTCTGTCAATTATGGACAACTCGTCGGTGTTCTCAAATGGCGAAGGGTCTTTTTGCGTGGTAGATGGTGACATTGAGGATGTCGACACTGTATAGATTGTATGAGCATCAGTAAGGCGTTCTGGTGAAACAGTACTCATGCGCTTGTTAGGACTACGAAGTCTTTCGGTCTTACCTTCGACAAGGATGCTCTGCCTTTCGTTAGACTGAGTCTTACCATCTTCAGGTTGCTTTGCCTCTTTGTTTTTGTCACGCTGCGTGAGGGTTCTAGAAAACACAGTCTCCAACTCCAGAACGATGTCTTTGCGTTCCGCTTGTTTACGGACCTTGTCCTCCTCCAAACGCGCAATCTGCGCTTGCAAAAGCCTGATTTGTTTCTCTTGGGCCTCTATCTTGCTTATACTGAGCTGGTACTGGCTATATAATGCAGTGTCAGCTTTCTCCCATTCTTGTTTTCTGTCAGTATTCGAATCCTCTTTCCTATCTTTTTCAGAGTTCCAATCCTTGCTATCTTTATCAGCATGTTTTCTATCATTTTTAGTCTTCCATTCGTCGATATCTTTAGCAACCTTGCTTTCCTTTTTCTCCATCAACCTCTGGACCAGGCTCTGAAGCACCAGGTCAGCGTCCGAAACCAACATCGTCAGCTCGGCTACCACCTGCTGCATCACCAGATCTACCAAAGAAAGCAAGTTAGCGATCTCAGCGTCAGAGCGCCCACTGTCCTTCAACTTCAAGAGCTTTTGGAAAATGCCACGGATGTCGGCAGCTGCCGAAGTCTCTAATGGACTCTTCTCAAAAGAAAACCGAGTGTCCAAGCTGACTCTTCTTGCGGAAGCCTGTGCATCCACGTCCACGAAAGAGCTCTTGATCTCCGCGTACAAGTCATCCAACGGTACCTCTGGTAATGACTCCTCATTGCCGTAGCTAAAAAAGTCAGTGTAGTCTTCTTCTGCAAACGCCTCGTACTTCTCAATCTCATCATTGATGCGCTCACTGTTAATAACCTTTAACTTATCAAATACCTTGAGCAAACGCAGGTCGCTGAGCTCGCGACGCAACGAAATACGCTGCTTGATCAGCAGCGTGCCCACAATGATGGTGTTCACTAAAAGCAACGTCGTCAACGCGTAGTTCTTGAGCATAGTGTCGCTGCCCATGCGGCCAGTGCTGGTAAAGTACTGGTCGAGAAAGAGCTCAAGCAGGTTGAGCCAAGGCTGGAACCTTACAAAGTCGCCGTGGAGGTCCTGGAGATTGACCATACTCTCAAGAACAATAGGAAGGAGCTCATTGTCACCGTAGTACGAGAGGAAAATCAACACTTCAGTCACCATGATCCTCGTGGCAAGCCTCGGCAGCACCAACAGGAAGATCATGGCACGGATCACATGCGTGCGGTTGTTGCGGTCACGCTCCCCAATAGCAGCATCACCCAGCTGCTCCAGATTAAGAATGTGCTTGACACACAGCACTATCTGCTCCTCCATATCGAATTCCTCATTCGACTTGATACTCTTTTTGTTGATCCGCGCAAGAATCACCGAGAGCGCAGTCTCACCCTGTGCATCGACAAACATCTGCACCCAGTAGGTGTTGTACTTTGACGAGTAGCTGTTGTCGCGCAACCTCTTGGCAAGCTTCTTATACTCTTTCACAGGAAGAGTGTTGGCCATGATGCGCGCCACGTACCACTGCGGCGAAAACTCCTTGTGCTTGGTCTTGCGGAGGGTGGTATCGCCCTCACTCAGGAGGTCTACCGACTTCTTCTTCAGCCGGTGAATCGTAGTCTCGTCGACCATTGTCCCAAGCTTGGAGATTGCTCTGATCGCCGAATACTGACGTGCTTTCAGCGAGGGAGATTCGGGTTCTGAGGGCTGTGTCGGCGTGAAAGAAAAAGAGTCCCCAGAAACTGATCTTGTCGACTTTTTGGAATCCGATATATTCCTCTTGTCTAAGGCTCTCTTTTCTGACGCCTTTTGCTCATTTCTGTTCTTTTCTCTTTGAACCTGGGACGCCAACGCGGGAAGATCAAACCCGGCGTTGGTGTCGTTTTCTCTCAAAAGAAGCTCCCACTTGCGCTTGGTGGGCTGGCTCTGGAGCGATTCTACGGCGCGTTCGGTAAACACCCTGGTGGAGAGCATTTTCTCAAAAAGTCTGTCCACAACGTCCGGTTGCGGCATCAGGTTAATGTTGTTGACAACGTTCGCAAACGACAGCATGTTCAGGTACGATGTCGAGGGCAGCTTTGAAATCGCCGGTGGTGGTGGAAGCTCCTTGTCCAATGATGGAGCTGAATGGTTCCTCCCCTGGTATATATGTGGAGCAGATAGGCCCGTGAGCGCGGAAAGACCCGAGGTGCTGTGGGAAATAGACTTGAAGCTGGACACCTTGCCTTCCTTAATAGGCGCAGACTCTGCAAGGCGGATATTTTTACCCGACGAGGACTTTCCCAACCCGTGTAGCGGTTTCATTGTGGGGGGAGGCATGTCGCGTACGTCCGTGTCCTCCTCGTACCGCTTCGGATCGAGCAGTGAGAAGGAAGATTCGGAACGGTTTGCTTTGGCGTGGATATAGTAGCTGTTTAATGAGTAGTCGGGCTTTTCAAGAGACTTTTCGGACTTTTCAGACTTTTGCAGATGCTTGTCCAGGTGCTTGTCCAGATACTTTTCCAATCTTTCCGCAGATCTTTCTGTCCATGGCTTATCCAATCTCTCTCCCCATGGCTGGTAGTTTCCGTAGCTGTGCTGGCTGGCAACATCCTGGCTCTGAAAACTAGTCAAACTGGCATTTCCACTGGCTTCTCTGCTCTTGTGAGGGCTCCACAGATGGGCGTCGGGACTGGACGGAAGGTGTGATGCCGATCCATTTGGGGTCTGTGATGGACTTCCCTGGTATGCCCGCTGCTTTGCCTTCGAGTAAGGGTTGATAGGGGCATGTGATGTGGAAGTGAAAGTCGAGTTTGCGTATGCATTGGAATTGTATGTGGAGTTCTCGCTATTTGAGTTGTACATCGACGACCTGTTGCTCAACGACTTATCAGTTACGTATGGCTGGTTCAAGGCGCTGGAACCCGATTGCCCCAGAGTCGATCTGGAGTTGGATTGCGTGTAGGGATTGTACGAGCCTTGATTCGGTACATACGATTGGGTTGCGCTTGACCCGCTAGTTCTGCTGTTGTTGCTCCCCTGCGAGTTTGTCCGTTTCTGCGGGCTCTGGCCAGGAAGGTACTTCACAAGCGTAGGCGCGCGGTGGTCCGCTGGCATGTTTTCGTAGCCGATTGCCTGGAACCCCTCCTCGAGTGTTTCTGTAGGAGGACGGCTGGGTTTGGCTAGGCGCTTCATGCTAGTGAAGATGCTTTTATCCCTGTCGTGGCCCTTCATAGTGGGGAAAACACAGTGATGAATTTTGATTGATTTTGTGGCGGACAAAATGGAGACAGAGGACTGGAGGGAGAGGAATAAAAGGGTGAGAGAGTCTGATGGATGAGGCTTGGGTATCGGCTATGGCAAAGAAGCTCGTAGGTATGCGGCAAGAGAGACACTCGGCAAGCGAGAAAGATTGAGATATGACATATGTAAGATATCAGGATACAGCGTACAAGGTGAAGCGATATTGTAAGAGCGAGATCGAAAAGACGCGACAACACAAAGAGGTAAAGATAAATGAGTTCAGTGTAGAGCGATGGCAATTCAGCAAGAAAGCGAAGATTATATGTTAGAGTACGGTAATAGATTATATGTTAAAGTACGGTAATAGATTATATTACTTGACATGTGAAATGAATGTGAAAATCGTGCTATCTAAATACAAGCCACACGCATTGGGCTACACGATTAACGCAAATTGGTTTTGAGAATTCGATCAGGAGACGATTGGAAGGAGATCTCCGGAGGCAATTTCTTTGGAAGTCTAAGGTAATCTGGGCCACTTAGCTACAAAGTGGGCGCAGAGCAATTGAGTGATTTGAATAGGCTCGTTTAGTACTTACCATGACACTTGATTGTTTTGGGCTGTTTCACCTTTGAGTCTTGCGGGTGTTTCATGTTTGAGAGTGTTTCATTCTTTTTGAGACATGTTTGGGTTTGACTCATAAATGAATACGGTCTAAAGTTGCACAAAGAACAGGTGGAGGCTGGCGGTGGGCTGAGGGGACTGTGTTTGGATGCAAGAGCGTAAAGAACAGTAGGAGAGGCTCGCGAGAAGGAGGTATATGCATGAGCTGTTAAGTTAAGTGAGGCGCTGAAAAGAAAGAACGTTGGAAGCAATGAAAGAATGTGAGAATGGTTGAGATGACGGGAGAGATGGGAGAAACAAGAGCAAACTAATGAGAGGAAGTCAAAAGAGGAGAGCAGATGAATAAGAAAGAGCAGATGAACAAGAAAGAGCAGATGAAGAGATAAAAAGCACTTCAAAATTAGTGAAGTTAAAATAAGAATGAAATAAAACAGGGTTGGCGGACCTGATAAGCACGACTCCACTATACTGAGTTTATGAGATCATGCGTCCTTCTGTGATCCAGATTTATTCCTAAACTTTTGCTACCTACACACAGTTTGTCAATCACTAAATACTAACTTCTCCTATCACTCTGATATGATTTTACCTTCACTCCCCACTAACTTAAAGTCTCTGCTGAATCTACTCGCTCTTCCGGGCTGCGTCAGTTCGCCTCAATGCCAATCACAATATCTTGTACGCGGATCGAACCTCCATTTTTTTCCCTCATCGAATTTCAGTCTCCCACCAACTTCACAGTCCGTCTCCCACCACCCTCATAGTCCGCCTCCACCACAGTTCGTGTCCAACCACACTGCCGATGTCAGAAAAACCCAAGAAGCAGGCATCCCTAAGCAGATTCTTCGCAAGCCAACCCCGCAAAACCCAGTCCTTCCTGGGAACACGTACGCGTCTGCCCTTCCCACAAACAGCATCAACCACAGGATCAAACGCCAAAGGCTCACAAGAACCTGTACACGCACTGGCTGCCACCAGGACCTCTCTGGAATCCCAAATCAGATCATCTTCGCTACTGCAAAATGCCATGGCTGCAAAAATACCCACGTTAAGTAAATCATTCTCGCTGATATCTGCTTTGGCTGCAAACGCGTTCGAAGACAGCAGCCCAGACACTTCACTCGAGGTGATAGAGGTCCAAAACTTCCGCAATCCCAATATTCGCTTCAACAAAAGGAGGCGTGATGACGACGTGCAGTTTATCCTGGAATCCAAATCTAGCAAACCGCTAAATTCTGCACCAAGAAACCCAAACCAGGACTTTGCATCAACAAACTCTTCACAGAGAAACCCAGACAGAAATGTCCTGGATTTCTTTGGAAACATGGGCGCGGCACGCAAAATGCCCCGCACAAGCTCCGCCATCTCCACCGTATCTGTGCCACGCGCGTCTCAGTCTGGTAACCCGTTGAGTGCAGAGCAGAAGGAGGTTCTCAACGCAGTGGTTAATTCTCGCGATAGCGTCTTCTTTACGGGAAGTGCAGGAACAGGAAAATCGGTGGTTCTTCGCGAGATCTGTACCAAGTTGCGTAGCATGTACAGAGACAACGTCGGCATCACCGCATCCACGGGTATGGCAGCTTGTAACATTTCCGGGCAGACTCTCCATAAGTTCTTGGGCATTGGTCTAGGGAGCGGCAGCCCCAAGGAAATGGCCGCGCGCATCAGCAAAAATATGTTCTTGCGAAGACGCTGGGAAACACTCCGGGTGTTGGTGATTGACGAGATCTCCATGATCGACGGTCTTCTCTTCCATAAGTTGAACAGCTTGGCCAAGATCGTGCGCAAAAGCACGCGGCCCTTTGGCGGGATCCAGGTCGTGTGCTGCGGTGACTTCTTCCAGCTTCCACCTGTGGGCAACGGAGAGCGTACCAAGTTCTGCTTTGAGACCGACGCCTGGAAAGAAACCATCACGCGCACAATCGTGCTCACACAGGTATTCCGCCAGAAGGGTGATACCAAGTTGATCGACATGCTCAATGCCCTTCGTCACGGTAACATCTCGCCCGAGTTGACATTAGAGTTTCAGAAGCTTGCACGTCGCGTGCACTACGACGACGGTATAGAGCCCACGGAACTTTACCCCACGCGTGCAGAGGTCAAGACTGCCAACGAGTCGCGATTGTGCCAGCTTCCCACCAAACTGCATGTTTTCCACGCCATTGACAACGCAAACAACGAGTTTGCGCGCAAACTCCTCGATAACTTCCGCTGTGAGCAGACCTTGGAGTTGAAAGAGGGCGCACAGGTGATGCACTTGGTGAACTCGCTGGATCTGCTTGTCAATGGTTCTGTGGGTACGGTGGTATGTTTTCTCCCGCAGGACTTGTGGGGTGCGATACTCGAGTACTACTCGATAGCAGATTTGTTGGAGGACCCGCAAGTCTTGTGCGAACTCCGGCTCCTTGCTGACCGTGTGGGAAGGTCCGATGGGTGGACCGACCACGAGACGCGTGCTTTTTCTAATATCCCTCACGAACGTGTTGGAAAGTTCGAAAGGCTCTGCCTGTTGGCACTGCGTTTAGACCCTGACTCTGCCATTCCTGTAGTGAATTTTGGCAATGGCAACGTTGCTGCTATTGGTAGACATGAATTCCAGCTCGATATTGGAGCCGCTTCTACGAACAATGCACAGGTGGACCAGGACGCGTTGGTACGCTCGCAGATTCCGCTTGTGCTAGCGTGGGCCATGTCCATCCATAAGGCGCAGGGACAAACTATCGACAGGCTCCGTATTGACTTGCGCAAGATTTTTGAAATGGGGCAGACATACGTGGCGCTTTCGCGTGCGACCAACAAGGATCACTTGGAGATCCTCAATTTCCAGCCTGAGCGTGTTCGTGCGTCGCCGGTGGTAAATGAGTTTTATCGGGGATTGGAGCGGATGCACGAACGAAAGTGATCTGGAGGCTTTTAAACGGGCAAAATATATAGAGAAATAGAACAAAATAAAGAGAGGCTGGGTGTAGCGAGAAATATGCAGAAAGTGGCGGTCGTAGTAAAAGCTCCAATGCAAAAATACTGACTTTAAATATGTGCCCATAGACCGAGAGAGCACGAGAAAATATCTGGACGGAAAGTTAGCGTAAATCTAAGTTATACCGGGAGATCTGAAGAAAACGTGCTCTAGTGGACGTTTGAGAGATACGCAAGAGTAATAGTAAACCTGACGAAATGGTAATTTAGAATGGCTGCAAATTGAAAATGGCTGCAAATAGGAAAAGAGATTTTCAAAGCAGCATAACCAAAAAATTGGCCAAGGATCTAAAGTGCAAGCACTGCCTGTTGTAGCAGCGGGTGTTATGTGTTTCTAATCGTGACGCCTGGTAAAAACTAGCCGTTCCTGATGATAAAGTTGTTGGTAAGTATACTTGTGGTTTTCATTTGGTCTCACAAGAATCCTGACTTTAGCATAAAAGAATTCCTACCATAGAGCGGAAATAGCACATTGAACTGGCTCGTCGGTTGAGTTTGTTTCTCGTGAAGCTCTATTGTCTTTCAGTATTGAAAATTCACTATCAACTAATCTTTGTTTAAATACCACTAAAAATACTATTTCGACTTTACCTGAGTCACGAAAAACTCATTGGCTGCTCTTTGTAGACCATTTGGCTAAATATTCTGTAGTTTTCTTATTGTAAGGTATTCCTCTGTTCGCTTGGTCAAACCTTCCATCACAGTTATCTCCACATAAAAAGGATGAGAAGACCGGGATTTAAGGTCAAATAGATGACGCTGGAACAGAGTGAAATTGACACTGCATTTCCATTGGAACTGTCTTGCCGTTTTCAAACTTAAACTCCCTTCTATGTTCTGGAAGGTTCCAACAAGCTCCAGTTGAGCCTCGTTCTGAGATCTTTCAAGTCGCTCCAACTTTTTCAGTTGCCCGCAGCTTTTCCAAGTCTCTTATGATTATGTTCGATTCGTCCCCAACCATACTTACATTATGCGTTGCAACAAGTTCTAGTACATACGTTCTAAAAGCTGATTTTCAATCCCTCATATCCTAATCTCCATCCATCATCAACATTTCTCATTCTCTTCCTCTCAATCATTTCTCGATTCCTATCTTTTCACTAAAAAACTCACTCTTTTCTTAATGTCGGGCGACCTAGGCTATGACGGCCTCTCCGTCACACTTAACTACTTCACAGGGTTACCAAACCCCAATGTTATCACCGACGCCAGCACCGCCGTGCTATTCAAGTCGCTCTTAAAGAAAGACTCGGTCACCAAAGAAAAGTCACTCTCTGAGTTGCTCGACGCACTCGCCCCCACTACAGCATACACACACGAACTCACCATCATATCCTGGGTGCAGCTCTATCCCAAGCTTGCTATTGATAACTCGCGCACTGTGCGAATGCTCTCACACCAGGTCCAGGCGCGATTTCTCCAGGTCGTGGGTGGCAAATCATACGCCAAGTACTTGAAAAGCTCGATCGGATCGTGGATCCACGGTCTTTTCGACTGTGACCGCCAGGTCGCACAGTCTACCTACAAGCTGTTCTTGCTGTGCTTCCAGAACGATCGTGCAAAGATCGACCGCATATGGGTGGTGTACTTTGACCAGATCGTCAACTTCATCTCTGGCAGCATCTTGTTCGAGACCGCCGAAAGTTTATCCGACAAGCGCTACACCAAGGATGTCGACTCCAACGCAAAGTACGAGCGTGTCGTAACCGGGTGTGTGTTGATGTTGACGAAAGTCATCAACTTCTTCAACTCAGGAGACTTGGACGGCAAAAGTCCGGAATCTCTCGTGCCAATCCTCACCAGTGCCGATCTTTGGGACTGTTTGGGCCCTGCCTCTAGTGAAAAAACAGCAAACTTATTGCTATTCAAGGCTCTCTTGCTGTTGATCTCAGCCTTGTTCAGTGGCGAGTCCCCATTTGTCGCCACCACAGGTGATTCGAAAGCAATCCATAAACTTGTCTCCAAGAAGTTCTTGAAGCAGGTGCGCTTGAAGGGAAGCAGTAACTCCGTGAATGCTGGTATTGTCTACTCCAACGTCATTGTGACCTTTTGGGATACCTTGACTGTGCTCACTGCTTACAAGGCCAAGAAGAACTTCTGGTACCACGGAGGAAGTAAAAGTCACTCGAGGTTGATGGAGTACCTTAAGTTGGGTTTCTGCAACCTGAGTCCAGAGTACTATTTGTCGGTACTCTCGTTCTTTGAGACGCTTGCCTCAGCAAAGGTCACCTTAGATGAGGAGTTCGTGGACTTCTCAAATCCAAGCGATGCAAAATCTATTGTTGTCAAGGGCCTCTGCAAGCAATTACGTGGATTGAGAACAAATGAGGAGAAACTGGCTTGCGCTTCCTGCGCTTATAAAGTGAATCAGTTGTTTGGCGGTGGTGTTGACATCTTGCAAACTCTTGTGTATACAATGTTGGATGTTTTTGCCAAGCCAAGGCTGCAATTGCCCGCAGAAATAGGTTTTCAAGTTGAGAGCTCGGTCTTCGACGCATTGAATGACTGCTACATAAAATTGGTGCTGACGACTCAAGACCTGGCTACAGAAGACGGTTCGAAAAACAGAGTGTCTTTCACTGCTGGAAGCTTCGACTTTGAGTCGCTTGCCGAGCAGGTGGCCAAGGTATACGTTCAATTCCTCAAGAACATGGGAGCAGATGAAACTGCTGATGGCCTTGCTCGCCGCATTGCTGAAGTCATTGAGGAAGACTCCACTATAGAAAAACCCCATCTTGCCTTCACACTCATCACTAGCTACTTCGTTGCTTTCAAGCCACAGGGCGAGGAATGGGAAACTTTCGTGGAATCCCTTCCAAGCTTTTTACAGCCAGACTTTGTTGAACCCGTCATCAATATGTTTTCCGCATATGTGACCGCCAACCCCAGTGCAAACTTGTCGCAGACTATAGACGACTTCTACGTGGGACTCAAAGAGAATCACCAGCTGTCGATTCCTGCATTTCTCCTCGCTGTCCCGTTGGACTTGGAGGAGCTTCCCGATGTTTCTGAGTACATTGTGGGTTTGGCGCGCAAAGAGTCCAGACTGGCCACGGAATCGGCTTTGGTGTTCCGCTTCAAAGACCACGACAATATTTCTGCGCAGTTGATTGCCTCGTCATCGCGCACTGAAGAGGGTTCTTTGCACTATATAGCCTCAGCAAATCTCGCAACTGCCGAATCCAGTGAGCATATTTTGCACATATTGACTGTTGCGTGGAAAAACTGTACCAAGAAAGAATGCAGAGACTTCTTAGGTGCCATTAGCTCTAAGAAATTGCTTGTTGAGTCTTTCACCGAATACTTGCGGGCATCTTCTCATAGCACCGACTTCAGCGTGGCCTGTGCTGCCGCTAGCGAGCTCGATATCGTTCATGATGTTATCTCAGCGATATCTTTTGAAGAAGTCAGAAACGCGGACCTTGCGATATCCAATCCATTAGACCAGAATTGTGTCTTATTGGGAAGTAGGGGCAAAGACAGCACCTTCGAAGGTGCCGAGTTCGTTTTCACTTGTGGTGCTTTGGTTCGTGACTTGCTCGCTACCGAGGACGACACCAACTTGTGGATTCTTTCGTCGCGCATCTGTGAATACATCGACGACTACCTCTTTTTGGAAGGTCGTGGCGTTTCTGACGATGACCTCGTTGACCTCAGTCTGCATTTGAGACGGGAATTCGTAAGCAACGTGGAAGTTTCTCTCGATGAGCTTGTTACACTTGTGAACGGCGACACCGAAGGTTCTGGTATTGTCGGCCAATTGGTTCTTGAGGTCAGAAACACCAAACTGGCTTACTCAGCTCGCGCACTTAAACTCGTGTTCAGCAAGGTATTTGATGACCTCTCGCTTGCGGAGTTTGACGCGGCGGCTTTCAACCTTACAAAACTAGCCAAGTTCCCGATCTTCTTTGCTGTCTTCCTCTCTTCCTGTAAGCGGTTTTTCACGCAGTCGGCTAAGTTTGACCGCGTACGCAATTTTGTTGCTGCTGAGATTTTGGGGGCACGGAAGAGCGCTGACATTACAACCACTGGTTTGACCTGGCTTACACTCGCTATCAACTTTTTCGATGTCGACGGCGAGCAATATGAAGTCGTTCCTGCCCATAGACTTGCTATGGTGATAAACCAGATTGGGGACTGGTTGGAGAGCGTCATCGCTTACGATGAGTCGTTCATTGCTGTTCGTGTCCAAGCTGCACGCTTTTTGGCGGGTTTGCTCACCACGGAGTCTAACCCTCCAGACAAGGCCTGGTCTATGGCTGCACTGTTGGCCTCAGATAACCTTGGCTATTGTGCGGTTGAACTGGACAGAATAGACTTGAGATACTTTACATTGCGCTTGGTTGGGGTATTGTGCAAGTCTAGTAGCTCGTCAAATACCCAGATTGCCCAAGAGCTCATGGACCTCATGGTAGACGAGAACGTGATTGCCCACGATGCTCGCAGTCTGAGTCATGCCGTGGTTTTGACCATGGACCTCATGGGTCGGGTTTTCTCGTTGGTCAACCCGCCTCTTTCTGTGATGCAGGAACATGCGGGTTCCTTGTACAAGTTGTTAGGCCCGGAAAACTTTGACTCTGCTAAAAGGACTGCTATGAGCGCATTGCGCAAGGCGATTGCCGCCTCGCAACAGGACTTTGTAGTCGAATATCAGTTGCTGAAGGAGGAGAAGTTACCTGCACGTCTCCCACGGGAGTTGTTGAAGAACGTCAACGTGGTGGCCCCTCATATTGACGAGGCGCTGATTTCAGGCGTGAGCACTTACCTCTGGAGCTGGTTGTTGGTTTTCGAGCACTTTGAAGACATTACTTTCGCCATTAGAACCGAGTATATGACTCAGTTGAGTGAGTTCGGCGCGATGGACGAGCTTTTCGGGTACATATTTGAGCAGGTCGAGGTGAACGATTCCCGGTTCTTGTCACGTTTGACATTGTCTGGTAAAACTGACAAGGTCAGTTTGGACGACAACCGCATTCTGCAGTACGACATAGGTGCAAACTTCGAGTCACCTGTTTTTGAAATGCAGTTTCTTGCGGTACACTTGTACTACTTGAGCTGTCGCCACCTTGGCCCGTCCGTGCAGCGGTGGTTCAAGGAACTCCGTGACATTCAATTGAAGCAGCAGATTGAAAAGTTCCTGGTGAAGTTTGTTCTGCCTCTTCTCATCGCCAAGCTCTTGGGTGAGGTGACTGCGCGGAAGTCCAAGGTGGAGGACAAGGATGAGAACCTCACCATCAAGGTGAACTCTGTTACTAATGAGATCAAGTCCACTTACGTCATTGATGAGCAAACTATGGAAATGGTCATTAAAGTTCCTTTCGTATTCCCGTTGGACAATGTGAGCGTTGAGGGTCCCTTGCGCCTTGGTGTGAAAGAGCACCAATGGAAGGCATGGTTGTTGGCCTCGCAGCGTGTCATCTCCTTGGCCAACGGTTCCATCATGGACGCTATTGAAGTGTTCAACAAGAACGTCAATCTCCATTTCTCGGGATTCGAAGAGTGTGCTATTTGTTACTCCATCTTACACCTGGACTTGTCTTTGCCGTCGAAGGATTGTCCAACATGTAAGAACAAGTTCCATGCTGCATGCTTGTACAAATGGTTCAAGAGTTCGGGTAGCAGCACGTGTCCTATGTGTCGTAGTGCATTCAACTTCAAAAAGTAATGAGAAGATCATGGTTTATAGACTATGGAGGTTGGTTACTGGATTATGTTTGTGGGCTTAAGATATGCCGTAGTGATTACATGACCTATAAAACCTCGAAACGCTTAGTTTATTCTATGGTGAACCAGTAGCCTCGAAATTGATCTAAACCACATATTACATATTCTAGTTTGAATGAAGAGGAGGTAAGATACTCCTTGTAAGTACTCGAGCATTATCAATAGCCATCTATTAATACCCTTGTCGGGGTTCACTGTACAATACCACCTCATAATTCTTGACCAGAAACCTTACGGATATTTAGCTCCGCCTGTCTTCTCTCTTGGCAAACCCACTCACGCTCGGAACACCAGGTCCAAGCAGGCCTCTCGGAACGCCCGTTCTATCTGGCAATCCTCTTCCCATAGGCCTTCCAGGCTTGGCCCAGGGAGCGGCTGTAACCAGGATATTGGTGGACGTAGTCTTGAAGGCAGTGGAAATATTTTCCTCCTGTTGTGAGCTGGCCGGCAACTCCACACCACTCCTGTCTACCCATGGGTATAGTACTGGACCAAACCAGAAATGCTGCACCACAGGAACTTTGCCCAACACCTCCACTTCGTACATCTTCAACAAACCCTGCAAAACCTTCGCCCAAAGTGTGACTGTTGCGTGAATGTCGCAAATGATCGGAGAGTGCTCGTTGAAGGGTCCAGATTTGATGCGGAATATAAATGCAATGGCGTTGACGTACAAGTTTGTCGCGCTGTAATGCTGGATGGTCGACCTCGCAAGAACTTGAGAAACCTGTGGGCGTGTACGGTTGTCATTGAACTGCGCTGCACCGAGCACATAGATCAAGTGAAAGTGATCGTCAAGTCCCCAAACACCGTGAGAACCCGCGGGTTCAAGATTATACACCAAGATGAGTCTGCGCACAACATCGAAGTAATTGGAAAATACCACGAGGATTTCGGCACCGGTGGCTGCCTCGTAATCAAGCACGCCAGAGTCTAAAAGAGCCCCGAAAAACGCGAGAAAGGACAATTCGTGGCCCGTTCCGTAATCTAATCGCACCAGCGACCCAAACGAGTTGATAATGTAGTACGAAAGCTCTTGTAAAAATGCGCTCTTGGCGAGATTCTTGGGCACCTGCAACGTCTCTAGTATTTCCAACGTCGCCGCTTCGGCTTTTTCGAACCATTTGCGGAATGCCATATTGCCGAATCGGCGTGGACCTTCCAACGGGGGAGTTTCGTCAACGAGGCTGCTCAAAGTAGACATGAGTGTCAAAATCACCTGCATGTTTGCCAGGGGTTGCGAAAGTTTGGTGGGGAATGCCTCTGGTCCTCGAAGCGTGGCTTCGGTGCGCAGTGGCCGTGTGACGATCAGAGTGTTTAGAGTTGACGATGGAACATCAATGCCGCGGATCTTGTCGATGATTCTTTGTAGTGCAATGTGAAGCTTCTCGAATGCCACAGATCGCCTGAAGTGGACCAAGTCCTGCTGGTTGTAGATCTTTTTGACTGGTGAGGACATGTTAAAAAAGATATCAGGTAGATAACTGTGAAGATGGAAAAGATAGAAAAGATATAAAGTAAGAAGGGATAGGAAAAGGTAGGAAAGATGAAAGTGGGAAGCGATAGGAAAGATGTAAAGAAGAATGGATAGATGGAGAAGAGATAGGGAAGAGGGAACAAGCTTAGTTTAATGGGTAAATCTAAACGATCAACTGACGGGTCTTGTATGATGAAACTGACTAGTATATGAGATAGTGCCCATAAGGACGCGTTGAAGAATCATAACTGAATCATAAATGATGTAATCGTAAAGGGTAATGTTGCTGTTTCATCATTTCATAATAGCTCATTATATAACTGAAGGATGTCGCTTTATTCTAATCAGAATCAAGTACAACTACCTCTGGCTCGGAATCTGTTTGACTAGCAACACTGATTATAGAGTGTTCTAATGTTGATGGGGAGTGGTCTTGGGTCAAATTTTCTGATGATGTGTGGTTCTTTGTAATGACCAAACGTTCTGCGGAAGATCTGTGCTGGTTTGTAGTCCCTAAACTCCCAGATACGGGAAGTACATCCAAAAGCTCCTTTACTCCATTTGGTGCTTCACTCTTTCTATGTTCCGGTAACAGTATCGATCCCTCTGGTTTTCCATGCTCAGCATCTGGCCTCCAATTGGGAGGTGCTGATAACCGAAAGGTCGATGCTTCGGAGATGTCGATCGACGAAAGGTCGCCAGTGTTGCTCATCACGTTGCTCAGGATGACTTTGCGGGGTGCCGGGCTGCCAGTCCAGCTGCCAGTCGAGCTCCCGTTCTTGGTACACGCCAGCTTCTCCAACTGGGTAAAACTTTCAATGTTCACCGGTAAATATTTCGGCTCCTGTAGACTTCCATGGCCCTTTGGACTCAACATATCTAAAATCAGACTTCCGTGGCCCTTTGGACTCATCAAATCCAAAGGACATTTCTTTCCTTTGTCCGGACTCAACAAAGTATCCAAAGTCAGACTCTGGCGCGATACCCTCATTCTCTTTCGTGGCGACTTCAGCGGACTTGTCTGGCCGACCTTGTCCAAATTGAAAAAACTGGTCAAGTTCGACTTCTGTGTATCATACCGCCGTTTCTGAGGCAGTCTTTCCTGCTCCTCGGCCTCGTGCTTCGCGAGAACCTCGGGGAAGAAGTGCTTCACAATGTTTCGTGGGACCCAAACATATTTCTCTTTTGACGGAGATAAGCTATGTGATTTCTCTTTTTCCGGAGAAGGTTCTCTTCTTTTTATGGGCGACGGTGTCCGGTACCGGCTAGTGTGGTGCTGTTTTTCAGCTCTGCGGCCTCTTGTGTTTTCTTGGGACATTCCTGGTCCTGCATTTGAATGGTCCTCCTCCTCCTCACTTCGGCCCTGGGCATCCACGTCCCTTCCGACATCCCTGTATCGTATCATTACAAAGTCCATGTTGGCCTTCACTTTTGCAGCGCCCTTCAACCACGTCTCGCCCCCAAGCTTCTTTAAAGCAACTCTACTCGGAAACCAGTTGTACGAAGTAGGAACTGGATAACTGCTGACTGCGGTCCTCAAGTTGGCAGCCGGAAGAAAGGTATGCAACCGAAAAGTCGAAACTAACAGCCTCCCAACGACTCTCTGTCCATCTGTACGCACAAAGACACCCTCGCACGTGAGGTCATTGTCCACTGCTCGAAGCTCTCCGAAACTAAGGCTCGGTAAAAACTTGAACACCATGGGATGCACAATAGGATGCTTGTAGAGCAAACAGTCGTACACCGATATGGTGACCCGCGCTTTGTCCGAGAGCTTTCTGCCACAAATCAAGCGCGAGCGCGAATCGAGTTGCGTGTTTAGCGACAGACACAACCGCGCAACTTTTCGCTGGAAAGATATAAACATGCTGTCCAAGGCTGTTGACATTTGATCTTTGGAAGGCACATCTGTCGGCCCCTCTGTGTCCCCCCTCTCCGTCTCTCCAAACTCACCTCTCTCTTTTATAATCTTTGCAAACTCTCTCTCTGTCTCTCCTATAAGCTCTCCAAAGTGCGCGCCCACGTCCTCGTGCTCGATGCTCTCCTTGGCCCTGTGATGGGCAGTTCCCCATAAAGCAATGCGGAGTGCGTTTTCAATCCCAATTCCTTGAGCACCCCCAGAATAGTCACCGCCGCACATCACCACCAGAAACACTAGCCGGTCCACAGAGTACCCTAGCATCGACATGACGTTCGACATGAGAACCGGAGTCACAAAGTACATGTCCATCTCCGAATCATACGAAAGATCGCGTAGCACTGCACGCGCACCAAAAAGAAGCAGATCTACGTCGTCCAGGAGCACGAAGTCAACAATTCCTAATCTGCAGAGCCATGCGCATTGTGCTTCTCCCTCTCCCGGGGCTTGTATCCACTGTATATCGTTCTTTGAAAGCTCATTCTTGAGCTGTTTAATGTCGATCGCCAGCTCCACATCTACTTCGCCGTAGTCTTTGGGGTCTGAAGATACGTACGAGGTGTAGAGGTCTTTGAAGTCGGTCTTGCGGGCTTGCTCGTCAACATAACCGGCCCTTTTTGCGGGCTTGTGCTTTCCATCAAAGACCACCACGAAGCTGATGTTCAACCCCACCAAGTACAAAATCTTGGCCATCACTGAGCGCACGACGTAACCTTTGGTTTTGAATAGGAGCGCGTAAGCGTCGATAGCGATGCGCGCACTTCTCCCTGTGCGCTCGAGAAACTCGGCGGCGAACCGGTCCACGCTGATCCGCTCATCTGCGGCCGGCCCCAAAGCTGTCCAAAGACCATTGACGCCCATTGTGAATGAGTGATGGAGTGACGACAAACTGTCGGATTCAGTGGGAAATCGGTGAAGAGCGAATTTCTATTCTTAATGATTAACTGTAGCAATAAAGAGACACCAGTTCAAAGAAGCAGGTAACTGAGCCAGCGTTTGAAGGAGTACGACATACTGGGTGGATGGAAGGGTATAAATCGAAGAATGCATCAGTCAAATGCTGCAGTGTTTAAGGTGAGCTGTTGTAAGTTTTACTGGATAGGCACTGTGACATTGGTGTTATACGAACATCAATAACTCATTGTGAGCACACCAAGAATCCGTCTGTGTGAAACTGATACAATTGCTTAGGCTGTCGGACACCAGGATTCAAAGCTCTTTGGCGTGTCGTCCACTATAAAAGTACGAAAAAGTAAAGTAATAAGGCGCTCTCTCTCTCTCGTCACCTTTTCAAGTCCATTTAGGTTTCTCTTTGTTCCTTATCACATCACCCATTTCTTCATCCGCTTTCATCAGTTAATCATATCGCTCAATTCGCTTTTTGTGGAGAAAAAACAGTTTTCCAACATCAAGTGAAAACTGGGTCGTTTATCGGTGTAATCGCGCCTCAAACCACATTCGGACTTTGCTAGGATTACCATTTTTTGACACATCCACGTTCAATTTGAGATTGAGTCTTCATTTCTACTCTTTGCACTCCCAATAAGACCACTACATCCGTCTCGCAAAAGGTATCGCGAAACACTATCAGCTATCAACAGGCCCCTTTACACCAGAATCTATCAACTGCTGGTTTGTATCACTATACTGAATTGTTTTGAATACCCAACATAAAGATCAAGCACAAGCGACACAATCAACATCGACAAATACAACCCCACAAAACATACCAACACAAACAAGTAAAATCCTAAACTATGCACGTCGGACAACTACTTTGTGGAGGCTTCGTGGGAACCACAGTAACCCCCCAAGCATACCAGCTAATTGTTGAACACCACGTCCTGACAATGATCCTCTCACGCAAAAACGCCATTTCTGTAGCGCAGATCACCAAACTCATGCGCGATCTCCAGAGCATTGCCCTCAATGAAGCCAACTACAAGTATCCAATCATGTTTGCCATAGACGAGGAAGGTGGAATGATGAACACTCTCTTTGACCCGGAGTGCCTTACGCTGTACCCCAGTGCCATGGGGCTCAGCGCGAGCGGCGACACCGAGCTTATCTATGAGGTGTCGCGGGCGGTCGCCCTGGAGTTAAAGCACATTGGCTTCTCCATAATCCTCGGGCCTGTTCTCGACGTTGTCACCAAGCTCTCACACCAGCTCGTCAGCGTACGAAGCTTTGGTACCACTATTGAGGACGTCAGCAAGTACGGGTCTGTGTGCGCACGCGGTTTACAAGACGGCGGGCTCTTCACAGTGGGAAAGCACTTTCCGGGAATCGGAAACGCAACAGTCGACTCTCTCCTCGAGTTGCCCATGATTGGCGACTCACTCGACCAGATCCGCAGCTTTAGCACAGTGCCCTTCGCGCAGCTCATCAAAGAGGGCCTTCTCGACGGCATCAGTACAGCAGGCTGCGGTGTTCCTGCCATATCGCCCGACGAGACCCACGCCTGCCTCTCACCCGTGGTCATCAACCAGCTTCTTCGTCAAGAAATGGGCTTCGATGGCGTGGTGGTGAGTGAGTGCCTTGAGATGGACGCCTTGTACCACTCCATAGGATTTGGCCAAGGTATCGTACTTGCCATTTCCGCGGGGTGTGATATCGTCATGGTGTGCCACGACTTGGCCTTGCAGAAGGAAGCCATCGACCTGATGGAGAAGGCGATATCAAACGGCACCATCGACGAGGACGCCATCAACGCGTCGTTAAGACGCATAGAAACGTTGCAGAAACGCTTGCCCCCTTGGGAGGTGGTTCTTCCCAACAATGAACCACAGCTTTTCAGGGACCAATTCCCTGACTTGTGGGATAAGCACCAGCAGATGGCAAAGGAAATCTACCAAAAGTCCATCACATTGGTCAGAGATTACAATGACACTCTTCCGCTCACAAAGCACATATCCTCAGGCGACAACATCCTCCTCCTCACGCCGCTTCTCAACTCCACGTACCCGTCGAGCCTGTCGCCATCTCCCAAGCTCTACCACGGCGAGGAAGTTTTCCAGGACTTTGGCGATATTCTCTCCAAACACAAGTTCAGCGACAGCACCCCTTACAAAGTGCTCCACACCACATACACTGCAAATGGTCTCACCTCTCTACACGAGCTGCTCATCGAAAGGTCCAAGGTGGTGATTGTGGTGACCTCGGAGGCAACCCGCAACTTGTACCAGGTTGGCATTGTGAAGTACGTCGCAATCCTCTGCGGTGCGCTGCCCAACTCCCTCAGCGGGAAAAATACTTCCACCTATCAGAAACTCGCCAAGCCGTTGGTGATTGTGGCGACACTGCTGCCGTATGACTTCTTCTACAATAGGAGTATGGGCAGTGCATATCTCTGCTGCTATGACTATACCAAGCTCGTGCTCTCGCAGCTTGCTGGAGCGCTTATGGGCGATTTCGAGCCCGAGGGATGCATTCCGGGCGAGGCCAAGTTTAAGCAAAAGCGGCGCAGAATCGAAAATGGCTCGAGTAAAGACGCGCCGAAGCGCCGCTGGTTGGTGGACGAGCTTGACCTTGCGCGTGACTGGGCAGGCGTGGTCAAGCTTTGGAAGAACAATGTTAGTCTGGGCAAAAACGGCGTCAACTACGACAGCGACGACTTTTTCCGCAAAATGTATGGCCTCCTTGCTTCCACCACCAAGGAGCAAACACACTTTGTTGTGCGCAACTCACTGTTAAACATTGTCTACGGTGTAGTACTTACATGGGTGGACAGGGCGAGTAGTGGCAGCGATTTCACAGGGTCCATTGCGTTTCTCCTCGTTGACAGACTGAAACGCATGCAGAGTATCGGCAAGAATCTCCACATCCGTGCCATGCGCTACTTGATGAAGGAGAAGGCTTGTCAGGAGGTGGCATTGGGTGTTTCGTTCCCGCTCTTTTTACTCCCTCCACTGGACTTTATAAGCTTGGAGGACCTTCCGCGCGAAACATCGGCCTTTTTGGCCAATGTGGGCTGGAACCTCCCCGAAGGTGATCCAGTCAAGAAACACGTCATGTTGTTGGACAACCTCGAGACGTGGCTGGTGCCCAAGAAAATCTTCCGTGAGTTGATGATTGTGGGTGTTCGCTTTGACATTTGCAACGACCAAGAAAAGTTGATGACTTTAATTAACCGCTATGTCAATGAAACCAACGACGTTCCCGCAGACGAAAAGCAACGCATTAAAGTGTTGTACAACGAGGCAGTCAAGTACTTGGCCAATGCCTCTGCATATGGCGTGAAGATTATCATTGCGCTTGAGCCAACTAACCAGAGCGTTATTGGGTCCATTGTGCTTTTCACAAATCGCAGTCAGCTCTCCAAGTTCTACCCTTTTATCGATGAGTGTGCAACGGGCGACGATCACTTGGTCGGTGGGGTCATTGGGCCAGTGATCGACCCGCTTTATTCCAACTTGGCTGAGATCTTCAGATACGGCTTAATTTGCAGTGGCATAACGTTCCTCAAGTCCAACTTGAGTGAGGGCGACTTGAAGATGAGCAAGTGTGTCATGGTGGGCGTGAGTAACGACAGATGGTTGAATGGGGTTAGGGATATTGGGTTTAATGACTGGCGGTGGTATATTGATTCGCTTGCGGTGAGGAAGCGCGAAGACTTTACAAGTTGAGCAGACAATAGATATCAAGAGGGGGATATATGGACTATATCAAGTGTGAGTAAGATAGATTGAACTGATCTTCTCCTTAATTACTTCGTAAAAGATTAAACTAATCTTCTATAAGCACTTTGTACTTTAATATAGACTCCTCTTACAAAAACATTTCCTTTATGATCTGCGTGACCCTCCCAATACGCCGTCTTCATAACGGCATTTTTCGCAGCATTTCACAAATTTCAAAATTTGCTGAAATTTTTAGAAAAGGTCATTCCCCACAAAACATTTCACCGGTTTTGCCATCTTGTGGCAGGAACTTAACATACGCGTTTTCAAATACTGTTGAAAGATGAAAGTCTTCCAACCACCTCGTACAATTTCCCTCAATACAGCATAATTCGCTCAATATTACATCATTGTTCGTACCCACCTTGCTTACGCAATTGTCCTGTGCTTCAATTTAACTACACAAAAAAATAGGTTGAGGAGAAGCTCCCTCGGAGCTGCCAATTGTCATCATATGCTAAAAACCAAAACAATAAAGTAAAGCAGTCCTCGGTGCACCCGTAAGCAACGTAGATATGTTGTCCCTTGAATCATTGTCCCTCTTTATCTATTCCTTCCGAAAGAGCCCCCAAACACCTCGTCTTCCCCCAGGACCCCCGGGAACTCAGCCGTCTATCCCCCGGGACCTTCGACCGAGCTCTTGTAATGTGGGGAGGCAGACCTGCACATAATCACCACTGAGCAATTTGCGGGAAATACTACACCAGCTAAGCACAATGCCCGGGACTGAAGTAGAGGTCCGGGAGCACGAATTCGTGAGCTCATAGAAGCGTGGTATCAAGCCTAAAGAGCACCAGACAGGAAGTTGCGCGCGCCGTCGTCCCACTTTTCCGGTGTAATAGTCACACTACACTTACCGAGGCCCGGATGAGCGGATGCGATGCTTTTGCTCAGATCCTCCCAAAGAGAGCGTTACGTAAGCGAATTATAGCCGGAAGTACGCGGGTTTGGAGATTCCGGTTTTTTCCTGCTGTACCCCAGACTTTTTCGTTGGCGCGCCGAAAAAGGAAGTTCCTTTCTGCCGGGATATGGGAAAGAGTTTTGCAGTGGGAAGCAAACAAGTATAAATAGGTGTTCAATTCCCTGCTCAATACACTTCTATCATTAACAAACTAAACAATTACAATGATTCCACCTAACGCAGTCGAATCAAGCATTAACTTCAACGGTCACCCAACTATCAAGTCCAACGAGGACCCATTGGTGCAGCAGCTCCACTTGCCTGAAAACGTTGAGATTCGTCACAACGCTCCTCCTTCCACCTTGTACGAGGATGGTTTGTTGGAGAGAGGCACCACCATCTCTTCTACCGGTGCCCTCATGGCTTACTCTGGTAAGAAGACTGGTAGATCTCCAAAGGACAAGAGAATTGTGGACGAGTCTACCTCCTCGCACAACATTTGGTGGGGTCCTGTGAATAAGCAGGTTGATGAGTTGACCTGGAAGATTTCCAGATCCAGAGCTCTTGACTACTTGAGAACTAGAGAAAAGTTGTTCGTTGTGGATGCCTACGCTGGTTGGGACCCAAGATACAGAATCAAGGTCAGAATCATCTGTGCTAGAGCATACCACGCCTTATTCATGACAAACATGTTGATCAGGCCAACCGAGGAGGAATTGGCCAACTTTGGTGAGCCGGACTTTACCATCTACAACGCAGGCCAGTTCCCTGCCAACGTGCACACCAAGGGTATGACCTCGTCTACTTCTGTTGAGATCAACTTCAAGGACATGGAGATGATCATCTTGGGTACCGAGTACGCTGGTGAAATGAAGAAGGGTATTTTCACCGTCATGTTCTACTTAATGCCTATCAAGCACCAGGTCTTGACTCTTCACTCTTCCTGTAACCAGGGTGACGAGAAGGGGGATGTTACTCTCTTCTTTGGTCTCTCTGGTACTGGTAAGACCACTCTTTCTGCTGACCCTAACAGAAAGTTGATTGGTGATGACGAGCACTGCTGGTCCGACCAGGGTGTTTTCAACATCGAGGGTGGTTGTTACGCCAAGTGTTTGGACTTGTCTCAGGAGAAGGAGCCAGAAATCTTCAACTCTATCAAGTTCGGTGCCATTTTGGAGAACGTTGTCTACAACCCATTGACCAAGGTTGTGGATTACAACGACGCCACTATCACCGAGAACACTAGATGTGCTTACCCTATCGACTTTATCCCATCTGCCAAGATTCCATGCTTGGCTGACACTCACCCAACTAACATCATCTTGTTGACATGTGATGCCAGTGGTGTGTTGCCTCCAGTGTCCAAGTTGACCAACGAGCAGGTGATGTACCACTTTATTTCTGGTTACACCTCCAAGATGGCTGGTACCGAGGAGGGTGTCACTGAGCCACAGGCCACTTTCTCTGCTTGTTTCGGTCAGCCATTCTTGGTCTTGCACCCAATGAAGTACGCCAAGCAGTTGAGTGACAAGATCTCTCAGCACAACGCTAACGCCTGGTTGTTGAACACCGGTTGGGTTGGTGCTTCTGCTGCTAGAGGTGGTAAGAGATGCTCTTTGAAGTACACCAGAGCCATCTTGGACGCTATTCACTCCGGTGAATTGAGCAAGGTTGAATACGAGGTCTTCCCTACTTTCAACTTGCATGTTCCAAAGTCATGTCCAAACGTGCCTTCGGAGATTTTGAACCCAACCAAGGCATGGACTGAGGGTGTTGACTCTTTCAACAAGGAGATTCAGTCTTTGGCTGGAAAGTTCGCCGAGAACTTCACCAAGTACGCTGACCAGGCCACCAAGGAGGTCCAGGCTGCAGGCCCATCTGTGTAAGGGTATATTTATAGGGAAAAATAGAGGTCCGAATATGGAAGTGTAGGTGATATTTCTATAGTACAGAAATTTGAAGTTATTGAATATGAGCATTTTGGATGCTCAAAAGTGGCCTTTGTTCCTGGAGAGTCCCTAATCACCCGGTCGATCCCATAATAAGGTTGCGCCGGGAGTCTAGCAAATTTAAGCCCCCGAGGGGGGGACGGATACCTGCTGGCCCGCCGAGCCGCGGCAATTGAAACGATTGGGGTGAAAAATCCCGAGTTCCTCCGTTGAATCTTACCACACTTACTCTTTGCATTTCAAAGTAAAGTTTCAAGGCTGTCGAACTAGATCATCCAAAATTTTGGTCCACGGTAAATGGTAGACCCTTATAATTTAACAGTGCCCAAGTGGGCTGTTTTGGAATGGACCACGCCTTCAAGGCTGGTGCGCAGTTATAGGAGCTGGAGGGAAATTACAAAAGCTTGAAACTGCTGACACCATCCAAGCAAGTCTTAAGCATCACCCTGTGTTTTCTGGTCTACCCTCTGGCTGCAAAAAACCGTGTAATCCATAAATAGAAGGATTTAAAAGTACAAAGAACCACAGGTGTTACAAAAAGCTTTTGCACACGTGTTCACAACAGAATTCCAGTCCCCTTCAAATACAACAATAACAGGGAACATGCCCATCGATCCGTACAATGATAGCCCTTTTTATATCCATTTCACATTGGAGACTATCCCTTAAAAAATAATTGACAGTCTTTGGTTGCTTTTGGCGCAATATGCGGGCCGATGTTAAAATACATCAACCGACTCCCATCCCTATCCCTTGGCCCTCCCAGCAATTTGCCATTCATATATCCTCAACATAAAATAAGCGAGTGAAAGTTCTTGCAGACTGGTTTGTAGCTTCTTCGGCTCCTGCAAGTATTTTGTAAAACCCCAAAAGAAATTTGAATGCAATCGGAAGGTTCTCTTTTCCTGGTAGTTGAGCGGCATTCCAACGGCGCTAGCAAGGGAGTACCTCGGTCAATTGGCTCGTAAAAATCTACCAGAAAGCGCCCCCGGGATCAGCAACAGAGGATCAGTGTGCCTACCTGCAGTATCACGGGTGAACTAATCACGAGCAAAGATTGAGTTTGACAGTTTTTAAAAACCTTAATTCCACTGAGATGATCTCAGAGTTTTACCACCTGCGAACGGACGTTTCGACCATGTTCACAGCTGCATTAATAGTACTAGCTGTGTTTCTTGCATACAATGTGTGGTCAACCAGGTACATAGCGCAAAAGCTCGGAGCCAAGGAGGTGCTCAACGTTGAATCCGACGGCAGATATGGGTTTGTAACAGGAAAAGAAGTCATGAAATCCGCAAAAGAGGGCCGTGTGATGGAGCACTTTGCCGAGCGCTTTGCGAGGTTACCCAAGCCTGAAGTCGCAACCTTCAAAACGAAAATCTTTGGCGGTGATGTTTTCTACACAGCCGATCCAGAGAATTTAAAGGCGATGTTGGCGACACAGTTCAGCGATTATGGGTTGGGGCTTCGCAATTTGATGTTCCGCCCATTTTTGGGAGAGGGAATCTTCACCTTGGATGAAGACGGTTGGAAGCACTCTCGCGAACTTTTGCGGCCGCTGTTTATTCGCGAGCGTATCGTCCACTTGCAACTTTTGGAAAAGCACCTTGGACTGCTATTCTCTTTCATTGCAGCAAAGAAGGGAGAAAAGCTCGACATCAAAGAGGTTATAAACAGGCTTTCTTTAGACTACTCGACCGAGTTTCTCTTTGGCACCCCCCTGAGCTCGTTGGAACACGACAGAGGTTCCGCAGAGAACGGTACAATCAAAGATAACAGCCTTTCCAAAGAAAGCAGATTTGGAAAGGCTTTTGACTTTTGCCAGGTGTATACGTCATACCGCATCTTGGTCCAAAAACTCTACTGGATGCTCAACTCCAAGAAGTACCAGGAAAGTTGCACTACAGTCAAAGAATTTGCTGACAAGTACGTGCATCAGGCTCTTGAGCTCACCGCTGATGAACTCCAAGCCAAGCTGGAAGAAAGCTACATTTTCTTGTATGAGTTGGCGAAGCAGACGCGGAACCCGCAGGTTATTCGTGACCAGTTGTTGAACGTGTTACTCGCGGGCCGTGATACCACGTCTGCCTTGCTTTCCTTTTCCATTATGGTTCTCGCACAAAGACCCGAAATCTTTGCCAAACTCAAGGAAGAAGTGGAGCAGCATTTTGGCACCAAGGACTCCACAAACGTGGATGACATCACTTTTGAAACACTTAAAGGTTGCGAGTACATGAAGGCTTTTTTGAATGAAACATTACGCTTGCACCCTCCGGTGCCAAAGAATGCGAGGGTTGCTAAAAGGGACACTACCCTTCCCCGCGGTGGAGGCCCCGATGGAATGGACCCTGTTCTTGTCAGGAAGGGCCAGAACATCATCTACTCGGTATACGTCATGCACAGAAATAAGGCATACTATGGCGATGACGCAGAAGAGTTCCGTCCCGAGCGTTGGTTTGAGCCGGGCTGCCGCAAGCTTGGATGGGCTTATTTGCCATTTAATGGTGGTCCGCGCATCTGCTTGGGACAGCAGTTTGCGCTTACGGAGGCTAGCTACGTGTTGGTGAGACTCTTGCAGAACTACAGTGGAATAGAATTGGCCGAGGATAACATTACCTTTGACGCTCTCTTGACTATGATGTTGAGGAATAGTTTGTGGGTGAGGTTGAAAGAGTAATATGTGAAATGATCCACGTGTGAAGTTCTCGGAATTGAGTGACTACTTGTAAGTTACCAATTGTGAGTTATTGTGAGTAACTATGAATTACCCAAGTATGAATTACCCAAGTATGAGTTACCCAAGTATGAGGGATCCAACTATGAATTTATCCGTAGTAAGCGATGAAAGATAGAAGGATTCTCAGCGATGACATTTAGACCGTGCACGAGAAAGTTTGTCTTGACAAACTTTAACTTAGTTATGTTCCTAACATACATATACTTACAATTTTCCAGCATTCTACATAGCTTCCGTAGCACCCACAATCATACCCAAACATACTTCTTATCACCATGGAAGGATTAGCTTGACCATGCGATGATTTATTCCATAAATGGTTATACATTGAAATTTCCTAAACAGGAATTACATATTTAGTCAGCCAGGTCAAGGGATAATCAGTCTTGCTTGGAACATGCCTCGTAAGAGCCCGCAGACGAACTCGAATAGGTACACTCTCGTTCCACGAGAACTGGACCACAGTGCACATTTTTTTAACCTGTTCCTTTAGCATTACTGCAAAGTAGTTGCTATTCCTGCTGACGATGGCAATACCGCGATTGGCCACCACGGACCTGCACACTGTCATTTACTCCGAAACGTGCATATTTTGGGCTTAAACCTCAAGGATCATATGCAGACACTCTAATTTTCAGTAGTGGCTGGTTCAACACGAAGTCTTATAACCATCGTTAGCACCGGAAAAGAACGGAGTTTCTGCACCTGGCGCAGCCGTTAACTGAAAATAGGACCAAACAGGGCACCTTTGAAGTGGCAAAAGTGATGCGGTTACCGGGTGTTATTTTATGGCTTGCGAAGGAGAGCGATTGCGAGAACAGTATGGTGTTTCAAGTGACATAGTTCGGGCCCATGTAAGAGCTTTTAGCAGACCATTCCATTGTACTTGCATCCCCTTGATTTGCCATCGATGTGCGCCCCTTTCTGCAACTGTAAGAGCAACACCAGAAAATTCCTACTATCACCGCCAAGTCCGCCTAAATCCGGACAATCTCGAACCATGTGACATTAAATATTCTCCGCATACCAACTCCGAATCATGCATGAATATGACAACATCTATCGAGGATATATAAATATGCCTGTAAGGGCGCCGGTTTAGACAATAAAACAACATGTCTATCGTTCTGCAAATTATAGCTGGAGTGGGACCAAGCTGGCCCATAGTGTTAGGGGCTGCGCTTGTTGTATACGTGATCTCATCGTACCTCACCACAATCTACCTCAGGAAGAAGCTAGGGGCCAAGTCCATACAATACGTATACTCCGATGGATGGTGGGGATTTTGGGTGTGGCGTGTGTTGCGCGAGATGAAGGCGAACGGTCAGTTGCTTTACTGGTCACTGAACAGATTTGACGATTTGAATGACCCCACCGCAAAGACTGTTTTGTTTTATTTGCTAGGCCAGTCAGTTATCAACACCAAGGACCCAGAAAACGTCAAGGCCCTTCTTGCCACACAGTTCAACGATTTTGGGTTGGGATTCAGACACGGTCAATTGTACCCTCTCCTCGGCGACGGCATCTTCACTCTCGATGGCGAGGGCTGGAAGCACTCGAGAGCGATGTTGCGCCCTCAATTCGCCAGAGAACAGATTGGCCATGTCAAGCTCTTGGAGCCTCACTTCAAGATGCTTGCTAAGCATGTTGCCAAAGCCAAAGGAAACTCTTTTGATATTCAGGAGTTATTTTTCCGCTTGACTGTTGATTACGCCACCGAGTTCTTGTTTGACCAGTCGGTGGGTTCGTTAGATGATGGCACTGTAGAATCCTCCGGTTCCGTTAAAGCAATTGAATGCAAAGGTAAGGACAGGTTTGCCGAGTCGTTCAACTTCTCTGAGAACTACCTCACCTACAGGGCCATGTTGTCCAAGTGGTATGGTCTCCTCAACTCCAAGGAGTTCAGAGACTCAAACGCCAGGGTTCATGAGTTTGCAGACACCTATGTCAACTATGCTCTTTCGTTGTCAGAATCCGATTTGGAAGCCAAGTCCAAGGGAGGATACATTTTCTTGTACGAGTTGGCCAAGCAAACACGGGATCCCAAGGTTATTCGTGACCAATTGTTGAACATCTTGGTTGCTGGTAGAGACACCACTGCGGGATTGTTGTCGACCACTTTCCTTGAGTTGTCCAGGAACCCTGAGGTGTTGGCCAAGTTGAAGGAGGAGGTCTACAACAAATTTGGCGACGACGACTCGCGTGTGGACGAGATCTCGTTTGAATCGCTCAAGAAGTGCGAGTATCTTAAGGCTGTGATAAACGAAGCGCTCAGATTGTATCCTTCTGTTCCACAGAACTTCAGAGTGGCTGCCAAGGATACCACGTTGCCTCGTGGTGGTGGTCCCTTGGGACAGGATCCTATCCTTGTTCGCAAGGGTCAAAGTGTCATGTACTCGGTCTTTGCTACCCACAGAGACGAGACTTACTATGGCAAGGATGCTGATACGTTCAGACCCGAGAGATGGTTTGAGGAGAAGTGCCGCAGGATCGGCTGGGCTTTCATCCCATTCAATGGAGGCCCACGTATTTGCTTGGGCCAGCAATTTGCGTTGACGGAGGTGTCTTACATTATTGTGCGCATGTTGCAGACTTTCCCGAACATAACAAATGATGGCGCATTGGAGTACCCACCGTTGTTGTCGAACGATTTGACGCTTAGTGTCATGGGTGGGGTCAACGTGAAGATTTATTAGGATATCGGCTATGAATTATGACTAAATGTTGATTGAATGTAGGCAACAACTTTGAGGGAGCACCGTGAGTTTAGTGCGGCTGAATAAATGGGAGGTAGACTTGATCATTTAGTATGGGATAGAATTATGAAGAGTGTCTTGGCTTAACAGGGGTACCAAAATAGGTATACGGGAAGAGGTTCAAAATCAGACCTCTTTTGAAGTATACATTGATAGAATGTCAATTTTAGAAATCGGTTACACCATGTATACAGTTGAGGGGCTCCAAAAGGATAGAAGGTTTGATGAGATTTCTGTTGACAGTCTGAGTATTGTTTGAAAATAGTCTCATAGCATAGTCCTTTAAATTGCAACGGGACTAGGAATGTCCGATCTTTTTCATTCCGAGCTGGTCACAGGTGCCGATTTAGAAGTGCGCTTGACAAAAAATTTGACATGAACTATCCAGAAAGGCAAGGGAGAAAGGCAAGGGAGTATTCGTTAAAACTAAGATAATCAAACCAAAAAGATGAAATACCCTCTGAACACATGTAGCTTGGTGTTCCATGATTAGGTGTTGATAATGAGTGCAGTATTATTTATCAAAGCTTAAAGATCAACACTGGTTGCAATCGAGTTCTTATACTGCCTAACCTGGACTGATAAAACCTCTTAAAGATTCACTATATTATTTTGGCGATATTATTGGCCATAGGTATTGGCTGCAAATTCATGAAAAGATTTCCAGACGCAATTCACACAGTGGTACATATTTACTTCCACATAGAGCAATGAAAGTATAGGCCAAGAAGCGAGACTTTCGCACATGTAGTTGATAAAAAGGTAGCAAGTTAGCTGAGAAAATGAATCGCTAGGGTATTTTCATCATGAAAGACTAAGAATGGAGGGTGCAATGTGGTTGAGAAGAAAGTATATTTTATACGAGGAGAATGTGCTGGTAGTTTGAAGTGTTCTCAGTCATTGCTTCTTCATTTTTAAAAGTTTTTAGTTCGTATTAACCCATATTCATAGTTAATGATCATCGGGATTTGCAGTTCATATCAACAAAGGTTCGCAATTGTTATCCGAGACCGTAGTTCTGTAGCTCTTGCCCTATCGATTTCCCTTCATCACCTTAGAAGGCGGGTCTTGACTCAGTTCATCACCCTTAATGCTTCTTTTTCATCCAGTAGAACTTCTCTGAAATTGCCTGTTCATCACTCATATATCCCAGACATCCCACTCAGAAATCCTTCATCACTCAGAACTCCTTCACAGACATCACTTCTACATTTAATTCTGTTAAAAACCACCGTTCTCATGGGCCCATTACATACCACACCTAATCAAGCCAGCCATCAGCTCAAGGCATACCCATTCAATCAACTCGCACAGAGCTCATCATCTCTACCTGATAAATGGCTTTTAAGCCCACCTAGCCATAACACCATTTTCAGCTCAGTCCCTGTCTATTAAATCGCTTTTCACTTCATCAGTAAAAAGATCAATATCTTTTTTCTGTTTTCTTTTCATGCCCTCTTGGTCCACCGAACTAGCAGACTGCTACAACAACATCAAACTCACCGGAGGCGTGGACGCCCTCCAGGTGTCACGCATCTCCACAGAGCTTGAAAACCTTCTAGTCGTCCCGCCACGCAGCGAGGCATCGCGCAACAAACTCACATCGGCCAAACGCGATGCTGACGACGCCGACTTCGTGTTAGTCACCCTCCCAGACGGAATAGAATACAAACTAAACCAGCAGTTTATTGAGCAGGTGGCCATATTGGCGGCTGAGTTCGACCTCGACGAATTGGTCACAGCACAGATGTTGTACCTGGCCGAAGAAACACAGTTCAAGACGGGAACAAGCTTGAACGATGCAGGCAGAATAGCATTCTACACAAGATACCACTACATAGTCAACATTGTGGGGTACTTGGTGTCGTCGGGAAAAACAGAGTTGATCAAGAAAGACCTCTTCCCGGTCGTGCTTGCGAGTTTCGAGAAGTTGTATTCTCTCCTCGCCAATACCAACACTGCTGTTGAAAAACAGTCCCTCACAGGCAACATCGGAGACTTGGCCTTTGTGCAGTCTATCAACTACTCTAAGCAGCAGGTGTTCATGCTCCACACCGCACTCGCGCAGATTTTGTTTGGTATGCTTGGAAACCAAAATCTTTGCACCATCGACAACTACAAACTGCTCACTGCACACATCTCAAAGCATATTGTCGACAACGACTCGCTCATATTGCATTACCTCCCGCTGGCATTCAGATTTGTGTCTGCGGTGACAGAAAGCGACAACGACGCTCTCGTGGCACAGTTCCACAAGCACTTCACAGATGTCTTGGCCAAAGACCACGCGGTGGCATACTCCAATGAGGTTCTCGACCCGGCCAAGTCAAAGCTCCGTCCGTTCGAGATTGTCACCTCTGCGTGTTTCTTCACACACTTCACGTCCTGGTACAAGCAGGCCGTGAGCCGCGCTGAGTCCTACGACTATAAAGATGACGTGCTCCGCTACATCGAGTGGTTGGTGGATTATGAGTTAATGGACAAGCTCTTGAGCGTGTCGGCCGAGTCATGCAATGTCAACACTCAATTCAGCTTTGACTGGAACAACCTCTACGACTTCCGCCTGTTGTTGCAACGCACGAGTCCACGTTTGGTGCCAGTGAAGTTTGTGTGCACACAAGCTGTGCAGTTACGCGAGTTGCCGCTTTCAAATGTCACCTTACTCCTCGACACCACAGCCTATGTCTTGCTGGCTGAGTTTACGGAGCAAATGCTCGCGCCGTTCTTACACCAGTTTTTTGAGAACTTCATCACCAACTTCGCATTGGTGCTTATCTCGCTTCGTGACTCTGAGGAGGACTTCTTGCTCTCTTCATACGGCAAGGATGTGGCACTCGATCACGACCAGGATGCCGCAAAACACAAGAACCTCGACGAGTTGGCCGTGCGGTCGGACCTCGAGCGCTTCTACTTGGCCATGTCATACACATACAATAACAGACCTGAGCTCAGTTCCCTCTTCTGGGCTAGTGAGCACTTATCGCTGGACTTGATGGGCTTTTTCTCGTGGAGCTTGAGCAACAACACCTCCCCGTTGATCACCGCTACCTTCTGTCTTGTAATGGGCTCCTTGGCACTGGGCGGCAGTGAAGCAAGTGAGCGCATCTGGGATATGTTGGTCAAGACAGAAAATGCTAAGGGTGACTACTCGAAGATCTCCATCGACACCATTATCGACTCGTTGCACTACTACCTCGATTCGCTTCACGAGAGCTTCGAGGACGATCTCAACAAGCGCGTGAAAGTACACCAGAAGCGCCAGGAGTTTATGTTCACAAACAAAGCAGATGTTGGCGATGCTGATGAGCGCATTGTCATCGAATTGTCTGAGGACTCTGTCGTGTTCATCCTGGGATTTGTGCAGTTGGTTAGTCTGCTTGTTCGTAACTTGGGCGCACACCAGGGGAGACCAAATGACCGCTCTGTGCAGATCAAGAACATCGCCTTCTCGCGTTTCTACCCTATAATCACTGGCTTTCTCCGCTTTGATAACTTGGTTACGGGAAGTGGATCGAACCTCAGCGTTGATGTGAGCGCTACAAGCCAAGGTAAGCCGCAGTTGATCGACCTTCCCAACGTCCTTGTCGACCCCGAAAACCGTGTTGTTCTCGTGAATTTGATGCTTGCGTTCTTGAATGACTTTGTTGAGGACCCACTCACTCCAACCTCGATTCGTTACGAAACATGGCGCATTGTCGACCGCTGGATGTACCAGAGTCTTCCAGCATCGGCAAGCACCTCCGAAAAGGACGAAAAGGACTTGATGTTGTTTCCACACCACGCTAACAAACCACGCTACTCGACCAAGCGGAACTTGCGCATCAACCAGGCATTCCTGCATAACTTGACCGACTTGTCGCAAGTAGGCAACTTTGTCAACTTGATATCAAGTTTATTGGGGGGCGGTAGTATGGTAACAGAGGATGCTATACAGAATGGACCTGCACAAAATAGCTCAGTATCTGGTCCCAATGTGTCTGCCCCAAATACCTCAGTTTCCATTCTTGGGCCTACCCCAAGTGGCTCAGTTTCAGATTCTACGCTAGCAACTTCGTCCACTGCCATATTACCTACGGAAAAATCCACCCACTACACGCTTCCCTTCCCCGCTGACCTTGGGTTACTGTACCGTGCCCACGTCGGTGTGTGGCCCTATATCGAGTATCTCATGGTCACGGTCTTTGGAAAATCCCAAGCCATGCCTTCTGCATCTGACAAGCACCAACTTCAGTTGCAAATCATTGACATCGTGCAGCGTTCATTGTGCGAGGTTGACTGGGTATATCTCGTCGATACAGCCTCGAGGGTGAGAAGAAACCTGGCGATGCCCTCTTTTACAGTTCAGTCACATCTCCCCGGTGTAATCCTAGACTACGCCATGTATGTACGCCTGCATCACCTGGTTGCTATTTTGTCCTACTTGTTTGACAGCAGAGTACATCCGTCACTTTTGGGCATTGTGAGTCTCGGAACCGAGGCCGTTGAGCGGAGCCCATTCTTGGGGCAGCTTGTTTCCAAGGCTTTGGATGTCGTCTCGGGTGTGTTGCGCATCGAGAAGACGTTCATTTCGAGCTTGGTGCCTATTTGTCGCGACCACAAGGAGCACAGTAAAACTTCTCTCGAATTGTACGTTCCGAAACTGGTGGGAACACACGGCTTCTCAGATTTCTGTGAGGTGCTCTTGTTCAATTTGCCAGTGGTGTCGCATTTTGCTATGTATGTTGGGAACAGTAACTCGCATATTGCCACCACAGCCCTCGATATCCTTGGCCACCTCGTTGAGTCCAAGTACTTTTCCACAAAGAGCGATGGCGTTCTTAACAAAAACCGTTTGTTGACCACGTTTGAGAGTGTTAGCGAGTCACAGACCATCAAGTACGCTTTCATCGAGCAGTTCGAGAACCATGATGTTGACCTCAGTGTGAAGTTCAAGATTCTCGACTTCTTAGTGCGTGACTTGACAAACGTGCGCGGGCCTCAGGTCGCGCACTTTTTGCTCGGATATGAGATCCGCGGTGGTAACTTGCACATTGTGGATGATCCGGAAGAAAACCTGCTTATAAAGGCGCTTTTGTCGACTTTGGATGTCGGTTTGGGTGTAATTGCAGAAATCGACTACACAAATGGCAACATCAACTTGATCGACCTCGGCCCAGCAAAGCTCTCTGCGATGATATTGGACCTCTTGATCAAGTTGTGTAGCAGCCACCTTAGTTCCGCCATAACCTTGGACTACCTTAGGGACCGTGACAGTTTTTTCGAGAAGCTCATCAAGTACCAGCCCAAGATCGATCAGAACAGCTTGTGGAGTGGAAACCGCTTCAACGGAGATTTGTCAAACGACAACAATTTTGTCGCCTCACACACCAGTGTGGAGACATTCTTTTCATTCCTCCGCCAGCGTAACCTCATTCTTCGCTACTTGTCACTTGAGTTCCACAACATCAGTTCCGTTTCCAAGAAGGACTACTATGTACAACTCCTCTTGAATAGCGAGGATTTCTTGGACGGGTCCCCCAAGGTCCTTAATTTCTTGGACGTGCTCAACTTCAACTTCCAAAACTTCGAGGTGCACCGTTTCGAGCTGTTGAACGTGCAGTATGACTTGCAATACATTGTCGAACAAGTCAAGGTGAAGGGCCCTGAATTTCTCGACACGTTGGACCTCCGTGGAGACTATGGACCTATCAGTGATTTCACCGCAAAATACTTGGCGTCAACCAATTTGCGCGAGATCCAGTTGGCCTGTCTCCACTCCTGGTGCCAACTTATCGAGATTCTCATCACGGACACTTCAGTGAACCTCAAGCTCTTCATTTTGCAGGTTCTACAGGTTATTCTTCCAAAAATCAACGACTATCTAGAGCTGGACATTTCCTTTTCTGAAGAGTTGATCTCCTTGGGCGTTCTCCTATTTGATTTGTATGATCAGGAGATCTTATCTGAACGCAAGAACAATGACGACTTTGAGTTGGGTATTGAGAGATTACTCCCTCTTTTCAAGACATGCGTGTTGGGTATTCTAAACTCAAACTCAACACCTTCGTTGCGCTCCGATTTGTACGTGCTCGCTAATAAGTTCTTGTTGAAGGTTTTCGAAAAGGACACGGTGAGCCCTAAAAAGGCTGGTAAGACTGTGGCTACATCGCACAGTTTGAAGAGGACTGTAATTGGAATTCTTTCGTCTGTGGACCGCAAGTTTGCAGAGACGGTGTGCAATGACTCTATCTCATCAGAGGGAGCTTCGCGCATCACCAGTATTTTGCTCTTGGAGTCATTAGTGCACCTTTCACCCGAGGATGTGTTGGAGGTCTTGGTCAAGAACAACTACCTCCTTTTGTTGGTGCGTTCGATTAAGAGAACTGACGAGATGCTCCTGTTATGCTCTGGTGATGCTGCAAAGGCTGGAGTCAGTTTGGAACTGTTGTTATATGAGTTGACTGCGTTCAAGCTGACGCTTTACTTCCTCGTGCGTGTCGCACAGCTGAAAGCAGGCGCGTTGCAGCTCATCCAGTGTGAGATTTTCTCCATCTTGAAGTACTCCAACCTCTTGCAGATCAACCCCGACCTTGGTATGAACTTACGTATCGAAGAACAGCCAGAGAGGAAGAGCTTCCATATGAATCTCGTATTGGACACGCCTTTGGCGTTGAACGACGTCACGGGGCTGTGTGGTGTTCACAGTGACAGCGATATTTCCTACTACGAGTTCTTGGTGCCGATTTTCCAATTGGTGTCGACACTTGTTCTCTCTATGGGACCGAGTTACAAGCCAAGTATAGTGCAGGCACGCGACTTGCTTCGCTCTGTGAATCCTTTGGTCGTGGGAGTTATGAAGAGAGAGATTTTGGTGGAAAAGCACGAAGTTGGAAAGAACATCTACCATGGTGATAGCTATGCTGCTGTGGGTTTGAGAGAATTGCTGAAGTTGTTTGTTTTGTTGGATCTGTTGACTGAAGATGGAAGTGTACATTAGGTAGTTATAGAGTAATTTTGAGCCGTGTTTCAGTACCAAATTTAGTGTTAAGGTCGTTTCAATAAGTTGGCTAAACATTTTGAATAACAATACCTGAGCAGCTAATTAGTTGCTACCTAGAATACGGGAGAAGTAAACAGTAAAATGCATGAGCATGTGTATGAATTAGCCAGCTGCAATTTCTGATGACTGAAAGGATTCTGTTACCTTGATCGTTCATCTACAGGTTAGTCCCTTCTAAAATATATAACTAAGCACTTTACGGAGTTTCTTCCAATGAGTTATAACTCAATCATTTATTGATCCGAACCTACTGGCTTGGTCCGAACCAAGAACACATTTGATGCTCTTATCACTTTGTATAAACTTTTTCGGTTTTTCTCTGAACAAACTTTTCTACTACAATGTCAACGGTACAGCAGACCACAGAGTCCAAAACGGACCCCTCCAACTTCCTCAGTAACATCATCGGTAGTACCGTGTTTGTGAAATTGCACACAGGACTTCAGTACTCTGGAAACTTGCAGAGCATCGACGGTTTCATGAACATCGTGTTGGGCGAGGGCAAAGAGTTGGTTGGTGACAAGGTCAGCAGAACCTACGGAGATGTGTTTATTAGGGGTAATAATGGTACGTAAAGACTTACTTTCACTAGGGATGAAGATGATACTTCTAATCAACGATATCAAGGATGAGGGATGGAACGAGGCACGAAACTCACAAAAGGAAAGCACAGTCTTGGGGATTGAAGGACACGATTATGATGGAATACAGAGAGAACATAAAGAGACGGAAGATATGATAGAACATAAATGATTAATGATCATCACGGATGAATAAACAGTTGGTAAAAGGACACAACGAATGGAAACAGAATGATGGTGAATATAAACGATGGAGAAGCCACATAAGAACCGAACAAAGATTAACATTGAAGAATCTTAGACTGCCGACCTCACTCCATGACTCCCAAAGTTTTGATAATCTCAGTAATCCCGCCATCATATCCTAGCCCACAGAAATCCTTATACTAACATTCAGTATTATATATCAGTGAAGCCTAGGTGTTTGGTTAGTGTATATTAGTGGATGCAAAAGTGTATATCTAAAAGTCGAGCAATAAGAAAATTACAGTAGCCTCCAGCTTCAGGTACAAGCTTTTAATGGTACCACCAGTGTATATACTAGCTCACGTGTTTGTAAACGTGATCTGGATATTGACGAATCAGAGCGAACTCGCACTTCGGAGGGTCGTGCGCGCAGGCAAAATTTTCATTCAATAGAAACTACCCAAAAAAAAGTGGATGAAAACACAATTCAATTAGCACCACCATGTCGTTCGTCATCAGAAGACAATTGTCTACCTTGATTCCACCAAAGATTGCTTCTGCCAAGGTATGTAGAGAGTGATTGATCACGAGAAAGGCGATATACAGATCAGATGAAACACAGATTGGGAATTACAACAGATGTGCAAGGGAAGGGACTGGCTAGACAACAACGGCAAGCCAACAAGAGAACACAACATCAAGATAACAAGAGCGATACAACAACAACCAGATGTCACACCAACAACAAGAAAAATGAATACATATTTAATCATCTTATCCGACGTCCGAGTCCATCGACACTGTCGACTCAATTCAATTGAAAAATCGATTAAACAAGTTGCCATCTCGTTTCCTTTGATTATTACTAACATTTAGAACATTGGATCCAACCCTAACGCCAAGAGAATGGCCGAGGTCGTTTCTTTCTACAAGAAGTTGCCAACTGGCCCAGCTCCAGCTGCCAAGAAGCCAACTACCCCATGGGGCAAGTACAAGGCTGCTTACTTTGATGGTGACAACGCCTCCGGTAAGCCATTGATCCACTTGGCCATCGCCGTCATCCTTTTCGGCTACACTTGGGAGTACAACTCTCACTTGAAGCACCACAAGGACCACTAGGTTTGCATAGTAGAAAAATGAACGTGTAAGGATAGAATTGTAGGTTAGAGGTTCAGCAAGTAGGTTTTGAAGGGTAGGTCGGATAGTTTACGGTAGATACAAGAGATTTCATTGTGAGCATACTCGGATTGTTGTCAGTATTAGATGTTAGTGTTTCAAAAAGGATTGAAATATTAGGCTTCGCGGAAGTAGCTGTAATGAGTCTGTATATGAGGTTAATGTTCCAGCATAGGAATGTAAACTTCAAGACTTTCAAGCATATAATTGAAGGCTTGACGTTTGGGTACAGATTTAAAGGTTTATCAATTGAAGGTGTTTGGGACAGTCACAGAATTGAGAATTTGCCCGTACATAATTGAAGATTGTGCTAATAATTGGGTTACAAGATAGTTTACAAATTTGTCAGCTAGTGATATCATCCAGTTACAAGAGTACAAACGGATTTCAGCCCTTAAGCGCAATTACCCGAAATGTTCGGTAATCTTCAAAATGCTATGATGGTTTCACTACAAGAATTGAGTGATTCATGAACACTGCTAGTGTGATGTACAGGGGCATTCTAACTAGTGGAGGTAGATTCAGAAATGTGTTTGTCCCATATAATTAAGTTGCCAAGTGCACAGTAAAGGTTTTAACGTTATAAACTAACTTCTAAGCTGTTATTTACGGTATCATTTACGTCATCGTCTAAGTACGCTATCGTAAGATGAAATGTATGCTTATCAAGTTCCTTCTTAAGTTTCATGCATGCCCCTGATCCTTCCAAGTCACATCAACCCAATGGCAAGATTTGCAGGCTGAGCCAAATAAACTTTCGACTAGAGTTTGAAAGATACATCATTATAATATCCAGGGGCTTGCCTAAGGGCACTCTTATATTCCAGTCTATACCCCTATTCTCACATAAGGTCATATCTTTAAGTTAACATTTAACTCTCTATAGCACTAGGATAATTGCTCCTCTAAAGCTCAAGACGCACCAAAATGCACGATTACGCGCCTCAACACTGTCTAAATGTCTACAAAACGGCCTGCATATACACAGCCTGCGACTGTCTGTACTACATTTTCCGCAATTTTCAGCGATCATGCTGCTGCTCGTCTAACTCCTATGTACACGTAGTTACGAGCATACAATCGTCAAATAGTCTTGCTCTTACCCTTTCTCACCCCCAGAAAGCTAATTCAAGAAGTCTGAGTGTATCCGGCCCTTGCCGCAATTGCGCCGACTAAGTGGTTTTGAAGAAATACCTTCCAACATTTACATGATGGTTGTAACGACGTTAAGACGTTGGCATAATGCTCGCATAGTGTTCTAATAATACTTATAATACTCATAGTACTCACATGATGTTGCATAATTAATGTTTTCATTATGTGCGCATAGTGTTCTCAGGTTCTCATAATGTTCCCAGCATATCATCTCTTGACTCCCTTAAAACTCTAACTATACAAAACTCTCGGATTCCCGTCATTCTGCAATTATAAACTCAAATATAGGGAGCAAGGGTCCCCCTGCAGCATTCCCTCTGCATCCGCTGCATTCTTCTATCTATCCGCTGACATGGACCTACTTCTTGTTGGCCATTATCTACAGCGTCCCAAATTGGAAAGGAGTGGACAACAAAAAAAAGCGGAAACAAACAATAATTAAGCAACGTCTCCGAAGCACATAGGCACTCATTGAGACCAGAATGGACAATACGGGGAGACGAGTCCCCAGCGGACAACAGGGCTACGCGCCTGCCTCGCTTAACGCACCTCAGCAACTGATCCCAGGCGAGCCGGCCACTCCTCGCATGCTCCGTAGTGTCAGTGGAACACTCAGAAGCTCGCGCGAGATGGTGGCGGGTGAAGGTAGAGCATCACCACACTATGTGACCGAATCAACGCATACCAGAGATGTTAGTGTTCAGGGATATCAACAATATCAGCCGGGCCAAAACCACTACTCTCAGCAAGGACAGCAACTGTCGCAACAGCAACAGCAACAACAGTATCAACAAAGTCAGAGCTATCTGGCATATCACGGAGATAAAAATGACCCGAAACATACTACTCAGAGCCACACCAACCCGTCTAATCACACTAACCCTAACTATACCGGTACGGTAAACTCCAACACGGCAAACACGCTGTCCAATGCATCTAATACTGCTCGCACACTGTCGCGCCATAGCCGCACGCCAAGTATGCAGAGACAACGCAAAGAGCTTTTACCACCAGCCGCAATTGCCTCGCCACCACCACCAGCACAACAGGCACAGTCGGCACAATCGGCACAATCGGCTCCCTCTTCCAAGTCCAAACACCGGAATGAAGAAGCCGCACAGCAGTTCCACCGTAATTCTCTTGGTGACTGGCTGTTCGTGAAGACAATCGGTGCAGGGTCCATGGGTAAAGTCAAGCTCGCAGAGCACAACACTACGCACGAACTATGCGCCGTCAAGATCATTATCATGGCATCAAAGGTGTACCAGAGAAACCACGCAAATGACCCCCCACCAAAGTCGCGCGAGGAAGCTAAGGCCCGCGAGGAGGAGTACCAGAAGGAGTTGGAGCGCGATAGACGTACTATACGTGAGGCAGCTTTGGGTAGACTTTTATTCCACCCCTTTATTTGCCGTCTATACGAGATGGTTCCCATGACTAGTCACTACTACATGTTGTTTGAGCATGTCGAGGGTTCGCAGATGTTGGACTACATTGTGTCACATGGGCTCTTGAAGGAACGTGCAGCGCGTAAGTTTGCACGTGGAATCTGTTCCGCGCTCGAGTACTGCCACCGCAACAATGTTGTGCACCGTGACTTGAAGATTGAGAACATTATGATCAACCAGAAGGGAGATGTCAAGTTGATTGACTTTGGCTTGTCGAACCTCTATGCCCCTAAAAAGCTCCTCGATACATACTGTGGGTCGCTCTACTTTGCGGCGCCGGAGCTCTTGTGCGCAACGCCGTATGTTGGCCCTGAAGTGGACGTGTGGTCATTTGGTGTCGTCTTGTATGTCCTTGTTTGTGGCAAGGTCCCATTTGACGACGCACTGATCAAAAACCTTCACGAGAAAATCAAGCAGGGAGCAGTTGAGTACCCAGCATTCCTCTCCAAGGAGTGTGTTTCGCTCTTGCTGCGCATGCTCGTTGTGTCACCGCGCGACCGTGCCTCGCTCCACGAGGTAAGCAAGCACCCATGGATGAACAAGGGATACGAGTACCGCCCAAGCAGCTACTTGCCCAAGCGTATACCGCTTTCGCTTCCTCTCGACCCAGAGATTGTCAAGACCATTGCACTGTTTGACTTTGGTACCGTTGGTGACATCACTGAGAAGTTGACACAGGTCTTGTCGAGCATGGAATACCAACAAGCCGTGGAGAACTGGTACCGTGTGATGGAGCTGGGTCATGAGTACGCATCAGACAAGTCGAGTGCCACCATCGCCGATCCCACTGGAGGATTCCACCCATTGATCTCCCTCTACCATCTTGTGGACGAGATGCGCAAGAGAAAGAAGGCCAAGGCCGAGGCCATCAGACAAAGACAGGCACAGCAGAAGCAGGCCCGTGAAGCGGATGCCCTTCCGTTGGTGAGACCAGACCCTCCAAGAAGCCCTCTGAAAAGTACTCCAAAGCAAGATGCGTCGCCAACAAATGTTGCAAGCACCCCCGTGCCAGTCGCAAATGCTCCGCCAGCTATGCAGGTACCACAGGCAGTCACTACTCCTCAGGCTGCTCCTCATGTTGCCCAGAGCCCGCCAGCAGTTCCTACTCCTGTTGTAAACACACCGATGAAGATACCTTCAAGCCAGGATCTCCCGCTTCTCACCATTCCACAACAAGCACACACATCCTCGAAGAACTATGTTGAGCAGACAGAACCCGTTCAATCAGAGGTACTCCCAGAGCAGCAGCCAAAGAGCCCTCGCGATTCGTCTCCTGTTGCTGAGACTCTCGACCCAGGGAAGCCTGGTAGCTTCAACAACTTGTTTAGGAAATTGTCAGGAAAGAAAAAGAGCTCCAGCCCGATCAGAAGCAACTTGTCGCCTCATAGATCCCCATCTCCAGCAATGGCCCAGCCACCAGTTCCAAAGTTGGTGTTGCACCCTTCGCCAACAAAGTCACAGAACTCCCTCAAGGACCCTATGGTGCGCCGTGGTGTAAGTATGAAGGTGACGGCGAGGGAAAAGTCATCGTCATCTCGCGTGAACTTGGTCGAAGAGGTCAAGCCACAGAAGGACAAATTGCCAGTGGAGAAGCGCTCTCATCACCGTTCGGCATCAACCAAGGTCACTGGCTTCGTACCTGTAGAGTACTTGCCACCATTGCCCAACTTTGATGCTGACAACCAGATTGTGAAAAACACGAATACAGATTCACGCGCTGAGGGTACCGTACAGAAGCCTGAGGGTACCTTGAAGCCTACAAACAGGAAAATGCACCCCACTGCTAGAGCCAAGTCCGTTGGTGGCCATGTTCGTAAGATCTCGTACCAGAAGAATGACAAGAGCCGTGTGCTCTCCAACAATATGGTTGCACAAAATAGTGATGAGTTGATTACACTGCAGGGAGAGGGAAGTATACCGTACATTCCTCAGCTCTCCGAGGACGAGATTCTCGAGCAGTACAAGCACGCAAAGCCAAACAGCATGCCATCTATTGAGCACTGCAAGACCTGGTTCTTGAAGGGATTCTTCAGCGTACAAACCACACTGGGCAAGCCGTTGCCTGTTATTAGGTATAATATCATCAACGTGTTGACTCGTCTTGGAGTCGCATTTGTTGAAGTCAAAGGCGGCTTTGTGTGTTCGCATGCGCCTTCGCTCCAGGCTGAGCAGTCGCAGCTCACGCTCAAGGGCGACGTGTTGAGTGAGTACGACCAAGGTAAACTGCACAATTACGAGGAGGAGCGCAAATTGTACGGCGATGCATTCAAGCTGACTTCTTCGCTGATTGACAACGACGTGTTCCGCACAGGTACCCCAGACTCGGGTGACAAAACTCCAAGCCGCCAGCCTTCGCTCCTGTTCAGCACGCAAATGATGTCGCCAAAGACACACCGCCTGAGCAACCTGATAGGTGCTCATCGCCGTAGGTTCCTGATCCGCAAACGTAATGAGTCGGGCAGCATATCTATGCCACCAAATACACCAGCTACTGCGAAGGTTCTTCAGTCGTACGAGGACGAGGATTACAATGATGAGGGAGACGAGTACGACTCTGTGGACTCGCTCAGTGGCCTTGGAGTTGGAGGTGGAAGCGATATGTTAGTGTCGGCTAAGATCAAACTGCGTGCTAAACATCTGCATCTGGGTAGCATTCTGGAAGACACTCGTGGAGGCAGACTGCCGTTGAAGTTTGAGATTTACATCGTGAAGGTGCCATTCATTGGCTTGTATGGTGTTCAGTTCAAGAAGTTATTGGGTAACACATGGAACTATAAGACTTTGGCGGGACAGATTTTGACCGAGATGAATTTGTGATAGATTTTAACTAAGTAGAGAGCAATAGTGGACTTAGTAATGGAGATGTAAAGCTACCCCAGTAATCAAAAAGTAATGTCGGAATCAGCAAAGAAACTGCAGTTACGAACTTCATGAACAAAGTATTCAGTGAGTACTGGCCACTGAATAGTTTAGAAAGAGTAAACGGGAATACTTTGGGTGATTACTGATGAACTCAGTAATAGTACTTGGTGAAACGCCTGGTAATAATCATTATAATATGAGTAGAATCAAAGAAAGTGATTAATGCAATTAAAAAATAACTCGTAAATAAAGAAATCTAGTAAAGACAAAGCGTTAAGTGATAACTCATTGATGAAAAGTAAAACTCCATGAATCGGCAAGTCTCGGTTGACGTTTCGTGTGGTTTGCACATTACCTAAAACACGGCCTCTCTAAATTCTTAGCCCTTACTCCTCTGTACAATATAACCACCTTATTTCCTGACAATCTATCCGCGACCCGTATCAAACTTCAACCCCAGTATTCTGAAACTCAAGAGAATGCAGCAGTGCTTGCATTTCGGCGTTCTTATCCAGTCCATTTACTTCCTGTTCATTCACCTGTCCGCCAACCACCTCATGCTCGCTGCTACCAACCGTTGTCTCTAACCTCCTTCTCTTTGCCTCGTTTTGCTCTTGCCTCTGCCTCAACCTCTCGTCTCTTGTCAACCCTCCACTGTATACCATACTAGGTTCCAAACCCATACTACGGGTTCCCCTCGAGCTCGCCTCCCTGCGGCGCTCCAACCTACGCTGCGCTGCAGCCAATTCCTCCTGTTCGCGCTGTGCCTGCGCACGCTGCTCCTCTTCCTGTTTCCTGTGCTCCTTGGCCTCTAAACGCGATGACTTTTTCCTAGTAGCGAGCAAGGTCTCCAATTGCATCTCTCTGCGCTTATTCATGAGGAAGCGACGAGCCTTTGCCTCTGTGGAAAATGTGTGCTCTATGAACTTCTTGGAGGTGAGTGTCTGCTTCAATGCCTTTGCATGAGCGCCCTTTTTAGGGGCAAGTTCGCGCACATACGCATCGAGCTCGTAGATGTTGGCGTAAATAACCTCGAATGTGATGTCTGCAATTTCTACTTCAGTGTATATCAAGTTTGGATCTTGTGGCGAGTCTTTTCTGAGCTTTGGCACATCGAGAACTGGGAACTTTATCGTGCGCTTGTACAACCGAGATCCGTCACACAATATAAAATAATCCGTGCGCGAGCCCTGTGAGTTCTCCAGTACGATTGGCGTGACGCGCAAGTCTGAGATTGCGAGGCCAGTTTTGTCGATGTAGTCACGGAACTTGTTGCTGCGCGAAATGCGCGAGATGAGGATGAAAAGCACCTCGAATTTCCCAGATATGTCAAGGGATGCGAAATCGTTGTCGTGTGACGCGGACGATGCTGGGCCCAAGGGCGTGTCGTCGCCGAAGTACGCGCGAAACACGCGTTCAAAGTCGGAGAGCCGAGTGACTTTGGTGTTCTGGAGTGTTGAAGCCAATGCAAGGCGTAATTTGTCTGAAAACACAGTGGGCTCTCCAGATGGCAGTGCAGGAAAGTACCCCAGGAGTTCCAACTCAAAGATATCGAGGTCGAAGTACTCGCTCAGCAATCGCACGTAGCCGCGATGGTGGTAAATCCAGTTGACCACATAGAGGTAGGCATATTGGGTGCGCACTTGCACAAGCGAAGGTGTCTGGTAGGCTGCGTGGTTTGGGAGACGCTCGGGTTGGAGTTTCTGGAGCATGGCCTTTTGCTCGGCGGATCCTATGTGGAGCGACATGGTGAAAAATGAAGAAAAGAATAAAATGCGCGTTTCAATCTGATGACTGGTAAGGGTGATAAGGAGTGGTAACTATGTTCTTTGTTTATCGGGGGAGAGCAAACTTGGTATAAGAAGCTGAAGCAGAAAAAGAGGCGAACGAAGTTTGTTGATAAAGACTGAGGATGGCTGAACAGGAAGAAGTCACGACTATAGGTGATAAAGGTTATGAGACAAAGAAGGGAAAGATTGTAGTTGAAGCAAAGATTATGGGTGATCGCGTAAGAGACGCACTCATTAATAGGTGACAGACTGTACAACATGAAGTTAACGAACTAAACTGCACAACTTAGCAAACAAGGCTCAGGAACAAAATTAACAGAAACATTAAGAGCAACGTTAAAGAGATGTTTGCCCGCAAATTGTAGCATACCGTTTCAATATTCAATATGCAGTCCAGATTTTGGCAGCCTTACCTTACCACCCGGATTACTAATAATTAGTCTGGATGATAGCATTACCGGACCCGTGCGCATTTTTGTAGCCTTTTGGCCAGTTTGAGTGAACAGAACGGAGAGTAACCTAATTCAAAGGTAAAGTTTAGTCATTTCTTACTATCAATGGGCAATGCAGATCAATTTTTTGCAGATTAACTCGCACGTCTCTATACCCGCAGGATGGTTGCCTCTTCTGAGTCCTACCTACTTGTGTGCGTTGTTGACCCGATAATTTTCGAATATACCATGATCTTTTTCCCAGAATCACCCTTCCCAACTCCCTTTCAATCATCAGATAGTTGTTTTGACCTTTAGTGACAGTATGCTCTCCATCTCATTATGTCTCAGACTGCCTTACGGGATGACCACCCCGACTCCTCCGTATATCCTCCTTGATTGTTGCAAAAACCATTCCAAATAACCAAAGTAGCCTTCCCAGCAGATCTTTTCATTTCTTTCAAATATAGCTTTGATCCTGTTGCAATGATCCCCGCCTCCCATGAGTCTTAATCACGTCTCATACAAGAATGAAGACAAGCCACGGTACATAAACATACATACCCCAAACGCCTCAAAGTTTAAGTTTCGGTTGTAAGCCCTAAGTAAGCCAGTGCCAAACAAAGCGTACAAGATAAGGTTGAACCCGGGGACAGTTCATTTTTGCTATATCCGAACACACTAACGGAAAGTAAAAAGAAGGGACACGCGGCCAAAGGAGACTGTATTTAGATATACAGGTATATTTATAGCAAACACTTTACATAAAATACATGAATAGATAAGACTAGCAAAAGAGGCAAAATGAGACGATCTTAGTAATTGCAGCAAAGCCAACTTGCGTAGAGTATGGAAAATATTACGAAGCATGTACCGAGTTAACTCACATCACTACAAAGCTATTATAATCATTGGATCAAATTATGTTGATATACTTGAGCATCACTCGAGAGTAACTTATTGTGGCTGCTCTTGTAATTTTATGACCTTGCTAAACCCAAGGACCTATCGGAGTAGATTCAAATGTACTACAACTTTGACTGTTACTCTTTAGCGAGTCTCTTCTTCAATACGATTACTTTCCCTTTGATCTTCTCATCCTTTCTTCCACCTACTCTTCTGAATTGCTTACTTTCATTGCTCATACCTATAAATATTCTAAATTGACATCCTCAGTAACACCCCTCTCCTTCATCAACTTCCTCAAACCCTCATTGGCGTCCTTGATGGTGCAGATCTCATTACTAATACGCATCAATGCACTGTGCTTGGACAAATTAGGAAGCCCGTCTTTATTCACACGCGCACGCTTGGTCCTCTTCTGGGTCTCTGGTGACTCAGGGGGTAACCTGTTGAAAGCGTCAATGTCCACAATCAAGCGAAGGCATCTTTCGTAAGCCAACTTGCACATCTGGCGTCGCCTTTGCTCCAGGTGCAGGTGGTTCAACCTCTTTTGCTCTAACAGGAGTAGCGGCTTGCTCGACGAGCGCCGCCTCTTTCTAGGCTCATCGTCTTCCTCAGCCTCGTCAGCCTTGCGCTTCGATTCGAAGGATGTCTCGCGCTCAGTGGGAGTTGGCAACTGCTGCGGCAGCTGCGACACGAACGACTTCAAGTGTGGGTACGAAAACGCCTCTGTCAACTCCTTCTTCAACTCCTCGTGGTCTGCCTTTGGCATCATCCCGTGTGCAGCATTGCCTGCAATCTGCTTCAAGGACGATCCACTGCTGTCTCGGCGAACCTGTTCCACATGTTGCGCTTCCCTCTTGGAAAAGGTCTGCATCGTGTACAAGTCAAACATGTCGTTGAGCTCGCTGCCTGGACTTTGTCCCTGGCTGGAGCTTTGCAAGGATTTCTTGTCGTAGAGATGTGTGTGGGGGTTGCTAGCTAAGTTGTCCAAGAATGCCTCCAACTGGTTGGACTCACTGTTGGAAAAAAACTGATCAAAGTCGTCCTTCTTTGGCGTCTGTGACTGTGGCTGAGTGGCAAACAGGTAGTTTGGTTGTGTGATCTGTGCACGGTCGTACAGGTAGTCGGTCTCCTGCTTGAAGGAGAAGCCGTCATTTGAGAACACCCCTTGCTGAGCTTGGAGAGATGCCACATATTGCTGGTTCAACAGCTGAACCTTCTCCAACTGCTCCACAGACGACATCGCCTGTGCAGGCTGGAGCGTGGTGTACATGGCGTATGCTTGTTCGAAATCCATGTCTGCTGGAAGTAAGTCTAGAAACTGACTGGGATCAAGAGTATCTGTACCTTGTTGATTTTGTATAAAAGAACCCTGTGTACCTTGTGTACCTTGTGGGTCTATTCGATCTGCTTGGGGGGCAGGGTCAGTGCTAAGTGGATCCAGTGGGTCTAGACTGTGTGTCTCTTCGTCGTGGTCTAAACCAAGGTAGCGTCTGCGAAGGAAGGTGTTTGAATTATCAGGAAGTGATATCGACTTCTCGCTGTGCTGAGCTGATATTTCCGAAGATGTATCTGTCAGGGCCATCTCGAAATCCCTAGATATATATACAGTTCGGAAGTACCCCAGGATCTTTTTCTGTTCGTTCATTTTTGGTGGCTGAGAGAATTACCTAAATTGGAAAGACACAAAAAGGCGATTTTAATGCACGTTTAGGCCGCGATGCATATCAACGACGCTTAAGTCAGTATGAAAAAGACCTTCAATTATGCAGCCGTCGGGTGAAACACCTTGCTACAAACCAAAACCATACCTTGTAGTACCCCACAGCTAAAATACACTATATCGAGTTTAGGTGTCCGATCTTTGTTGCCGGCTATAATTTTGGATCGGCTTTTAATCAGCGCTTCTGACGATCGGGTTTTTGTTATATTTGTATACTGTTCCTCTTGTATTATGACATCTGTACTTTTGCATATCGATGCGTGTTTCTATAACTGGCTTGCCCATTGCAGCTCGCTCTTCCTTTCCTTGTCTTATCACTCCTACATCGCGCTTGCTTTTCCATCTTTGCTACTCCAGCTAACATACTCCTCCACCTGACTTTCTCCTCCATCATTACGCCTCAATCTTTCATTTCTCCATCTCACCTACGCCTTCACGCCCTTACCTCACTTGCTTCAAACCATCTCTTATCTAAACTGTTCTTCGCCAACCATCTTCGTCTACTCGGACTCCGGCGAAAGCGCATTACCCCTCTTGTAGTTTCTCCGCCAAACTCCGCACAGTACAGGCCAAGTCCAAATCTTGCATATTTACTGCGTAAATGGCTATTCGGTACCTTTGTGCTAATTCTGATTGGCCTCATACCCGCATTCAAACATCTTCAACGCACAAAGTCCTATTTTCAACTCCGGTACTGCACTCAGATGTCTGCATTTTGCCCCTCGTCTGCGTTCTTCAGCCCCCCGATAACCGAAACATTACTAACAAGGGCAAACACTTGCCAGGGTATCACTTGGTTCAGATTTGCAGGGGAATTCTGCTCCTCAACCTGCCACGCTTTTCAAAAAAAAAATACCCCACTATGGCACGCTTCCTCGGATTGCTGTTTCATCCTCAAGGACAAAAGGAAATTTGACAGAGTTGTGAGCTCCTGAACACATTTACGGCTCGCGGGTTCTTTATGTTTAATTCGGACTCCGCTTACCTCATTTCTGTCTGTAGGACACGCTATTGGTGCATCCATATAACCGATTGATGCATAGTGCTTAGTCATGCCGCTCGATGTCATACAGGCGAGTGTTTTTTTTTCTGCCGCGTGATTCGGCAGAAGAGCACTGATAGCAAGTCTAACTGACCCAAAAGACTTCTGGAACTCCTCGCTAAGCATCATGACTCTACATAGTCACTCGTATTCAAACTCTTCAAACTTTTACATTATCAATTACAGTTTTCTAGAGTCTACCGCAAATAAGCTCGTTTCTGACTGTTTCATCAGCCATCCCTACCATAACATCGCTACATTTTCATGACCCTACCCCTACTCCTTCTCGCCTTTCCTGACCATGTCTCAAGATCTTTTTTATGCCCGCTAGGCAGCAATTTCCATTTTGGGGCGATGACGTCGCACAAAATACCCCACATCGCGAGCGCAAATGAGGGGCACTGTAGCTACCGGATGAGATCTTCTGGGGTAGGACTGTGTGCACTTCCGCCGACTTGTACGCCAGTCGCCTTGTTTCAAAAGCTCTATATCAAGGGGTGTCGGTTGAGCGGGTTTGTGTGGGGTATTACCAGAGTTTTGGCTACTAGTGGCTGTCCAACAAGTTCAGATTGACACGAATGATCGAGATTCCGAACCTTTCTGGATTCTTCACGGATTAATCACGTCCAGAGCGTTTTGTGTATGTGGCTTTGATGGAATGATGGCTCAAGACAGCATATTGAATTTTCTATTAACGTTGGACACTTTGACACCCGAACAGTGCATTCATCAATGTGTTGCTTTGTGTTCACTACATCTCGCGCAAATGTCCTAAATAGTGCCGATGTTTTGCACTTGCCAGTTTTGCACTTGACGTGGGCCTAACTGGTATATCTGCATTTCCTCAAACTAGACCACATTCACATCCACCAGTTCGAGCGACCTCTTGATAATAACTCGTACATACCTTATTAGCTAGATCAGTAGGAACCAATCGCTTCATTTTTTAGACCACATTTTTTCAACTCTCGCGTATGTTGCACGACCTCGAACGGGTGCTCCCACAAGGCAAATACAAGGCACTTTACGTGCAGACTAAACCCATACGCGTGAAGCCACTTATAAATTGCGACTCCGATGCAAAAACTTTCAAGATCAGACACTTTTTTGTGCTCGTGGACGCGGGTACCGCCATTGTGCTTCTAGGCATAGAGATCTTGGTGTACCTCACCTTTTTCGACAATGATATCCCAATCCAGCATATATTTGTGGCAAAATGCGATACTGTGGGTCATAACAAGTCAAAGGTACGCGTAGGTTTGGTGATTCAGTGTTTGATACGCTGGTTACAGGGTTACGACTTACGCAAGTACAAGATCAGAAATAAGAAGCATTATGAAGGAAGTGACGAAGGGAAGAAAGCCATCGACGGTGGAAAAGAGGAGGGTATTAGAACCTCCGAAGGTGTAGAAGAGCACATAGCCCGCGCCAAATCCTACGACATCTCTAAAAAGTCAATTCTCACGTCTGTGCAAAAACTCCGTGATCTCCTTTGCGACCCTTTACGGTACGCCCAACTTCCCTACTACAATGATGTCGAACGAAAAGTGGCGTCAAACTCCAATCTTATCGAGATCCCCACAAAACAAGTTGTCCGCATCTGCCTCTTTGCAAAAGCTGCGCATGAATATCTATTTCCGGCGTCTTCGCGTAATACACACAAACATGTCACTAGCGGTGCTGTCTTATTGCGCTGGTGGCTCAAAGTATTAGATACGTGTTTAGATGAAGGCTGGGACTGCCGGTTGATTATTCCTGGAGCAGACCAAGCTTCGACAGCCAAATTTCTCAAGCCCTTGCACAAATCCTGGACTGTCGGGCACATTTTCTCAGAGGGAGTGGCTATAAAGAATGTGCCATTATTCCCAGACGACCCCAAGGGCCGGTTTCTCGAGCATTTGGTGGTGGAAGATCGCTACCAGAACATGAAAGCTGATCAGTTTTTTACAGAACTTGGGATCAGGCAGGAGTTTCGTTTGGGAGACGTGGTTGGTTTGATAGGATGTGAAAAAGTGAAGCCTACAGGGGTTGGTTCGACCGAAACAAATTCCAAAGGTGCAGATGAAACAAAAGACGCGCAATCTGGGGCTAAAACACAAGTCAAGGTTGAGTCTGTTTCGGACCCCTTCTATGACGCAAACATCTTGACGCTTTCAGAGTACAAACAGCTCATTCTGGTGTTTAAAGGTGTAAACTATTCTGTTGAGGCGGACATCACGGACCTTGTGCAGGTCAAGGTCCCTGCTTTCTTCGAACGCAACAATATGGACGGTGAGTATGTGGATATAAAAGGAACGGCACAGGAGAATGGTGTGTTGAACACGTTGGGGGTGAAGTCTAAGATAGGTAGCGAGGAAGTGCTCAGCAAAGGTAACGTTTCGGACTTGGGACACTTGGTGAGAAAAAGGACAGCAGATAGTCTTGGCAATCGAAAAGCAGACAATGCGCCTACACCTAACAACGTCATTGACGTCGGGCACTTGGTGAGGAAAAAGGCCGCACCTAGTGTGGGCGAAAGAAAAAGAGAGAATGCCGCTAATGTAATTGATGTGGGGCATTTGGTGAAGCGAAAAAAGTCTGGACCCTAGTCGCATTCCCAATGTATATACAATCCTAAGGGGTACCTTCTTTACATGATAAGATAGTTCATAGTCCCTTGATATCAATGATAAGCCCTTGATACTGATGATAAGCTTGATATCGATGACGAGTTACTTAGTTTATATGCTTCAATGAAAAAACCTATGGTCTATCGTAAAGAATAGGCCCAATCGGATAGTCTCGGTTTTGAGCCCCGGGCACAACAAACAGAGAAAGAAGAATGAATAGACTGGCGTTTTTTCATTCCTCAATTGGTAATAAAGCAAGTGTTGGCGATTTGTTCATAGTGTACATATAAAGTAAGATTCTGAAAGCTAAGCAATCATGTGCAATTCGCCTTTTCAGCTAGCTCTCCGATATTCTCGGACCTCAGTACTTACTCCGCTCATCTTTCACCACAAAGGTGTTTTAGATCCCCTCTTGGGACCCTATTAAATCCCGCACCGAAAGACTCAATGAACAAACTAAATAAACGACTTGAATAAATGTGAACGAGTGTAACAATCTACAACTTGCATACCAGAATATACAAGCTGTATAGCCTCTCGCTGACTCTGAATTCTATAAAAAACACACTGTCAACACACTGTCGGCACTAAACTAGACCCATGCTCAACCTGCATCATCAAGATCTCACGATCCAACCCCTGCCGGCTATTTGCGATACTTCTACCCTCCGTCCCCTTTTCATATCCCTTTTGGGTGGTGTGTGGATTCGCGACGTAAGAACTATGCAGGGGGCACTAAACGACCATTAAAAGTTTGGCACATGCACACGACCCAACAATCGCATGGTGAAACACTCATCAACAGCAGGATGCATCCACCCAAACTCATGCTGGATTTCACATCCTTCCATTGTCCACCAACTAATGTTTCTGATTCATCAAAATCTGGCTGCGCTTTGTGCTCAGCCTCACTAGATCTTCTTCAGAGTGCCGATGAGCAGGGATGTATGTCAGTCCTGCATGCACGCTATCGAAGGCCAAGTCGTCTTGCCACTGCGCCAACGTTTGGTTGGGCCAACAACCAACTGGATGGGTAAACATCATGGCACATACGCATTTTTCACTTTGCACTCGCCTGATTTTTCACCGCCAACCCTTGCCACGGTTCTTAACAATGCCTCTGAGACCGCCGCCGCATTCTTTGAGCTGCTCCTCGTTACATATTGCGGAGAAGAGATTGTGCCACCACTTTTGTGTGTTTGCTTATGTAACATATTTTGCCTTTGTGGTTTCTCGCTGCCAGTATAAATAAAGAGCCATATCTGGGTCAGTTTCAAGATCCACAGCTTATCAGCCTCATTATACTTGCAAAAGAATTATCCACATCAAACGCAATTTGGGTTGTAGATACATCTCAAACTAGACGCAGTATATTGGCACGAAACCGCCGATCTTTACAAGTTCGGAGCACGAGTAACGGCTACTGTCGGTAATTGCTGATAAAAGACACATAGATCTACCGCGAGATCCCCACGACTATTTAAAGAAAAACTTTGAAAGGTCCGATCTCCCCAACTTCACAAAACTAGGCATCAACATGGATATCAGCATCAACAGACAATCGTCTCCTCAGTTGGAAAAACAACTAGCAGATCCAAAGAGAAGGTCGCTCCACGCCATAAGCACGCTTCCATCCACCAACTCGGCGCCTTCTGCCTGGAGATCTCCAAGCATGTCTGGAATGTCTCCGGCGACACCTTGCTCCACGCTGTCGCAGAGGCTCTCATTTGGCGAGTACCACTTCCCCACACCTACCCCAGCTTCGGCACCTGGGCCCGAAGAAATCATCGATTTAATGGAGAGAGAACAGGATGCCATTGTGCTCAAGCTTATGAAGGAAATTGAGCACTTGAAGTCTGAGAACAAAGCTCTCAGGCAGGGGTTGTCGCAGGCGAACACCCCTAGTATTGGAGTGCGTAGGTCCTCGTCAATGAGTTCTCACCATCGGAATTCATCCTCCGTTTCTTCCATTTCATCTCAGAGCTCAGTCGCCAATAACAGCAGCAATTCAAGCATAGTTCCAAACAAGCGCCACAGCTCTATATTCGGGAGTTACTCTATTCCCGGGCTTCACGACGACTTCAACCAGAAGCCACAAAAGCCCGAAGTGAAGGAGGTGAGTCCCACGTCGCGCACAAGTAGCACGCCGCGGAGCAGAAGAGGCTCTATGTGCGCGAATGACACGATCTACGAGGAGAACAGGTTGTTGAAGTTGGAAGTCAAGCGCTTGCGCCAGGAATTGGACAAGGAGCGGAGGTAAGGATTTTCGGATATACGCAATTGCGGAGTTTTTCAAATAGTTTATTTGGGATTACTAGATGGTCTGCCGATCTAAGATTAACTAAACGGGCATCGTGGCAGTGGGAATATATAGATAGCAAAGAAGGATTATAAATAGCCAAGGAATATGAAATGTGGAATAAACAGCCAAGTAAAGAAATATGAAAGAATAAGTAAAGAAATATGAAACTAGAAATTAATAACCACTGAACGGATTACTAAAACACTCTAGTCAAAAAGCTCTTCTGATAAGCTTTCGGTTTGTGCAATTCTATATGAGGAGTGGAAAAGATAGCGAAAAAATATCGGACTTGAACAATAAGATCCGTCTATCGTCAAAAACCCCTCACTACACGTTTCCAGACAAGTACTACGTCATTGATTGTTCAAGTGCATCTAGTATTTCCATCTTCGGAGCACTTTCGGGGTATACGCGGCAGCCACGGCAGCGGAGCACAAATTTCAGGGACCAGCTAAGCCTTGGGTCCTGGGCATAGTCATCCTTTTTTCAGCTTCGATCAAATTTCACATTTGGTTTTGTGGCGTTGTGTTTGTGGTTGCAACTTTGGGTGCAAAAAATCTATGCGAAAAAAAAAAACAAAGCGCCAATGATCATCCTACTTCGCCTCGCCATCATGGCAGCTACGGCTGCCAGTTTAGGAATCCGTGATTCCTTTCAGGACCGCCATCCGGCAAAAAGCTCTGGACCCAAATTCCTCCCTGAAACTCCGCAACAGGTCGCAAGTTGGCCGCTATTGCGGGGCTCCAACGCTCCTCAATTGCCCTTCCCTAAGTGGCTTGCTGACTTCACTGGTTTGAAAGAGTGGCCTGGAATGGACCCTCCGTATATTCCACTTGATTTCATCAAAGTCGCTAATATCAGAAACGATGTTCCAATCCATGCGCAAGGCGTTTGCAACCCGGCGCTGAAGGCCACTGATTGTTCTTTCGACTGTTACAATTGTGTGGCTCCCGACGACGTCTACACTTGTTCTACCCTCTCGCAGACTTTCGACGATGGGCCTACTCCAGCCACTACTAAATTGATTGAAAATCTCAAACACCCATCGACATTCTTCACTTTGGGTGTTCAAGTGATTCGCTATCCAGACATCTACAGAGAAACTGTGAAAAGAGGGCACGTAATGGGCTCTCATACATGGTCCCACAAGTTTCTTCCGTCTTTGTCAAATGAGCAGATAATTGCTCAAATAGAATGGTCGATTTGGGCCATGAACGCAACGGCGGGACATCTTCCAAAGTGGTTCCGTCCGCCTTTTGGTGGAACTGACGAACGTGTGCGCAGCATTGTGCGCCAGTTCGGAATGCAGAGCGCGCTCTGGGACTTTGATACAAACGACTGGCGAATGTTGAGCAGCGACACTACGAGGAAAGAGGCTGACATTTACACAGATTTACGTGCCTTTAAGGAAGTACATCGACTGAAGGGTCTCATTTTGGAGCACGACGGAACCCTGCGGACAGTGGAAGTGGGTATTGAAATCAGTAAAAACATCTTGAACGACGTACATCAAAAGACTGTCCCTCAATGCATAGGAGGGATAGATTATATCAAAAAATTCGCGTGAGAAGGTGCTTAGCATAGTCCCTAACTAGGCGACATGAAAAATCATTTGCACAATATGTAGATGTAAAATCTGCTTCTATGACACGAGGGATTAGAATAAAGTTGTATTTTCACCCATATATTGCTCTTTTTGCTCCCTTCAACTCAAATGCGACTGTTGTGGCTTCCGTCAAACTTCTTGGGACACTCAGCCATGTTATTGCGCAAATCGCTTTCGTCGGACTTTCGGGAACACAAAATCTCAAGCTATTGTTCAAAGCGCAGCATCGCAACGTGCACTTGTTATGCGCGCTAATAGTGCAGAAATATGTAACCTGAAAGACTAAAGCGGAGCATGACGGCAATAGTTACTATTGTAGACCCTTCTAACCCGCCTATTGAAGAAAAGCACTGGGGAATAATGTGAGTAGAAATGGCTCCTTACAAATCTTTAGACATTTCAGCACATTCCCATGAGGTATGTCTACATTCTGAATAAGTTTTCCAACAATGTATGGTTCTACATAGTGAATAAGTTTTCCAATAAGGTATGGTCCACATACAGAATAAATAAGGGGGTATCAACATCCCAAAATAAAATTAGCTCCTAGCCCCCTTATGCACTTGCAGAAATGGTGTTGGAGCTACCATTCAACAATTCACCCGCCTTGTCCGAAAGGTCCTGAGCAGCGGAGTTGACGGCCTTGTTAGTCTGGGCCAAGGACAGCTTAGCATCCGAAATAAAGGTGTCGGCTCTGGTCTTGGTAGAGTTGGCGACTTCAGTCACATAGTCCTGAGTTTGTGTCTTTATGGGCTGAATGTAAGTTTCGTTGAGCTTGGTAATAGACTTGGATGCAGTGTTGTAGGATGCAGTCAAGTTAGACTTCAAGTTCACTTGGGCATTTTCGGTACCCTTAGACAACTCCTTGATTTCGTTGTTGTAGGTGGTAATGATGTCGTTGGAGATATCAGTGGAAGTGTTAGAAACCTTAGCCTTCAATCTGAGCAACAATTCATTGATGATGACAAAAAATCTCTTGGACTCAGCAACTCCCTCTTCAAACTTGTACTCGGCCTTTGGAAGGTACTTGTTCACCACGGAATCGTAAAAGTAGTCGTTGGTTGGCTTCAAGTACTTGGAGTCAATGCTCTTCACCGTCTCGACTGGGAAGGTCAAAACCCACTTGTCAATCAAGTTTGAAAGAACCAAAGAGTCGATAAGGGAGTCGACCTTGGCAAGGTTGTCGTGGACAATTGGGAATGGAGAAATCACCTTCTCGTTGACAAGGGCCCAAACTGGCAAGAATACCTGCTTGTAAGCGTATGCCACGAGGGAAAAGCTTAACAAGTAGGTGACCAAGAGGTCCACGTACGAGTAAGTCGCAATATGCGAAACAGTTTTGGAGGCAAAGGTCTTTGACATGTTTTATTCAATCAGATAGATACTTCATTACGCCCGTGCAATTTCTCTCCTTATATACTTTTACAGCCATTTCTTACCAGAGCAATATCCGCATAAGCTGCATGTTCTCAGCCCTTTATTTTTTTGGTAGGATACTAACACAAAAGAAACCCATCGGGTGACAATTGCATGTGATTTTTTTGCCTGTCTAGAATCGTTATGGAGCCACCAATTCTCTGTAGAAATTGAAGAAAAAGCCGCCTGTAGGTAACTGTGGAAACCAATGAGTGTAATACGCGTCCTCGTTCTTCGTGAAATCTTCAAAACGCGTCCAAATGCTGATAAGTAGTCTAGGTCGCGATTTTTGCAACTTCTGCAGAGATTCTTTTTTGATCCGAGTATAGATAGATGGAATAGAAATTATGCATAGTGCATGTGCTTGGCTCTACCCATCCGGTACAAATTTTCAATGACTAACGATACAACCTCGGGTCCGTCATAAGTTGGATGACGGTTGGCTTGGCTAATCGCCTCATCCATTCCTTATGGTGTCCACCGAGGTCCAGATTTATTTAATATACTTTTCATGAATCCATCACACCGTTTGCACTTTATCACGGCTTTTGCAATATTCAAACAAATGTTGCATACACTGGCAATGGGGTACGACTTTGATGCATATCCTAATAGACAATAGTCCCTCATGTCCATGGCGCAAACAACGCGGCTTATGTGTTAATTATAGAATCTACGAAAGAAAGCCTTTGTTGAATTTGCAATCGGTTGAAGTCGCAACACACCGTTCGTAGCACCAGCCTTGGAATACCGAGGACGACTTTTCTTTTACCGTGTGTCGTGGGCTCCAAGCGTGTAAAAGGCAAAGCCCATGACCGGTATCCATAAACCAAGAATGTTCATGGGCACTCTGTCCATTCCGTCGTTTGTCTTTTCCTATTATCTTTGTATTAATTTGTATCAGATCAAAGGATGTAGGCCGCGTTTCGATACCCCGTCTACTACTACAAAATACGTCACATGTATGGGGAAATTAACTCGCTTAGTCTTGAGCGTTCATCTCCAGGGCTGCTCCTTTTAAAACTTGCACCACCCTACTGAGGCATTGCTCGTCAAGCTATGCACGAAAAAGCTCCCTTATACCGAAATTGCCGTAGCACGATATGGGCTGCAAGATAAGAGCCTAGAGTTCTATAACAGATGTAACCATGGAGCCTGTGTGGCCGCTTATTTACTGTGCTGTTCACGGTATCATGCCCCCTAGATATCCAGTACTCTCAAAACCAGTCAAATTCTCGTTCTTTTCAAAGTTCGGATGGATTATGAGCAAGGGGCTGAATATTGCAACCGGTCCTATTGTGATGAAGATCTCTCAAAATCGATATCCGAATTGTGGAAATTTCCACTCACTATGATGTCCTGGCATCCAAACTAGCATCGTGCAAGTTTACCTCAGAAAAAGCGACCAAAACTATTCACAAAAACAGATTAACTGGTGTCGGAATTGGCCTGGCGGCTCAACCTTGCCTTTTGGACTTCCAGTTGGCTTGCAAGTTGTTTTCGAATGAAAATGTTATCAACATTACTATGTTCACTTTCATCCGGTTATCAAATTTTGTTAAGGTCACTGTCGGGATACACTTGGAACACATTTATCGCTGCTCACTGCCCGAGTTACTCCATGTCTTTTCTTGCATACGCTTACCATTTATTCAGCCCTTGTTCCTTACAAACACAAACTTATACTCTAATTCAAACTATACGACCCTACTGCTGCTTGCACTCAGGAGGGTTCTCCTTTGGCTTCTCTTCGTCATCTTCATCGTCGTCTTCCTCGCCACTCTCGAAATCTTCCTCCTCCTCGTCATCAAACTCGTCCTGGAATCCGAAATCAACAGCCTCACCTGTGAACCAGTCGATGGCTCTTGGAATCAAACGGTCTTTGATCTCCTCACCCAATTGGTAGTCGAGCTCCAATCTACCCTCCAACTCCTCGTCATCCTCCTCGTCCTCGTCCTCGTCCTCTTCCTCTTCGTCTTCATCCACTTCTCTCTTTGGAGGCTTAGGAGGGTCAAAGAAGTTGAAGAAAGACTCAGTAGGCGTCAACTTCTCAATGGTTCTAGTCTGCTTTGTGGTCTTGTTCCTCTGCTTTCTTCTCTCTATGTTCATTGTGACATTGGCTTCCTTCGACGTCCAATTGATCTCGCACCCGTCAGCGTGGTCATACACAAAATCGCCGGAGTAGCCCAATTCTGCCTGGTAGTGGTAAGTCTTGGTCAAGATCTGGTTGGAGAAGTACTCGTTCTTGTTGAATTCGAATATCAACTCGAATCCTGGGGTGTCCAAGTACTCCATTCTGATGTCCTTCAAGTAGTTCAACACATCAGAGTCTCTCTCAGTGATAGTTTGCGAAACTGTTGTCAAGTTCTCTAATGCAGTCAACCAGAACCCTGGAACACCTGGTTCCACGTCCTCTTCATCCTCCTCTTCCTCTTCCTCCTCTTCCTCCTCCTCCTCTTCCTCATCTTCATCCAAAGCCTCACCCTCTTCAACCTCCTCAGCGGTAGGCTCTTCGTCACCGTTGACAATCTTCTTTCTTCTCTCATACAAAGGCTCGTATAACTTGAAGAACTTCTTTTCGAGGTTCAATAACTCCTTCTGGAACTCGGCTTCGAGCTTCATCTGCTGCTGCTGGATGGCCTTCAACCCAAAAACTCTCTTCTTGACTTTTCTGGGCAAACCGTCGACATAGCCGCTTTGCTGGCCAACGAGCGATCCCAACTTACCCTGAATCATCGAGAGAAGTGCGGGGTTGTTAGCCAACTGCTTCGATGCTTCGGCGGCAGCGGCGTCATCATCCTCTTCGTTGATCGTGGACACAGTTGGAGGCTTGGACCTCAAATAGCTGTTAGTGATGCTCGAAGGAGTGTTCTGTGGCGTTGGCGCCTTCGAAATGTCTCCGTTCTTGCTTCTGATGGGCTCGGACATGGTAGTTGTGTTTTTTTCTGATGGCCAACAAGTTTTTGCCTCTTTTAATTTTTATCGTATTGTTTCTTTTTCAGAAGGGATGCATCGATAGGGACAACCGATAACGCCTCCTAACGGCGCGAGTATTCTGTTGTATGGTGTGAAGTTCCATTATGGTGCCAAATCACTCTTAGGGCTTGGGACAGTATTGTTGCTGACGTAATGCCACAATTTACCAATTAGGCATAATTGTCAAACGGGCACGCGAATAAAGATTATACAAGCCACGTTGTTTTACGGAGATGATGGAAAGTTACATAATGTATTTAGTCATTTTTAGGAAGCGCTTGACCAGAAAAAGCCTGATTTCTGTGTCATTAAGATACATCGCCACATTGCTACACTACTTTACTCATTTTTCTCGTTAATTCTCTAGCTATAAGTTGCCATTCCAGAACCACAGCCATTGCTAGTCTCGACGACAGCGATACATCTTCTTATCCAGCCTACTTACTTCTTCTTGTCCAGCTTCCATTTCATCCCCTTTCTCTTGGACTTGTCGTCATTCTTTCCTGGTTTCTCCTTCTTCTCCACTTTGTCTTTTCCCTTCTCTTGCGCTTTTACCTTTTCCTCCTCGTCCTTTTCTTCTTCGCCCTTGTCCGAAATTTGGTCGCCTAGAACCCCCTCTTCTATTGGAATCGAGCTCTCGTCGCCAATGTCGTCGTACTTTCCGTCCAAGTAAAGCTCAATGTCGTTCAAACGCTTCTCCCATTGCTCCACCTTGCTCAACTTGTCCTTGATCTCCTCGATTTCCTTGTCAATCGACTGCAAGTTTTCCTCACTGGTCAAGTCGTGGAACTTCCATTGCCCGTGCTCTTGAACCTCCAAGATCACGTCGTGGTATTTCATCAACAATGGCCTGTGAGACAACGTGATGAAAGTGATCTTCTTCTCGCGCAACAACTCAAACAAATAGTCCTCCACATCGGTAGAAACTGCATTTGTGCTCTCGTCAAGCACAACCAACTTGGGTTTCTTGAACAAAACACGCGCCAAACTCATGCGCTGCTTCTCACCGCCACTCAACACGTCCTTCCAATCTTTGACAACGTTGAAGTTTCCCTCACGCTTCAAAAGATACTCAAGCTTGACTTCGCGCAAAATGTGGTACAAGAAATCGTCACTGTGGCCCATGGCAATCATGTCGTCGTAGGTGTGTGGGTAGATGATCTGGTCACGCAAGTTTCCAGTCATGAAGTAGGTCTTTTGTGGCAAAAAGAAGATGTCGTCGTCATTAGGCTTGGATAAGAGTCCACGGTACAACGGCCACAACCCAGCCATGATACGCGCAATCGAAGTTTTACCACATCCGTTTGAGCCCAAGATCAACATGTTCTTGTTGTGGTCAATCTTGACGTTGATGTCTTCGATCAATGCAGTGTTGGTGGAGCCCTTTTTCGTTGGGATGATTACCGAAGTGTGCTCGAAACGCACACCGTTGTCGTAGTTGTTCTGGATGGTGCCGTGGATGTCCTTGCTGCCAAGCTCCGAGCCAAAGTCAAAGCGTGGTGAGTGTGCCTTGTGCAATTGAGTCAACAAGTTGAAGACACGGTCTGTGTACCCGGTCAACTCCGACACATCCTTGATGGAGTACATCAACCTCGAACCTGCGTCGGCAAGCGACAACATCAAACGCTTGTTGATAATGAACTGGCGCATGTTCTGTCTCTCGTTCACCTTCTTGTCCATGGCGGGAACACCATCTTCGCCCTTGGCTGGCCAAATCTCGTCCAAAAACACTGGCAAGCCGGCAAAAACGTAACCCCATGCGGACCAGGTGTACTTCAAGACGTAGTCCTCCAAGAGGCCGTACGCAAAAGAGATGTTGATCTCCTTGTCGATGTGGGCCATCAACTTCTTGAAGTTCTCGTACAACTTTGTCTTCTCAATCAACGAGCCCTTGTAGAAGCCAATCTCCTCGGAATTGGACATCAAGTTCAAATGCAAGTTGAAGTATTGACCCTCGAGATGGGTCTTGTTGGCCGAGAGCTTACCAAACGCTGGAGTGGCGCGCTTCAACAAGGCCGCGGTCATAAAGTAGTTGGCAAAGATTCCCAAGATCGCACCCGTGCCCAAGTTGTCACGCAAGTACACTGAGAAGAAAATCAAGTCGATAAATGGCTTACCCATACTGGAAAACAAGCCACAGATGCTGTCACAGAACTTGGTGATGTCATTGGTAATGTACTGGTCGATATTTTCGAGGTCACTGTCGTTGAAGTTGATCTTGTAGTACGCCATCACCTTGTCCAAGTACATATCGTGCACGTACCGAGTGAGGTTAGTGCGGAAGCTCAAACTCAACCGGTTCGTCAAGTACTTGATGGCCGCATTCGTGTATGAGGCCGGGAACGCAATCAACAACCAGTATATCAAATCACGTGCAAACTTCTTGCCGTTGGCACTAATCAAGTTCTTGACAATTTGACCGTCCAACTTGGCCACCACCAAGGAGAGCCATGTGCGCATGATGAGGAGGAAACACTGCGAGAGTAAAAGGGATGTGTTCTTCGAAGAGAACTTAGGGATCAAAATACGCCATATAATCATCAACTGGCTCAAAAACTTCGAGTTGAAGATTCGCCCAGGACTCCTCTCCTTAAGCTTTTCGTTGATGTGGAAGTTCTTATACAAGTACTTGTCGGCCGCATATTGGTCCATGTTCGGATTTGGGATGATGATCCGTGTGTACGAATTCTTTCCCTTGGGGATGAGGATTTCTCGCGATCCATTCTGGAGCACGGTTGATGACTGTCTAATAAGATTAGGGCGCTGGAGCTTCTTGTTGAGCAAGTACTCGTTGTACCTTGCAATCAAACTTTTCAACGTAAAGTATACACCCAAGCCAGCGGTTGATATCAACGTTGATAAGAATAACAACACCGGCCGTGATTGATAGTTTATGCGCACATTGTTCTTCACATAGGCGTCTCGGAGCAACAGGAGAATATTCTCCACATCCTGCCTGGAGTATGCCGTGAGCCTAGATATGTTGATCATAGGAGGCAGTTCTGTACGTTCTGCGGTGTTATATTGGTCCTTTCAGTAGTTTTGGCTGTGTTGCTATTGTAATCTGTGTTCTACTTGTTCTCCAGATTTTAAAAGAGGGGGACTGCATGGTAGTGTGGGGGTAAAACTTTTTCATCCGAGGTAATGACTGTTGCTACTTGACGGTTACACTCGTCTTATTGACGATCTCTCTCTAGCCTTGTATTATATATTCGTCTATTCAACAGCACCTTAGTAAACAGATGTGTATTCTGCGGTATATCTCTACTTTTTGAGATGCCCTGAGACACACTGTTTGAAGATGCTGAACTCTCTTGCACAGGTGTCCTTAGCCATGTTGGTGTAGTTCTGTAAGACACACTGGCCGTATGCGGTACCCTCTTTGGAGCACTGGGCGGAGGCCCGTATGAGCTTCTTTGCCGGTCTGACTTTGGTCATGAAAAAGAATATTGGAAAAGAGGGAAAGATTATTGATGTCAATTACTGTTAAGTGCATTCCTTAATACACAGCTTCACTTTGTCAGCAAACAACTAAACGGTAATTTCACATTTAGAACTCCAGCTGGTGCAAACCAACACAAACAAATATTGGCTCATACCAACTCACTTCTTCATTTACCAAGTTTTTGCTCAATGCAACTCCTTAATATCTACACTCTTTGCCGGTGCAATCATCATAGTTTCCATCAATTAAACAACTGTGTTAGAAACACCCTCACGATCAAATCGTGACTGTCGCAGCTTTGTGAGGCTCTTGGCCCACAACCCACAACTTTGTCAAAATTCTCGTTATCCAAAGATTTAATTGCCTTTTCCGAAATGGTAACACAAGTAAGTTACAGTGGCCGAGTGGTTAAGGCGACACCCTGCTATCAACTTCGGTTTGCGGTTTAGGTGTTGTGCATTGCATGCGCAGGTTCGAATCCTGTCTGTGACGATATTTTTTTCGATAAATCAAATGACTCAACACTCGACTTTAAACCACTCAAACATCATACCACTCACGTACCATATGATTATTCCGTGTATTTGCAACATGTCATTACAACATGTCATTACAACATGCCACTGTGCCGTATTTCATACACGATGATAACTTTGTCTCTACTTAAAGTATGGCGTTCACCTTTACTTTCATACCACCCCTCTTTTTGCAACTTCACGTTCGCACTCAACAACTTTTATCAGAAACTTTTTTTTGTCACTTGATTTCACACGATAAGCAAAGATGGACCCTACCAACGACCCAAACTTCACACCGCCGTCATTGAACAAAGAGATTGAGCCCACTGCAGACTCCTCGCAGATCCCTAAAAACTTGCCAATTATCCAGCCGCTTGTATTGGCAGACATGGGCAACCCCATGGACGCTCCCTCACCTCACCCGTCGTCGCAAAAGAAGAAAACTGACGCACTGTCGTTACACTCCGAGGACGGTACATACCATTCAAAGATCCCTCGCATCCACACGGATCTCGTCAACTCGTCTTCGGATGACGACATCCCTGTCCAAGCCACCGAGAGGAAGTCCGGATATAGCAATACTCCCGAGAAAGATCAAATCACGGCTGACACTTCGTCGAAATGCACCACGTCAGGTGACCAACCCCTGGTTCAAAAGTCCACTCCTGTGACCTCGTCTGACCGCGCCCCAATCCTCCCCCCAACTGTCACTGTCAAGTCGTCGCAGATTGCTGATCTTGAGGAAGTGCCTCACGGTATCCAAAGACAGGCTAAGACTCTTGAAAAATACCAGTTTCCAACCCACCGTTTGGCTAATACTTTGCTGGATGATAGTAAACATCCGCTTGTGATTGTGGCTTGCGGGTCATTCTCGCCCATTACGTATCTCCACCTTCGGATGTTCGAAATGGCGCTCGATGCAATCACAGAGCAAACCAGATTCGAAGTCATTGGTGGGTACTACTCGCCAGTGTCTTCCAACTACAAGAAGCAGGGTCTCGCGCCCGCCCATCACCGTGTGCGTATGTGCGAACTTGCATGCGAGCGTACCTCGTCGTGGTTGATGGTCGATGCATGGGAGTCTTTACAGCCAAAGTATACACGTACAGCGCTTGTTCTCGACCACTTCAACGAGGAAATAAATATCAAGCAGGGGGGTATCATGACGAAGTCGGGTGAGAAGCGTGGTGTGAAAATTATGCTTTTGGCAGGTGGTGACTTGATAGAATCCATGGGCGAACCTGACGTATGGGACAACCTCGACTTACACCATATTCTTGGCAAGTACGGATGTCTTATTGTCGAAAGAACAGGTTCGGATGTCAGAAGCTTCTTGCTCAGTCACGATATCATGTATGAGCACAGGCGGAACGTCTTGGTTATCAAGCAGTTGATCTACAACGATATTTCCTCCACGAAAATCAGACTTTTCATCCGTAGGGGCATGTCTGTGCAGTATCTCCTTCCAAACTCGGTGATACGGTACATACAGCAAAACAAGTTGTATTACGAGACGGAGCCAGTCAAGCAGGTGATGAGCGAGAAGGCCGATTAATTTATAAGCAAATACCTCAACACAAACCGACGGAGTCGGTGAAAAATCAGGGAAAACAAACTAGTCAGTTAAGAGTGATTTTGAGTGGTGAACTGAAGAAGCCAGAATGTATTATCGTGAAGGAACAGCAAGATCATACTGATCGTATTGAAATTTAACATTCCCAGCTGTGTTAACTGCGGTAGTTAGGATAGTGAGATGCTGCACTGTTAATGTATGTCGAATGGGATCTACTTTGGCCTGCCGCATTTCCGGTGGTGAGTGTACTACCTGACGTGTCAAATTGGTGGATCTAGTTGGTCACATATGCCTCTGTGCAATCAATTCATAAATTTCCCACCACTTCAACAATACCCAAGTTGTGGTGACCAGAGTTTCTATTAATTTGATGCTGATGGTAGTCGACTGTTATAGAAAGAAGCTAATGATTAATCGGTTCCATTCAGCTTCGAGAGGTCTAATAGAAGGGATTCATCAATGTTTATTGTGTATTAATACTAACATGTCCTGTTGCGTAGAATTTTTGGAGCAACCCATAGAGGAAAACATGTTGTCGGAAATACTGTTCATTTTGGGGTTATAACTCCTTCAAAGTGGTAACGTTTTCTATTGGCTCTTCGCATTCTGCTATTATTATATCATCATGTTTGTCCACTATTAGTGTTCATTAACGAAGTATTCTATTGTGTTTTCTCCTATATGCATTATTTATTACCACTCCTGTGTCTTCAAGCCGTACTTGCTCTTCTTGGCACCCTTGATTGGCTTCACCAACTTGGATCCACCTTCCAAGAAGGAAAACTGTACTCTTCTGTTCTCCTCGTACTTGGCGATGTGCTCCTCCTTCTGCAAAGTTAAACTGATGTCGTCAAAACCGTTAACCAAGCAGTACTTTCTGAACTCCTCAATTTCGAATTTGTCCACCAAAACCTCGCCAGTCTCTCCGTGTCTGATCTGCTGAGCAGGCAAATCCACAGTCAACTTCTGGCCAGCAGTCGCAACAGGGTACAACTTCTCAAGAATCACCTCCTGTGGGATTCTGATTGGCAACAAGCCATTCTTAAACGAGTTATTGTAGAAAATGTCACCGAATGAAGGCGCGATCATACATTTGATACCGAAATCCTTCAATGCCCATGGAGCATGCTCTCTGGACGAACCACAGCCAAAGTTGTCACCAGTGACCAACAAAATCTCGGCATTGCGGCACTGACCAACGTTCAAGACAAAGTCGGTTTCCACATCCTTGCCATCAGCACCCTTGACAAATCTCGACTCGTAGAAAAGACCAGCCTTCAACCCAGTACGCTTGATTGTCTTCAAGAACTGCTTTGGAATAATTGCATCGGTGTCGACGTTGGCTCTGTCCAATGGTGCAGTAATACCAGTGAGAACAGTAAACTTCTCCATTCCTGGAGGAGCCTCGGTAGATGCAGCAGCTGGAGCAGCCTCGACAGACTCGGCCTCTGTCGCATCAACAGACAATGGCTGTTTTTCGTCAGCATACACAGCCTTCTGCAATTCTTCATCGTCCTCAGACTCAATCGAGACAGAAGCTTCGTCGGCGGTGTAGTAGTCAAACTCACGGATATCAGTGAAATGACCCTTTATGGCAGCAGCGGCTGCCATCGCTGGAGACATTAAGTGAGTTCTCGACTGCGCACCTTGACGACCCTCGAAGTTTCTGTTGGAAGTAGAGGCACATCTTTCTTCAGGGTCCAAAATGTCCGGATTCATACCAAGACACATAGAGCAACCTGCCTCTCTCCAAGAGAATCCAGCAGCCTCGAAAATCTTGTCCAAGCCCTCCTTTTCGGCCTGTTCCTTGACCAAACCGGATCCAGGAACAACAAGAACCAACTTGACACTGTCGGCCTTGTGGTGACCCTTGGCAACCTTGGCAGCAGCACGTAAGTCTTCAATACGAGCGTTGGTACAAGATCCAATGAAGGCCTTGTCAATCTTGACCTCCTGCAAAGGAGTGTTTGGAGCGAGACCAATGTACTTCAAAGCCTTCTCCATGTCGGCTCTTTTTAAAGGATCAGCAACCTTGCTTGGGTCTGGAGTTGAAGCTGTGATAGGAAGTGCATCCTGAGGAGAAGTACCCCAGGTGATGGTGGGCACAATATCGGCAGCTTCGATCTTGATGTCGTAATCAAAGTGTGCGCCCTCGTCAGAGTGAAGAGTCTTCCAGTAGTTGACAGCCTTGGTCCATTCATCTCCCTTTGGAGCCAATGGTCTGCCTTCAATGTAGTCAAAGGTGGTCTGGTCTGGTCTGATCATACCAGCACGTGCACCAGCCTCGATAGCCATGTTACAGATAGACATACGAGCCTCCATACTCAAATTCTCAATGGCCTTACCGGCAAACTCGATCACACATCCAGTACCACCAGCAGTACCGATGACACCAATGACGTGCAAAACCAAGTCCTTGGATGTAATGCCTGGAGAAAGGTCACCGTTAATGGTGATGCGCATGTTCTTAGATTTGGCCTGGATAATGGTTTGTGTAGCTAAGACATGCTCCACTTCGGAAGTTCCGATACCGAAAGCGAGCGAACCGAACGCACCGTGTGTAGAAGTGTGTGAGTCACCGCACACGACGGTGGTACCTGGGAGGGTGAAACCCTGTTCTGGGCCAACAATATGCACAATTCCCTGTCTGTCGTCATCCATACCAAAGTAGGTGACATCGAAATCCTTCACATTCTGCTCAAGGGTCATCACCTGCAACTTGGAGTCATCCTGTTCAATGAAAGATTCGACATTCTTGAAGTTCGCACGCGAAGTAGTTGGGATATTGTGGTCCACAGTTGCCAAGGTGCAGTCTGTTCTTCTGACCTTTCTGCCAGCAATTTTCAAGCCCTCGAAAGCCTGTGGGGAGGTGACTTCGTGCACTAAGTGTCTGTCTATGTAAAGAAGGCATGTGCCAGATTTGTCGTCGTGGACAATGTGGTCGTCAAAGACCTTATCGTATAATGTTCTAGGAGCCATGATTAATGAGAAAAACTACGCAGAGCAATGACTATTTATAAGTCGGCGATTTTTTTTCACCGAGTGGAGGCGCCGGTTACGGAGGCCGTTTACGGCGCCGGCGCGGCCAATGAAAAAAGAATAATTTGTAAGGACGAGCAGCGTCTGAGAGGTGTTCTGTTCTCCCACCCACTGAGGTAATCAGTACATACTATGTTTGAGTTTACAAGATGTAGATCCTGCTCTCTAATTTCAGGGCAGAGACTTTTACTATTATGCGAAGATGTGCTGGGGTAATATGGAATGCCGGAGTCAATTTAGTGATTTAAGTGAGCCATTTAGTGAAATGGTTGAAGAGTCATTTTAGTCACTGGACGGAAAAAACTGAATGATGAATTGACGAAATCAGTAAACACAGAAGAGAGAATTCAGTAAATGGTGATAGACTAGCGTAACCTGATAAAATCATTGAACAACTAGCTTGATTCAGATTAATTACTGAGTAATTGAAAATCGTAAACTGGCATAATAGTAGGTCAGCTTGGTGATAAGCTGCTTCATTCTGACTTAACATGAGTTATAGCGAAAGAATTGAATGGAAAAACACTCAAATATAGTACTTGCCCAAAAAAGAATACATTCACTATGAATGAAAAAATGCGATTTCTGTGGATCGAACACAGGACCTTCAGATTAACTGTGACTGAATCTCTTCAGTCTGACGCTCTCCCAACTGAGCTAAAACCGCAGAAACCCACGCCGGGAGTCGAACCCGGAATCTTTTGATTAGAAGTCAAACGCGTTAACCATTACGCTACGCAGGCGGTTGTTATTTAAACGTAGTACTATTTTAGTTACACTAACTTTGTATATTTGCTCAGTTCTTCAATCAATTTAGTCTTTAGCTTTTTGCTGATTACAATTATCCTAAATGGCTGCCTTTTTCAGTATTAGAAGTAAGTAGCGCTTTAGATTGGATATCTCTATTATTAACAATGTCTTTTGTTCCTTTCAAAATTTGCTCATTAACTTGTTTATTACAATCCCTTCCACTATTTTGCTAGATTTTCTACTATATTGAAGCGATATCATTACTCCGCTAGCATTCTCTAATTCGAAATTGAGATTACCCAATTCAACTGATAGACCACCTCAAGCAAAAGGTGACTCGGTTTTCCTTCCTTACCTTGTGCACTTTAAATCTTCTCATATTTATCGTATCTTCCAACCTACTTTTTCGCTCAGCATGCTCCCCGCAGGAAGGAAAAGCAAGATCAGACCGCCGCGCAAATCGCTCGTGACTCCGTCGAGTGACGATTCGGTGGACTATGACGCGTCATGGGCTACGCTTGCCGAAGCCATCCGCCAGATCCAGTCTAAGAACGTGTCTAACCTCTCATACGAGCAGCTATACCGCAAGGCCTACATATTGGTGTTGCGGAAACACGCGGGAAGATTGTACAACGATGTGTCCGACTTGATTGCCTCGCATCTAAGGGCCCGTCGTGAGATTTTACTTTCGATTCACGACGGAACAGAGGAGTTTATGCATCAAGTCATCGCCGAGTGGTCGGATCATCTTCAGGCCATGAAGTTCACCAGCGATGTATTGATGTATTTAAACCGTGTCTACGTGAAGGAGCACAAGAAATTGTTGGTATACGATCTAGGTATTCAGTTATTCAAAGACAACGTGATCAAGTACCACAACAGTGAGTTGGGCACTAAGGTGGTTGACACAATGATCCTGGAAATTACGCGTAGTAGGCGTGGAGAGGCAATCACCAGCGGCCTCTACATCTCAAAGTTGGCGCTGATGTTGGAATTGTTGGTGGAAGGTACCGCGACCGAGTTGCAATACGGAGAAAACTACTACCAAAATGTGTTCGAGCCAACTCTACTTGCGCGCTCGGAGACATTCTTCCGTGGGCTTGCTGAGGAATATGCGCGTGACCTGGGTTCTGAGTATCTCATGTGTACTTCGCGGTTCATCAAGGAAGAGGAGGACCGCATCACATTGTATCTCCCGGGCTCCACCTTCACTAAACTCACAGACTTGATGAACAACATCTTGATCAAAGATAGGATCGATACGGTAATGGATCTTCCACACGAACGCCACGGAATGTCGTACTGGCTCCTGCCGTTGACCGAGAGCCTTTTCGGCGATGAGAAGGAGCAACACGTTGTTGAATGCAAGACGTTGTACGCGTTAATGACAAGGATAGACCCTGAATATCATTTATTACGATCTGGATTGAAGGAAGAAATAGTGGCACAGGGTAGGCAGATATATGATTGGGTGACTGAAACTTGTGAGGCTGAAAAGAAACAATCTAAGAAAATCACTCTCGGTAAGAGTGGAAGCACTAAAGTCAAATCAGAGAATGCAGACTTGAAAGATACCAAGCTCAAATCGGAAGACTCGCCTTTGAATACCGTCAAAACAGAAGATGCTACCACAGCCATGGATTCAAAGAGGTCAACCCCCATTGCGGAATCTCCGAAACCACCATCTAGATCCAAACCCGATACCAAAAAACCTAAATCGTCATCATCAGCCTTTGCGCTACTCTATGTTGATACCATCATTAAGTACGAACAGCTACTTTTGCGTCTTTGCGAGCAATGCTTCGATCTGAACCCTCTTTTAGAGCAAACAACGACCAATGCATTGCGCGAGTTCATCAACGCACCTACAAGCAGGCAGAGTCAGGGTATCAATGCACCAGAAATTCTCTCGGTGTACATGGATCACCATATCAAACAGGCCAGCAAGTCTGCACAAGGAGCAGGGGTAACAGACGCTTTGATTCTGACATCGCTCCGCTTCCTCAGGCTCGTTAAGGACAAGGATGCGTTCGAGGCAAACTACGCGAACCACTTTGCGAAGCGTTTCTTGAACGCCAAGAGCACGAAGTCATCAGAAGATGGCATCGACTTGGAGGAGCTTCTCATAGCCAAACTTGGTGAGGAGATGGGTGCATCATCGCTCGACAAGGTCATCAAAATGAACAAAGATATAACCCTGTCGTGGCAAATAACTAATGAATGGAGGAAAGAGCGGGCCAATATCGAAGCGAATCCTCAAAATGAAACTACATCGGACCAGCAAGTTGATGGTGCAAAATTTGACTTCCCTGATCTTGACTTGAAGATTTGCAATGTGGCTGACTGGCCCAAGTCCATGACCAAGGATTATCAGTCTTTCGTGGACGAGGCGACAGGATTGATATGGCCACGCCGCTTGCGCCCCACAATGAGGGCATTTGAAGAGTTTTGGTTTTCGGTCAAAAAGAACCATAGTAAGTCATTATACTGGAGTCCCAAATTTGGGTCCATGGACTTGCGTATCACATACCCAAGTCGTACATACGAGATCAACTTACCTACGTACGCAGGTATTGTTATGCTTCTCTTTGCACCGCAATCGACAAATGCAGATGGTAGCGAGGTGCTGGCATTCGAGCAAAAAACCGAGCTTACCTTCGTCGAGATTAAGGAGTTGACGCGTATTCCTGATAGCGATTTGCGCAGGCAATTGCAGTCCATCGCTGTCGCTCCACGACTGCGCTTGTTGATCAAGCTGCCGATGTCTAAGGAGGTTAACGACACGGATGTTTTTGTCCTCAATGAAAAGTTCAAGTCACCTTCGGCGAAGGTGAAGGTTTTGACAGTGGCCTCAAGTTCTAGTACCACTAAGACTCGCAAGACCGAGGCTGAGGAGGAGAACGAAGAAATCAGCAGTGTGATCTTAGAGGGGCGCAAGCACGAAGTGAATGCCGCAATTGTGCGTATCATGAAGTCTCGCCGCGAACTTAAGCATAATGTGTTGATTGAAGAATTGGTAAAGCAGTTGCAGAATCGCTTTCTGCCGCCGATTCTGTTGATCAAACAGCGTATAGAGGAGTTGATAGAGAAGGAATACCTAAAGAGGGACGAGAAGGAAAGATCGGTTTATCATTATGTGGCGTGAGGGAAATGCAAGATGAAATTTCCATCTCAGTGAAAAGCAAATTGTGGGCACGGTTTGATAACTGACTGACGTATACATTGGAAACGCCTACTCACGCTTTATTCAGCTGGAGGTATCTATTTGTACAGGTCCAATGGTAGGACAATATCTACCGAAAGTATTACCTTAGAGGATCTCAACTATTCGTGATCCTACTGATATTTTATTCAAGAAAACTCGTCCACCTATGGTTTCCAACTGTTCTGGGCAAAAGACTGCAAAACAAACCGCCATCATTTAGACAAACGACTAGTTAATATTCAAAAATTAGCTAAGCATGTAGCTCCCTTAAGGCCTGGGTGATAAGACCATAAGAGAGATACACATAGAGCAGTAAACCAGAGTCAAGACATCTTATATGAACAAAAACTCAAGGATATTGTAACAAAAAGATATATGGAATGAATGTATTCCGTTTTTTATTCCTCTGTATATGTCGTGGAACCTCCTATGAATGATACTTTGAAATACGATCTCAAATAGATCAACTTCTTTGAATGTTCCTTCCATCTCCTACGATTATATCCTGTTTCGTAACACTCATTATGAGTAAATATACTACGACATTTGTGGATGGTTTGTTTGCTTATCTGTTGGACTAGAATGGGGGCAAAGGTGTAGTCAATACCTACAAATGTTACTTATCGGTTCTTCACGTGAATTTTCCAAACTGCTAACACTGTCCCATCAGTTGCTACATCAATCTGTTCTATTTCAATATCAAGCTTGTTTGTTTCCTGTCTTCCAGTTCTGTAGTTCTACTTTAATTTTTGAATATTTATTTTCCATACCAACATGTCTGCTAACGACGTTCTCGATGTGCTCAACATACAACGGGCAGATGAGGCCAAACAGCCCTCCAAAAAGAAGCAAAAGGTAGAAGTACCTAGACAGACTGGTATGGCGCGCGAATTGTACAGTTTATTGGGCCCGAATACCCCACCTGTTGCACTCTCATCATCAGCTTACACATCTACAAAAGACCGCTTCAAAGCTAAATCATCACCATGGACGCGTATGCCATTCAAGGTTCGCGGGAAAACGTTTAGCCATTGGGTGAAGGGGTCTCGTGAACTCCTTGAGCAGGATGATAAAAAGGAGTACTTTTTTGATAAGTTCAACGTGAAAATTGACTTGCCAGAGTTGGTGCCTAAGGAGAAGTTTGAGGAATTCATGAAGGAAATCAATGAAAAGGAGACCGAAATCAAGTTAGAAAGGAAAAAGCGCGAAGAGGAAAAGTTAAAGAGGGAAGAGGAAAGGGAAAAGGAGAAACAAGACAAGGAAACTGAAAAACTCAAGCAAGAGAAGAAGGACGAAAACGATGACTTATTAAAGAATGAAGTTAAAGATCCTAAACTGTTGAAAGAAGATTTGAAAGTCAACGAGGCACCGAAGGAGGAACCTGAAGAGGAACCTGAACAGTGGACTTACGAGGAAACAAAGTATTTATTCGATCTCTGCCAGGCTTTTGAACTCAAATGGCAAGTTGTATACGACAGGTTCAACTACGGTACCAGTCGTTCTATGGAGGACCTCCAGGAGCAATTCTATAGAATAAGCTTGAAGACCTTGCAGTCACAAGAAAACGCAAACCCAGCTCTCATTGAGTCACTCAAAGCGTATTCAAAACACAGAGAGTTGGAGCGTAAAGAGTATCTCGAGAATTTACTCAAGAGAACACCTGCAGAGATAGCAGAAGAAGAGTCACTCGTCATAGAAGCCCGCCGTTTCGAGTTGGCAGCAAAGAAAATGTTGATGGAAAGATCTAATCTTTTGACTCTTCTCGATTCTCCACAAACCACACAGTCTATCCTGAACTACCAATCGTCGCAGGGATTGACAAACCTATACAACAACTTGATGATCATAGACAAGAACCAGAAGAAGCTGCAACTGCATCTGAGCAACAAGTCTTCCTCAAACCAAGAACCGGTACCTCCTACAATTCCCATTGCGGCTGCCTCCTCCTTCAAAAAGGATAGGTCTTTCCAAACTCATCTTCAGCAGTACTTGTCTGGGCTCGTCAAACAGTCTCAAAATGCCAATCCCCAGGTCAAGCAAGAAGCAAGCGCTATACAGCAGTTACTTGCAAAGCGTTTAACGCAAAAGGAAGAAGAGGCTTATGGTTTACACTTCCATGGAACTGAGCGTTTGAATCCAGGAGTTGTATTGCGGTCGTCACAGAGACTCCCAGGATTGCAACAGAAGCAATCAGTCCTCAAATCAGTTAACAGCGTGTTGCAAGAATTGGACATTCCGACTGCGGGTGGAACAAGCTGGAAACCAACCATGCCAACAAGAAAAACTATGGCAAAATACGATGAGTTAATACGGTCAGTTGTGGCCTTATTGGATGTGAAACGTGGTAAGGATAAGTTGGAGGCAGAGATCAGGTTGATCAAAAGTCAAAGAGGGTTACAGTAGACATGTATAATAATAATGGTTAAGGAATGTACTTATGAGTAGAGCTTATATATGGTTGATTGAGTAAGACTGGTGTATCTTGATTTCTACAGGTGGATGTATGTCATGTTCGTCAAATCGTAAATATATAATCCAAACTTGTCGGAAGTAGGAAACCTTGAAGCATAATTTGGAAAGTCTATAAGGGCCTGTTAATCCAGCTTCGTGGGTCCCGTGGCCCATCATTATTCGTTAAAATGAAAGTTCATAATCTAATATCCGCAGATCCAGAATGTTACTGCCCAATCGTGATTCAATATCTACCAATGCATCTTTTGCTTTTGCAATATCCTCTTGCGCCAGGTCATTCTGTGGTATCTTGTCATTGGAGCTCTCAATTTGAGTGATATCTAAACCTGAATAATAATCAGTGCTCTCTGCGGATCTGTAAGCAGTCTCTAATTCTGCAACTTTTTCGATGTCATTATAGCCATCAAATAAAACACGCAAATATCGCAATATATCTGTAACAACAAAGCAAGTCTTGAGATAAAAAAGTCGGTCAGTTTTTGTAACTACGCTAGTCTCAAATGATTTAATGCCTGTCAACATGAGTATAAAACGGAGAAAATCTTGACTAGTAATGTGTAGTTTAAAGTCTCGGACTTGCTCATTGAAGTACAGCAATATGCAAAACACAAATTTCCATTTGCTCATATGCCTGACGCAATCCAGTCGTAAATATATGCTGACAAGGTCGTATATCAATGTGACGTTCTTCCCACGAACATAGCGCTGAAGTGCATAATCAACTCGCCTATCAAATTGAATGGCATGTGAAAGCTCACGATGAACGACAATAAGCTTATTAAGCTGTGCTTTGTGCATCCATTCATGTTCATCCCATGATGCTTCTGGCATCTCCAATTTCGAAGTGCATGTCTTGATAATCCCGTTCTTATCGACATAATCAGAGCAATATTTTTGGACGGCTCGCACAGACTTCACACACAAGTCCTTATATGTCTGTGACGCGAAGTACTTGTCATATTCACTGCTTATGACCAGAAGGAACTCATAAATATGCGCTTTTTTCGTTGCATTCTGCACCTTGGTGGTAGTCCCGATGTTAGTCAATACATTGAGAATAACTCTAAACCTTAAGTTCTGGAGGTGAAAATTGGTTACCTCCTCGGCGATGTATTTTGGCTGGAATGCAATTATCTCATCTTTGTCACGGTTCATTCTGTTCATGATTTGGGGTAGGTAGATTGAAGGTGTATACGCAGCTAAACTCCTCATTATAGCTGAGACCACATTCTCCAGACACAGACGGAGGCTCGTAAAACGAAGTACCTCGATATAGTATAATAACTCAAACTTATATCTCAGACCCAAATTTCCTACATATGGAAATGTCTGTAACGTCATCTTAATCCAATTGGGTTGTGGAAGTAGAGAGGCGCTTTGTACCCATATTTTCGTCAATCTCTCAACCAAGTCAGTTACCGTTTCTTCTTCCAGAACAGTTGGAAGAGGAAACCTTCCCATATTGATGTTCAATGAATTTAAGGAATGCTCGTTGACTCTTCTCAAAAGATCACCGTATCTGGATATAGTAGGTGGACTTTGATTCTGGGATCTGAAGAGTTCATCACTACCGGATTGAGATGACGTACTTATCCCGCGTTGAGAAGTTGAAACCATTCTGAGATGTGCTGCTGGCCTATCTATTGGTTTCTCTCTCATGATATTATCTAGACATTTCAAGGCAACTTTAGTTAGCAGTTGATTTACTCTGTCATTAGATACATTCCCCACTCTATAATAGATATCCAACAATTGTGCTGCTATCAGATAGTCCAAAGAACTGCCAAGTTTTCCTGTAACCTTTTTAAATATTTCAATCACCATCTTGAATAATTTCACAGCCCCGGGTATAAGCAGATAGTTATCTGCCAAATTCTTTATTATCTCGGAAAATGCATGTACTGGTAGCTTAAAAGCTCGCTCGATGGCAACGTCAGCGTATAACCCTAAAGCTTGAATGGCTATTTCGAAAAAATCCACATCAGCTGAGTTCAAAATGCTCTGGATCAACCTCCAAAGCTGTTTCTGCAAATCCACCCCAGAGATCTGAGCCAAAAGCACAAGAAAATTGATTCTGTTCGTGAACATCACAAAATGTGCCTTGTCTTTGTGGTACTGGAAGTGACTCGAAGTTATGAGTTTTGTTATCAACCGTTTTTTGTTGGCTGCAAGCATTGAATCGGAGATGAAGGTGTAAAGAAGTTGCATAAACCTTTCAAAAACAGTTTCACCTGGAATATCAAATCTAGTACACACTAAGCCCACAAACTGAGGTACACCCCATTCATCTTCAAAGTTAGCAAACCTTCTAGCCGCCATAGTGTTGTATAATTTCAAAACGATCTGCTCATCAATTTTCCAACCTAGTCTCCCGGAGATTGTATACACTGTATCAATGAACTGGATGTATATTCGTGAATCGTCTTCCTTTCCAATGTGGTTGTACCATGAATAAAACGCATTCCAGTTTCCTCTAGGGAAGCTAAATGCTAGCACAGTTAACCCATGAAGAACAGTTTCAACGTTAACCTCCTCACATACGACATCCATCGATCGGGTAATCAGTGGCCACCACATATCTTGGATCTCCAAAATGGAATAAATTACCTGAAGGGACTCGATGCTTTTAGAATGTTCGTCACCTTGAACATCGAACCTGAAGTAAAGTCTCCAATAGTCGTCAAAAGGAGAATCTTTAAAAAGCGCTGATTTGGACACTACTTGCCCAGTACAAAGTTTGTGGGCCTCATCCATTACTCTCATGATAAACCATAGCAAACAAAAGTATGGGTAGAGAAAGAAGCTCGCATTTGTTATGTTCCTGCACAACAATCGAAGAATCCTCTGTAAGAGGCCCCAGGTCCGCGAAACAGAAGGTATTTGTGAAATCAAAACCCACTTGATCAAAGCATGCACTACCTCATAGATACGTTCCACATCAATATCAATAGCGGCTCTGAGAGTCTTTATGAGTTGTGATAACAACTTTTCAAAATTTTCAGCTGAACCTTTTTGGTCTACCAAGCTGAAAAAGTACGTTTCGCCTGCGAATTCCACGTTTACAGAGTCAACTTCCAACTGATATGACTTTCCAAATATGATTTCATAGGTTTTCTTCACGTCTACCGAATTCAAAATGAATCCAGACGGGAATCTTGAGGTGGCCAAAGTAGGAAGGCTTTTAATTATGGGCCGTGGGTGTACAAACTTGGTCGTGCTCTCAGCCTCAATGGGGATGGTGTATTGCCGTAAGGGCAATTTTGATTGCAGCCTAAATGGTCGAGGTTTTGATAAAGGCTTCTGTTTGGGGGGAGGCTTTGCGGCATCTCCTTTTGACAGGTGACCTTTTGATAGAGCAACTGATGTTCTCGGTCTCAGGTTCCTTCCAATTTGATCTCTAATATCTGAACTCACAGATGTTTTCAGGGGTGGACTCAATCTTGATCTTTTTGAGATGGCTCCTGTTGACCTTGACTTACGCAGTCCTGCCGCAAACGCCCTTGATCGCTCGCCAGTAATTTGCCTCTTCCCAGAATACATGGTATCGATCTTATCGAATTCCTGGACATCATAGGGCATAAGCTCGTCTAAACTGGAGTTCCTTTGATGATCCTCAGATCCAGGTATATAACCAGGTAGTGTGGCTTGGCGTTGTGGATGCTTCCCATAACTACTCTTCAGTTTCGTTCTGGATCTAGGGGTACCATTAGGTGCCTTATGATATTTTAAAACCTCGTCCCATCTAGGTTGATCATCGAATAAAACATCATCTTGCCCTCTATGATCGTAGGATTCATCAGCCATTTCATCTGACGAACTTTCAGAAGACACATAGATGTGATGATCACTTCGTGAATCATCGTCCGAATCAAAAATCTCGCGCGAAATATTATGTCTTCGCGGCGTTATGTTCACCTCCTCGTCCTCCTCTGAGGAAGCCTGATCGAGCTCTTCCGGTAGCCTCTTTGATCTTCTTGGTCTATCAGAGTCCAGCGCAAAGGGTGGAGCCTCAAAGCCTTTGTCATTACCCCAGTTCCTATTGAATCGCTCGCTTGCCTCCAACAACTCATCCAAATCATTCTCTTTTTCGAACGCACGGTACTCGGTCACATCCACCTCCTCAGTGTCATCAGTTATAAAGTTTTCCACTTCCCTTGAAGACAGACTCTTGGCGGTCTTTTTTCGGACGGCCAAACCTTTTCGAAGTTCTAAGTGGCGCTTTGGGTTCCTCTTCTTGGCTTTCGGCTTGTACATCTCTAAATGCTTGAATGATTCGGGAAGGGATCCGCGTAATGCACTTCTTTCCTTCACAACACGACCCCCAACACGTATCACTCCCGGTTTCTGTAGGTTGTCTGTGGGAATAAGTCCTTCTTCGAATTCGCCCTCAGAGCGCTGCTCGTCCAGTTGATCAGAAGATGAAAAGTCACACAGTTCCAAAGCCCCCAAACGATAGTCACGCTCGTCGCTTTGGTTCGCTTGACTAGGATTTTCCCAGGTTATTTGACTATCTTCCTGGGACATAGTATCCTGGTCTGGATTCTTATTTTCTTGGCTATCCCAGCTTTCTTTAGCTTGGGCAGCTTCGACTTGGGCGGCCCTCGATTGTTTTCCCAATATGGTGTAAAAGTTTTTGGACCTGTACTTGTCATCTTTAGGGTATCTCGACTTCAAGGCCATGTACGTGTGGTTCAAGTGCTTGACGATATTCTCCACGTCGTGGGACTGCTCGTAGAGTTCGTTGAGATAGCTGGAGTCTGCAAGACCTAGGTAATGTGCTTGATCATTGAGGTAAGGATGTGTACTGGCAAAGTTCCGCTTCCGTAGCCCACGACGGCCGGTTTCGAAGTTTCTTGCATCCAAATATATTCGGAGGTTGTCTTGATCTTCATTTGTGGAGTCGTACAGTTGTGGTTCGCTTGTAAGTCGTTGAAGAGTTTGGTTTGGAGCATGTCTTTGGTCGATTTGGATGTCGGCGTTCGGTGCGTCCAAAGTTTTCAAATAGAGGCTCGGATCAGTCCATTGTTCTTGGGTGAACATGTCTTCATAGTGTGCCTTGAGAGCTGATGTGACACGTTTTCGTTCGGGCAGCGGAAGCTGGGCCAATCTGGTAGCCACACGCTGCCGTAGCACCATGGTGATGTCGAGAGGCTGCTCGTCTTCCGAGTCAGACACATATGTCATGGGATGCAAAGGCAAAATCAAAAATGTAAAATACAAACGCGTAAGAAAAAGAGGTATATGAGCTAACGAAGTTGGAGGGTAAATGAAGAGTGATTTTTGAGTGCGGTCAATAAGCGATGTAAAGGTACTAGGTTAGTGTATGGAGTGAATGGAAGTTGGTCATATCAAATCGATACGAAGCGGCGCAAAGGAAATAGTTGAGATCTAAGTAAATGGAAGTGATATGCGTAATGAAAGGTTGATTAGAGTGTTAGGGTATGGAAGGTCACCTTTCATGATCGTTGTACTCCTCAAAGCTCTTTGTTTGATAGTCAGGTCGATAGGTATATTGTCTCAGATAGGTACATTGTATCAGGATTTAACTGTATAACTTTTCTCTGAGTTTTTGCCAAAACGCGTAAAATCATTACTCAGGTAGATACGTAAATGATCGTCCATTGCTTGACTAATGAAAACTAAAGTCAGTTGAACCTGGTAATATTCATCTTTCACATGGACTGCAAGATTTGCATTTCCGAACACTTCAAGCCAAAATGGGTGAGGCTGAGGTGGACTTGACTGCCGTTTGCGGAAAGTGCCCCATCAGGATCTAGGTACAATTAGGAAGTCCAAATAACAACATTCAGATATTCACTCACTATCTGACCGGGGTATAGATCAGGTCTTCGTAATCCCTTTTGAATCTATTCAACCCTGTATACACTCCGGATTTTTCACTTCTTCTCCGCCCCAGTTAGGGGCATTTGCACCCAGTAGCAATTGCAAATAGAAATTAACCAGCAATTAACCAGCCTAGAAATTACCAGTACTAGAAACCAGTACTAGAGAATCTACATCCAGTATCCATAGACCATCATCGGAAAAATAAAGTGTTAAACACATTCAGCAGTACCTAGTTATTGTCTGTCTTTGGTCTCAAATAAACTTTGCACGTCTAAGTGCTGCGCCCACTTCTAACCCATTCAATGTATTCTTCAGAGAAATCTACCCCGTCTTCCTCGCAGCAGTCCTCCTTTACCATAAATGTCTCCAAGAATTCACAGAACATCCTGATCTACCTACAAAAATTATCGCAGCCTCATACCTTCTTTACAATCTCTTCACCGTACCTTAATTTCCCCACTATTTTTCCGAGCACAAATATGTCTCGCCCAAGCTCAGAAAGCACCCGTACAAGCTTTGAGTTGGACGGCACCAGCGAACTCCTAAACACAGCCGATGACCCTATAGTGACAGACTACTACGGAGAACCCGTCACTATAGACTCAACTGACTGGCGCAAGAGCAAATTGCTTCGGGTCCAAATTGCAGCCTCCTTAATGGTGTTCATAATGTTCGGATTGGCAGACCAGACGCTTGGAACATTGCTACCCGAGATACAAACTCACTACGAAATCAATGACGTGCAAGTTTCGTTGTTATTTCTTTGCCTGGTGGCAGGATATTTCCTCATGGCCCTCTTGAGTGATATCACTCACACAAGGGTAGGTGTGCATGGAGTTGTGGTGATTGGATCGTGCTCAATGACCTTTGCATTCTTTGTGGTGCTGGCAAAACCGTGGTTTCTGTTGGTGCTGTTCTGCTACGTTCTCATTGGCATTGGCTGTGGCTCCCTAGATGCCAGCTTGAACGCCTGGATGGGTAACTTGGTCGACTCAAACCAGCTCTTGGGAATGTTGCACGGATTTTACGGTGTGGGATGCATGATATCGCCTCCAATCATCACATATTTGGTAGAAAAGCCTAATAACCCGTGGTCATGGAACGAATACTACTACGTCTTGACCGCAACGGGTCTCTTGACAGTCTGTGGACTCCACTTTTCGTTTGGATACGAGACTGCAGCAAAATACCTATATGTGATGGAGCAGAAGCACAAAAATGAGGAGTTGGAAATGTGGGAGAGCAACTCTAAAGCTCCAAATGTCAATGAATTTGAAGCAGAACCTACTCCAGAGCCTTCTGAAGTTAATTCTTCAGAGGCGTTTGCTGACCCAAGAGACGAATCTCTTGATCACTCTCCCATTGAAGTCGCGTCCATCGGTGAATCGTTACAAAATCCTTTGGTCTGGGCCCTTGCCTGTGTGCTTTTCGTCTACGTTGGATCGGAGGTGTCTTTTGGTGCGTGGCTCATTTCTTACATGCTCCGCATCAAGAAGGTATCATACAAGATGTCGCTGTATGTGGCGACCAGTTTCTGGACAGGGCTTGCAGCAGGACGCATTGGCTTTGGATTTGCAACCGCGCATTTTTTCCGCACAGAGCTCATTGCAAACCTGGCATACATCTACCTATCGACTTTGGGGGTCTTTGTGTTTGTTTTACTCACGCATACATCGTGGATTGCTCCTGTGTTTGTATGTGTTTTCCTCACTGGAGCATTTGTGGGGCCGGTTTTCCCCACCACCATTATGTGCAGCTTGAAACTTCTCCCGGTGAAGTACCATGCCTCGGGGCTCGGTTTCATCTGTGCTTTCGGGGGAGGTGGCGCGGCGGCCTTACCCTTCCTCGTTGGTTTGGTGGCTGAATCAAGCAAAAAGGGTCTCAGCACGTATCCGATAATTGCGGGTTCCATGTACTTTCTTCTCCTGATGATGTGGTTATTTACCCTGGTCAAGTATGGGGGGAGGTACAAGATTAAATTGCACAAGTAGGTGAGTGAGATGTTAAACAGATCATGTAAGTAGGTTTGATGATCAACACAGTAGGAGAGTGGTGGGATAGGATATAAAATGTTGACCAGAAAGCACAATAAGATAGCAAAGATGCTACACCGAAGTAAAATGTGAACCGGAATTAGAGGTACGCAACAGTCGAAGGATGTAGTGTTTTTGACTTATGGTTCAGATAAAAAGTATTAAATCTCCATACACTTGTGTATGACTAATCCCAAAGATAGTGCGTCAGACCATCAACTTCATTACGCGTTGATCGTCTACAGTTCCTCGTACGGTTGTTTGAGATGCACACCCCCGAAAATAGGCAGATGAGCATTTGTTTATTCTATACTGCGGTGCTACTACTTGATTCCTCGGTCAGCACATCTTATCTATGCGCCAAAACTCCCAGATCCCATATCAGACAATAAAACAAGTCTGTGTTCGCTTATATCTTACCTCCTTGCTTCTCCCACTCCTCTAACGTGAACCCCTTCTGTGTAAATGCATGGATACCAGCGATCTCCTCCTTCAACGCATTGTTCACCAAGCGGTGTCTCATCAACTTGTTCTTGCCTTTGAACAAATCGGAAACAATGACCACAGCAAAAGCCTGACCGCAGCCACCCGACATATCCTCTACCTCCACAACCTGTGCCTGTAGTCTTTCTTCAATCGTGCTCTTTAGCGAGGCTGTGGTCAACGACATAGATGGAAAAGATAATTGGAAAAGCTAAAATATGGTACTGATATTTGAGGGACTGCATAAAAGTAGTAAAGGCTGGATAAGACGTAACCACAGAATTGAATACAAGAGAAGATGTTAAAATTCAGTAACATCCTCACAGGCTCTGACGCCATCTTTGAACCTGCGATCATGAATGAATCAGGAGGGTAAGGACAACCTGAATGATGGTAAAGACGACGCACGCTACCGAAATATAACAGATTATCTTGTACTTGTATTTTAGCTCTCAAATTAGCAGTACATACTTGACACAGATAGTCCTTTCAAGAGGGCAGCACCAGCAAAAGCTGGTGTGTCTATTTCAGTTAAGGTCTCGTTGCCGTTATTCAGCAGCTCCAACGAAGAACAGCCTTGCACCAACCACAAAATCAAGAAAGAGCCCAGGGTGGAATGCCTCGTAATCACTCTATATGGTATGTTTCTTTCAGAAATTTCTCCTTATCTGTCATTATACTAATACAAGCTAAAATACACCTAATACAAATCCTACTCTACTCTCGACGTTTCTCCACGAGACTCGTACACCACCTTGGACTGTCCACGCGATATCGTGTTGGAGTACACCATCTGGTTGAACACACTCTCATCGGGGTAATCCTTCTCATAACGGGGGAAGAACTCAGGATCATCCTTCAACACCTTGTCGATCCTGTTCATGATATCCTTGGTACTGAGGTCCGAAGTCTCACTGAAGCCACACTTTTCGTAGAACTCCAACAAGTCCTTCGGGATGACGTTGATATCGTCATGCATTTCAATCAACTGGTTCACCACTTCGATCGCCAAGAAATACGTGTCTCCCGACTGAGTATGAGTGTCGGATGCCTGCTGTCTGTTGATCAAAATGTTTGGCGCAATCACAGTGGCCAAGTTGTGGATGTCCATCTTTGAGCCGGTCTCTTCGTCGATTTCAGCAAAAGACCCCACCCAGCTGAAGAAACTCAACAACACCTCAACAAGATTGCGGTGACTGCGTGGAAGCATACAGTACGTCAACCGGAGTACTCTCTTGCGCAAAACATTGTTGGCTTGGCTCTGTGACGAGATCCACATATCGTACAAGTTGTACGTCAAAAGCGGACTCGGCAACTCACGTAACCACTTCTTCATTAATGCGGCAAGCTGCACTGCACTCTGGGTACTGAAGTCTGGCGACTTCAGCGGGTTCTTGTTGATCTCCTCAGTCAACTCACGCAACTTCTTAATATTACCGTTCAACCGGAAAATGCCCTCCACGCTCATGTCTTTTTGCTTCAACGCACTAATTACATCGTCCATCACGATTGGAATACGTAACTTCGAGGGTCCAACGCCCAAGTCAGAATCCACTCCGTACCACTTGGTCAAGTCGCGCAACTCGACACCAAATACGGCCATGTGCTTGCCCTTCTTGTCGTTCCCGCCACCAAAGCGGAACTTGTCCCAGAAGTTAGGGGATTTCTTTGTCTGGATAAGTTGCAACAACTCTTCCTTGGTGTAACGGTTACCATGAAGATGCATCAAAGCCTCAGCAGCAATATGGCGCATCACGAAATGCTCATCCTTTGTGAGTTCTGAGTAATACTTGGACTTAACTTCCAGCGCAGCCTTCGGTGAGTCAGAGGGCTTGGAAGTACGGAGCTCCATGTTCAGTTTGCTTGCGGAGTTAAAACCAGAAGTGTTCACATTCTTCACTGTCTGCAGAGGTTGTCTCTGGTACAAGGAGTTGTGGTGCTTGAATGCGTTGGGTCTCTGATCTCTGGCTTGCTCGGCAGCCACAATACGTGGGATATCGTCCAAGGTCAAGGACTTTTCGTTTTTCAACAAGTCGGTAGTGCGGTCCAAATGTGCACTTGGTGACTGGTGCTGAGGATCGTCGCGAATAGTCAACCTATTACTGTCGTTGCGTTTCAGGCGCAAACTGCCCGCATTATTGTCGGACTCATCCACCTCGCGAATACTGCTCTTGATGCTCGAGCTGCTGACCTTCCTCTCGCGCCCACTCGGTCTCCTCTCGTTCTTTCTCACGTTGATCTCCTCCTCATTCTGCACAAAGGACAAAAACGATGCCCCGCTAGCCTTACGCGACTTGCGATCAAGCGCCATATCGCCAACCTCTTCAGAAATATTTTCGAATGAAGAGTCCAAAGCTTCCACCGGTCGTGCCTTGTCCGCTTGAGGGGCGTCGACTATCATAGACTTACGTGCATTCTGTTTTATCGAGCTCGAGAGCTTTTGGCTCTGTCTCCGTGTGCGCATCTCAGTAACGTCTTCGAGCGTCTTGGAATAATCGTCTTCGGCGGCAGCCGCAGAAGTGTTTCTGATGGAAGACTTTCTTACTGGCGCCTCTATCTGCAGTGGTGCTCTTTGCAATTGTCTAGCCCTGCCAATGTCCACCTTCATTACCGCCTGAGACCTTGAGATGGCGATCTTCAAAAGGTACATTAACTGAGACAAGTCTGAAATGACCTCGAACCCGCCAATGGTGCTGGTTTCACCTTGCTGACACTCGTGACACACAACCAGGGAGGTAGTATAGCTGTATCGCGTCGAAACAGCATCATCGGGCGCAATCACCTTCTCGCAAACCGTACAAATAAAGCACTTGGAGTGCCAGCGTTTGTTCTCAAAGCGGACACAACTCTTCTCGATACTCTTTGCACACGCTTCACACGCATCTGTGGCATTAGGAGGGACGCTCAACAGCGAGCGAATAAGTTCGGCATTCGCAACCTCCAGCTTCTCCAGCGTGTCTCCATCTACGCGCTTGTTGAAACTCTCATAGCTGAGAGTCAAACGCAAGAAGTTGTCCAATGCTTCGTTGGTTCCTAGCACCTTGTTCACTTTCAAGGCGTTATTGAGTCCTATACGAATTAAGAGCTTCAAGTAGTGAGCACACCCGGTGATAACCGACAAGAGTTCTGCGGAAAGCGAACCCGACTGTGGGATCTGGCTGGACTTGCGCAAGATAGCAAGGTAGCTCATGATCTTGCCCGATATGTTACGGGGCTCTTTCTTCAAGGCCTGGAAGTATTCATCTTCTGTCAGTTCATCGCTACGGCGCCTTTTGACCGATGGCGCACATTTCTGTGTCATCAGCATCACAAAGTCGAGCGCGTTGAACAAAACCTCGACATTCACAATCAACTTTCCTGTTGCAAGCAACCCATTGGCCTGGTTTGCAGTGTATGCATTAAAAAGCATGTCACTAATCAGCGCAGCGGTGGTTTCCTCGTACCCGGAGAGGGCCAACCAGCATTGCATCACAATGCTCTCGATCTGCTGCTCAATTGATAAGAGGAGCTTGGGGTCCACTAAAGGACCATTCTCTTGCAGGTTTTCACCATCCTTGAAAGCCTTGAGATCAAGCACTGACTCATTTGTTAAGCCAAACTTCTTTTGGAGCCCCACTGAGTCTGCCACAATACACACGTTCCAGAACTTGTGGACCATGTAGCACTCGGGGTGCCACTGCTGGTTGCGCCCACCTTTGAACAACTCCACAAACTGCTTGACGATTGAGGAGTGGCAACCTTCGCAATGCAGAGCGTAAAACTTGGAGTAATGATAGTGGCAGAAAATGCTGCCCTCGTGCTCGTAGTAACTCTCGTCGGACTCAAACACTTTCTGACACACCGTGCACTTGAAGTGCTCCAAGTGATACTTGTTACCTAGGGCTGTTATGTACGGACCTCGTAATGCGCTGTCACAGCTATAGCAGATCAAGTCTAGCAACTTGAAGTAATCGTACTCACATAATGCAACCTGTTTGGTACCGTCTCCTCCATCAGTCGCAGAGATGTCATATGGAAAGAATTTGGCCAGACACTGCGTTCCGCACCGGTGGCATGTAAAGCACTCGACGTGGAAGGCCTCGCCGAGAGCACGCACAAATTGACCGGTAATATCGAGTTTACATTTCGAGCAAACCTTCTTCTTTTTCTTAGCAGGTTTAGGTGTGCAATTGTCGTATGTCTCGGACTGTCCAACGTGTGATTGGTAGTGCGTTGGAGTGGGTCGTTCAGCCAGACCAGGCGGATGAAACTCTTGGTTTCTACCAATTTTTTCGTTTTTGCCCACTGTTTCGCTTCTTCCGAGTTCATTTCTTATTTCCACTGCCCTTTTTTCAGTTCTCTCATGCTGCAGATTCACTTCAACATCCTTTTTCGAATTGCTTCGAGTGAGCCATTGCTCCGAGTGATTCTGCAAATTGCTCTGTGACGTCGGAGGTCCTTCTATGGCACGGTTTGGCGGATTGAGCTTAGGACTGTTACCTATAGAATTTTGGTGTTGGCTTGTGTGGCTCATTTTCTGGTTCATGTTTTGGTTCATGTTTTGGTTCATGTTTTGGTTCATGTTTTGGTTCATGTTTTGGTTCATGTTTTGGTTCATGTTTTGGTTCATGTTTTGGTTCATGTTTTGGTTTATGCTCTGGTTCACATCTTTTGAATTATTCATATTTGTGCTCTTTCCGATACCACTTCCCCTGTCTTCAGCCTCACTCCTAGTCGGACTCTTTTCATAACCCCAATTGAACTCGTTTTGCTGAATCTCATCATTGTTTGAATGGTCTAACACCGGGGAAATGGCTATGGAATGACGGTGGTTTGGTTGTAGGCTTTCCCCTTTCTTCAGGCGGTTGCTGTCAGGGAAGGCGTTCAGTTGAGACCCTGGGGTTTTCTGATTATGCAGATTAAAAGGAGTGTGGGATGGGTTGAAAGGCGTTACCTGAGCACGCAGGTTCAAGGGGGTGTTCTGAGCATGCATGTTATTTGAAGGAGCGTGGGAATATTGATGGACATGGTTATACTGACTGTTGAAGGCCTGGCCTTTATTTTGGTTGTTATCATAGGCCTGGTATTTATTTTGGTTGTCGTAAGCCTGGGTGTTATTATGGTTGATTTTGCTACTCCCTTGGTTGTAGTTACTATCCAAACCTCTTTCGTGCATCTTTTGGAATTGAGGATTGGATTGATGAATATGCCCTCCCGAATACCCATTGAAAGGCGCTTGTCCGTGTATGTGGTCAGTCTTTGAATATTGGTCGGGATTTACCTCTCTTGTGTAATTTGCCTGAGGGTATTCTCTTGAGTAATCAGAGTACTCTCTGGACTGTGTGTAATCACCCCTGATCTGAGTTCTTGACTGTGGTCTTGGTTTCCCTTGTGATTTATCTCTGTCATCCCTCGGCATAGGTGGAATGAGCGCCTGCCAACCGTTATGCGGCTCGTTGACCTGGTCGTGGCGCATAGGCTGAAACAAAGAGCGCGATGGCGAGCCGGGAGCATTGTGTGAGCGTGAGCGCGAGTGCCCAAGTCTACCCAGCATGGAAGCGAAGGGCGACGTGGGGCGGAACTTCCGTATGGGCAGTCCCCCGCTGGTCGGGGTGCGGGGCAGCCCTTGGTTTGGATCGTCGACCGGACGCGTTTTTCGGTCGCTGAATGACATTATAAATGGCCGGCCAACAGCGGGATCATAAGTTGGGGCGTCACTGATGTGTGTACGACCGCTCTCGAGTAGTTGTGGATCAACAGACTTTTTTTCGTTGGAACAACAATAGGAGCAAAATGGGAAAATTGTAGGCAGTGGCACAAAGACGACACTGAGGAGACGTACGAGTGGATATGTGAGTGGACGAGTTGTACGTGGGTGTAGTATTTAGGTATATGATGAGGGATATGCGAAGCAGGTGTGAGTGTGATGAAAATATCTAATTAGTATGTGTACAGATACTGATGAAGAAGTGGGGTTGTGGGATTGAAGAGCCGGAGAGTTTCTTTGGATTTGGTCAAATGTAAACCTATTGAGAAATAGTGTATGACATATGAGGAATTAGCCGTTGACAAGATTGGCAGCGCGGGGGCATCGGTACATGCACACCAAGCACATAGATTGACACCTAGCCACATGTTCCGTTTTGTGGCACTTTAGAGAACTGAAGTGCAGTGACGAAGTTGCTGGATAGGAGCCGGATTGATTGAGAGTGATAAGCGATGGAATGTATGTATATTTTGGTAATGCATTGTACGAAGTAGGCTGTAATGTTATTCATTGATTGACAGCAATCGGGAAGGTTGCAGTAATTTGCTGAGTCCAAAACATTGCACTTCATGGCCTGCAAACATCTTACGTTTTTGAAACGGGGGTTATGAACTGAACATTTTAGTAAGTTGGTGAGAGTATTGGAGCGATGTAGCACTGACGATGGAAAAGAGGTATCAGAGTGACAGTGCTGATTTAAAACTTTCAATGTAGCACATAACTATGATAACTATGATAGTACTGACAACGAGGACGATCTGGTTGAGTGATTGAATGGGTTAAAGGGCTGAGCGATGCATGTAAGTGAGTCTTTGCTGATTCAGTATGTATTTATACTGCCATATCCTCTATCCGAGAACTTACCAAAGCGATACTGATTGATGGAGTAAGTGAATTGGATATCTTTACTTTGTATGTGGAACTGTTGCTCACTGTCCAACGTAGCCGAATGCTTCATATTTTCACTACTTGGCTCACATTTCACTACCTGTCTCACACATTTTCACTACCTGGCTCACACATTTTCACTACTTGGCTTATTTTCAATGCTTTGCACATATTCACCTTCACCTTCATCTTCTCCTTCACTGTGCACAAAGACACGCACTAACTTCATATGGATTCTCCGTCTTGATTAGCTGGCCCATATTTAACTACTTCATGAATTCATCCCATCTACAATCTTCTTTGCTACCCAGTTCGCTTTGTAGCTTCCACTCTGACTCTGCCAATTCATTGTCTCCTACACTTTCCAAACTGTCCTGCATATTTCTGGCCAACCAAAGCTTTGAAAATTGAACGAAAAAGAGTTTGCTCATAAAGAAAAGGTAAGTCCTAATAACAATCGCGAAGCTGTGTGTCAATTACTAAAGCTTCGTCTGCCAGACGATACTAACATATAGATGTCCTCCGAAGTCAAGTCTACCACACCATCTGCCAACATCCTCAACGAGAAGTGGGACGTTGTGCTCTCCAACACATTGATCAAGACTGGCCTCGGTTTCGGTGGTGGTGTGCTTGCCAGCATTCTCCTCTTCAAGAGAAGAAGTTTCCCAGTCTGGGTCGGCATTGGTTTCGGCTTGGGTAGAGGCTACTCTGAGGGTGACGCTATCTTCAGATCCAGCCATGGCTTGAGAACCATTAAGGCCTAAATAGAGTGAGGTCGTGCGAGTGTCGGATATGGGATGCTTTGATACGATAGGATTGGTCAAGAGGTTCTGCCCTGAGGTGATTAAGAAAAGGGCTAAGATCTGTCATGATCCGTGTGCATAATGTATACGAATAGAAGTGTAAAGAGAGGTTGTAGACCATTTCGCTGACGAAGTTAGTGAAGTGCGGATTGAGTAAATAAGATTGTTTTGAGATTTTCAAGCTATGCTTGATGAAGTCAGTGGAGTACGAGTTGAGTAAACAAGGGTCAGAAGACTTGATAAGGTTCAGTTTGTATATCCATAAAACCACCACTATCATTAACTTATTTCCACATCCATTTCCCAATCCATTTTCAGATCAAACATTATTGTCAACCTCACCAAATCTCCCAAATGACTGGCAGATACTTTTGAATGTGCGCCTCACTCGCATTAATCTACACACATTAATCTACACACATTAATCTACTCGCACTAATTCATTCACACTAATTCATTCACACTAATTCATTCACACTAATTCATTCACACTAATTCATTCACAATAAACATCACACTATTCGTTTCATCACTAATTCATCACACCATTCTATATCCTCACTAACCATTCATACTAATCTTTATACCCTCACTAATCTATATCCTTACCTTCACTCTTGTAACACTCCCACTTTTACTTTTAAAATCCCTTCTTTTGTGTGTCATATTTCTCCACACTCATCTCATGGATCTACCCTCGCTAGTGTCCGGATCGTTGGACTTATACAAGTACATGGGCGTGGAACCCACCGCCGCTTCTTCGGAAATACGATCAAGGTACCGGCGTTTGGCTCTTCTCTACCACCCCGACAAGAATAATGGCGACGGCTCAAAATTCACTCTCCTACAGCAGGTATTCCACGTGCTATCGAGCGCATCGTTGAGGCTGCAGTATGACGAAGTGAGGAGGTTGACCGGAGACCCTACCACCACTTCGGGCGACTTGCGAACCTCAATTGATCGCTTCAAGAGAGAACTTGCCAGAGATGAGCTCCTAGCGCTGCAGAAATCCAAACCAGCTTTTGATGTGGAAGAGTTGTCGCTCGAAGGCGTGGCCTTACGCCGTGAGAGAGAAGCCGCAATAAAGCCCAAGTCCACTTCAGCCTACTTATCATATGATCAAATAAATATACCCCGAGTTTTCTCCTTTGCGTCGTCGCATACCGTGCTTGTTTCGTGGAAGCACAGAGATGAGTTGGTGGGTCTATTTAATGACGATGTTCTTCGCGAAATCATGCTGATATTTGGTGATATTGTGGCTGTGAATGTTCTCAGAGCCTCGGGTTCGCGCTACGACTCGGGTACAGTGGAATACGCTCGCGCGGAGGATGCGGACCGGGCGTTGGCGCACGACTACAAGTCTGCGTCGCTCTGGGATGGAACCAACGTGAGGAAGTTGGCGAGCTTGCTCCGGAAATGTACGTTAGTTAATGGGGGGAGTATCGATAAGGCAATAGAGCAGTACGTGCTGTCGAAGTCAGTGAGTACGAACTAGCAGGTTTTCATATGGAGCTATGAAACAAAGAGCTACAAGTGAGAATCTGCTGAGAAGGTAGCAATTATGAACTGACGAAGGTTTGATAGGGAGCAAGGTCCGTCATACGGAGCCATGGACCAAATTTGACAAGATTGTCTATGAGCATAGATGGGGAGTTTGATGGCGAGCTAATGTTCAGGATATAAGTGATGGCCACGAGGGTACGTGGGAAGATCTAAGCATAAAAGCGATACAAGAAGTCAAGAAGAAACTGGCAGAGTCGAACAGACTTTATACAAGCTATACATAGAACCTGCAGAATACAGAGAATAAGAGCAAAACAGACAACAATCACAAGTATCCTCTGAAAAACTACGGAGTACATTATTCCAATAATCATACCTTTGTAGCAAGCTGATTCGAGCAAGACATACAAGAGTGCGATATCAAGTTGATATGAGTGGCATCACTCACACACCACTCTTGTCGCTCACCACTATCTTTGTCAAACATACTATTACATTACTTGTCTGAACCGTATCTGGCACCGACTGTTATTTGACAGTCTATGCTTTTTCAATCCATTCGATCTCCGACGCGGACGTACCTCGCAAGAACAATCTTATAGGCGAATCCAATCGGTAGAACTTAATACATCTATTGGCATAGTGTTCAGTTGTCACATATAGTCATAATGTTCTTCTATATTTTGTTCCCCCATCATCTTTGTTTCAAGATACTGTACAGATCTTTTCTGTGAATCCGCTCCATCCATCACCTAATCGTCCCTCCACTTCACAAACACCTCATCCGTTCTGAACCTTTGTGTGCACACCGTATCACGCAAGTCATTAACCTGATTAGTACGGTAGCTCAATAAACCAGCATGCGCAATCATGATTCCATTGTCAATACAGAACCTCTCGTCAGTAGCGTAGATCTGTCCATCTTTTCTCTCCTCAATCATTAACTTCATCATCTCTTGCAACCTCTCGTTCGAGCCAACTCCGCCCACAATCAAAACCTGGTTGCTGTTAACGTGCGCGAGAGCTCTCTCTGTGATTTCGACCAACATCGAGAAAACACACTCTTGTAAGGAGAAGCAGAGATCCTCCACGGTGATGAGCTCTCCAGTTTCGTCGTCTGTGAGTGGTTTCTTCTTCTGTTTCGAACCACCGAGTAAGTCTTTGGCAATCTGGTCAATATATGCGAGAATACCCGACATCGACAAGTCCATGCCTTTAACAGTGTACGGAAGCTGTACCAAATGCTTGCCCTTTTTCGCTAATTGCTCGATGTTGTAGCCAGGAGCTGGCTCGTTGGGGATCTTGAGCGTTCTCGCAAACCTGTCGAGGCAGTTTCCAATGGCAATATCAAGAGTCTCCCCAAATATTCTATATCTCTGCTTGGAGTACGCAATCACCTGGGTGTTACCTCCACTGACGTACAAAACAACAGGGTTATCAGCACCCGTGATCTCCCTGCCCATTTCGATGTGGCCCACGCAGTGATTCACACCAACAAGAGGGATGTTCCACAACTGCGACAATGTTCTTGCTGCGATGACGACGCTCTCCAAGGGAGCACCCATCCCCGGTCCCTGCGTAAAGCATATGCAATCAATATCCGTGCCCTTTATCTTTGCATCCAGCATGGCACGCTTGATGATTCTGTTGACCCAGTTTCTGTGGTGTCTTGCAGTGTCACGCGGAAGAAATCCTTCTCCTGGAGGAGTGACATAAGTGTCTCTAACGTTTGACAAGACCTCGGCACGGTTCGTTGCAGAGAGCGGTCCAATCCCATGCTTTATCACACCCACGCCAAGCTTGTTTGCCGAGCCCTCCAACCCAAGAGCTATGTAGTGATCTTTTTTGGCTAGTTTATCGAGATCGACTGTCATGATAAAGATAAAAGAAAAAGATGAAGATAAAATATACACAATACAAACCAGTAACAGTTATTACGCGTATAAGTTTGAGACTGCTTCGAGTTATATCCAACTCGACAATTACGCACCAGAAGGCGCCAGAATACAACACTACCAAGAGATCACCCACGACTAAGGAGCAAACAGGGGTATCTACTAATAGAACTAAACATTGTTGGAGCAAATCACTACAACCACATCACTGCATCACTATAATACCACTGCTGGTCTACCACAATCCTTTCACCAACTCAAATCCTGACACCACTGCTACTTAACTACCTTAACCCGCAGTAACCACCTTAACCCGCAGTAACCACCTTAACTTGAGACACGATCTCAAGTGCTGCCAATCGATACATTCTGTTACACAACCCAAGATGTCATTGGATTACTTCTTGGAAAGAACAGAGCAGTCGCTCAAATCGATACAAAGCCTACGCTTTTCTGAATCGGGCATCTTCACCAACGCTATTGTGAAGAGACCCAATATCACTACACTCCTCAAGGACCCCACTCCCGATGAGGAATCACTATACCGAGTCGCCAAGCCGAGATTGCGCTTCACAGAGGATGAGGATATTGGCGAAGTGCGACCAGAGAGACTAGATGGAAAATCCATATACCACGTAGACCAGTCCCTCCAAGAGGACGGAAAGCGCGTTGTTGTGAACGTGCCAAAGCTCCGAGACGATAAGCTCTCGGATCCCCCGTCGTCGCCCACAAAGTTTTTCCCAGAATACAAAACGGAGGATGTCGCCGAACTCTGCGAAATAGCACTCAACCTCATTCGCAAGTACCCTACACTCGTTGGCGATGGAGACACGCTCGAGAAAGTTTACAAGTACCAGCGAGAAAACAAGATCGTGGCTCAAGACATAGTGGAGTTAGAGCGCAGTATAGAAGAGCAAAAGCGCCAGCTCAATATCCTCAATATCAACTACAGCGATATCGGCAGTCCCTCAAAGTCGGACATCACAAGGGTGGACAGCGACCACCTGGAGAGTGAAATCGACATCGATGAGTATATCAGAAGGGAAGAGGCGGAGATCCGGGATTTGCAAATTGAACTTGAAAAGCAGGAGTACGAGGATTAGGACGTACCGTGAAGCGCAACCAACTTGAGCACAGGAATAAGCCCAGGTTGTCAAAGAGTGTAATATATTCCAATCAGATATGATGATCTTGGATTAATTGTAACAGTGAATACAAAAGGTGGGCCATGTAACAGTGAATACAAAAGGTGATACCGGACCATGCAACAGTGAATACAAAAGGTGATACCGGACCATGCAACAGTGAATACAAAAGGTGATACCGGACCATGCAACAGTGAATACAAAAGGTGATACCGGACCATGCAACAGTGAATACAAAAGGTGATACCGGACCATGCAACAGTGAATACAAAAGGTGATACCGGACCATGCAACAGTGAATACAAAAGGTGATACCGGACCATGCAACAGTGAATACAAAAGGTGATACCGGACCATGCAACAGTGAATACAAAAGGTGATACCGGACCATGCACCAGTGAATACAAAAGATGATAGCGGATGTAGTAGTAAACGAACATTCACTTGAGTTCACTTTAAACAAGCCTCTGCATTACTAAGCCTCAAGCCATAAAGATTATCTGTACAATATCACAGCTAAACGAAATTCGCATCCAGCAAACGGAAAAATTCACAACCCTCCACACATCTTACCCACCCTCAATATTGCCTACTTCCTACACTCTCGTAAACCATTAATCTATTACTAAATTTAGACGGAAGACAAAATGTCAGAGTCACCAGCGTCCAAGATAGACAAGGTACCGACTCTGAACAACTTACCACAAGCAGTACCCAACTCGTTGTTACCACCTGGGAAGTAGTACAATGGAGTCTTGGACAACATAGCGTAGTACTCCAACTCAGACTTTCTCAAGACTGGGGTGTTACCGGCGATGATAACCAACTTGGCCTTACCGTTTCTCAAGGACTTGACAACGGACTTGTAACCCAAGGTGTACTTACCGGATCTGATAACCAAACCCAACTTGGAGTTAATGGTTTCTTGGTTCTTAGTCTTTGGGGCCTGTATTGTTAGTATGCTGCGTTTTGTAGCTGCCACATTACGTGTTTAGTCCCCCTATCTCCCGACATTGGAATCGAACACGTAATGTGGCTGTTCACATTATACGGACCATCTCTGCGTTTGTTAAAGTATGTAATACACTCCGGTCTTGGATGAAAAATTCACTTTAGTAGCGAACCACTTCCTTATAAGCTGCGAAAAAAGTTTTTTCAGATGAGCGCGAAAAACAGTCACACACGGGCAGCAGCCCTCGCCGAACAGTACAAAAGCGTGTGCACGTGACGTGTATTTTTCCAGATTGTGTGTCCCACACTACCGGCACGAAAATTCTGTCGTGGGAAAAAGTTTTTGAAAAAAAAATCCACTAACAATTTGGAGTAATCTACACCTAACCAGCAATAGGTATGTTGAGTCAACGGAACATGTGGGAAGCGGAAGCCTAGTCGGCCGTATTGATACATTGCCACCACGCCCTGTCGAAGACAGGTACAACAAATAACCGCTCGACCCCTTCAACATCGTACTAACAACGCAGTAAATATGAAGATTGAAATTGATTCCTTTTCTGGTGCCAAGATCTACCCAGGTAGAGGTACTTTGTTCGTCAGAGGTGACTCCAAGATCTTCAGATTCCAGTCCTCCAAGTCTGCTTCTCTCTTCAAGCAGAGAAAGAACCCAAGACGTATCTCTTGGACCGTTTTATACAGAAGACAGCACAAGAAGGGTATCTCTGAGGAGTCTTCCAAGAAGAGAACCAAGAAGACTGTCAAGAACCAGAGAGCTATTGTCGGTGCTTCCCTCGAGTTGATCAAGGAGAGAAGATCTCAGAAGCCAGCTGAGAGAAAGCAGGCCAGAGAGGACAAGTTGGCCAAGGACAAGGAGGCCAAGAAGGCTGACAAGGCCGCCAGAAAGGCTGAGAAGGCCAAGTCTGCTGCTGCCGGTGCTCAGGCTACTGTGCACAAGTTCCAGAAGAAGGGTGCTTTCCAGAAGGTGCACGCTACTTCTCGTTAAGACTGATGTGTATGTTTAATACGAGTCCTATATTGATGAGAGTGCAGGTTGCTGCAGTGTGTCGACGTAATAAATCTAAATCTGGTTTTTCAATGTAGAACAAGGATGACTGTAAGACTGAAAAGCGAGTCGAAATCCACAAACGCAGCGCTAGAGACTGAGGATTACTCAAATTAGAAGACTTCGATGCGGACTACTACTCTTGCGCCGTACTTTTGGTAATTTGTTACCAATCAAGATACTCTTTGCAAATGTTGACCCAATAATACGATGTTAACCCATTGATGTCTCTACTATATAATTTTGCAACTCTTTACCCGTGGCCTTGTAATGCCAGGACCGAAAAAGTGAAAAATCCTAGCAGATCCAATAATCAACATTCTGTCACATTGGCTTCTTCCCGTAAGTTAATTTCTAGTACTATGCAATTCTTCCCGTCCCTCAGCCCATTTTGAACTCCCCATACGCAAAAACCTTGCCTGCCTTACCAAAATCATCCAACTCACTTAGCACAACCTTGTCACAGTACCCAAAGTAAAACGATTCTGTACTGTGACAGTAAACCAAACGAGTATCATGCTCTGCCTGTACAATAACAATCACTCCTAGATACACCACGGACTCGCCGCGGTCATTTACCGCCTTCATTGCATACTTGCTGCTGTGAGACTTCACCAATTGGAAAATTTCCAGTCCCAAATCATCTGCATTTACATCGAGACTCAGCACCAAGTGGTAGGCCAATTTCATGGCAACGATGTCTTCGCCATTTCCACTGCACATGCATGTAATGCGGTACTGTTCTACCTGGCGAAAGTCAATGGCCGCACCTATAATTCCAGCACAACCAATGCGGCCGGGGAGCTTGAAGTGGTTTCCTCCCAGTGACGTTGCTATGTGGGTGTTGTTGCCGATATCTGCCACGCCTATAGTATCGGAGGGTATATCCAAGGCCGGCATTTCCTGGAGCCCTGTGGTGATATCACCAATCACACTCTTCCATTGCAGATAGACCCTTTTGGATGATTCCAGAACAGCGTTCTGGGAGGGGAATGCGAATGCTTCCTTGAGAGACTTGTAGTTTAGCGAAGCTGGTTCAGTCAACCCATGCTTATTTGCTGCATACACTCGCCCGACTCTTTCGTACACTTCGTGCATTCTAAGTATAGGGTGGATCGCATCGTCAATTCCACATAGCGATCGACTCTTTACTGGGGAGTTAGCTTCGGCAATTATTTCACAGGCATCACATTCAACCTTGCCAGTGTAGTTTAAGGACGCACCGAAGCCGGTGTTGGTGAGTTCGGACTCCTCTATCAATTCCACGCATTGGTGGAAATTTTTGGTTGCTAGCGCACGTCTTATTAGTCTCTTGTATTGCTTTCTTTGAGATTTTGAGTGTCTCCCTGCTCCGATGTGCAAGACAAGCATAGGAAGACAAGCATTGAATTTCTGAATGAGGAAAAATCAGAGATAGAGAGAATATTTGGGAAGAGCAATATGACAGACTAAGTATGACAGCCTTGTAGATGTAGCTACGACGTCCAGCAAAACACTTAACAAACCTTAATAGAGAGGCAGCACGACTGACAATTAGCAGCAAGGTGATGAACAGGATCTGTGGCAGTTACTTGAACAATGTAACTTTTGATGCCAATTCTAATGCAACTTTTGATGCCAATTCTAATGCAACTTTTGATGCCAATTGTAATGCAATGCAAATTGTAAATCGGAGACTGATGATACAGGAGCCTTGCGGATTCTTATCATGGCAATTAACAAAATATAAATCTCTAGCAAGGATCTTATCACATAACAAAATTACCATGCATCAAATCTATTAATTCCAGCGACATACCCATGAGTCAGCTGATTATGAGCCTCTTAATACACCCCAAGTCACGATGCTCCACAAAGTGGCAAATTTCATTCCCATCAAATGGTAGAATTAAATAAAGTAATCGTAACAAACTAAGCCCTTACCAAAATAGGGTGATGTATGGGCGCGGAAAACTGACATGTTTGCTTATGTAATTGTCTTCCTCTACACACTCGGCTTCTCTTATTACTGCCCGAAATCTCCTGCTGGCTTTCATGTTTGCCTTCTCTCTATCCCGTCCCACTTCCCATCCTACTTCCCCGCACCCCCAGTTTTGGTGCCACCGTAATTCTGTGCCACGGTTCGCCACCCTCATCTGTCCCCATTACTAATCTCGTGTCCTGTGTGCAGAAAGAGCATAATGTTCCCTGTATCGGGTAACCTCATCTTGCTAAAGCACCCTAGTGGTTAGCACAGGTAGTGTATATACTTGCGCCGGTTCCCATCAAGAAACGGCTATGCGAAAAATGTTCGTTTAGCAGCATCTATATAAAAAGCAAAGGCAAAACAAGTACCGCCTCCCACAATATCCAGAACATCCTCATGGTCTCATTCAAGACGTTCAACTACGTCGGGTACGGAATCTACAATGATATCCGCAGTCGTTTGCCGTACTACGTCTCAGACTTCCGCGATGCCTATAACTACCGTGTGATACCCTCCACCCTCTACATCTTCTTCACAAACATCCTCCCCGCACTTGCGTTTGCACAGGATGTGATAGACCGCACAGACCACGCGTATGGTGTGAACGAGACGTTGATGTCGCTGGCCATTGCTGGAGTGCTTTTCGGGCTCATCTCCGGTCAGCCTCTCTGCATAGTCGGTGTCACAGGACCCGTCGTGATCTTCACATACACTGTTTACGACTTGATCAAGGACCGCGGCACGCCGTTCTTCCCATTCATGTGCTGGATCTATATCTGGTCCATGTTGATGCACTTCGGTATAGCCATTTTCAATATTGTGTCGTACTTGAAGTTGATCAGTGCGTTTTCGTGCGATGCCTTTGGCTTTTTCATCTGTATTGTTTATCTTCAGAAGGGTGTGCAGATTCTAGGTAGACAGTTTGAGTTGGGTGGTGATGCAAGTGGCTATTGTTCGGTATTGCTTGCGGTGCTAATGGTTATTTTTGGTGTGGGCAGTGCAGTTTTTGGAACTGAACTCCACTATTTCCGCCCATGGTCGCGCAAGGTGTTTGTTGATTATGGAGTCCCTGCAAGTGTCATCTTTTTCACGGGCTTTGTGCACTTTGGAGGCCGTTTGGACTTCACCTCTTTCGAAAAGCTTCCCGTCACAAAGTCGTTTGCACCTTCTTTCCTGGGGCCTGGTAGAGAACATGGCTGGTTTATTCACTTCTGGCCCAATACAAACATCTCGGTGGGAGACGTCTTTTTAGCGCTTCCGTTTGCGCTCTTGTTGACCTTCCTCTTCTACTTCGACCACAATGTGTCGTCGTTAATCTGTCAAAGTAAGGAGTATCCATTGAAAAAGCCCAGTGCCTTCCATTGGGACTTTTTCCTTCTTGGTGTTACCACCGGCTTGTCTGGTATCTTGGGCATATTGCCTCCTAATGGTCTCATTCCACAGGCACCTTTACATACCGACTCACTTGTGGTGCACGATAAGAACGGGAAGCCCAGAAGTGTGGTTGAACAGCGTCTCACAAACACCCTCCAGGGTGCCATGACGTTTGTAATGATGACACGCCCGTTTTTGGTGGTTCTCCATCTCATTCCGCAAGCTGTTTTGGCGGGGCTTTTCTTCACCATGGGCATCACAGGTCTTCACAAGAACATCATGACCAACAAAATTCGTTACATTTTTATGGACAAGGACTACATTTTATACGACCCTTCGTGCCCTGAGATGTTTAAGAAAATGCATAGCTACGTGAATAAGAAGTGGTGGTATCTCTACCTCTTGCTCGGGCTAGTTGCTGCGATGTCTGAGTTTGCAATTTCCACCACTATCGCGGCTGTTGGGTTCCCTGGAGTGCTCATGCTCTTCTCTTTCTGTGCAAAGTGGATTTGGCCTTTGATTTTCCCAAAGGAGGAGTTGGAGCAGTTGGACGGCGAGGTTGCGGACGATGCCATCCTCACGAATTTGAAAATTATAGATAATATGAGGGAGAAGGATAGGAAGGAAAAGGAAGATGGTGAGGACATGAAGGAGGAGGTCTTAAGTTCGAGCAGCTAGTGGAACATAGTTGCTAGTCGGCAGTAATAATTTACACTAATAGCTGATCTAAGGTATGGAATATGAATTTTGTAATATACTCTTTAAACAAAGTAGAAGGTGTTTTATGGGCTGGTGTGTAGGACAGATATAATCTTGTCAATGGCCCAAATAGCACCCAAAGAGGCACTTTGTTCCTCCTACATATAAAATCAACCACAGTGATATTGGATTTGTAGGCATGTCAACTCTTCTCCTCTTGTCCTTTTTATCTGCGCCGGGAACATTTGTTCCTGCCTAATTAATATCATTTAAATTGTTATAGGGATTTGGTTAGAATAAGGAAAACCTGACTATTTAAAGGACCACACCGTATTCGAGCCACTGCAATATGGACGACCGCAAAGACTTTGTCGATGTTCTTGAATCACTCGAGGAAGAGTACAGAAAAGACCTCTCGATCCACTTGTACTCGACGCGTCTTGCAAGGCGAGTGGATCCATATTTCCCACATAAAAGCTGGTATACCTGGCCATTGCATATTGACCAAGTTCCTCGTCCTCGTACCAGCGATAAGTATCTGGACTGTGTGATAAGCACTGGGTTTTATGAAAACGATGCGGATGTGGACTGCAGACTTTTGATAGAGCGTGCAAAAAGAAAGAGAAGACTAGAGGGGAGGTACTTTGGAGCGAGGAAGATGAAAAGAGATGAAGGAAGAGGTGAAGAAGGTGAAGAAGGTGAAGAAGGTGAAGAAGGTGAAGAAGGTGAAGAAGGTGAAGAAGGTGAAGAAGGTGAAGAAGGTGAAGGAAATGAAGAAGATGAAGTTGAAGAAGTTGAAGAAAGAGGTGAAATAGCGCATAAACAAGATGAAAAGAATCAAGATGAATCTGAAGGGAGTGAAGAAATAGACGAAACTGAAATAAGTGAAAGTGAAATGAGTGACACGGATATAAGTGATACGGAAGTGAGCGAAACTGACGAAACTGAAGAAACTAATACTGATGCAAAAAGTCATGATACAATCCCCAAGAACAAATACAGTGGAACTGAAAATCCTAAACACAAAGAACCTAATGACCATGAAAAACCTTCACGTATTCTTACATCCCGCGATCTCAACGACCCCATACTAAAGCTCGCCAACGGCCACTTCAAGCCTATCGACGACGTTAAATTCAAGCAACATGATACTAATCTGAAACAGGATCTCGTTAATGAGATCCACGCCACTCTTCAACGCCGTATTGCTGCGAGATTCCTGCAAATGAAAGCTAAACCCAAGTATAAATCACAGGAGCTCTCGCCCGATATGCAAACAGAAGAAACTGTCAACTTGAGCAAGATCATTGCACGTAAAGTGGACGCTTTGCTCAACGACATAGTTTGTAATTTCGGTGGTTTCGACGAGAATTCGCCAGTAATCCGCTCTCCACTGATAGGGTGGCAGCACATTCTCCTTTCAGGCCTCTCAACGGCAGATACACAACAAACTACGTTTGATCCAGAAAATTATAAGGCTTTGTACAACAAGTGCAGCGACTTGCTAGACGGTATTCGCTACTCGTATCGCGTCCAAAACGACCAGAATCAAGATAGTGAAGATGACGGTCCCTTCGATGTGGTCAAGTTCTTGCAGTCGCACTATGGCCAGAAAAAAGTTGAAGCGCATTTGAAGAGGCGACATGAATATCTCAACTACAGTCACAATCTTCGCACCATTTTCGAAAAAAAGTTGGTGTTGCACAACAAAGCAGACAGCTTGCGGTGGGACGCGAATCGGGGTAAGAAGAAGACAAATAGGAATCTGTTTGGCATTAAATCCAAGGATTGGGATGAGTTGCGTGTAAATGCATTACTTCATGGACCGACAGGGATCGAGCCTAAGATGTATTTGTGCACAAAGTACTGAGTTCAGATTGGGGACCACTAGTTGATAGCCACAAGATTTACTATGCGGGCACTGTCAATTTTACTACGGCGTCATTACACTTTACGATAATCATAGTTGGGCTGTATTACGGAGAACTGTGATGTATGGTTAACTTATTGCTAGTCTGGGTGCAGCTAAACAGTACAAAGGTATATATTACGTACTTTAACCGTTGAACCAACATTATAGAAGAAAAGTGATGTTTAGTTCACGACCAATATCGTAAGTCGCACTCTCATAATGACTGGTTATTACCATACTACATCTAGATTTAAGTGGCATGTATTCCCACTACTAACGCATATTCCCATACACTTGTTTTCTACGTTCAGCTACACTCTTCGTTAACTCAGTCAATTTTTTCAAGTATTTACAGTTCCATCCATTCGCGCGCTCTTCCTCTTTGCATGCGACTACACAGAAAATCGCAAGTAGACTATTAAGCTCTCTTAGTGAACGTATCTGTGATTTCCGTGTTGAAAATAACATCCCAGAACCTGCTCGTCACACCAAAGCCCATCTCGTAGTTCTTGTAGTGGTGCTCCAAGTGGTACTTTTTCAAATCACGCAAATACTGTGGTAACTGGGTGTGGTGCAAAACATAGTGTGTGACATCATACATGATGTAGCCTAAGGTACCACCAGCGAAACCCGAGCACGCCATGTAGAACGGGAAGATGGCAAAAACCAAGCGATAGAATGGATAAGCCAAGAAGACAAACAAAGTGGGGGGCAAAACCAAACGATAACCATCCATAGGCAAGTAGTGATGAATACCATGCAACAAAAAGTGCATGGTCAACGCAGCCGGGTGGTCTGGAAGATACCCGTCAAGGTGGAAAATGAACCTGTGTAAGAAGTACTCAACAAGTGTCCAAACAAAGAGGCCCATGACCCAGAAACTCATTGCCACAAGCCAGTGCTGGTTGACAAAACCAACGTAGAATATGTACATGTTTGGGGGTAACCAAACCATTGGAACCACCCACCAAGGGGTTAACGAAAGAGGCTCCAAGAAGTTTCCAAAAAGAGGTGCACTTCCCTTACCATAGTGTCTTGGTCTGTGGACTTGGTCGAGGTAAAAGTCTTTGGTAAATCCTCCTCTCCAGACCTGCATAAGCAACGGCTTGTTCAAATCAAGAAACTTGTGCTTCTTGTGGTCCTCAGAGAAGTCTGTCTGAATACACAAAGCCTCCTCCTTGGGCAATTTGTCGTGGAACTCGTACATGTCAAAGTCCTCGTCACTCAACTTGACCTCAACCGGAGTTTTATTTCTGTTGTTCAATAACTCCTCCTCCTCAGTGGCTGTGGCGAGGTAGCCGATCAACATATCGTCATCGAGCATTTCATATGCGCTCTCTGAGTGTTCATGTGACACCAAGTCCGCCATGATTTCAGTCACATCTTTGCCAGCGTAAGGGAGAATAATATCACCTCCTCCAGGGTGCTCATCGATGAAGCTTGTCACATCGTAAACCTTACGACCGTATAAAACAACCCAGCATTTGTCCTTGGTGTTATGCTCTGCAACACGGGAAGCAGAAAGAAGCGGTAAACTTGACATCCAGAAAGAAAGATGATGCGCTGTTGAAAAGTTGCGTGGTTTGGTCTTTAGTTCTAAACGCGCTTAGGTCACGTGATCTTGCTTATAAATATTGTGCTTTCAAGAGGTTGAAAGTTGCACATATGATGCGGTATTTGCAACTTCTAATTACCTTTTATGTTGTTATGAACCACTGTATATTACCTGATGCATTTGAAACCAAAATCTGGGGCTTTGTTTGCTCTACTATCAGAATGTATTGACATGAAAAAGTAGGTCACATATTCTTCACATGAAAAGGTACTTGATGTATTGACATCAAAGATACTATTTTGCAAGTACTTTCCATTAGGTTCACTATGTACGACTTATCCATCGGAAAGGTCGCGGGTACTGAAAAGTGGTGTGATGTTTTAGGCAAATAAATGTGCGTAGCTGCAAATGGGGTTAAACAATGCTGCCAGGTGTTCGAAGGGGCCATCGGTACACATAAGGATAGATCGGCACATCTTTATTATGCTTACAGTCGAAATGTACAACCTGAATGACCTGTATTGGTACTAAAAATACAATGTTCTGCTCATCAGTTGTTCATAAATTGAACTCACGAGTTCTAACTCCTCAATGCTAAGCCCTTTCTACAAATGACATTACGTTGTTTGTTCGTTATAATTCGTTGTCAGTTTATCAGGTATCACAGTTCATTAACTATTTCGCTGTTCACTAATTTCTTCATCAGGTCAGTACGGAATTTCATGCCATATCCAAGTCAATTGGAATGCCCGACCTCATCTCATCCTCCAAAGTGTCCATCATACCCTCCTCTTCTCCTGCAAACAAGTCCATGTCCTCGCCATTCACATCCTCATTGATGCCCTCAACGCCCTCGTCCTCTGCGTTGTTCATCTGCTGCTCCAAATGCAACGTGTGGTCGACAAGGTTTAAGTACGCATACATGAAATTTGAAAGCAAAACTTGTTCACGGAGTGACCGCTTCGGATTGGCGAGCTTCAAGTGAGACAATCGATAGATTGCGCGCTCGACATGCACCGGAAACCGGTAGTCCAACATCACAAGCGTGGAGTGTGATGGGGGAGGCAATGGGAACCCAAACGCAGAATCGGTGAATTCAATGGGCTGGTTCGCCCGCGAAGAACGTTTTATCACCTTCTTCAACTTCTCTTGTACATCCTGGGTTGTCTGCGGTTTGTGGTCGTCCGCGTCCACGACCTCCACGCTGGCAACATCAACAGCATCTTCCTTGGGCTCCTCAGTGTCCTCTGCATCGATCTCGATTTCTGGCAGCTCTTTCTTCTCTAACACCTGCTGTTGAGTCTGGCGGTACGGGTTGAAGACCGGCTCACTAGATGGCTTCGGTTCCTCTACCTCCTCCTTGCTTTCACGCGAAGATGCCAGTTCCACCAGGATTGGTGAGTTCGCAGCACTCAAAACTGGGCTCAGACCTTCTGTGAGCTTTGCCCGCGACCGCTTCTTGAACAAGCCCTTCTTCTTGTGCTCCACTGTGACCCCTTCAGCACTGGTCATGGCCACTGCTGCTGCCGCAGTAGATGTCGACTTCTTTTTCTTAAAGAGCTTGGTGATACGGTTCTCCTTGGATACACTCTTTTCACTATCATTGCTGGTCCTCTCAGTATTCTCCTTTCCAAGTTTCTTTTCCGCTTCGCGTGCTGCTGCTGCTGCTGCTGCTGCTGCTGCTGCTGCTGCTTCATCATGCTGGAACTCAGGACTCAGAACCAGGCGCGATGACGATTCCGGTACTGTGGGGAGGTTAGCCGAGTCTGCCAGTGAGAGACTCGCTGATCTCTCTCTCAACCACGTCCACGACGACTTTTTCTTGACCTTTTTGGTGTCAGTGTTGTTTTGAAGGAGTCCAAAAGACTTCTTTTTCCGCACCTTTGTGGGGGACGTAGAATCTGAGACTTTACTGGTGCTCAGTTCGTGCAGTTCCTTGGCTTTGGTTGACTTCTGGGCATCTTCTACTGACTCAACGTCGTCAATATCCACCTCTTCGTTCGAATTTCCATGCTCGTCCAAAACTGTCGGGGAGGGGTAAAAGGAGTCCGAAAGGGCCGCCTTATTGGGCTGGCTAGTCTGTTGCCTATGTTCCATGACTGCGACATTTTGAGTTCCCGTCTTCTGGTGACTATGGTCAATGAACGTATCAGGCTGTTGTTCCTCGTGTTTGACGATTATTTCTTCCTCGATACTAATTTGTTTATCTCTGGAAGGATACTCGGAAACTCCACTATCAGGCACAAGACTTTGTTCTAGGTATCTCTCGGTCTTTGGAACAATAGAATACTGCTCTTCCTGGATAAGTTGCTCATGAGTTGCAACAGCATTAACTTGATCAAACTGGTTGGCAGAGTGTGCATTAATCACACTGGAGCCCGAATTGACAGGCCCTAAAGCCGGATCTCTTGAGAGCTCTTGGACATTTGTGGAATCTTTTCTCCTGGTATCCGTAGCATCATTTTGATCCTTTATCTGACTTATTTGATTCTCGCTCGTGTCGGCATGCGGCACTTGCTGGTGATGCTTGTCCACATTTGGCATTACATGGTGATTTTTGATCTCGACATGTGGGATCCCGTTATTCTCCTTGCTATCGGCAAACTGCGTTACGTCCATCTTATTGATTTCCACATTTGGTACTCCATTCTTGCTATCAGTATGCGCACTCTCTAGAGAATTCAACTCTCCCAATATCTCCTGCTCGATTCCAAGCGAGTCATCCACAGTCAAATCCTGGTACGACAACTCGAAACTGAAGTCCGAGTCAACATTCTCGTCTGCCGTGTTCTTGAAGTTGTATGGCATTTCCATCTTGTTTTTCGAGTCGCTGTTCAAACTCTCCTTAAACTCGTTGATTTCCGACCGCAACATGTCAAGGTTTTGATTCAACTGCGCAGACTTGTTCTTCATCGAGGGAACATATGGCTGGTGAAGCTTTTTCTGGGGAGATGTACGGGTGCGCAAGTCCTTCTGAAGGTTGTTGTCGTAAGAGAGAGGACCTTCTGTATCCCTAGGGTCTCTTGGGTTTCTCGAGTCTCTTGGAGCTCTGGGATCAGTTGGTTCGGTTGGAGTTCTTGGGCCTCTTGGGTCTGTATGGTTTCTATGCACCCGTTGGTCCCTTTCCCTGGGCTCCCTTTGATCTCTAGGAACTCCGTAATCTCTTTCCCTCTGATCTCTAGCAACTCTTTGACCTTCCATAGTAACTCTTTGGTTTTCCAACTGATCTCCAGGAACTCTATAATATCTATCCCTTTGATCCCTCGAGACCCTATATTCCTGGTCCATTTGGTCTCTTGGATCTCTTTCTCTGTACCTCGGGTCACTTCTTTGACCTCTTGGGTCATTTGAGTCTCTTGGAACTCTTGGATCCCTTTGATCTCTATGATGTTCTCTTCTCTCTTTGTGGCCTCTATCCCTATGCTCCCGACTTCTCTCCTTATGCCCCCGGCTCCTCTCTTTGTGCTCCCGACTTCTCTCTTTATGCTCCTTGCCTCTCTCTTTATGAGCCCTCATATCGCCGTACATCTGGGAATCCATGGCTGCCTGGGTTTGCTTCATCTGGGATGCACGTTTCGCACCCAAATTCGTGCTCGCCAACGCATACGGCGAGTCCAGAATCGTGGATGGAGAGACCTTCCTCTCTGGTACCATCTTCTGAAGGTGCTCTTTTTTGTGTCTGGGCGCGGACTGGTAGCCAGGGTATGAAGGGTATGGGCCGGAATCTGGCTGGCTGTGTTGTCCGTTGTTCTGCGACTGGGTAGAAGATGCTCCGTAGTATCCTCCGTTGGGCACTTTCTCGGGGCTTTTCAGCTTGCGGGAATGCGAGTGTATTTGGTGCGGTTGAGATTGGTGTGGTTGAGCTTGGTGGCGCCTGTGATAGTTCTCGGGGTAGTCGGTCCCTAAATCACGAGCGCCAGAATGTCTGACTTTTTCGGAAGCACCTGAACTAGGGACGTTATAAGGTCTTCCTTTAGCGTATGTATTGTCGGGTCTCATATCAGGTCTCATATCAGATCTGCCCAAATCTGGTCTTCCCTTATCAGCAGTGGCCGCAAACCCTGTCTCTCTATAACGACTCAGCAGTTTTTCACCAGGCACTCTGAATGGGTCCACTTCTTGCGTTTCTATGGGCCTCTGTTGAATAGATGCAGTATTGCGGTCAAGGCCTGATGTTGGGTACCCCGAAACCTCCCCATGGTGACCCTCCCATCCTGGTTGGTTGGGGAAGGTACCAGTGGCAGGGTTTCCGTACTCGCTAGAGTGCGTTTCTGGGTGTCTCTGTCTTTCTTGAGTATCTGGGATTCTCTGAGGTTGAGTTTCTGGATGTGCTTGAGGTTGAGTTTCTGGGAGTCTTTGGAATTGTCGTTCTCTTTCTTGTCTTTCTCTTTCTTGTCTTTCTCTTTCTTGTCTATCTCTCTGTTCTCTCTCTCGGTCTAAATGCCCATTATTCAACTCATTCTGTCTTCCCGGTACACTATTTTCCCCCAAACCGTTTTTACCATCCAGATAAACATGCATACTCTCCAGAGCACCTTCTCTCGCTTCATCCCTATCTCTTTTCTCCTCCGGCTTTCTGTAGCTGAAAAGAAGTTGTGAGTCGCGCGCATTACGCGGCTTGCGCACCTGTAGATCATCCCCAAGGTTCTCGCTCAGCGTGCGTGATAACGACACCGTTGTCCCTTGTTTACGGTAATCTGGACGGCGCGATCTCTTCAATGCAATCGCAGACCGCGTGTCATTGTAGCCAAAAGACGACTCAAGCTTGGCTCGGAGCTCCGTCCGGCTATGCGCAGATTCTACGGTATGTGTCGACAGCATGGAGTTGGACTTATTCAATGAATGCACAGAGTCGCGTTTCCTCGAGTCGTGCTTCATAGACGTAGACCGACGGATCGGTGATTCACCCCCATCGTCTTCACGCGAATACTTCATGTTGTCGTCGTCCTCCTCTTCTTCCAGTCTGCCCTCCGCGGCTCTCTGGAACTGAAGCTGGAGTCGGTGCTGGAGACGCAATGTCAGCGACTCGGATTCGGTGTTTTCATCCTCACTTTCCACGAAGCTGTCATTGCTGTCGATACTCCTGCTCCGCAGCACATGTGGACTGGCAATCTCGTCCATTGCCAACTTCTCCACATCTGTATACCCAAGCGACGTCCCTGAGAGCGTTCTGGCAAGCGTTACGGCATCCGTCGCGTCCATACCAGCCATTCGCGACAATTTCTCCAATTCGGACGTGAGCTCGCGAAGCGAAGGGTTCAGGTACCGCAACTTGTCAAGCTTATCAGGCGACTTCGAGGGCGATTTCGACGGCGACTTCGAGGGCGACTTTGTAGTGGACTGTGTGCTGTTACTACGTACAGTTCCGGCATCGGAATCTTCTCTCTCAGTCGAATCCCTGCGTGACAAACTGCTTTTGCTGGACAAACTGCTTTTTTTGGTCAACTTGCGGTCCATTATATCCTCAACCGTGGACTTGACGTGCATCTTGAAACGTTCTGGGTCTACTTCCGGGTGTAGATTGGCTGGAACCCACAATAACGGCAGTTCCACCGTGTCAAAGATCTCGTCGCTATCCTCTGCGTCGAAAAACTCGTCGGTGTCGGTGGTGGTGATGCTGTGAGTCGAAAGCATGGACCGGCGCTTGTTGGATGTGGACATCATAGGGTTTGAATTGCTATTCTGCGCCTGGAGTTCAACCTGATACTCGTCTTCCATGGGGAGGTCCGGGTCATACGTCATCATGTTGCCAATAGAGAGGCGTTTGAGTGCTGCCACCATCTTCTTCTCCTGTTCCAAGTCCTGGACCGCCGACTCGTAGCTCGCGTTGGCGAGATAGCTGTGGCGGGACATGAATAAATGAGTGTAAAGGACCTTGTAATTGTTTAGTGATTTGATTGGCGATTTTGATTTGATTTGGCCATTTGGCAATTTTTCGTGGGGACACACAATGGTGAGAGAGGAGGCTGCAACATATGTGATACTGAGTTTATTAAGTGGTGGTGAGTATACCGTTGATCAATTTCATCTTTACTTGGTTACTTGTGACTTGGTTACTTTATACTTGGTTACCTTTATGCTTGGTTATACTTGTTTACCTCTATAGTTCTTGTTTACTTCTATGTTACATTTATATTCCTCACCTGTGTCTACACCCAGTAGCCATTATTATGACCTCTATTGCTCTAGTTTCTTGCCTACACTGTGTCCGATCCTCCAATCAACACTCTTCATATTGTCGCTCCACTTTATTATAACTCCACCTTCTCATGCCATCTTCCTTTCTCCTCATTCTATTGCGGGGCTACGCGTGAACAGTGCATATATGTATGGGAATGTCAATAATGCACGTCTACGTGATAGTTGGTGCTCACAGCGGGTTGCTGCTCTCGGTGTACGTGGCAGTTGCGAAGTGCAGATCCGTTTATTTAGGTTTTTCGTAAAAATTCTACAGCTTTTGGGGAAGATTAGAAATAATGACTTGGAGTTGATGGAAAACGACAGGAAGAGTGTTGACAATAAACGCGAAAAGTAAAAGTAGTAAAAGTAGTAAAAGGAGTAAAAGGAGTAAAAGAAGTAAAAGAAGTAACAAAGTAGAAGAAGCAAAGGCAGGTGAATAGATGCTAAGAAGAAGAGAGGGGTATCGCAAGAGGTATAGGAAAAAGGGCGACAGTAAATTGGGCGCCTCTAAACAGTAAGGGGAAATGATGGTAAAAGGCGATGGCAATAAGAAATGATATTAAAATCAACATCTGTGAGAGAAGAGTTATGTTGGTTACACCATGTACATCATGCAGCATCTACTCATCGCGCGTCATTAAGTTCACACGAGTATTAACGAGAGCTGGTGGGTTAAACGTCAAAATTGACGAAATAGTTACGAGCCCAAACCCGTTTTCGAATCGGCTTTAGCCTGACGATGTAAATGTATTTTTACGAATCGGGAGGCTTCAGAGTGGGAGTAGATCTGGAAGTGGATGCGTAATTGTTTATGAAGAGTGGCGAATATCACTTTTGGAGCGTCAATATTTTAATAATGCAACATCATAAGGCTTTCTGGATCCAATCCTCTGGGTGCAGCTATCACTTTGAAGATCTTCGATTAACTTTCATGGATTTCTCATCAGATCACCAGTGATTACCATCTCATTCTACTTGACTATACTTACCCCTATGAGTCTATCAATAGCTCTTATTTCCTATCATACCTGACATCTTCATCAGATCGATTCTTCATCAGATCTTTAATCATATTATGACATCTTCATCTATAAATACATCTTCACCCTCCCCATCACATTTACTCGCAAAACTGCCCTTGTCACCTAAACCATCCACAAAAATCCAACCAACCCAACCACCAACAAAACATAGTAAGTAACCTGAAACGCCATGCTGCCCTCAATATTCATCTCCGGAAAACTCATCAAGTTGCACATTCCATGCACCAACACAGCGCCCCACAAGTTCCCGCACTTCTCATACAAGTAGGTGGCCAATATTCCGAAAAGCGTCGTGTAAGTAGTCTGAAACACGACGTTGAACACCACCACCAGCTTCGCAATCCCACGTTTCCTCAACTCCCACGCATGGTGCACATGTGCAATCCCAAAGTACAAGGGCGTCACGTAGCGCACAAATCGTTGCGACGGCGCCACCGGGGCGTGCTTCAACGTCTGGATCACTAGCGCACGGTAGATCAACTCCTCGGTAAAGGGTGCAAATAAATGGTCTCGAATACCTTGGTAAGTCGCGAAGTTGGCGACAAAGTCGTCTTTCACCGCAGAACTCCCGTACCGTAAAACTTCGTTGTACACGTAGTTGGCAATAGGGCCACTGTAGAGAAAACACACACACAAAAAGCTGCGGCCCACGAGTAGCAAACCACGCGCACTAGGAACAAGCCCCAACGAGGCAAAAACCTGTGAAAACGTATATGTGGACTTCCAGCTTAAAAGCGCTGGGACCAAAATAAGTAGCACCACACAGAGCGCTGATATGCGCTTGATCCGGTACTTTATGACTGAAGGGTCATTGCGGTCAGTTTTGCGGACGCTTTCGGGTTGAAACACATATATGCTGGCTAGGTAGGAGCCTGCAATGGCTATGGATAGGGGTGTGTGGAAGGTCATGAGGAAAAACGAAACCTGAGAAAAAGTAAGAAAGTTAGTAATGATGTAGTCACGGGTGTAGCAATAGATTCATAGGAGTGTTAATGAGGATATTTAGTCAGTGGGTGGTAGTGAGGATATTTAGTTAGGAGTTGTGGTGAGGCCGTTCCTGGAGTTGTGATGAAGATCTTCCTGGAGTCGCAATGAAGATATTTAGTAGTAAATGAGTAATCCAGTGAAAGCGAATGTCAAAAGGAAGTCTCACAAACAAGATCACTGCATTATGTTGAATGACCTGGAGATTAGACGAGAGATAAAGAAGAGACCAAAAGAGAGTATTCAAGGTGAGTGGTGGTTGCCTCTGCACATCGTCCCCATTAGGAAAATTTCAATATACCACATTATGCTCATGCTTGAGTAGCAAGTGTTAGGTCGCGAGACAAACGTACCAAGGAAAAAGATAAAGTGAGATATTTGAGTGAAGGTTCAAGTTCACGTACAGACGGATCACCGTTTTCAATGAATGGTTCTGTTATTTACGTAACCATTGATAACAGCTCTCATTGTTGTTTTAGGATCATCCAGTCCTAAACAGAGGTCTTCTTGAGTAATATCACCTCCACCAGTCCGGAAAACCAACGTTTGACAAATCGAAAACTTCCAAAATGTGTAAACCTCCAAGTGAAATTTCTTTTTCTTTTTGCAGCCATTTTATGCCGTTCATATCGTTTTACAATACCCCCAGTTCGCATATACTTCTCATGCCTTGGTCTTCACGCATCTACTAGTTCATCTAAATCCATCAAAACCGCTCCATTGGTTCTACTCTTTGTGTAGGCAGGATCCATAAGTTACTCCGCGTTAGCCAGTACACAAGTTGTTCTCAGTCAGCATGTGTCTTTATCAATCAGTTTATATATATTTCAAAGTATCTAAATTTACAGATATCTGTCAGTACACCTGGAACTATCTCCCTCACCTAGCTCGCTCTTTATCATCATCACTCTTCAGTTAATCAATAGTCTCTCATCAACCACTTCGCTCTGTCTCACCATCACTCCCCAGTTCATCAATTGTATCTCATCAACCAGCTCGCTCTCAGCAACGTCACCCTGTTTGTCGCCCTGTATCAAACCAATGAGTCACATTCACGTGCGACGTCACGTGCACTCCAACCAATACGGCCCGTCCTGATCTCTCTGACTCATCCGCGGCGATAAGAGATTGAAAAAATCCTCTTTTTTTGTGGAGTATAAAACTAACGCAGTTGCATCCATCAGCAGCAGCATGTTTCAAGGCAGAAAATTAATGAGGAATAACGCTGGATCATACAGAGCGTTCTCTGTATCGTCCATGTTTCTCCGTGGGCAGAATCTTACGGAAAAAATTGTGCAAAAGTACGCTATTGGGGTTGCAGATGGCAAAAAGGTTGTCTCGGGAGACTATGTTACCATCAAGCCCGCACACTGCATGTCTCACGACAACTCGTGGCCCGTGGCCACCAAGTTCATGGGCCTCGGCGCCACCAAAGTCAAAGACACCAAGCAAATTGTGTGTACGCTTGACCACGACGTGCAGAACAAATCAGAAAAGAACTTGGAAAAGTACAGAAACATTGAGGAGTTTGCCAAGAAACAGGGCATCGACTTCTACCCGGCAGGCCGTGGTATTGGCCACCAGATCATGATCGAAGAGGGTTACGCCTTTCCGTTGAATTTGACTGTGGCCTCTGACTCGCACTCCAACACTTATGGTGGTGTGGGTTCTTTGGGAACTCCAATCGTTAGAACCGACGCGGCCTCGATCTGGGCAACGGGCCAGACCTGGTGGCAGATTCCGCCGGTTGCAAAGGTCGAGTTGATCAACTCGCTTCCAAAAGGCGTCACCGGTAAGGATGTCATTGTGGCCTTGTGTGGTTTGTTCAACAACGACGAGGTGTTGAACCACGCAATTGAGTTTACCGGAGATGGCGTCAAGCAGCTTTCCATCGACTACCGTTTGACTATCGCTAACATGACCACCGAATGGGGTGCACTCTCTGGTTTATTCCCTGTGGACGACGTTTTGTTGGACTTCTACAAGCAGAGAATCGGCAAGTTACCACAACCACACCCGAGGGTCAACGAGCAGACCATCGCAGACCTTGCTGCTAACCGTGTGGGTTCGGATGCTGATGCTGAATATGCTAAGCACTTGGTGGTGGACCTCTCCACATTGAGCCCATCGATTTCGGGACCCAACAGTGTCAAGGTGTCCAACTCTCTTCACGACTTGTCCAGGCAAAACATCAAGATTAACAAGGCCTACCTCGTGTCGTGCACAAACTCCCGTTTGTCAGACATCAAGGCTGCTGCCGATGTGATCAGGGGCAAGAAGGTCGCACCTGGTGTGGAGTTCTACGTCGCTGCTGCGTCTTCCTTTGTGCAGAAGGAGGCTGAGGCCAGTGGCGCATGGCAGGACATCATAGATGCAGGTGCAAAGCCATTACCTGCTGGCTGTGGTCCATGTATCGGTTTGGGTACTGGATTGTTAGAGGACGGCGAGGTTGGTATTTCGGCAACCAACCGTAACTTCAAGGGTAGAATGGGATCCAAGGATGCCTTGGCGTACTTGGCCTCACCAGAAGTCGTTGCTGCATCTGCTGTATTGGGTAAGATTGGTGGTCCAGAAGAGTTGGAGGGTAAGGAAGTGCCTCCAAACCCTGAGATCGTGCGTGAAATCACTACTTCTGCCGGATCTACCCCAGAGGCCGATGCTGGAGGAGCTGTTGAGGTTTTGGAAGGATTTCCAAAGTCCATCGAGGGTGAGCTCATTCTCTGTGACGCGGACAACATCAACACAGACGGAATCTACCCAGGTAAGTACACTTACCAGGATGACGTCACCAAGGAGAAGATGGCAGAGGTGTGTATGGAGAACTACGACTCTGAGTTCCACAGCAAGACACAGCCTGGTGACATCATTGTTTCCGGTTTCAACTTTGGAACTGGTTCTTCCAGAGAGCAGGCTGCCACGGCTATTTTGGCTAGAGGCATGAAGTTGGTTGTGGCGGGTTCCTTTGGAAACATCTTCTCGAGAAACTCCATCAACAATGCATTGCTCACTTTGGAGATTCCTGACTTGATCTCCAAATTGAGGGAGAAGTACGCAGGCCTGGATGAGTTGACCATCAGGACCGGTTGGTTCTTGAAGTGGGATGTGACCAAGGCCATGGTGTACGTTGCCGACAAAGATGGCGAGTTGATCTTGTCTCAAAAGGTGGGCGAGTTGGGAACAAACTTGCAGGACATTATCGTCAAGGGCGGTTTGGAGGGATGGGTGAAGTCTGAGTTGAAGAAGTGATTGCATATAGAATAGAGTAATAGAGGATAACTGAAGGGATGTATGATTTGAGAAAGTTATAGTAGAGGACATGTATGGTTTGAGACATTGACAGGTGAGGAGATTTATTGGGAAGTCTGTGCTAGTAGAAATAAACTTCATGAGTCTAAATGAAGTAAACCACAAATCCTTGAGTCCACTACCACTACGTCAACAATATCCATCCAAAACCACCCAGCACTCCATAACGCCTTTTTTACTCCTTCCATCCCCGCAATTTAAAGTCGTACGTGAAAAATACAAGCCATAAAGCCCATTCTACATTGCGATTTTCAAGAGATTCTTGATGAGGTACAGCCCGACAGTTCCGACATGACTCATATGACACTAGATTCTCGCATCAAAGTACCTAGAAACTGCCAGATCTTCTTAACGAAGTCAATAGAGAATAGCAAACGTTACTCAGAAGCACAGTTTAGATCACTTCGAACGACTGTGGTCAAACCCAGTAATCCTGTACTTTCCCCTTTCTATAGTCCATTTTTGTGTAACAGATATAGCCTTGGTGAAATATCTTGGTATACCCCAGAGATGCTAAAATCGTATTTCCAGGAACCCGAGGGTTGCTAAATATTTCCCAAACCATAGAGATAGAACGCTTATTCCTAACCGAGTTGCTACATTTCGTATTTCGTTATTGCACGGGGCCTTTAACTGGCTCGGAAAAAAGAAGTCTATACTCGCCCCACGAAAAGGTTGTAGATTTGTAATTTATGCACAAGACGGAAACGGTATCTTCCGAACCCTGCGTCTTAATAAGCATGATTTCATTCTAAAATGTAAACCCCTCAGATGCGAACTTCCTCAGCTCCGTCGGGCCTTACGAAATTGACTGGAGGCTGACATATTCGACGCAGCACAGGGTCGTGTACTTGTTTTAAACAGTGCGGTATTGCACATAGTAACTGGCTCATTTCAGGTGTTCCTGCCTAATTAGGAAGGCTGACGGGATGCCACAAACCCTCCTCCCATGTAAAATCTTCCTTCAATGAGCCATGATTACTTCACGGCACCTTGAGCGAATTTCAGTTTTTCTGCTAGTTCCCCTCCACCTCAAACCATGCACCTTATGGAGCAAGGTAAATTGACGCTTACCTAACACTATTTTTTAACAAGTCTCTGGTAGCGCAATATTTTTTTAGAGCGCATGGTGGTGACACCTGTCTGTGCAGGTTATGCCCCGCATAGATGCAATGACCATTAATATATAAGAATCAAGCGCCGGAATTTCGAAAGGGCAAAATGTTCGATCTCATCAGACGGTCATTTTACAGCGTTTTCGCTACCATCATCGCACTCGTGAACTTGTCCTTTCACAACATGTATGTGTTCATGGACACGACCATATACTACGCTATACACGCATCAATGTTAGTGGTATTACTCGGTGGGCTAGTCGTTGACTTCGTGGACTACGTGACGTACTACTACAACGTGATAAACTACCTGTATAAACACAACCTATTCAACAACATCAACTAGCAACGCCTCACGACCACAAAGAAAAAAGAACCACCACCTAATTACGGTTGCTGGTGGCACCGTTTCAAAACCATGCTGCGAGCAGCATTCACTTCATTGGCACTAGATGTCTTATTTATTACAAGCTTGGCTTGACAATCGGAAAATTTGGAATTACAACTGGTGTAGATCTCTTTCGTATTTTTGTTTTGATCCCGTTGCATAGTACTGTGAAATTCTGCACATTTCGCGACCCACAAATTATGCATCCCCCAAACGTTATCTACTAAAAAGACCTGCTTTGGCTGACGCGGACTATATGTGGCGCACATAATTACCGTTTCAAGCTGACAGGTTAAAATTTGATCTCGTGTAGCCTGGTTTGCAATTGGTTCATCGCAAAATTCTCCCGTTGGGTCACAAGATTAAGCTGTACAGACTAATACAGGATGCTTTATGCATCTAATTTCATCCTTTAGCTATTTCACTTGTTATTTCATTTGTTATTTCATCTCAGATCATACCCCTCAGTTGGCCACGATGCAATAGTTTCCCCTCATCTCGCAATGTTTTTGTGAATTCCGAACTGCACGTAAACGTCATTCTAAAATCCATAGACAATAGAGCATTGGAAGGAAGATCGGTGCACCCGAGAAAGTCATTGCGGCTCTACACGGTCTATGTTCCCCAAAGTCAAATCTACCTCCGCGCGACGTAATTCCGTTAGTGCGCATTTTACAATGGACTATGTGATAGGAAGTACAAAATGCATAAATTTCGAATGGCTAAGCCTGGCATGGACATGCGGGGGCCTCGGAGTTTTAAAGCTCCGATAATGAGTCGGGGGAATACCAGCGGAGCAGCATATAACCAGCAGTGTCACGGAGAAGTGGCGATGAGATCATTTGCAGTCATTCATCGCACTTCCACACGACTGTAACGCAGTAACATATGCTTATTGCGATATGAGAAAATATACAAACCATATCACGTGAACAATGATCCTTTAAACGATCTTAACGGCTGCTAAAAGATGACGAAAATCTTCACTACAGATTACGTACAGATTGGCTTTTAAGTCTGGAATTTTTCTGAGCCCTTGTTCCCAGTGGTAGAGCTAAAAGTGCGAAGGTGTCATTTAGGTAGAGATTTAGGAAAATCTTGGAGAAACCACTCAAGTAAATGGCTCATATGAAAACGTTTACGGAGTGATGAAAAAAATTCTAGGGAGAGTGAAGAAATTCTAGGGAGAGCGTACCAAGTGATCGAAATAAAAACAGTAACTTAAGCCAAGGAAACTAATATAATGAACTGTAACGGCATATTTGAGCCATCGAAGTAATTCCTATTACACAAGGACTACCTTATGCTACTGTTCATTACTCACTTCTTTAAGTACCACAAAGAAACTCCCCAACTAGAGCCACTATATACCTAACCAGCAAACCTATAAACAGATGAAAACGTCAGCATCAAGAGCTCTTAAGCAAGCTCCAATTACTACAAATACTGTTACAAAGTTCTTATTATTAAACCCTAAACAAACCCAAAGCGAAAAGTCAGGAAGTACTAATTTACTCCTCCTGCTCCTCCTCCTGCTCCTCTTCCTCCTCTTCTTCCTCCTCCTCGTCGTCAGCGACAGAGTAGAACTGCAAAGAGTACTGGTTCTGCTTGATAGAGACGAATCTGATCCAGTCTCTGATCTGGTTCTTCTTCAAGTATCTCTTGGACAAGTACTTCAAGTACTTACCGGAGAACTTGGTGTTAGAGACAACAACGACGTTGTTACCCTCAGCAGTGACAGTGATGTCCTCACCGAGGTTACCAACGATGTTGTCAACCTTGATGTGCTCAGTCAAGTACTTGACGTAAGCCTCGACATCGAAAACACCGTTCTCAACTGGACCGGTGGTGTCAACGACGAACTTCTTTGGAGCCTTGTTTTGCTTGGTGGTCTAGAATCCCAGTTAGCCTACCGCACTATTATCTATGATAAAGACAGCATAGCCCTGGTCGGGTTTGAGAACTTTGTTAAAAAAAAGGGTGGCCCTGTTAAGGTCCATTGCCTAAAAAACTTGGTAGTGTCACCTACTCTGTCCACGAACCCGTAGGGATGCAATCTATCTGTTAATGTGTATACATACGATTGGAGCCATTGTGATGTGGTGGAAAAAATTATCGAACGAACTTTCAAATAAACCGGAGGAGGTCTTTGAAAAAATTGCACAGAGCGAGTAGAAAAAAAAAACGAAAAAGGGCACAGCCCTAATGGATTGAATAAAACACGTGCAGTAACACGACAGGCACATGTTTTATCAGCACGTGCCCGATGAATCACATGGAAGCTTAGCCCAGCGAGTCGAGAATTGGTTGGGCCTTGGTTTCACGTAGTATCCTTTTCATACGTGTACACAGGCTTGGGTCTGTCCCTTTGTAAGTTCTACGTAGCAGCCTTTGATACCGTGGCTCACGATGGGTCGGGTTTTCATGAGGACTCAGGGCGACTCAGGACGACTCATTACACGTGTAAAAAAACACGTGTTGACTCAAATTGTTTTTGCGCTATCTTTAGGATGACTCCTGATGATTCATTTTTTATGGCCAATTAAGTGCTGCAGAGATAATCAAGTAAATGCCTCGAATTTCGAAGGCACAAGTATGTTCACCAGCATGTGCAGTAAATAGAAGAAGAATTAAGCCCCCAAGTGCTTGCTACATAAACACACTCATGCTGAACATGATCTTGGGATAAAGATTTAATTAATGACACAAAACGAATACGAGTATAGTGCTATCCAACAAATTTGCAAATTAATTCTCACCCTTGTTGAATTCTCATTATGTCAATTGTGTTCAAAAGACTTCTTAACAGTGCAAGGCAAGCTAAGTCCACTGCTACTTTTATTTCCACCAAAGTAGAGCCCAATGTCCACTTCAATGTCCCCGCAAGCAATATTCCAATTGCACTTCCGCCATTGAAAATGGCCTTGGATACGCAAGTTCCTATCAACACGTGGACAATGGAGCAGATCAGAGAGATTTACAACACGCCTTTGATGGAGCTAGTATACCTGGCGCAGGTGCAGCATCGCAAGCACCACGACCCACTGGAAGTACAACTTTGCACTCTTTTGTCTGTCAAAACAGGAGGTTGTACTGAAGACTGCAAGTATTGTGCGCAATCGTCGAGATACGATACTGGTCTCAAAGCTGAGAAGTTGATCTCGATTGACGAGGTCATGGAGAAGGCAACAATCGCTAAAAAGAATGGTTCAACGAGATTTTGTATGGGTGCGGCGTGGCGTGAAATGAAAGGTCGCAAGTCCGGTTTGAAAAAAATTGCAGCCATGGTCAGCAAAATCAATACCGAATTGGAGATGGAAACTTGCGTGACATTGGGAATGATTGACAAGGACCAAGCCAAGGAGCTCGCTGATTCTGGATTGACTGCCTACAATCACAACATTGACACTTCCAGAGAGCATTACCCAAGTGTAATTTCGACCCGTACTTTTGACGATAGGTTGCAAACTATTGACAATGTCCACAAAGCAGGTATCAAAGTTTGCACTGGAGGTATTTTAGGCTTAGGGGAAACTCTGGAGGACCATATGTCGTTCTTGCACACATTGTCTAACATGGAGAATCACCCGGAATCGTTGCCAATCAACAGACTTGTTCCTATCAAGGGAACTCCTATGGAAAAGGAGTTATCCGAGCTCCCCAAGAACTCTACAAAGCGCTTGCTGTTTGACCAGATCTTGAGAACTATCGCAACAGCCAGGTTGATTATGCCCAAGTCCATTGTTCGTTTGGCCGCAGGCCGCTATACCATGAAGGAACACGAGCAATTTTTGTGTTTCATGAGCGGATGCAACGCCATATTCACAGGAGAAAAGATGCTCACCACCATGTGCAATGGCTGGGATGAAGATACCGCTATGCTTGCCAGATGGGGTTTGAAACCAATGAAGAGCTTTACCAAAAGTGCACCGGCGGCTTCATTTGCCTCAACATAAATAATTTACATGCAGGAATTGCAGCCATTGAGACTTAAAACATGTATAAAAAAATAGAGTTTTCGAGTATGAGCATATATAGTAAGAGAGTGATCGATAGTATATGAGGGCGAGGAAAGACGATTGAAGTCATCAAGCTTAATTGTACTCGGCAAATTAGTTCACAGTCATACGTTTTTAGGTTAACACTATGTCCGTTTGAAGTCTTGTATCATTGCAGTAATCACAAAATTCTTAATTCTAAACTCTCTTCGCATCAGTAAGTTATTCTCCATTAACTCTCAGTCCGTCATCAGTTACTCTCCTTTAAAGCAAACTGTTTATCCATATTATCCCCTCTCTTCACCGATTCCTCACCGGAGTCAGTGGAGAGAGCTTACCACCTATTCTTCATTCTCAAGTTCTTGGTAAACTCCTTCACTCGTCTAAATCATCTAAAATGTTCCTTCGGTCGATCTCCTCCAACTCTGGGGACTCCACATCAGACGACTTTCCACCTATGAGGGAGCTCGACTTGCCCATGGTGGGAAGCGAAAACAGCTCCTCAGGGCTCAAGAGAGCGTCCTGCGCTCGGGGCTCTGCTCGTACCACAGTGTCATCGTCAATCTCACTTTCAGTCTCTTCAGCTATCAGCGGCGTGGCTGGTTGTTCGAGCTCAGCTTCCTCATAGTTCACCTCGAAAAGGTCTGGCGATACGGCCAACAAGTCATCTAGGCCACCACCCGACCAGCCTTTCTTCGCTATACCCTCGTATATTTCAAGCTGTGCACGCACCAAAGAACCTGTTTTCAAAAGAAGATTCTCCAGGTAGAACTTCTCCACCATTAAGTTTATTTCGTGGTAATAGTCGTATTTGAGCCTATCGATCTCGTCCAACTGGTTGGTCAAATTCAACAAATTGTGCTTATAGGTGTTCAAATTACGCGTGCGCTGTTTGGAAAGTTTTATATTCTCCAACTCCTTTTGGCGCAACGCGCGCGACTTTTGTTTGACCTCTTGCTGATAAAACTCGTAGCTATACTCATAGTCCAGCTGGAGTTTGCTCAACTGCTCACGGAGAGGGTCCTCGAAACTGTCCTGGATGAGCCTGCTCAAAATTTGCTGATTGCTACCAATCATGTACTGCAATCCTCCTGCATTGATCAACCCATCGCAGACTGCACGTGGGTTGTTGACCTTGGGACATTTGTTGACACAGTCTTCTAGCGCTTCACCAAACTCATTGGCAGCCTGCGACACTGCGGCTAAGCTCTGCCGCAAGTTGGCAGCCTTTTCGATCAACCGTGTGTACGTTTCGACATTGGACTCAAAGTCCTTGGAGGTGACAATGCTGGGCAAGTCAGACACCGACGGGGAGAACGATGTGAAGGTGTTCAACGAAGGCTGCCTGTTGAATTTAGGCGAAGCGGGGATCCCGGAGGGTTTATTGTTCATGAAGGAGAAGAACTCCGATAGATGATCTGGAGGAGGCTGTGACATATCAAATGCTGCGTTAGTTTAGGTCTGATTGGATTATCTGTTTGGAGTTCGAGCTGTCTCTTGCAAAATGCGTATCAACTGAGGCACTAAAGTGGGGTTGCTGTCTTCGCTAGTACGTGGAAGTGCGTTGACAACTTGTTGGCTAGGACCATAAAACCAGTGTAGGATGTTTGACTAATTCAGGTCACTTTTCTTTGTTTGTTTCTCACCAAGCAAGATAAAACGCGTTCTGATTCAATGAGTTGGATCACTTGTGTTTTGATCTGTCTACCAAAGACCTCCTGATTCGTTCTGTCTTTAGCACGATATACACCGTCTCTATTCAACAGAATCGTGCTTTTAAACCCCGGGTAATAGCACGCTAGTGTTTAATTAGTTGTGGCTAGGGCAAACACCGTGTGATTGTTGTCTAGTACAGTTTTTTTTGTACAAGGGACTGGAATAATAAGCATACCACAGATTTTGGCAACGGTAGTTGAGAAAGATTTGATGGTATAGAGGTAGAGCACGTATTACAGAGGAAGACGGTTGGTGGGCAGATCTTTAAGGCTGGCGAGGTTTGGCAGAGATCATTATTAGTTGCTGGTAGAGATCACCAAGGGGAAGTATGATTGTGATGGTGAATAGGCTAGATTACTGTACTGTTTGAACAATAAGACAATGATAATATATACCGGTCCCTTGGCCCAGTTGGTTAAGGCGTGGTGCTAATAACGCCAAGATCAGCAGTTCGATCCTGCTAGGGACCATTATTTTTTGCATTCACTTAGAATTTTACTTTTTATGGCTGACGTTATTGTCTGTTAGCAAATGTACATCTCTCTTTGGGTAGTCTTCGAAAGTGTATCGTAATATCAAGACTGATCTGCTTTTTCTATTTTGGCAGTGCTTTGGGAATGATAATAAGGGTTTGTACGTCAATGTATTTGTATTTTAAGGTTAAGAAGTTTGTGGTTAGGTACTCTGTGTGCTAGAATTGAGTATGCTGAGGACTTAAATTTTAAGGATTATATATGGTATGAACTTTGTTCGTTAATATATGTTACTGGACTCTTTAAATACTCTTCCCAGGACGCACTATATTTCTATCAGTTCTTACGTCTCTTATTCCATTATCCCATTATCTATCACACATTCCTACATATCTCCTCTATCGCCTCAGGCTTGTTGATCAAAGCCATGGCTGCACGCGTCATGGCCTTCTTCTTCAGCTTGTCCAGCGCAATAGCAACAGTGTACCCCTTGATTTGCACCTCTACCTGTACAGCACCATTAACAGTGGACACCACATACTGCGGCACCTCGCCAATCTTCTTGCCCATCTCAGCATAGAGCCTGTTTTTTGCGTCGTTGTCTAACGGGTCCTCCTCGTTGCCCCGCACAGGAAGCAATACACTGCGGCTCATGAAGTCGTTCGTGGGCTTGCGCTTCTTGTTGACGACAGGCTCTTCCTCGATAGGCTCGCCTTCAAACTTGATGCGTTTGTTGGACTTGACCAGGTCTTTGCGGTCGATGGCGAGACGCATCTTGTGGTACTTTTCCAACAACGGCTTGTTTTTGAGCGCACTCATGGCAGCGCGCAAACCCGCATCCTTTTGGTTGGAACCCTTGCCCACACCGAGAATATCCTCACCCATGCGGCACTCAATGGTGAAGGAGTGGTTAACACCGTCTCCTTTAGCAATGATGTGGTATGTGGGGTGGAACTGTGCCGTGCCCACCATAGAGTAAAGCTCTGTCTTGGCCTCTTTATTGAGGGGCTGGCGGTCGAATTGCAAATCGAACGCCAGAAGTTTCTTCTCGTACAACGCCGTGAGCCACTCCTTGACCTCTTCCAAGTCAAAGCCCTTCTCAATACCAAGAGCACCCACATACGCCTCAAAGATGTCGGCGTAGATCTTCTGGTCGCCGCAGCGCAAAATCTCCTCATTGATGTTCGCCTTGAGCTTCTGGTTGAGCCCGTACTCAAACGAAAACTCCGTGAGCGTGCGGTTATCGATAAGGTGCGACCGGATCTTGGTGAGCTCGCCCTCAGAAACCTTGGGGTACCGGTCGTAGATGATCAAAGTCACGAGGTTGTTCAAGATGGAGTCGCCGAGGAACTCCAACCGCTCGTTGTGCATGTTGATCAACTCGTGCTGGTTCAAGTACGACTTAGAGTTGATAGTGGATTTGTGGATGAAGACACGTTCGTACAACTGCGCGTCTTGGATGCGGGGCAATGGCGGCTTGTCGCCATTCACTCCCTTGTGTGCTGTGATACCCTGCGAGTCCATGCTGGCTATTTCGAGGTGCACAGACTCCGAATGTGCTTTGAGATCCTCGCGTTCTGCAGCAGTGAGCGTGACCTTGGATTCGAGGATATCCTCGAATATCCCCAAGTCGCCGAGTTTGTGCTTGCTCTTGAGGTTAGCGGCTAACTTGATCAACGGGTTCTGATTGAGTTCCACACGAGTGAACTGGTCGGTTCCAGGCGACTGAGCGATGCTTTCGAGTTCGTTCACATCGGGCGACTCGTTGACAATGAGCCTGATGTTCTTCTGGAGCGTGCGCGTTGCGTACTCGAGCTTTTGTAGGTCGACCTGGGTGATTGTTTTCGTGGCTTGTGCGTGGGACCGCTCGGGGTGACCACTCGGGTGGTTGGGGAGCGTTGTTACGCAGCTCTTGGGTTGGTTTTCATCTTGGCCCAGCGTTTGCAACTGGTTCGATTGCGATTGCGGTTGGGGTTTCTGTTGCGACTGCCTTTTCAGATCTATTTTCTGCGCATCTATCAGCTCAGTTCTCAGTTCGCACAGCAGCGGCTCCTGTTCACCTCCTGGCCTTCTAGGACCTCGTATTTCCCTTTTTCTCTCCTCTGGTGTGTCTCCCATCGCCAGGTCGTGCTAAACAAAAAACCACACTAAAAGTAAGTGGTTGAAAAATGAAAAGTAGAAAATTTACTTCAAACGACCATGTTATTGCAGTACTTTGGATTGACGAATCCTGGGCGTACTTGTGCGACTGTTTTCCGCACTTATTCCACTGCGGTGCGTAACACCGTCAAGCCACTCGCATCCAGAAAAACCTTCTTGGTCGACTACTACAAGCACCTCAACGACAACAACGACATCCTCTTGTACGTGCACCACAACAATATCCCCAAGAAGGACAACAAGGAGATCCGTTCTGGATTGAAGAAGATTGGCGCGCAGTTCAACGTGATATCCAACAGTCTTTACCGTGTGTATCTTCGCTCTGCACACGAGGAGGACCCTGCTCTGCACGAGGCTTCGACCAGAAACAAGAAAAACTCTCATCCTTTGCTTCCGCTTTTGAACGGTCCCAACGCTGTTATCAACATTCCATCGAGCGACCCTGCGGTGGTGGCCCTGACTTTGAAGTTGTTGAACGCACACAAGGAGAAGTTGTTCTTGGTGGGCGCTCGTATCGAGACCTCCGTGTATGATGTTGCGCAGGTTAGCCAGTATAAGGATCTTCCTAACAAGGAGCAGCTCCAGGGCCAGTTGGCTGGTTTGTTGACTGTTCTTGGAGGTGCTGGGTTGGTGAGGACCTTGGAGAGTGCGGGAACTGAGTTGTACTTGACTGTTGAGCAGAGAAGGAAGGATATGGGTGGAGAGGAGTAACTTGTATATATAGAGAAGTTGCGAGAAGGCGGCGACAACAGCGGTAGATTAGCTGCGAAGTATAGGAGGTAGAATGTAATCCTAGAGAGATAATTTTGCTGACGAGATTGTAGGGATCCGTTATGGTAGGAGGTGCGATAAAGGTGAGGTAATTAGGAGAGGGAAGTGTATTATGCGAAGCAGGATGAACTAAATAAGGAATTGAATGTGTGAGCGGTTGGTATTACCAAGTCTGTTAGTGCAATTGTCGGAGTATTTGTACAGTAATTACTAGACAATAGATGAGACAATTATATTCAGCCAAATCAGGTTAATTCGTCGTCTACTTGAGTGATGGATGAGTAATGGACTGAGGTAGCCAGTCAAGTGAAGTGAAGGTAAGAGATGGTTAAGAAATAGTGGAGAAGCGGTGAAGATATAGTGAAGAAGCAGTGAAGAAACAGTGAGATATAGTGAAGAAGCGGTGAAGAAATAGTGAAGAAACAGTGAAGAAATAGTGAAGTGAGAATACTGCGGTGCTAAGCGATGAGGAGAATATAAAGAGGCGTTGGAATGAGCAGAACAACAAGATCATACTCTCACATTCTCCATGCCCATCTTTCATGACGCTTTTCGTCCCCTGATCTTTTTATTGCAACCATTTCTCTATATTCACCATTTCTCTATTCAGCCATTCTCACTGCAACCATTTCTCACTTCTTCAACCAGCCGTCACTACTTGTTAACCCTTTTGTCCATACACCATAACCCAATCATCCCCTCCAAACAACCCCCTCCTGCCCAGTCTCATAAACCTCTCAATTTCCAAACTCATCCTCCCTTTTTCATTTCCTTCCCATCTCATCTATTTTCTTTTATCTCTTCTCGTTTTTCACCATGTCTGAACCTACCGACGCCGAGTCCAAACGCCGCGCATACCGCGAAAACAAAGAGGAAACTCGCCAGAAGTTCAAGCAGGCTCGCTTCGAAGAGCCTGAGATGGACACAGAGGTCGATCTCCCAAGAAAAAGGTACTACAGACAGAGGGCACACTCCAACCCTTTCTCCGACCACAGATTGGACTACCCGCGCTCTCCAGCAGACATGCAGTGGGAAAAGCTCTACCCTGCCTACCACAACGATGGCAAAATGTCACGCAGCGTTGAGATTGCCGATATCGGGTGTGGTTACGGAGGTCTCATGATTAAGTTGGCTACCGAGTTCCCAGAAAAGTTGGTGTTGGGAATGGAGATCCGTGTCCAGGTCACGCAGTATGTGGAAGACCGTATCATCGCATTGCGTAATAAGTTCAAGGACGAACCCGTGAACAACTTCCAGAACATCGCCGTTCTCAGAGGTAACGCCATGAAGTTCCTCCCCAACTTCTTCACCAAGGGCCAGTTATCCAAGATGTTCTTCTGCTTCCCAGACCCACACTTCAAACAGAGAAAGCACAAGGCCAGAATCATCACAAACACCTTGTTGAGTGAATACGCCTACGTTTTGCGTGAGGGTGGTGTTGTCTACACCATCACCGACGTTGAGGACTTGCACCTCTGGATGGTCAAGCACCTTGAGGAGCACCCGTTGTTTGAAAGATTAGACAAGGAGTGGGAGAAGACCGACAAGTGCGTGGAGATCATGTACAATGCTACGGAGGAGGGCCAGAAGGTTGCGAGGAATAAGGGTGACAAGTTTATTGCTTGTTTCAAGCGCTTGCCGACCCCGGAGGACTGCGAGTGAACTCTGGGAACGATGGCCGAGAGAGCGATGAGTTGACCAAGTGAGCGAAGAGCAAACGAGGCGATGAAGTGGTGATTGAGTTGACAGGAATAATGCAAAACCATCAACTTTACGAGGACCGACGAGTGAATAGACTGCCTGCAGAACACTGAAGAATAGAACAATTGCAGAACCACTGTAGAATCCTGATCATCTGCTACCAATAGACTACCAATCATAACTGGGTCAAAAATGTGATCTACGTAAACTAAGTCAGCTCACCGCTCCCTGACTGGTCAGTTCGTCATCAGCGCATCACGCAGGCATCAAAATTGAAACACTCCGCGCTTCACTAAATTCTAGCTCACTCGTCAGCTCGCCTCAGTTACAATCCTAAACTAAATATCAGTACCTAAGCACTCACATCCACAATTGACATAAATAAATATAAGCATCGACTATCCCACCATACACCTGCATCCCACCAGATGGCCAATACTCATGTCAGCGAGCTTAGATGTGCTCAGGAGTAGCAACCTTCACCTCGTGCACAGCCTCCTCGACGGTGGTAGGCACATCTGGGAACTTAGAAGCGCCAGTGGTGTATGCGGTAGAGTGGGTATCGGCCTTGGTGCCGAAAGTGGCAGATCTTTGGTCACCAACAGTGGAACCGGCGGTTCTGGTTGGGAACTTGGACTGGATGAAAGCACCAACTGGGCCGGTCTTCTTGACCAAGTCGTTGACAAATGGCTCAGCCTTCTTCTGAGCGCAAGCAGTGTACTCACCGACCTTCTTGGAAGCAACGGAAAGTTGGGCCTTGGCGCACTTGGTCTGCTCGGCGACAAGCTGGTCGATCTGGGTCTTGTTCTGCAAGTAGATGCCTGGAACGGAGAAAGCCAACACAACAGCAGTGGCGAGGATGGTGAAGAAAGAGAACCAAGAGGTGATCTTGTAAACGATGTAGGAAATACCAGCGGCCTTCAAGGTGGTCTCAATGTCGTGAGCGTAGAAAATCTTCTGGAGTTCCACTTCAGCCTGGGTGTTGAACTTGGCAATAAGAGGAAGCAACTCATCGTTGACCTTCTTGGCAACAGAGGTGGTGGCTGGCTTGTACTTGGTGACAAAACCCTGGCCAGTAACAAACTTGCCGGCGTATTCAACAGCAGCAGAAACTAAATGTTAGTAAATGTCGTGTGAGAAAAAAGGCCCAAAAGGGAGAAAATTACCCCTTGGTGGCGTGTGATAACACATTGAGTGGCAACTGGAGCCGTGGCTGTTGGTATAGCCGTTGATTTGTTTATCGATGACGTGGCTGCCGATAACTCAAGGATTCGCCCCTTTGCTTTCTATGGAAAAAAGAGCAAGCTTGTGAAACCTAACGTAGCGTAATTGAGGAAGCTGCCACGCTGGAATGCCTTTTGCAGCCTTTGTGATGTATACTTACCCAACAATCCGATGTATGCCAAGTGGAAGAAAACGTTCACCAAGTTCACAGTCTTGAAAACGAACAAGCCGACGACAATCGAGCCAAAGACCTTGGCGGTCTGAGCTGGGTTTTTCCAAGTCAACAACTGCAAGACCTGGCATTGTGCCGAGGTGGTTGCAGAGGTGGTTGGCTCAACACGCTGGTGTGTAGACTCGACTGGAACGATAGGGACACTTGGGACACTTGGGACGTCAGACATGATCGGGAAAAAAAGATATGGGAAAATTAATTATCCTGTTCAGTTTTTCACGGCAACAATGCGAAAGGGTGATTAGACAGGATTTGGCATCGGTGCCCCTGGACAGAAAATTATCCCATTAGATAAGGCACTTGACGCGTATATTGTGGATCATATAGAAGCTGATTACTTGTTACTTAGACGGGGAACTGCAAACTTTTGACGAGGCTTGTTCGTATCACTTCCGCTTTTGTCATACTTCCACTTTTGTCCTTACGGTGCAGATCATACGTGATACCTACTCTCAGAGCGTAACTTCTCAGATCTCATACATCTCGATAATGTCGCGGGCTACAGTGGCCGATCGCCGATACTGCCGGGTGATATCCGCGTAGCTCTTCTCGTGCACGCGAGTACCGTACTCGTGTAATGCGCGTTCCCCGATCATCTTCCCGTACCATTTGCACGTGATTTTGATTAAGGCACAGGTTAAGAGCACGGCAAACTCGCTTAGCAAAGAGCTTGCGAAGCTGCTATATTCGATGGCTTTGTCTATTGGTGCGAGCACCACCGACTCAATCTCCTGTGCCATACTGGCAAACATGCTTTTCTGCAGCTGCACTTTTGCCTCGTAGCACGCATACATCGACAGGATGTAGTGCGATTTTGCTGCCTGGCGCTCGTAGTCCATTAGCTGGGACCACAAGGTGCTGTACGAGAGTTGAATTCTCATGAAAAGCTGCGTTTTGTCGAGGAAAGTCACTATGTGATCTCGCAATATTTTGAGGCGCCGATGGGGTTTGCATGTCTGGAGTTCAATGTGGAAATGGAGTACAGGGGAGATCCATTTTGCTTTTAGAATGCGTGCAGATTCGCCGTTTTTTAGAAGGCCCGTATTTTCGCCAATTTTGTTTTCGTTGGAATCTGGATACTTGGTCCGGCTACGGTTTTTCTCTTTCCCTAGTCTATCTCTTTTAGACTTTCGGTTTAGTTGCTTAGGAATATGTTGCTCACCTTTTTCTGTCCCCACCTTCTCATATTCATTCTCCATACTATCATTTCCGTTGTACCTGCCAATTTCCTGCTGTTTGCATTTTTTACTCTTGTCTTTCCCCTTCTGTGCTCTTTTCTTCTCTTCTGTGTCCTTGTCCAGTCCCTCTTTTCCCTCCAAGCACATATCAAGAATACGAGTCGCCATGCCCAAAGCTGTAAGCAAATCAGAACCAATATAGATGGGAAGATCCAAACCTCGAGAAGCGTTTACTAAAGCCAGTAATTGGGTTCTATAAGCGAGGATACGCTTGAAAAGCAATGTACTTTCGCTTTCCAAAAAAGCTGCAACAACTAACGTCCGAAATTTTTGGTTGCAAAAAAGCAACTTCATCATGATCTTTCCGATATTGACAGCTTTCAAGTTGCTTTCACATAGACTCCGCTGGATGTCCAATGTAGATTTGTTTCGATGCGCACACTTAAGTTCGCGATAAACTTCATTTAGGAAGTTACCAGAAATGACCCTTGGTGTGCACGAGAAAGTCGGTGAGATATAAATGCGCGAGAGCTCATGGTGTGTAGGAGATTTGTTTCGAAATCGTGAGACCAGAATAATACAAGGAAGTTTTATGCCTGTTACTCATGTAATAAATTAAAATATTCGAGGAGTGATCCTGTAGTGAGGGGCACTGGTGTGTATATTCCAAAATTTAGTTGATCTTCTACAACATGCTTAAGTTGGTAAAATAATACAAAAATCATACAAAATTAATCTTTGTGTTCGCTTCACTTAAATAGACGATCTGATCCGAGGTTATATTCCTGTGAATGGTTAGCTCAAAAAAGTGCTGGACCATGAAAGCTACAAATTGCAATGGGATGTTGATGTATAGAACTTTCGTAAGCAAGCCCTGCTATATTTTTATCCTTCAAATTAGTTTTTCTTACGCTTTGCTCTCGGTCAACTAGTTATCTTGTACTTATTTTCTCCTTCAACTATTGCACCTTGTTCATCTTATTCCACTACTTTCTAGTTCTCATTTTCTCCAGTATATGCCTATCTTCACCGGGTTTGCTTACGTTCAAATTTGATCCACCACCACACTCTCCTCCTCCATGAACCCACGTCCCAACTGTTCACTCATAAACTTGAACCTGTCCTCACTGTCCTCTAGATTTGCCTCGAAGATATCCAGCATCTCCTTTGACTCCGAAAAGTCCTTGCGCACGCTCGCAATCTCATCCAATTCGTTAATGCACTTCGGACACAGCCTCTCAGTACCGTTGCGGTGCGCGACAAGATTGTTGGAGAGGCACTTGAGGTGGTAAGAGTGTTTACACCGGAAATGAATGACAGGAAAGTCCAACCGCAAACCGCACTCCAGACACCTGTTGTTCTGTATAGTAAACGACAGCTCAAGCTCCTTTAACTTGAGCAGGTTCTTAGTGGATTCGGTCTCGTAGTATTCGATCAACGCCAAATTATTGTTGATCTCCTTCGTTTGATCACGAATATAGTCCACAAGGTACTCCTTAACCAAACCCAACTTGAGGTAGTCCTTCTTGGGGTCACTTGTTAGCGTTTGCAACAACTCCAATGGGGTCATCAACTTCATGCCGTGTATCTTGGCCAAGAGAAAACTAAAGTCCGCCTCTGAGCACTGCGCAAAAATCTCTCTTTCCGAGATGGCAAACTGCAACATCAACTTGTACAAAGCCGGCTGCGAGTCTCCGTATTTCTTTGCAATTTGCAAGCAGCCAGCGTAGTCCTTTGAGATCTGGTAGCTCCGGAAGAGGCTCTCACCATAGCCAGACTGTTCCAGCGCCAAAGCCTCACCCTCACGAAACCCGTAAATGTGCGAAATGAGCAACAAAGACGTATTGTCCAACAACGATGAACTCTTCTCAATCAATGCCAGTGCCTTCTGTTTCCACTCATCCTCCTTGCCCATGCGTGTGTTTCTTGCGGACAGCTTTGCCGATAACGAGAGATACATCTCGAGGAGCGTAATCACAAGCTCCTTCTTATCCTCAATAGCGCCCTGATACTTGTCAAAGGACTCGATACACGCCTCGAGGAAGATGACAAACTCGTAGGTGTGGTTGATAAAACTGGGGTATATGAGACTCGGGCGCGGGGGCAGATATGTGGGGACGAGGGCATCTTCCTCTTCCTCCTCCTCCTCCTCACCGGTCTTGAGGTAGCTTAAAAATGCCGCGTAACTCGAGAGAGTCGAGCTAACCTTCTCTTTGTTCTCCTCGTTCTCCGACACATGTAACTGGTCGTCACGGGGGGTGTACTTGCCCGTGAAGACGTTAATGAGCAACTCCGTGGTCTCGATCGGGAGGTAGTCCAACAAGGTCTTGGAGTGGTCGATCAATACAAGAAGGAGGTCATCAATTTGGAGTGTCTTGATGTATGCTAGGCACTCTTTCTGTTGGAAGAGATCATTCAACTGGATGTCCACGATGAGGTTGGGCTGGTTGAGTTTGTAGAGAAGCGCAATGACCTGCGCCAAGAAGCCACATTCCTTGAATAAGTTGATGATCATTTGGAAGTTCAAGTCCTGGAGCGACGGCTCGGAGACATCGAGATGGGTTATAAAACTGTCGAGGTCTGCAGTGGCGTGCAATTTGCAGTAGCAACAAAGGAGCAACGTGATGTGGTCGTTCTTTGCGATGCGCATCTCGTAGAGACGGAAAAGAAAGAGCGATAGGTTTGCGATGTTGGCCACATCCTTGAACTTGGTGATGACGGACATGATGAAGTCATCTAGCGAGAGGGTGGAGGATGAGTTTAAGTCTGTGCCAGAAGAAGGAGCCGTAGATGAGCCCAAGTTTGTAATATCCAGAGACGCTTGGGCACCCTTACCCACTCCCTTCGCCTCCACCTTCGCATACAACAGGAGACACTTTATATATGTCCTGAGAGCAACATCATATTCACCCCTGCCATATAGATAATCACCATAGGCCATCTGGATACGGAGAAGCTGAGCGCTGCTCTGCTTGTTTTGTATGGCCAACTGATATGCCGTAGGAAAGAGCTCCCTATCAAGAATCTCCTCGATCTGGTCCACGATGGGCTTCTCGACCAACTTGTAGAGCATACCGTCCGTGGCAACGACACAGAGTGAGGCCTCTGCACCTCCGCTCCCCCATATATGGGCTACAGTGGTGTTGGGTAACATCAAGTTGAAGGAAACATGC